>CM050163.1:84384906-85584906 GCA_027410445.1 Discoglossus pictus
GAAGCTTGCTGAGACGTTTGCTGCCCATAGGGCCGTTGAGGCACGAGCTCGCAAAAAATACGACTTTAACGGCCGAGCCACCGAAAAGGTGTCGAAAACACACAAATATGCCTCAAATTCACTTACACACAGCACAGGGGGAGAGCCAGGGACCCGGTGAGTGAGGTTACAAGCTAATTTGAGGTTTAATTTGAGGCATATTTTATTTTTTTTAACAATCGAAAATCACAGAAGCGGGAAAAAAATGGCGGCCGAAAAAACGTAAAAATTCTGAAATAAGATGAAAACAAGTCTCTACCAGGCTAGGCACGCAGAACTTAGAAAATATACAACGCAAAAGACAGTAACACTTACACCAACAACGCCAGGCACGCAGGACTTTGAATATAAAACCAACGGCAGTCAGTGCACGCCACACAAAGATTCAGCAGAGACACAGAGGAGAAAGACACAGGGAAGGGCAGGGGGGAGATGGTGGAAAGAGGCACATGCAAGTTGCTGAGGCCTGTAATGAGCGGTGAAGTAGATTGGAGGAGAGGCTCGCGATGAGCACCAAAAGGTGCTCAGAGGGGGCAGAACATCGCATTGTCTGGCAAACAGCATTGCCAGGCTTCAAATTTTATTGCCGTCATTTTTAACGGGCAAGTTGCTAGTCACATATAAAAATTACAAAATATAAAAGTTGTGATCATAATTTTTGTTTCTTCCTTAAAACATTTTGCCCATGTTTAGTTATTTAATATAATATATCATATAAAAACTATTTGACCATAGTGATAATTTAAGATTACTCAGAGTCAGTCACCATTCCCCCTCATCAGTAGCTTTCTCCATTTCAAATTTCACCACCTCATACAGCACACTGCTTGCCACCATCTTGAAAATTAACTATTATCTCTCCACAGTGCATTTACACAATAAAAAAGGCCAAATTCCAAGATGAATTACAGTGCTAATACACTTGCTTTTGTAAGGAACTTGAAGTTTGAGTTAAGTGGCGAAAAATAAATATATTTTCTAACTTTATTCCATTAAACTGTGACTAGGTTGAAACTATTTGAGCAAGCTTTATAAAAGAACTTTCCCGGAAAAATCCTTTTCAAAAGTATTTTGCTTTTTTTTAATGGTACCTCAAGAAATAGTTACTGATATTTAAGCTATTTTTGCACCTTTGTTAAAATACCACAAGTAATGATATAGTTACAACACATTTCTTATTTCCACTGATGCTAAATCATACAATACTGCACTGAACAGTTCTTCGTCTTGAAGTACAGAAAGACCAATGGGTAATGCCAGAGTCACAGATAGCAAGCAAATGGCCTTGAACAGAGCCTCACACTATTGCATCAGCCCCTTGATCTGCTCAGTGCTCCTTCTTCTTCCTGTGCAATGCTGTCCTGCTTGTCCCCCTCTGCACACATCAAATTAGAAAAAGAAAAACATACTTTTATACAAAGTTCTTAAGCCAAGTCTGGCTTTAATTAGGACACGTCATTCTGGTGAATAATAAACCCTAAGGAGAGAGAGGCCCAAGAAATATAAACCATTCCGCCCACTCTCCTGCAGCAGAAGGAATAAAAAGTTTGAACTTACGGAGGCAGCTTCAACCACATGACCCAGACAGGTGACCACTCTCTGCTCTCGGAGCCATTCTGGAGGGAATCCATGAACAGGGCGTTGCTGTCAATCTCCTCTGGAGGCTCGTAATCTCTTGTTTCCAAAACTCGCAAAACCACAGAGGAAGAAGAGGAGCTTTTTAACAAGGACACAGCATCACTGCGACTTACTCCTGTTAGGTCAACACCATTGACGTTAAGCAAAATGTCACCTGTAAAGGCCAAGATGACAAGAACACGTGTCACATACTACATTTTTCCACTTGTGTTAAAAACAAAGTTTTCTCTAATCTTCCAGTGCACATATTTTTTACTTAAAGTAATATAATGGTCTAAATGTATAGGTTCTTGATCAAGTTTTGTATTGTGTCTGCCATAAAAAAATAAAATCCTTTGAAACAAGTTGGGTTGTGTATTAAAAATGAGCTAAACATCACACTAGACATTTTTACCTAAACTGGATATTTCCTGAAAATATTGGTCTTTTCTTGAAATTGCACACTCCGACTCTGTTAGTGTACAGAGGCTGCCATTACAGTTATGCTTCTTGATCAGTACATGAGAAGTCAGGTGCAGAGCAGATATGCAGGATTTGCGGAAATATCTGTTACTACCTGGATATATGCATGTGTAGAGGAGCGGGGTAAGTGCCAGACACTAAAAGCTACATACATGTTCCAAAGCGATAACAACCACCCACTTATCCCTCCTCTTTACTGCTCAATAGAAAAGCACACACACACGTCGGCCTTTTACTTAGCAGGAAATGCTGCAGGCAGACAACAATAAAGCATTTATTAGAAACAAAATCTTAATTTTAATGTTGATTGTTTATCTAGCTGTTAATGTTAATTTGTTACATAATTTACAAACATGTAAAGTGTTTCCTAAACTACAGTGGGTTTTCTTTAAGCCCAGCGATAATAGGTCTCTGTATGTGAGTAGAGGGACCTGTTTTACACCTATTCTCCATGTTATTGTACTCCTGTTTCATCTTTTTCTAGTGACAGTTCCCCTTTAAAAACATTTCTGGATATACAAAATTATTACTAAATTGGTCGACAATGTTCATCTCACAAATGAAAAAGTATTAAGTTCTATAACAAGAACATTAGCTTCAAATTAACCTAATTACATATCATGGCACAAAAACTGTGTAAGCATCTTGACTTGTTACGTGAGGAATTGACTCTGCTGGGTTTTGAACCCTGGTCCCCAGGCTGCTGATCCTCTTCCCTACCACTGCGCCAGCCTGCCTTGTTATTTATTAAAACAACATTTATGTAACTCATTTTTCTGTCTGTTTAGCATTCATTTAACTGAAAGGAAATTGTATATATTTTTTTCTTCTCAAATGTGCTAGGTTGTATATTTTTTCCCCATTTTGTAGTCAACAAAGTTTATTTCTTTAAAGGGGCCGTTGGGTTAGGTCCGGTGCTTGAGAGCGAAACTAAAAGTAAAACTACTGGCAGAATAAACACTTCATCCACATAATAGTAAAAAAAAAAAACAATCAAATTATATAGTTATGAATTATTGCTTATTGACAGTTCACAGGTTGCTGCCCAATCCCTTTACAGAAACATGATTTGAGAAAGGAAGGAGGCCAACATGGCAACCAGTAGCAGAGCTGATAAATGAGCGGCAATGGTTCAAAGTAATTTGGGGTCTCCCTTGCAATTTCTCTATATAAGCTGTCAATCTGACCATTTACATATATTTTGGTCTTTTTTATTATCTGCCCATCTTCTATAAAAAGTTAAGCCACTCCCTTTAATACAGGTTGCAGAGGGTCCCTACCCTGTTGTGGGCCCCAGTGCTTTGCACTAGTAGCTCTACCACTAGAGACAATACCCGAATGTGAGTATAATGGAATTATAAAATTAGTAATACATATAATTGGATTTAACTTGGATTATGCTAAATTCAACATATACCTTTATTTTATCACTATAATGAAGTTTTAATGATAAATACAGACTAGGACTAGGAGTGCATCTTGTCAGTCATTGTCTTGTCAGTAAGAATATTCCTAAATCATGTCCTGTTAGTATTCAAAGAGGACTGGCCATAGGCAAGCTTTGTCATAGGTCAAGTTTAAATATGATTGTGACTTCGTAAATTATTGTGTATCTAGTGCAATGGATATTCCCAATTATAAAATAATTTAGGGCCAGGCCAACAGAAACCAGGATTATGGAATAAATTAAAAAGGGCAGAATTTAAACATGTTCTTCAGAGGTATGCAATACACAGACAAAAGGTATATTCGTTTTTTCTCAGGGAGAAAACAATTTTATTATGGAGCACTCTTGACCTTGGAAGTGGCTATTCACATATTAAAATTTTACTTTTAATAGTTACTAGTGACTTGCCCGTCAAAAATGACGGGGCAATAAAATTGTAAGGCAGGTAATGCTGTTTGGGCCAGACATTATTTTTTTGGGTGGTCCGAGATCCTTCGGCGCACATTGCGAGGCTGTTGGTGCTTGTATTTTTTTTTTTCTGATAGGCGCTTTTGCTGTTATTGTTTGGTTGGCAGTGATCTGCTTTTTGCGCTATGAGCAGCGTTGGCACTTGTTGTGAGTAGCGCAGTGAATGGGTTTTGTGTTTATTGTGAGTGTATTTTTTGTTTTTGTGTACATTTGTTTTTGTATGCTAATGAAATAATTAAAAAAATTAATAAATGATTATACTTAACCTATTTGTAAGTAATATATGCAGGAAGCATTGTGCTGAAGAGCTGACAATCTGTTTTGATGTTCCTGCAGCATACAATGTCGGTTTGCACTGTTGTGGAGCTGCTGTGTAAGTGTCAGCAATGTGTGCAGTGTGTAGTGTAAATAGTGTGCGTGCCCGAGGGAAAGCCGTTAGTGTATCTGTGTACTTCCGCATTGTGCAAGTTATTGTTGTAAAATGGTGGCGAATGTGTGTGTGGTACGCGGCTGTGGATGATTTAGCGTCCTTGGTAAGAGTGTATCTTGTACGGCTTTTTTGGAAATTCCGTATGCGCTTGGTGGTGTTTTGGGTCCTGTAGCCTCGTTTTCGTTTTTTTCAGCGGCCATTTTTTCTCTCGCTTAGGGGATTTTCATGTGTCTAAACGCGGTAAATTGGACATAAATTGAGGTGTAACTTCACTTGCAGAGGTCCTGGGTGCCCCCCCTTGCTGTGAGTAAGCTTTTTATGCATCTTTTTGTGTGTATTTATTGTATTTTTAATGTTTACATTTTTTTATGTGCACACGGTTTGGCCGTTAAGGTCGTATTTTTGCGAGGTCGTAATGTTTTTTTTTTTTTTTCTAAGTCCCGTGGTATTTTTTTTTGTGTAAGTCCATATATAGCGATTGCTTGTTAGATCTATTTTGGTAAAATGCCGCTTGTGTGGGTGTTTGTAACCGCTTGTGAGGCGCCGTAGAGCCTCCACCTCCGCAAATGCAGCCCCTCGCTTTGCGAGGGTCCACATTTGCGGACTGCAATGAGCCTTCGGCTCATTGCAGCCGACGTTGGAGCATCCACCTTCCGCAACTATTACATGTGATGGTCTAAAATAAAAAAAAATCCCCATTAAACAGCACTCTATAAAATATTTGGGAATATTCTGGTACTAAGTAATTGCTTTTTAGCACTGGCTTACTTCCTTCTTATATTGATTTTTTTTTTTTAAACAATTAAATACTGATTCAAGTATTAAGTCTGTGAACTGCAGCTCCTGTCCCAATCTTCTCATAGTAATACTAGCCAAGACATAGATAACACTAAGGGATTTTTTATGCTCAGTTCCACTACTGAATGGATATTTTATAGTATTATTATTATCTTTATTTTTAACGTGCCAACATATTCTGTAGCGCTATACAGGGGTTAAGTACATGGCAAAAACCTTAACACCTTAAAGAATGGAGGGCCCTTTTGAGCTTAAAATCAAATGTACGTAGTTCTTGTTTCCAATGCACCGACACAAGACTGAAAATTTGCAAACTTACAATCTAATAGTACAATTTTATGTTATTAATCATTAGTGTTCCACATGGGTGAGACAAACACAGGTCTAGCCCTAATAGTGAGAGAATATCATAGATTACAGGTATATAGTTTCCCTCCAGTATAATCATAGTCTGTTAGGCACCATCATTTTCTGATCCCATATTAAAACAAATCCCCCTCCAGTAGCCTCTCTTACAGCTCTTTGACCCATTATGTCTATTAACTTTCTCAAAGAGTCTGAAACGGCAAATGGCACTGTAAAAGTAAGTCCCTTCTTTACAAAGGGTATAGCTCCTCCCCTTTAATGTCATCAGCTATTTTAACCAGTTAGATTCTTGGAACTATCTAAACAGATTTGATCATCTTGGTTGTTGCACTTTAAGAGTTACCTTGTTTCAAAGTGGTTTAATTAATTTCTATTCTGTGTTGTAGTTGATATGCCATTTATATTACTTGCTCTGTGTTCACCTCTTTATTTTCACTTAGGAAATGTATGGATATACATATATATACACATATATACATATACTAGCCACTTGCCCGTCAAAAAAGATAGCAATAAATTGTGAAAATTGGCAATGCGGTTTGCGAGACTCCAACTTGCAGGCCTCGTGATGAGGGCTTTTGGCGCTCACCTCACCCACCAGCTACCTCAAGTGCCTCGCAATGAGCGCCTTTGGTGCTCATTGCAGGCCTTGGCTAACCTGCCACTTTCATGCCTCGCAATGAGCACCTTCGGCACTCATCTTGAGCCCCACAATGAGCACCTTTGGTGCTCATTGCGAGCCTCTCCCCTCTCTACTTTACGGGCCTTGCGATGAGCACTGTCGGCACTCACTGCAAGCCCTGCAATGAACGCTCATTGCAGACGTCGTCCAACCCGCCACTTTCAAGCCTTCGGCGTTCATCGCAAGCCTCTCCCCACTCTCTGACCCCTATGTCTGTTTTCACCCTCTCCCTTCCATGTGTCTATTTCCGCCTCTGTCCCCCCCCCCCCCCCTTCCTGGCCTGTGTTTTTGCACCCCTTATTTCCCTCCCCTGTGTCTCGTTTCCCCCCCGTGTCTCTTTCAACCAGCTCCCTCCCCTGTGTCTTTTTCAAAGTCTTGCAGGCCTCACGATGACGGGCCTCGGGCTGAGAGCCAAGGGCCTACGGCGCTGATCGCGGGCCTGGCAATGAGCGCCTTCGGTGCTCATTGCAGCCTGTTTCTAAGTCTTGCGAGCCTCGCAATGAGAGCCTTTGGCGCTCATCATGACGCCTACAATGAGTGCCTTAGGTGCTCATTGCAGCAAAGTTGTGAGGGCCTCGCGATAAGCGCAAGCCCATAATATTTTACATTGCGCAATTACGACAACTATGATATGTGTGTCTGTTTCCCCCCCACTCCCTTTCCATGTGTCTATTTCCCCCTCTTCCTGGCCTGTGTCCCCCCCCTTATTTCCCTCCCCTGTCTCTCCCCCCCCCTCTCTCAGCCCTGTGTCTCTTTCCACCCTCTCCCCTCTCTCTCCCTTGTGTCTCTTTCCTTCCTCTCCCCTCCCCTATGTCTTTCGCCTCACTCCCCCTGATCAAGTCTTGCGTGGCTCCCCTTGAGCGCCTATCTATTTTTTGTTCAAGTATTGCGTGCCTCGTGATGAGCGCCGTTGGTTCTTTTTTCAAAGTCTTGCGGGCCTCACGATGAGTGTTACTGGCTTTGGCCTTTTTTCAAACAATTACGGGTTTACGGACACCATTTTTTCCCCCTCGCTTAGTCAATTTTTGTTCTAATAAAAAGGCCAATTAAACCTCAAATTAGCTTGCAACCTTCCTGCCTCTCCCCCTGCGCTGTGTGTGAGGTTGTAATTTTTTGAAATTGGCGTCTTTTGGTGGTCTACCAATGGCTTCCGAGTTACAGGCTTGAATGACATGGCGGCCGTTAAATTCCTTTTTTTTTTTTAAATGTTGCATGTCTCGCGCTTACTGTGTGCCTGGTAATGAATGAATGAATATATATATATATATATATATATATATATATATATATACACACACAAACTTAATCAAAATATAGCTCCTATATATATTAAGATTGAGGTAGCCGTGAGTGTCCAGTAATCTAAATGAATAATAAGAGTATGTATATAGAGATAACTTGTTTTAGTGGACAAACTTATTCATAACATAGTGTCTAGCTTTCGTGAGATGAACCTCTCTTTATCATGATAAAAAGAGGTTCATATCTCAAAAGCTCACCGCTATATTTTGATTAAGTTTGTCCAATAAAAAAGGTATCTCTATATACTGTAATACTCTAATTATGCATCTATCTATCTATCGATATGCCATTGGCATCTATTCTATATTGTTTTTTTAACAGATACATTTCTATTTATTAGGATTATATTATTGTATTCCTCGATCTATTGCGTTTTGTTGATATGCTGGAGGTCAGAATGTGCAACGCACAGGGGCCAACAACAATATAGGGTCACTCTGCTACTAGGAGTAGCATGGAGTAAAGGGGACTCAATTTATTAGGAGAGAGGGGCAGATAATTATTTTTATAGAAAGGTGCTCTGATCACAAACATATAATTTTTGGCTTTTTGATTGGCCCCTACAGGCACCTACCTTCTATGGAGAAGTGGCATGGAGCCCTCCATTTACAAGCTCTGCCACTACCAAGAATAGATGGCTACTAAGCATGACACGGGGTCCACACATCTAGATTAATGTAGGACAGAAAAAAGCCTAAATACTCTGCACAAAGAAAAAAAGTAGTAAAACGTTCAATTTTATTTCTTGCAATATACTTTGGGTTACAAGAGGTCTTTGGCAGATACATGGTTAATGTAAAGGAAGACAGACGTCTTCAATTGTAATATATATACATTGGTGTATTTATCTTCCTTGTCAAGGGTGATCTAAACGGGGGAGTTTAAGTTGTCATGGGAAATCTTGGATTTCTGCAGATGCTAGATAAGGATCTAGTAAGTGACTCAGGAATGGCTCATACTAGGTTTCTTCAGTAATATAAAGTGTGTTATGTGCTGCTTGCTAAGAGAAGCTAGCATGGAGAAGAAGTCAGGGAATGTCTTAACACATCAGTTGCGTTACAAAAGATACAAACAAACAAACAAACAAAGGGTGTATTCATAGTTCTTTCAAGTGAATATGTGACATTTAGAGCCACAGTGGACCTTTATTACCACAGAAAGTGGTATGGTTGATGCATGGACAATACATCTGGAAATTATATGGTTTGCTTGCTTAACTTCTCTCCAAGGGTTATGGATGATGAAAACCTGGAGTGTTTAATATATTGAGGCTGCACTGAACTTTTCTATGTACATACTACTTTTTGCTTACTATCTAGTCAAGTGGTTGAAAAAAAATCTATTTTAGCTTTTGTCTATATTGACCCTCTGCTTAATGTGCTGTATTACTACACAATGTTAGTTTCTTTACCAGTTTTTATCCGTCCGTCTCTCCCAATGACTCCATCTGGATCTACGCTTGTGACAAAGATTGGAAGGTCCCATTCCCAATTAGATGCTCCTCCTGCTACAGTCATTCCCAAAGACTCGGTGTGGTCCTTTGTAATGATCACCACCTTTTCAACACACATGACATTGCGATTTCCATTCTGATAAAGAAAAATTGAAAAAGATTGAAGATAAATAAGAGATAACATTAAATCACTTATTGACACATACTTCTACTATATACTATATCTGAGCAAAGCACCAGCAGATTTCATAGTGTTAGGGGTACAATAATCACATGGATAAAATTTGACATGCATTTGAAGACAGTAAACATAATAAGACGGTCATTTGTACGTATAAATTGGTACAGTAGATGATGGCCTTACTCTCATGAGAACTTATAATCTTTACAAAAGCGGTATTGAGATATTAGGGGACTGATTGATGGATATAAGGAGAAAAGGTGTCACAGAACCAGAATATATAGTCTTATTTGAATTTAATAGTGGAGTTAAAGAGGTAGGGGGGTTAAAGTGATAGGCTTCTTTGAACATTTGGATCTATGATGATTAGGGGAGTCTAATAGAGCCAGGTGAGAAATTACAGAAAGTGGGAGATACTCTTGAGAAGTCCTGTACGTGAGCATTGGAGAAGAAAGTAATGGGCAAGAGATTTGCAAATTATGAGCAGAGGGTTAGTTGTAATGTATTTGGAGACAAGATTTAAGAATGTAGAGATACAGTGCAATTCAGGACTTTTTAAGTAAACTTTAGAATTTTTTATTTTATCCTTGATAAGATAGGGAGCTAGTGTAGGGACTAGCAGAAGAGTAAGCAGCAGATGATAAGCATTAAGTAAGGTGGTGAAATTAGCAGAAACAGGACACAAGACAAATAGGAGCACAATAACTTTTGTATTTGTGTCATCTTAGGGAAGACCTTGTATGCAGATAAGCTTTCCATTCTGTTCAAATGAAAAGGTTTGAAACCTTAAGCCTGAATGTATCTGTTTTTATAATCCTAAAGGATTCTACACGTTTTCCAGTTTCATTCTACAGAAGAGCAAACTGTAAATATGGGGCTTCATTGGTCCTTTAATGATCTGTAAATTCACTTTTTATAGTCTTGCATACAATATAACAAAACTCTATAAACCATGAAAAACATGGACCAGATGCTAAAATGTTAAATATTAATTAAAAGAGAGGCATAATGTTCTTTTGATTTAATATTGGAGGATCTGTTATTTATTAATGAAAAGGATACTAGTAAATAGAAGTTATTTAGTTGAAAGAACAGAAACAATGGAAAAATGCATTTTAGAAAATTAAAACAATCATAGTGGAATTGCTTACAAAGAGTAAACCACTCAAATCAGAATGTTTATGGGTTTATGCGTTGGGATATCTGCTTTTCCAAACAGCTGTCCTTCTAAAGTGACCCTTTCAAGCAATGACACACACTGCATAACAGCTTGTACCCTTTTTTCATGTTTATTACAAAATAAATGTTTATATCGGGTTATCACAACCTCAAAGTCCGAACACGTGTCCCAAACACAAGAGCCCCAGCTGCAAATGCGGAGGAAGTAAAATTGGAAGACTGAGCCAGTCTCACAGCTGCTGCACAGAATACCAAGCAGGAAGCGGCCATGTAGAGTGCCATGTTGGTATTGCTTCCTCTTGCATCTATTCAACATATTTCATGCAACTAAACAAGAATCCAAACGTCATGTTAGGTAAAGATTTTAGTGAAAAATGTTGAACATATAGATCCTGGGCTGGCGCTACCTTATTGGAGAAGTAAGCAGCTGCCCAGGACACCAATGTATGAAGGGCACCATCAAAGGCGTAATATTTTGCATAGAACTTGTGCATTGGGTCAAAATGTACAAAGTGTTGTATCAACCAAGCATGTGTTGAATAGGTTAGATTTTTGCATGTAGTGCCTTTGGGTGTTTTTTCATTATTTTTTATTTCAGTTTTCTTTGTATTGTTGTTATGCTTTTATTCTAGAAATCAATGCAAAAGATGGCACCAAGATATTTTAGGATAAATTAATACCACTATTCCTCTTTTACAGTGTACCTTCAGCCATGTTTTGGTATGTTACAAATAATAATAATATTTTATATAGAATATATATATATATATATATATATATATATATATATATATATATATATACTGTATATATATACACACATATATATATATATATATATATATATATATATATATATATATATATATATATATATATATATATATATACACTGTATAGTACAAATAAGGAATAGTACATTAGTGATTCTATTTGAATGTCTAAAAATAAGTTGATGAAAACTTATTTCCTGCTCAAATTTCTCAGAAATACAGTGTATTGTATTGTACACTGCAGTCTGGGAAAACTGGGCGGGACATGCAAATGAGGCAACATAATGCACCATCACTCTGTCAATCCAAACCATTTTAAACATGGCTCCTTTTAAGCATATGCTTACTGTATTTCACAGTTTTAGACAAAGCAACGGATGGATTTTTCACAAACCAGGTCACTTAACCACATACAGTACTGTTTCATGGTTACTGCCGATCCTCAGTATGGTGTGAGTGCCTGGTTTGTGTGGTGATCGTTGTAGAGAGTAGTTTTATACAGTTAAAGTTTTCATCAACTTATTTTTAGACATTCAAATAGAATCATTAATGTACTATTCCTTATTTGTACTACTGTACTTTTTACGGTGGAGGGCTTCTATCACTCTTAGCCCACCATATCTGAAACAATTGCTATATATATATATATATATATATATATATATATATATATATATATATATATATATATATATATATATATATATATATATAGAGAGAGAGAGAGAGAGAGAGAGATAGAGAGAGAGAGAGAGAGAGAGAGAGAGAGATATTAGAATAGTACTGCCATCTTATGATTATAGAATGTCTGTATTTTGACTAAAATAAGTCTTGTTCTTGACTTTAACCACACTACAATATGAGCAAGTTTTTCAAAGCAACCTAAGCAGGTGTTCAATTACCTGTAACTTATATGTGGTGTAGTATCTAAGGCCACTCTCATGGCTCCAAATTGACTTGAGCCAGCTCTATTTGGACCCACTCTTCTATTCAAATGGTCAGAGTCACTGTCTAATGAAACAGAAGTGACTGCACATTTCATTGTTCAAACTGATATGTTCAAACATGCTATTTCATGTCCCACACTATTTATAGTGCCGTTGTAATTGTCTAGCTTTTATTACTTTTATATAGTAAATATCAGTAGGAAAAACTTTAACTTTATTGTAATAAAAAATATAATTTTTCAGTTTTTTTTTACATATTTTCAGGCTGTATCATGAAGTCTAGCATATTACCCAAGGTGGTATCATTTAAAAGTGTGCAGTAAATAGGTAGCTGTTCCATAGTCAAAATAAGTTGAGTGGAGCTCCAGCTAATTTCAGTGTTTGTTTTAATCTAATTTTTAGTCACAATAAATTGGACAGTTGCTTTTACGAATACTTAGAAAAGCGAGAGGAAAGAGCAAATAACTAACTAGTGTAACATGAAAACGCTATTTATTATATCACTGTGGACTACAGTTTTTCATGTATATATTGATAAAGAGAGGTCAAACCTCTCGAAAAGCCCATCAATATAAATAAGCGTTTGTCCAATACAAAAGTTCTCACAGTATGCTACAATACTCATTATTAATCTAGATTACTGGACATTCATGGCTGCTTCACTATTCAATTACTCTGTCTTGGGACTCTGTTTTACTGGCACCTAGGCAGACAAGTGTCTTGCTACTGAATAAGAGTATTACCACTTTCTGTCGTAGTGCCTACTTGTACTATTTAATTTTACTGATATTTACTACTTTAAAGTTATGAAAGCTGGACCATTACATTGGCCTTTTAAAGGATGTAAAAAATATAGAAACAAATCAAACCTCTCTTATTACTATATTTTGTGTCCTAAAATTGTAAATCAGCACCACAGGCTAATCATAATAGTTATGTTCCACTGAAAAGAATATATGTGCTAGGCTTCCTCCATTACTGTGATTGGAGTGGGGATTATAGCCACTGTCAGGAGTTTGGCAAACATTTAAATAAAAATATATTTTGTTATTAACATCTGTGTACAAGTAAAGATTTTATTTTTCAAATACCCATTTTGGTTTCTTCTGATTTGACATACTGGGTTTAAAGAGTTACTTTACACAGAACATAATATTGCCTTATGATTCAATCAGAGTTTGCTTAACTTTATAGCAGAAACCAATGTCAAGCAAATTAACAGTAAAAATAGTCTTTGAGGGAGTTATTTTAGTATATTAGATTAGCAAACTGGGTTTGTTTAAAGAACCACTGTAGTGCTTATACAACAGGGTTTCATTTATTTATTAAGTAACAGATTAATTAATGGCACCTATAGCATTAATTAAATAGGAGTAGAGGTCAAAATATAAAAAAAGTTTACTATAACCATTTAAAATTGTTAAAAACAAAATCAAAAACCAAAAATATTGCACTGGTTAAGCAGTGAATGCCAGTGTAACAATTACAGACCCAATAGGTGCAATTAAGTCGCACTTTTCAGATCTGTGGAGCATATACTTGGATCATACCTTGTTGAAAGCCTTATCAGGTACAGTGCCTTGCAAAATTATTCACACGCTTGACTTTTTACCTATTTTGTTACATTACAGCCTTAAATTCAATGTTTTGTTAATCTGAATTTTATGTGATGGATCAGAACACAATAGTCTAAGTTGGTGATGTGAAATGAGAAAAATATATACATAAAACTATTTTTTAGAAATAGAAAAAAAGAAAATTGGCATTTCGTATGTATTCACCCCCTTAGTTATGAAGCCCATAAAAAACTCTGGTGCAACCAATTACCTTCAGAAGTCACATAATAGTAAAATGATGTCCACCTGTGTGAAATCTAAGTGTCACATGATCTGTCATTACATATACACACCTTTTTTGAAAGGCCCCAGAGGCTGCCACACATAAGCAAGAGGCACCACTAACCAAACACTGCCATGAACACCAAGGAACTCTCCAAACAAGTAAGGGACACGTTGTTGAAAAGTATAAGTCAGGGTTAGGATATAAAATAATATCCAAATCATTGATGAACCCCAGGAGCACCATCAAATCTATCATAACCAAATGGAAAGAACATGGCACAACAGCAAACCTGGCAAGAGACGGCCGCCCACTAAAACTAATGCACCAGGCAAGGAGGGCAATAATCAGAGAGTCAGCAGAGAGACCTACGGTGACCCTGGAGGAGCTGCAGAGTTCCACAGCAGAGACTGGAGTATCTGTACATAGGACGACAATTAGCCGTATGCTCCATAGAGTTGGGCTTTATGGCAGAGTGGCCAGAAGAAAGCCATTACTTTCATCAAAAAACAAAATGGCACATTTTGAGTTTGCAAAAAGGCATGTGGGAGACTCCCAAAATGTATGGAGGAAGGTGCTCTGGTCTGATGAGACTAAAATTTTACTTTTTGGGCACCAAAGAAAACGCTATCTCTGGCGCAAACCCAAACACATCACCCAAATAACACCATCCCTACAGTGAAACATGGTGGTGGCAGCATCATGCTTTGGGGATGTTTTTCAGCAGCCGGGACTGGGAAACTGGTCAGAGTTGAGGGAAAGATGGATGGTGCTAAATACAGGGATATTCTTGAGCAAAACCTGTACCACTCTGTGTGTGATTTGAGGCTAGGACAGAGGTTCACCTTCCAGCAGGACAATGACCCCAAACACACTGCTAAAGCAACACTTGAGTGGTTTAAGGGGAAACATGTCAATGTGTTGGAATGGCCTAGTCACAGCCCAGACCTCAATCCAATAGAAAATCTGTGGACAGACTTAAAGATTGCTGTTCACAAGCGCAAACCATCCAACTTGAAGAAGCTGGAGCAGTTTTGCAAGGAGGAATGGGAAAAAATCCAAGTGGTAAGATGTGGCAAGCTCATAGAGACTTATTCATAAGCGACTTGGAGCTGTGATTGCCGCAAAAGGTGGCTGTACAAAGTATTCACTTTAGGGGGGTGAATAGTTATGCACATTGACTTTTTCTGTTATTTTGTCCTATTTGTAAATTAAATGATGCAAATCCTCAAACAATCCATGTTAATTCCAGGTTGTAAGGCAAAAAAAACACGCAAATTGCCAAGGGGTGTGAATACTTTTGCAAAGCACTGTATGGCTCATTTGCATATCTCATGTAAATTCTACTAGTCACACAACAATAGTATTTTTTATTTTTTTTAAATAAGGAGTCAATAAAAGGTTAATAAGGTGGGTCTCAATACTTATGTTATATTTTAATTTCCTCTATAATTCACTATTTACTTATAATAAAGGAGTTCGGTGTTAACTTTATACAATTTTAATCATATTTTGGTATGATTTCCCACAAAACTTCAAAATAGAGTTTCTGAGAGACTGGTAGTCACATATCCCTGAAATTGTGCACTCCACGTGTCTCTGGGTTTATAGCTCTATATTATAATACATTTGTGCATCCAGGGAATACTTTGTATAGTACTATGATAGAGGAATTTAGGAGCCTTCTGTCTACAGCACTTTCTTCTAGACTGAGGGGTATACTTTTGACTATTGAACAGCAGAGGAGAGCAGAGAGAGGGGAGGGGGTGTGTTATGTCATTGGACTTTTTTTGGTAAAGGACACCTTCCCTCTTCCATACATTTATTTTGTTCTATTTAAAAGCTACCTTTTGAGACTTTTCTCTGCTGATTATATTCTTTGCCAGGCTACACTTT
Source organism: Discoglossus pictus (assembly GCA_027410445.1). NCBI lineage: Eukaryota > Metazoa > Chordata > Amphibia > Anura > Alytidae > Discoglossus > Discoglossus pictus. The sequence goes on from CM050163.1 coordinate 84,400,807, forward strand.
TTCAGATATTTTTCAGAGAATGTATTTATAATCACCATAATTTTCATTTTCTAAAAAAGTGCCATGGCAGCATCACTTAAAGGGCAAATGCCCATCCTGCTGTGTTTGGAGATTAACACATTTTAGTCCTTACTTATCCCCTATATAAAGCACTTCCCCTCTATATTAAACAGTCTTTTGTTCCCTGGCTATTAGAAGGGAGGGTCATGTAATGCTACCATGAAACTATATTTCGGAAATTAAAATTAGGATAAATATGAATTCATTTTCTGATATACTTGATGTTCACGGCAACAGTACTTATTGGGATGTATCCAAGCAGTATCTATATATATCTAAATGTATCCATATATAATGATGTTACACCCTACATGACGTTAGCAAGCACACAAGATTGTTATGCAAAAAGCTCCTGCACTTGAAAAATTGTTTGCAGCACCTTAAACAGGATTGTTGCCCAGACTTGGACCACTGTAAAATCTAAAACAACATTACCAGGTATACAAGACAGGAATAGTAAAGCATTCTAGAGAAAATCTCACAGAGGACTCTGATAGTATCATGTGGGATCCGATTTTAGACCACTAGTCGTTATGTAGACTAAAAATACAAAATACAAAATGTATATAATTATTAAAGCAAAACGGAGTAGTTAAACATTAAAAGCTGTTATTTCTTATTAACTGTGATAAAACATTTTGCACATTATAAAGTCAAGCTCTTCAAAACAGCATGCAAATGCATTATAAATATTACCCTTTAATTGTCCTTTAACAAAATAAATAGTGGGGATTCAGACAAGGACTCTAATACCATGTAATAAGAGAGCAAAACTATCAACAGAGTAAGGTCCATATATAGGGACATCTGGTTTAATAGAGTTTCACATACCTTACATATATCCAATATAATAACAATATTAAAGGGTATCTATTATATTTTTCTTCCCCTGGCAACTAAAGGGGAAGAACCTTCAGAAACTGATAAAAGGTCCTGCACCAGGGAAAGAGAGGGTCATCTCTCCCCTGACAGGCCATATTTTATATATATATATATATATATATATATATATATATATATATATATATATATATATATATATATGTACATATATACACATATACATATACACAGTAGACTCTCAGTTACCCAGAACTCAAGCAACCAGAAATGTTTTTTTAATTCTGTACTTTAAATAAAATTTAAGATTAACAGGGCTCAACAAATGCCAGGAGCCAGGTTGTCATGCCACAAAATACTTACAGGCACCTAGATATCATCCACTGTATATCTCTGTTATTCAATTCAGTGTTACCTGGAAGCAGACAGGCATGAGCGACTGAGCCAGGGCAGTGTTGGTGTTACATTCCCCAGGTTCAGCACTGCACCCTCCAGCCCAAAGTACCTGTGTGTAAGTGAGGAGTGAAAGCTGCTGCTGCTGCTGCTAGAACAGCCCTCACTGACAAATATACCACAGAGCATCATATGTGCAGCTATTAATCTTTTAATACTGACTCTCAAGCAACCAGAAACTCAGTTATCCGGCACCCATGGGGATTGGTAGATACTGGATAAAATGTAGAGTCTACTATATATATATATATATATATATATATATATATATATATATATATATATATATAAAAGCTTAAAGGAAGTCATATTTGAAAATGGTTATGGATTGAAGAGCGAGGCATTTTGGGCACATTTGCATGTCCCAAGCTCAGCTTCCCAGAATGCAGTGTAATAACTGTTTTTCTCAGAATTCTGAGCTGGAAGCAGATGTTTTAACTTGTTTTAGACATTCAAATGTGAACCCATATGTACTATTTATTTACTGTACAGTGGAGGGCTTCCATCGCTCTTTTGCCCACCATATATTAAATTATTGTTGTGGTGAACTACCTACTCATAAAGTCCACAACACAAGCTGAGATCCTACTCCACGCTGATGATAGCCAGTAAGCTTGAAACAGATGTACGTCGATAGGATTCTCAGCTTGTGTATAATGCAACCTTGGCTTTGCATTAAATCGGTGTAATGCAGAGGGCATAAGCTTAAAGGAAGCCATGTTTGAAAATGACTCTGGATTGACGAGCGTGGCATTTGCATGTCCCAGCTCAGTTTCCCAGAATGCAGTGTAATTACTATTTATCTACTATTTATTTACTATATACTGTATATACTGTATGTATGTATGTATGTATGTATGTATGTATGTATGTATGTATGTATGTATGTATATATATATATATATATATATATATATATATATATATATATATATATATATATATATATATATATATATATATATATATATATATATATTTTACATACACAATTATCAATTTAAAAGTCTACAGAAAAAGAAGGTTCAAAATGTCAGTGCTCCACACTTATTTTCCTTTTTGTCTTTTAAACTCTGTGCATAAATAGTGAATTTTACCCTAAGTTGTGTTGGGCTCCCAAGGTCAGATAAACATTGCATTTTTATTAAGCCCATGTGTCGGTCAGCAGGTCATTCTGGTTCAGTGTCCAAGTACGTTATGAAATGCACACGCGTTTTGGGGTATTTGTGGTTCAGTTAACTGCTGTGCTGTAAGACCCGCTCTGACCTACACAACAAGGGTCATTTAGAGCAGCAGGCCGCCTCCAGGCTACATGGATCTGCATTCTTGTACAAACTAGGAGCAGCCTATATGGCACCAGGGAAACCCTGGCCTAGTAGAATTTTTTATTTATGCATTATCTGCACAATTTAATAATAACTACAGTTAGTAATATCAATACCAGTTGTTGTAATTAGACAGAAATTATCATAGGAGCTCGTTTTAATGAAGGTCAAAACAAAACATTATAAACTTTAGTACTACTAATAACAGACAGGTTGTTTATAACACTTTTTAAAAAGCTAGTCCATGATGCCTAAACATAAATTGTGCTTATACGTAAGATGTTCAAATTTATATGTAAAATGCATTTTTAATTTTATTGTATTTCTTAAAAAAATTATTTTATTGCATTTCTCCGAATCAATCCCAGGTGACATTAGTTGCAGTGAGTAATGATGCAAACTCTTATTGGTTTGAAAATGTAGATCTAATTTACCAATATGTGTTTTTTTAGTTGGTTGTTTATTTATTGGTTGTTGTCCAGCATTACACAAATACTCTTTTGCTGTAGTGATTGTAAAAGTTCCTTATGTTGATCTGTATTGATCCCTATTGGGATCTTCAGGTATAAAGTTGCAGATCCCTTGATGTAGGGTGATATAGAAAAATAAGAGTTTTGTAACGTGCATATTGATACATCAAGTCCTAGTTTAGGATCATAGGACTAAATATCTGAAATATTTATTCTTCTTATATTTAATCCTTCTGCAATATCGCAGTGGTGTATGTTTCGTGTTGCTTCTGTGAAAAAGGTATAGCAAAGTACTGTATATACTCGAGTATAAGCCGACCCAAGTATAAGCCGAGGCACCTATTTTACCACAAAATACTGGTAAAATGTATTGACTCGAGTATAAGCAAAGGACGGGAAATGTGTCCCTCTTGTACCCTCTGTGTCCCCCTCTTGTGTGCCCTTTGTCCCCCTCTCTTGTGTCCCCCTCTATAAAAGATGTCTCTTACCCCCTCTCCCTCCCCTGTGTCTCTTCCCCCTCCCCTGTGTCTCTTCCCCCTCCCCTGCATCTCTTCCCCCTCCCCTGTGTCTCTTCCCCCTCTCCCTCCCCTGTGTTCCTGCCCTCTCCCTCCCTTGTGTCTCTTTCCCTTCCCCTCCCTTTTCCCTTATCATCCTCCTCATCCATCCTCCTCATCCCTTCCCCCCTCTCCAATTACCCCCCTCTCCCTTCCACTCTCTTCCATCAGCTGCTCCTCTGCATGTCTTCCGGCTGTGTCGGGACCCAGCATATGCTAATGACGTGACTCACAGAGGAGCAGCTGATGGAAGTTAAGAGAGGGGAAAGGGAGAGGGGGAAAGGGATGAGGAGGGAGGGAGGGGGGAGGAGGGGAAGACACACAGGGAAAGGGGGGGGGGGGAGACACACAGGGAAGGGGGGGAAGAAACACAGGGGAGGGAGAGGGGGCAGAGCCAGTAGACGGGCAGAGAGCAGCAGGAGCAGGGAGCAGGGTGATTCGAGTATAAGCCGAGGGGGGCTTTATTCAGCATACAGAAAGGGGCTAAAAACTCGGCTTATACTCGAGTATATACAGTAAGTAACGAGTTTCCAATCTTGTAGGGTGCTTTGGGAAAAGCATTTTCTATAAAGATTTTAAGCTCAAAACAGGGCCCTTTATTTTCTGCAGTTGTTAATATTGTATTTTTCCTTGTCCCCTGTACAGCACTACAGCATATGTTACAAATAAAAGATAATAAAGTAAATTTATTAAGTAACATTTCAAGAGCACTTCTTCTTACAACCAGCTCTCAGGTACTATTTTTTTTCTTTATTATAGTGTATAAGGAGCTCCAGAACTGCCAGTAACTGTATAAAAATGATTGAGGGACTAAGAGGGGCACGGTTGATAAAGCTGCTATTTAATAGAGGTATAGTGGAACCATTATTTCCATTTCTTTGTTCCTTTTTAGGAGATCTATTTTATTTCCGTAAAATAATCCCATCTAACGTTATGCCACATCCTTTGGGATAAAAGTAGGAACACATTTTTGCTGTAAGTAAAATCTTTGTATCTAGTTCCTATTACTTTCTATTTGGATGTCCTTAATGTCAACTTATCCATAACCTTTGACTTGTGACAATGATCTTCCAACCCACAAGTGTGCTTGTCTAACAATAGTGAAATGGTTACTGTGTAACACCACAAATGAGCTACACAAGGTCCGCCATGGGGCCACAGATGGTTTTGTAGGTGAATGGGAAAATTACTCCAGTGTCATACATGAGCAATCAACTAGCATCCATTGTGACTTTCCAAATAGTAACCTGCAATTTAGTAAGCAGGTCCCAAAATACTTGTATAATAAGATTGCTCTGAAACAAAGCTTGTTGAAGGCACAAGGATTTTAATTGGTATATTTTGTAAAATATTGTTCAGAAACTTTAAGCAACCACTGTATTTTAGGACATATTACACATTTGTAAGCAAGGAATAAAATCAGTAGCTGTGTACGTCAATTGATGGACCGAATCCAGACCTCTGGCTCCTTTATTCCAGATCTCATCATTATTTAAGCATTTGGAAGCACCATTTGAGATATATGAATAGTTTAACAAGCTGCCAGATACACACTACAGTTGCCCTTTAAATATGTTGTAATAGGATAAACTAAGGAATTTTGAACAAGAACAGGATATATTCATAGATTTGAATACAAACAAAACTCTAATTGGTCCCTGCCATATATTATATTCTTTATTAAGCAATTCAGCCTTATTTGAAACCATATGATTTTGATGGCACTGTTAAAACATTACTTAATTTTTGAAAACCTGGCTACAGAATAAAATCAGTTTAAAATGTACATTGTTTGAATTAAACTGAATGCCAAAAAGTTATACAAGCGAGCTTTTAAAATTAGTTTTGTTTATAAAAATGTACCATGGCAATCACATGGAAACTTTATTAAAGTACATTTGATCCAACCCAAAGTACTAATCCTATCAACAATTTGCCCAGATGTATCATTGTATAAAGCATTATACTTAAAACACGTCATTAAGAAAAGATCTCTCTTCCTTCTCTCAGAGACAGATCAGTGACCCAGCTGTGCTCCCTCGCTCAGCAGTGTACAAATCATAGCTACACACTAACACTGGTTTCCAGAAACACCAATCGTCTTAAAGATGGATGATAGTACGAGGAGTCCTCATGGTAAGAACCAGATGCTGGGATGTGGTCACAAGCTTTGTGATCTGTGCTTTAATTCAGATGTTGCAGAGAAGATAAGCTTCTTACATTTGTTCTCATAGCACATTACATTTAGTTTTAAGACTAGAGGCCAGCATTATACACAGCTTTGTAGTAGCCACTTAACTGGCACATGTTAATTTTGCATAATTAAATCTTCATTAAACAGGATAAACAAGGAGTGTATTAGAGAACACTTAAGTGGTAAAAAAGTAATGGCCCTTTTAAAAGAATAAGTGGAATCCAACCCAATGAATGACTTAATTTTTAGAAGTTTCTTCTGCCCACTACTTTCCAATTTGTGATATTTTGTCACTGTGAGGTGTGTGAATAGCGTGTTGTGAAATTCCATAATGCAGTTTCTAATGCAGGAACACTACATGACATAGTGGATCAGTATGGAGTTGCTGGCCAGTGTGTGCACTAGAAACCGCAATAGGGAGTTTCAGTTTGTGGTCTGCTCCATTATATGGTCATATGTCCTGAAGGCTGCACCACCAGGATGAGAGGAAGGCGAGAGAAGGACACTATGAAAATGTTAATCTTCATTTTGAATCTAACCTATTTTGAAACTTCAGCCTCTTGGTGGAGCATAAGTGTGGAAATGGATCATCATGATATGACACAAAACATGGTGAATGTTGATCCACTTTGTCAGAAAACTGGCATGGTTTCTGTCTTATCAACCAATCGCATTACCTGCCAGGAAGCTAAATGACAATATTAACTAAATACACTTTTCCTTAATTCGGAAGCCATGGGGTTTGCGCAAAGAAAAAAAAAAGAATGTTTTTTCTAATTTGAGTACCCAGCACTTTTTTTCCCCTGTCAAACAGATAAGAGATTTTGTTTACCTCTCTCTGGATGACTGAAAAGTTATTATCAAATATTTTTTACTAAGTAGAATCTTTCTAAGCACTTATAAAAGCACCAGAGAAACTCTTTATGTTATCGTTTTCCTTTTTCGAACAGGTTTATTTGTGAAAGCTTGCAAGAAGAGACCATTGCCCCAAAAACTAATTTTAAAATGCATTTGGAAAGGGGTGGACATACCTTCCTTAGGATGGTAGCCCTCATCCCTTGGGCCAGTATATCAAAGAACTCCCTATGTTTTATATAGTACTGGCCACCATCAATGGGTGCCAACGTGGGGAGGGGTAAATGTTTTAGCTAGGGGATGTGTGATTATTATTTCCTTTATTTGGAACGTGCCAACATTTTCCGTAGTGCTATATAGGGGTGAGTTGAAGTCAAAACAATATTTGTATCAGCCTGTAACCCGCAAATCGTTTGTTGGTAGCTAAAAGACACCAATTGAATAGCAAATTATTTTACGGGCTACATTACAAGCTCCAGTAACTAACATTTGCTCAATTGAATGGAGGCCCTGGTATTGTTTTCTTGTTACATAAGTCACAAGCATGTGAAGTTTTTACTAAACTACAATGGTCTTTTATGGTATGAATTTCAATGAGATGAAGGGACAGGCTCAAGCTCCTAAACATGTCCACATGTCATTCCACCTTGATAAAATAGATACTTTTTTTCAACTTTTGTTTCTATGGCGTAACACAGAAAAATTATATTCAGAGGAATAAACAAGGAGAAGGAAAAGGAGCCAAGCATTTTCTTGTAGTTGAATCATGGCAATACAAAACCATTATTTATCAAAATGTGACTCAAAATACGCAATACTTTTTGGAAACACGTCTTGCCATTGACATCAGGCAGCTTGAATATGTACATGTAGATGAACAAATGTGTGTCAGTACAATATTAAGTACCTTCTCATGAACAATCTTTTATTTCTGAAAAAAACATATCATTTTTCTTATAAAATAAAAAGACAAAAAAATCTGGGGGTTTTATATCATTTTAAAAATGTCACTAATAAACATGCATATATGCAACATATTTTTAGAATGGAAAATACACTCTTTTATACACAATTAAACTGCTGTGAAATCTTCCATCAGCTTCCTCAGGTGGGAGGAGACTTTAATTGCTTATGAAGTTTCATTCTGTACAATGGGAATGTGGTATGTATAACTGCCAGAGATTAGTTTACAAGGACCCTCATGAGAAAGTAACACATAGAACCAGCTAACAAAAAATGGACCCATGCAGCAAAAATATTTTTGGTATAAAAGATACAAATGTAAATGCTTGGTTTGTTTTTTTGGCTAAACACATTTTGGACATTATCAAGGTTAGTTATTTAAAAGATCATATAGGGAAAAAGACAGAAATGTTAGCAAAAAATAAGGCATAGAAAGACTCGAAAGAAAGTAGGGTTAGTTACTGAGAGATGAATTAATGTCACTGGAGTGGTGGGTTAGTTCAGAGGGGTCAGTATAGGGGCATAATAGAAAGGAAATAATCATGAACACATATAGTAAAATAGTTAAAGCTTGATCTAGACATACAGAATCAGCAAAATATTGTTGTCCTGTTTCTGGAATGGCTAAATATCAAGCTACATGATACAAATCTGTAAGATGAATCAAGCTTCAACTGTGTCTAATTGGACACCCATCCACCATGTCATTAATTTTTATTTAGTGATTGATACATCCAATGATTAGTATATATTGTATATAGCATCCTAATAAATGATGCTTAACCCATAATAAGAGTATTGTGAACTTGTAAGACCAGGGAACTCACACCCTTCCATATTGGTTGGATGACCTCTACAACTATATATATGGCCTTGTACAATGTTGGAGATTTATAAATAATTGGTCATAATAAATAATAATAATACTGTAGTAGAGCATAATATACCTAAATAATGTGTTATTTTGTCCAATGGAATGGGTGACAAATATAATAGATGGTGCCTTAAAGGAGGGCAACATAACAGTTAATTATCTGAAGCTCAAGGCTTTCAAAATATCCAAAGATTCGGTTTTCATTTTGATCATGTTTGGACTATAAAAATGTAAATAAATACATGTTGAGACTAGCACTTTATTTTGCTTTGCCATACTAAATAATCATATGGAATGACCCACAGAATAGCCATTGAGAAATGAGATGAGAACAGAATGGTGGCATTACATTAACCCCTTTATTGCCAGGAGGACTGCAATAAATTGCATCTCTACGGGGTAGCAATTAACATATAAAAACATCTATTATTTTTTTTTTAATCCATATTAAAATACCTTGTTAAAATGGTTTCTCTCATTGGTACATGGCGGGGTGCTGCTGTTGGTATGCCACCCAGCCTCCTGCAAGATATCAGGGGTCTGATGTCTGGTCTGCCGTGAAACAATAAAGTACACCCCCTCCTCGCTGGCCTGTGTGATGAAAGACAGATGTAAATCCTGTGGTTTTACTGGTCCAGACAGTAACTTTCCTACAAGTTCACAGAGGTCATATCATAATCTTAAGGTTTCTGTTGTTTTAACCTCTTTAAATCCAGAGGGGCTCTAACATATTGATGTATGTATATTCAGCAGAGAAGAGGTTAACATAAACATACACTCAATCATAAGTCTTTTCTTTAATACAGATGTGCAGCAAGGGTTCAATACCCATGCTTATCATCAGCCAGGTGACCTCTCATCTGGCAGGCATCATATGCTAGGAGCATCCGTCTCTCCACCATTTTTAGAAGCAGCATACCTTGAGATTGATTAGTATGCACAGAAAAAAGCACAGAATATCAGAATAAGCAAAGCAACAGACAGGCATTAGTGTAAAATGACATAGGACCTCATTCCATTGCGATTCGGCCAATTGAATAGGGCTCTATATAAGCACACAGCATTTTTTTTTTTTACAGAAGTTTTTAGTTAGTGAAGACCTTGCGTTTGGATAGAAGTTCACTAACTAAAAACTTCTGTAACAAAATATGCTATGTGCTTATATAGAGCCCTATTCAATTGGCCAAATCGCAATTGAATGAGGCCCATAGTTAGTAGAACTGGTGAGGGTTGAAGCTTCAGATCGATGCATTGCAGGCTCTCCATGCACAGCGACTTTTAAGAAGTACAATTATTTTGTATATTTTACAGAATAGCTTTACTTACATTTTCACAAATACACACATTTTCTTAACTTTTTCAGAAAAACAAGTTATGTACAGCTCCCTGCAATGCTTACTATATACAGTCACGACTACTGCCCATGAACTTCATACTTCCAATATTTCAGTTGACCAAAATAATACACGGTGTTATTGCAATTCACTAAGATATGCAACCCCTTTTAGATCTCTACCTTATTGTGGTGAAGGGGCTTGTGTACTTCAATGAATTTGTGAGCTATACCACTCAAGGTGCGCAGGTAGTGAGGTCACTGGAGGTCTGCTGGAGAAGAAACTGGCAACCTACTCCAGTATTTTTGCCAAGAAACCCATATGGATAAGCACAACTAGAGACATAATCATTGTGCCTTGTGTGCTGTGGTCCATATGGTCACAGAGAGTCAGACATGACTGAATGATGAAACAACAAGATATGCAACAGCTTTTACTTAATATGTCTGCAATGCTCTATATACACTTTAGAACAGACACACTCCTCGAATACCGACTAGGGGCCTCATTCAATTGCGATTTGGCCAATTGAATAGGGCTCTAAAAAAGCACATAGCATATTTTTTTTACAGAAGTTTTTAGTTAGTAAAGACCTTGGTTTTTGATAGAAGCTCACTAACTAAAAACTTCTATAAAAAAATATGCTATGTGCTTATTTAGAGCCCTATTCAATTAGCCAAATCGCAATTGAATGAGGCCCTAGGTCTGGTATTGGAGAAAAATAAACCGAGAGCAACTGGAGTAAGGCATTTGTACATAAATATGGGACAGTCTCTTTAAATGAGCGATATATGGTGAGCTGGGGAAAAAAACAGGGATTTTGCACATTAGGACTTAGAAAAGTACATTTTTTAATCCTTCAACTTTTGAGGCTTTATATCTTCCTACTATCGAGACACAGAGTGAAAGGTACAGTAATACGGAGTAACTTTACTGGCAAGATTTGTTGTCAAAAAGCAGCAGGAAGTGCGTCCATTTGTCAGCCCCTAAACAAAGCCTGTCTGGTGGTTCACAATTCACAATTTACTTGAAGTAATCAGCCACATCTGAATTGTGTGTACCTCATACACGCACTAATGCAATCTGGCATAAGCAGACCAATGTAAATGTAAGCAATCTATCATGCAATGACCCCAAGGTTCAGTAAAATAATCACATTCAAAAACAGTCTGTGTCTCCACTCCTTTAAGGTGCAATGCCCCGTAGCAAAGTTTAGATTTTGGGAATTAAAAAAAACATTTGTACTATAATTTAAGTTGCCTCAACAGTCTAGGCCACAAACAAGATATGAGTTGTGAAAGTAAAAAAAAAATTTGAAAAAAATTTAATATGACAAAATGTTGAATTCTATCATATTTTTTTTTTTTTTTCTAATAAGTAGACTGGCAAGTTAACAGTTCATGTGGCTACTTGTCTTCTGTATTATTATAACAATACCCAACAGATGCTATTTTCTTTTAATTTAAATTTTTTTATTTGTTTTTAATGATAAAAATAAATGTCCTACAACTATATTAATATAATACAAAATATATTTTTATATTTTTAAAACGGATGCAGGAGAGAAGGCATTACAAGAAATGTCAGCAAAAAAAGATGCAAGAAAAGGAATTTAAGAGAATACCATTTTGAATTCTGTATAGGTGATAGGATAAGATAGATAGATAGATAGATAGATAGGACATACTTTTGAGAGTTATTCTATAAAGCAATTGGCATAATGCAAGTGTTTCCCTTCATTTTTCTATATTTGAGTTACATTTCTCAAAATCTTGTCATTAGAAATTAAATGTTTGTCCAGTAAAAAAACAGGTATCACTGTATACTGCAATACTCCTATTTTGCAAAAGTTCTATGTAGAAATATCTTTGCTTGTATATATATATCTTAGGACATGTCTTGTACATGGACAACAGGCACAGTATTTACAGTATCCCAAAAAACTGATTTGTTTTCCATGGATAATTTATACCCTGTTAGTGAGATTGCAGTATGTAATTCTAATTCATTGCATAAATGTTATTTCTTTTTGCTGCTCAAGGGAAGGCTTTCCTATCCCATTTACACTGCTGGGCTGAATATTTCGGATCTATATGTAAACATATTCATTATGAATTATTCAGCAGTGCTTTTATTAATGACATTCCTATTTTAGGACACTGAATACAGCAAACTATGGTTCTCTATGGATGATTAAAAATGAATTTTAAACTGAACTATTTTGGAGAAGCAATGATAAATAAAAAAATACTCTATATATATCATTATGGTTAGGGAGTATGCCGTAAAAAGAGCATATTAAAGCTATGAATATCGCATTTAGGAGAACTTGAGAAAGGTAAATAGTACTGCAAATAAATTATTATTGTCTCTCATGGCCAATTATTTTAGAAGGGAAACAGAATAAATGTGCAATCCAAAAGCATCACTTTTCGTTCACAAAAACGTAGCTTAAAGGTCCACTGTGCCCCAATTTTTTTTCGGTATGGCCTTTTGAATAACTAAACTTGACAATGGCCAATTTTTTTTTTAAAGTAAAGAAATAAACAGAGACTAGTTCGGTCTGTTACACTTTCAAGAAGCTGTGTCCTTGTATATTAATGTCTTTCTGTTACTGCTACTAAAAGCTCTGGCAGCCATAGATGAAAAAAAAAATTCCCACTGCATAGATAGAAACTTCCAGTTTCATCATAATCTCTTCTCAATTCTGGAAGTTGAATACATGAAACCAAAATTCTAGATCCCACAGCAGCATAATTGCTTATAAAAAAATAATATATTAGAGCCTGCAATATTTTATTGTCCGTTTTAAAAACATTTAGCATTTTTTCAACTGTAGTTCTTTAAAAACATATATTTTAAACCTTGATTGCAATGCTCCATTAAGGTCTTAAATTAAAACCAAATGAAAGACTAGTAGCCACATTAAATTGGATAGGATTATAACCCCCTTGCGGGTCCTCCCTAGTACCCATAGGCTTTTTGGCTCCATTTGCGGGTTACGGGTTTGAACGCCAGTGGATTCGTAGTAATTTTATAGCGATTTCCAACCGTAACAGTTACGGGCTTGACAGATCAAAGGATTTGCTGCAACATAGATCAGATTTCAACATCCTGTAGGGTTTTTCCGCCTGTAACCGGCAGATTATTTTCGGGTAGCTTTACGAGCCATTTTAATAGCTGTAACTCTTGTGGGCTACGTTACAGGCTATGATTTTACACGTTCGGGGAATTTAATTTGGCTGCAATTCTTCTTTATATGTGACGCAAAAAGAAAATCAGAGGGATTCAATCTGAGAATGAAAAACATAATTTGGTCTTATACTTTAGGGTCATGATTTTAAATTTGATTCCTGAGGCCATGGGAAGCCAGTGGGGTGACTGACAGAGGAGTACGGCAGACACAGAGTTGAGTATGGTAAAGGAGTCTAGTGGAGGAGTTTATTATGGATTGGAGTGGGGACAGGTGGATGATGGAGAGGTGATGAGACAACATATGGGAGAATGGATTAGAATTGTAGTTGTGTCTTGTGCAAGATAGTGATGTATTTTGGTGGTGGTGGGGGGCTTGGTGAAAATGACAGGATTTTGTTCTTGATGGTACTGTATGTGAGGAATGAAAGAGGGCAGGGTCCAGTAGAAACCCAGGACAATGGGCATGGGAGGTGAGAGTGATGATGGCATTATCAACAGTGAGAATTATCTGAGGAGTGGAAACTGTAGTGGAGATTAGGAGCTCAGTCTGACATCTTGAGTTTGAGTTGATGGGCAGACATCCAGGCAGATATTTTTGAGAGACAGTTGGCAACTCGTGCTAAAAGAGAGGGGATAGATCTGGTGCAGAGAGATAATAATGAAATCCAAAAGCTTTTATTAGGGTACCAAGGGAGGATGTACAATATGGATGGAGAAGAGGAAGGGTCCTAGGACTGAATATTGAGGTACTTGGACAGACAGAGGGTGAGGTAGAATAAATAAATTGGATAAGGCGATTATAGACGAGTTGCACAAGCAGTTTTAAAGTTATGGGAAGAAGGGAGAGATAGGGCAATTGTTAGATGTTGAAGTTGTGTCAGATGAGAGTTTCTTAAGAACAGGTGTAATAATGGCATGTTTTAAAAATTATGGAAACTTGCCATTGTATAGCGGAAATGTTGAATAGATGTGTGAGAGCTAGTTTCTGGACCTTTATCCAAAGATATGTTCTCAAGGCTGTCTGAGAGCACTGGATAGAGGCACAAAAACTGAGGAATTTGCATGTAGCAACTCAGAATCATTGGCGAAAGTGGAAACCCTGCCTGACAAGTAATTATGGGGGAAATCAGGTCTCAAGAACTGATTGGGACATAGAAGTGTACCTAGTAGGCTCCTTTCTTTTCATTCTGTATGTACAGTGACAGGAATTTCAATTCCCTTCCTTCCCACCATAACATATTTTGTGACTCAAAGGCGGGAGAGCATTGTGTAGGAAGGGGAGGGAAAAATAATTTGGAGCAAAACTGTATTTTATGCAAATATATTGTTAGTAAATCATATTTTATGCATACTTTTGATGCAAGCATATCTTTACGAAAAATAAATCGGATGCTGAAGATTAACTCTACAAAGCCTGCAATTAATATTACAACGTGTAAAAACAATATGACACACGTGAATAGCAGGTTACACCCTGATAATATGAAAACAAATCTGCACAACAGCCAATGGACACATTATTAGTATGACTACGAAGGTAACTTTTCTATAGATCATTTAAGGTTAATGAAAAAGTTCAAGGTATGTGCATTCTGGTGCAGCTGTATATAGATCTAAGAAATCTTATTGCAATGGAGTCATAATCATTCAATTATATCACACAATAGCTTGAAAAAAAGGTATGTGCATTTATTTAAATACATTTAGGTTACTTGAAAGATACATATCAGTGAGTGCCTGACTCATTGTATATCTACTACTCAATAACTAGACCTGTTATGAAAACATAAGTAATGAGTAATGATGACCTAGCACAATTAGTAAGATAAATTATTCTAGGCACATGGAAATAATGGAATTCTTAAAAGACCAAATTAAAAGCAATAAGCATTACATCTGATATTAACATGTACAGAAAGCTAGGGTGTAGGGGGTGGGGGGCTTGCGAGTTTATATATATACACACACACACACACACACACATACACAGCTGTACATGGATAATAACTGTTTTTCTCAGTTTTAGACATTCAAATGGGAACACAGATGGATCTGTTCTTATGCCCCTGACAGGAAGGATCAAAAGTTTCCTGATGCTACAGTCATATTACAGCTTTAGTACTTTAGCATTCCATCACAAATGAAAAATAAAGAATACTTAAAAAAATGTATATATATATATATATATATATATATATATATATATATATATATATATATATATATACACACACACATTATATATATATATATATATATATATACATACACACACACATATATATATATATATATATATATATATATATATATATATATATATATATATATATATATATATATATATATATATATATATATATATATATATATATACACATACATACATACATATTTATATATATATAAAATAAATCAGAGAAAATATCACTTGAAATGAATCCCCCAGTAAAGCCTGCCACCATAGAAGACTACATAGCTAGTCTACATGGCTGGGCCACACTGGATATTAATATCATTAGAGAAGACACTTTTATTTTGTAATCTGCTATAAAGTATGGGCATATATTAGACTTGTATTATGGATATAAGAGATTGTCTAAAAAATATTAAAATGTCAATGTACTGTTGCTTTCACCTGGCAATTATGTTGCATTTATTTATGCTAGTACACTCTTACATGAGAATAGTTATATTTCACAATCATTGTCCAAAGAGTGTCAAGTTTAATAATATAATTATTAGACCTTTATGTAAAAAGTTGAAATGTTTTAAGAAGGTGAAAAATCAACATGATAAATTGATCTATTTAAGTAGCTTACATGATGGGGTCACTGCCTCATAAATAGGGGCAATAATGTTAAAGTTTTGATGCACAGACTCTTGTTTTGCAGAAACAAATATATGAATTGAAGAATATGACTATATTAATTTGGATTTTGGAGTAATATGGACAAACACAAAGGAGGAATTAAAGTATGTCATATATGCAGATTAAACTCAACACTTTTAAATCTATAGTATGAGAATACTATTCATTTAATTTAATTTAAGGGACAGTTTCATATACCACCAACAAATAAGTATTTTGGCAATAGAATAGTGACATTTTGGTTCAAATTCTCTTTGGTTTCACTCTCACAATGATTTTAGCACACTATACAAGAACTATTTTTTATACTTTGTTGCATGATTTACCCAGGATTACGGTGTATGTTTTTATTAAAAAGTGTAGCTGAGATCATGGCCTCCATCAGAAATCTTGAGGCTCCTTAAAGTTGAAATAGTGTGGGCCCCAATCAACACACTTGCCTCCATAGATTTAAACTAAATGTACCACTTCATTTAATCAGAGGTATAATACCTATACTTGGAGCTAAATTGATGACTTTGGAAAGGTACCACAGGGTTAATGTAGATGGTGCTCCTAAGCGAGGATTAGACGGTGGGTGTGCAGTAGGTGAACATATAGTTATAAATAGTACTGGCGAATTTCAATGATGCAGTCTAACAAACACGAATGATGCCACAATGCATAACTGTGAAATTCCAACACTAATCTATTTTTGTGATATTTTTTTTCTACATAGTTTAAGACTACTGGCAATCTACACTTTTCTCAGCTTATTTCAGTGACAAATGTGCTCTGGAAATAGCAATTAAAAATGAAAATACAAACAGGATGTGTTTTATTAAACAATATCTGTCTTTCTTTAGCGGCTGGAGGTGGTCCAAAGCAAAACAACTTTTATTTTCATGTTTGAACACTGATGGGATTTCCAAGAAATTAAAGCCAATACTGAAGTTCATTATGTGTTATATTTGCAAATTCTTTTGGGCGTAAACATGTACGGGCTCATTAAGGCAATAATTCTGCAATATTGTAGTGCAATTGTATATTTATCTCAGAATGTCACACTTACCCTTAGGACATAAACTCAAAAATAAAGACCGTGAAAGTGCCAGATCTATTTGTAAAGCTGCATCCTAATTTAAAGTTGGGAGCTATAGTGTTGTAAGCAACTGGTATTTAAATTAAATCATACTACAAGGAGTACTGTAATTGCATACTTACAATATGCACTCTTAAAGAGCTACACTTGATAATATGCAAAACAAAATAAATATATCATAATTTATTAACTAGAATATACAATTATGCTGTAGTAGCAACCACCGTGTATATTTCGGTGTATCTGCTTCTACAGGCTTCTTCAGCTGAATAGTGGCAAGACTTACAGTGCCTTGGTAAAGTATTCTAGAATTAACATGGATTGTTTGAGGATTTGCATCATTTAAATTTACAAAACATGCCCACAACTTTGAATATGTTTTTATTTTATTTTATTGTGAAGCATACAACAAATAGGACAAAATAACAGAAAAAGTCAATGTGCATAACTATTCACCCCCCTAAAGTCAATACTTTGTAGAGCCGCCTTTTGCGGCAATCACAGACGTTTTGGATAAGTCTCTATGAGCTTGCCACATCTTACCACTGGGATTTTTGCCCATACCTCCTTGCAAAACTGCTCCAGCTCCTTCAAGTTGGATGGTTTGCGCTTGTGAACAGCAATCTTTAAGTCTGGCCACAGATTTTCTATTGGATTGAGGTCTGGGCTTTGACTAGGCCATGCCAAAACATTTACATGTTTCCCCTTAAACCACTCAAGTGTTGCTTTAGCAGTGTGTTTGGGGTCATTGTCCTGCTGGAAGGTGAACCTCCCTCCTAGCCTCAAATCACGCACAGAGTGGTACAGGTTGGTGCTCTTCGGGTGATGTGATGTGTTGGGTTGGCGCCAGACATAGCATTTTCTTAGATGGTCGAAAAGTTAAATTTTAGTCTCATCAGACCAGAGCACCTTCCTCCATACATTTTGCCACAAACGTGCCATTTTGTTTTTTGCTGAAAGTAATGGCTTTCTTCTAGCCACTCTGCCATAAAGCCCAACTCTATGGAGCGTATGGCTTATTGTCGTCCTATGTACAGATACTCCAGTCTCTGCTGTGGAACTCTGCAGCTCCTCCAAGGTTACCTTAGGTAGCTCTGTGCTGCCTCTCTGATTAATGCCCTCCTTGCTCGGTCAGTGAGTTTTGGTGGGTGGTCGTCTCTTGGCAAGTTTGCTGTTGTGCCATGTTCTTTCCATTTGGTTATGATGCTTTTTATGGGCTTCATAACAAAGGGGGTGAATACATACGCACATGCCAATTTGCTGTTTTCTACTTCTAAAAAAAATTATGTATATATTTTTCTCATTTCACTTCACCAACTTAGACTATTGTGTTCTGATCCATCACATAAAATTCAGATTAAGAAAACATTGAATTTAGGACTGTAATTTAACAAAATAGGTAAAAAGTCAAGGGGTGAATACTTTTGCAAGGCATTGTAGTACCAATGGTTTTAATAGGACATGTACACAAGTTCCTCCTTGTTGACAAAGCAAATCAACAAGGCAGTAGCTTTTATTTTTTAAATGTTTTATTGTTTGGTACGAAATAGACAAAACAGATCACAACATTTTTTTTACTAAGCATTAAATGCCAATACAAAGAGGAAAAATACAACATCAAAAAGAAAAGCATCCAAAATAGAGGTTTTCAATGCCATTGCATGAATAAAATATGAATATAAGCTTTCCAGGGGGTCAAGCACTTCTATAAATCATGAGTAATTGCTGTTCCACAAATCCCATTGAAAGTAAAAAAAACTGTATTCATTTTATATTTACTTAAACCTTTTTCCAAATCTCTATCTCTAGACATCAGTCTTACAACTTCCTCCCAGGATGGTTTTTGGTTCGCTTTCCATAGTTTTAATATATGCCACTTGGCTCTTAAAAGAACATAGAAGATCAGAAATGTATATTTAGCTCTGATAGTATCTGAAGAAATATGAAAGAGACACATTTCGGGTTTATGAGGTATTAAGATATTTGTCACAGTCTGAATTTGAAAAGCATAATGTTTCCAGAACTCTTGTATGATTGGGCAGTCCCACCATAGATTGAGATAGGATCCTTTTGATCCATGTCATGCCCAGGGCCTGACTGGACTGTTTTACACTATGGCCTGAGCCTGACTGGCCAGAGTTACCCTGTTTTTATTATTATGGTTATGTATTTCTCCGTGCTTATGGTTAAAATATGATTACACTGTTATAATGTATGTATGTTGGTTCATGTATTAGGTTTCATGTTATAGGAATTGCTGTAAAGAAACATATTAGTTAGTCTGCAGGCTATTGTACCAACCTATTATGTTAGAATGTTGTTATCTGGAAAAACTCACTCATCCCACCTAAATATAATCAGCCGGATGAGATTAAAAATTTGATTTGATCTGAGGAATAGGGATTTCCAAGTAAACAAGGGGCTGTTTATTATTTAGGGATGGGGCCTACTGATTGGCCAGCCTGTGTGTCAAAAAAATGTATAATATGTGTCAATTAATCAAGGTATACAGTAATATCTGCTTACATAGACAATTTATAAGTGTAATTATGTGCATTAATTCTAATTCTAAGGGATTATTTGGTCTTCCTGATATCGTGAGGCCATCTTCTGTACCAGAAGTAGCAAGAACTACACAGTCCTGCTGGGGTAGGCTTGAACTAGGTACTTGTCAAGCCCCATTAAAGAAGCAGGTTGTGACATTGGTGGTAGTGCTGGGAGCTCTGTGGACCACAGATAGATGGCAACTTATAAAAAGAGATGTCTGCAACAGAGGAAGCGTTCAGGAGATTCCAGAGATGGAAAGTAGCCATTCCAGAGGATAATACTATGGAGCAGTTGAAGGACCTAAGGACACAGATCATACAGGAGGAGTGGAGAGGGGTAAGCAATGGCCCTTTCCTAGCTTCTGTGGATGTTTTTTTTTTTGATCCCCAGTAGAGACAGAGAATTTGGTGGTGACGGGAAAGGACTGTCAAGGAATAGGCCTTCTAAACTAATGGATGGCGTTCCTGGGACTATGACCAGGTCACAAGCTAATGGAATGCCTGAAGGAACTGGTAGATGAGGAGATCACCCTGGAGGAGCAATATGCTTATTGAGTTGGACCTGTTGGGATACCTCATGGGGGGTCCTGTTTTTCATTGAGGATGGAGGAGGCACTTTGGGGACATTTTATATGGGGATCCGGATTTTGGCTTGGGGACTGAATGAAGACAGCTGAGTTTGTTTTCCAAGTGTTGTCAAATGCTAGGACTGGAGTCAGGCCCTCAGACAGCTAGCTTGCTTTGGCCTTTGATCCAGCAGGAGTTACAGCTGGAGGTGGATTATATTGACTTACTAGATGAGGCATCCCTGGATGGTTCGTGGCCACCCAGTTGGGAGGAGTCCTGCAAGTCAGGCATGGAGGAGAGTCACCTTCCAGAGACAAAGGGGACCCAGCTATTTTTTTCCACGTCTGGGTCAGAAGGAAACTATTTAGACGGATTTGCCCTCAGACAACCATAAAAATTGTCAAGAGGTCTGGCCTCATGGATGTTAAAACTAACAAAGCTGCCTTGATGCTGTGGCTTGACCTGGTGGAGGAAGAACTAGTCCCTAGCTTTAGGGGCTGAGCCTCGCCCACTTAGGCCCTGTCCCCATGCTTAACCACAGCAGTGCCAGGCCCAGGGGAAGACCTAGGGAAAATCTACCCTGCTCCTATAGTCGGGGAAGAACCAAATGGGCACTGGGCCTTACCAATGGACTGTAAGCTTAGTGGGGAGGTTCCTTGGATATCCATTGTCCAGGAGCCAGCCCCAGACCCTGGAGTAGAAATGGCAAGCAGCCATGCTCTTCAGACTGTGCAGGAGGCAGTAACAGCCGGTACTCAAGGGCTGCCTGCATCCACATGCCAGGCAGTATCAGATGGAGAAAGCCAGGAGGTTCTGCCTGAGGATCCAGAGACCAAAGAGCCAGAGGGACGTGAGAGCTGTGCCCAGACAGGGGTTTCAGACGAAGGGGTCTGGGATACAGTGAGCAAAATGCAGCCCCAAGGAGTTGAGATCCCACACAAGGCCATCAAGAGGCATACAGACTGGAAGATGCGGCAGGTACAGTCCTTAGTGGAACTATTGTTTTATGGGATGCCCCAGAATAATATTTTCTCTAATCAAGGGGGAAAGAAGGGGCATTGGGGGGTGGAATAAGGTTAATCCCTGATGAGCAGATACTGGAACTGGCTAGGCCCCTGGGACCACTTGAATTGGGTAAGCCAGAAAGCACATTAAATTCCCTGGGACTCAAACACTGGACAGGGGAAGTAGCAGACATGGGGAGGGGAAGAATGGTGACCACTTGTGGTCCCCTAGGCCCATGGACTGTTGTAAATACCACCAGTCAGCTGTTTGTACTGACTTGTCTGGGGAGGGTGAGGTTCCAGGATTACCCGAGATTGGTTCACCACTGGATGGGCCAGTTTTCCTGGATTTTCACAGAGGATACCCCAGGGTGTGGTTTGTCACCTGGCCTCCTTGCATTGACTCCCCTGCAGCAACCCAAAGACACTGTTTGTGTGCCTCTATCACTGGAAAGGAGGGGCCACTGGCCGGGATCATTGGCAAGGGGGAAGTTGGGGTCTTCTATTTTACCCAGGAGACCTGGTACCATCCCAGAATCAGCAGGTCAGAAGGTCTCCCTTGCCTGGAAGGAGAAAGTTTTGCTGGGGAAAGACCCTCCCAAGTTTTTGCTAGACCTACTAGCCTGTATGTACCATTTCCCCTGGACTGCCTTGAAGGATCCTCCAGGCCAGTGGTCTTATATGTTTCCCCAGGGGCTTGGGAAGGCCACTACACCACTGGGAAGGAGGGAGGATGCACCCTGGACAGGAGGAGACAGGGTCCCAGAGGGCCACCAAGTTTATCAGTGGGATTGATTTTTACTAGAGGGTTGGAGAGGTAGAGTAACCTGGCAAGCCCCCAGTGCTACCCCAGGATTGAGCCACGGAAAGGGGGGTAGGACTATGGACGCTTCCTGCACTCCCTAGACTTACCAGTACAAGCTGGGACCGGGTTCTTGGACCCTGCAGATTGTTGAGGACTGTGTCATTGCTTAGACCTCTTAGAACAAGTAGCAGCCGTGTAGAAGTGGTCATGCCCAGGGCCTGACTGGGCTGTCTTACACTATGGCCTGGGCCTGACTGGCCAGAGTTACCCTGTGTTTATTATCATGGTTATGTATTTCTTAGTGCTTATGGTTAACATATGATTACACTGTTATACTGTATGTATGTAGGTTTATGTATTAGGTTTAATGTTATAGGAATTGTTGTAAAGAAACATATTCACTAGTCTGCAGGCTATTGCACCAGCCTATTATGTTACAGTGTTGTTATCTGGTAATAACTCATTCAGCCCACCTAAAAATAATCAACAGGATGAGATTAAAGATAGGTACAGGGGTTCACAGTAAGCACAGGAAGCCTATTATTTAGGGATGGGGCTTACTGATTGGCCAGCCCGTGTGCCAGAAAATTGTATAAAATGTGCCAATTAATAAAGGTATACATTGATATCTGTGCTTACATAGACAAGGTGTAAGTGTAATTATGTGCATTAATCCTAATTTTAAGGGATTATATGGTCTTCCTGATGTACTGAGGCCATCTTCTGTACCAGAGGTAGTAAGAACTACTTGGTCCTGCTGCGGTAGGCTTGAACTAGGTTCTTGTCAAGCCCCATTGAAGAAGCAGGTCGTGACAATCCACAACCTCTCCAACATTTATCGGAATTTATGGAATTGAATTTATTCATAATGGTAGTGACCAAATTCCATTTTTGTATGACTTTAGAATAGAGAACAAGGCAGTAGCTGACCTCAGTAAAGAATAAACTGCATATATTACTAAAAAACACAGTGCAAATATGGAAATACAGTCTTCCTTCAATCACCTATGGGTAGTTTGTATGCATCTTGAAATCATGCATCTTCTTATTAATGATTATTATGGAATTGTCGACCCACAGCATGGAGAAAGAATAATATATGAATTAGCACAATATACATGCAGTGATGCCTCATTGTCATAAATAAACATCTGAACAAACTGGTTTAACATCTAAGACTAATCAAGGTAAACTAAAAATAGGTCAAGTAGGAGTAAAAAAAAACAGTTGCCTAATTTATAAATGATCCTTAAGAATATTTACACATTTCACCTCCATGATAACCCTGCATTAATTATTTTCTGTATATAGTGACTACCTATATTGCCCATTAATTCTTACATTCTGTATAATCCCACGTTCTTCTGAGTCATTATACTGCACATGATAATATATCTCAAATACTTCAATCATGTTCAACCACAGCAAACGTGTCAATCTAGTGGATCACATATATAATTGTGAGCATGCAAGCCGTTGCTCACGCTTGCGGGCTCGCAAAGCGAGGGCCGCAGTTGCTGGCAAGGAGCGCCAAAGGCGCTCCATGCCAGCAACTGCGGCCCTCGCAAAAAATCATCTGCAACCCGCGGACATCAAAAAATTAGAAACACAATAAATACACACAACACATACATAAAAAGCTTACCTACAGCCAGAGGGAGCATCCAGGACCTCAAAAAATGAAGTTACACCTAAATTTAACTCAAAATAAAAGAGTTTAGACACTAAAAAATTCTCTAAGCGAGAGAAAAAATGGCCGTCGAACAAAACGAAAACGAGGCTACAGGACTCTAAACACGCAAAACACCACCAGAAACACGAAAAACACCACAAAACCGCTACGGATATTCCGCCACAGACGCATACCACACATTAGCCACCATTTTAGAACAATAACTTATACAATGCAGAGGTACACAGCTACGCTAACGGTTTGGTCTCGCGCACGCACAGTGTTACACTGCACACGTTCATCACGCTTACACAGCAGCTCCACAGCACTAATGCTGCAGCAACATCAAAACAGATTGTCAGCTCTGCAACACAATGCTTCCTGCATATATTACTTCAAAATAGGTAAAGTATAATAATTTATTAATGTATTATTTTTTTGATTATAATACACAAAACAGCATTAGCTCATTGCCGCCATTTTTTGACGGGCAATACTCTAGTACTAAAATAATAAATAATAATAAAAAATTACAGTTTAGAACATTCATGTAACTGTTCATGCACATGTCAAGATGTAAATACATTTTGCCTTGTATAGAGCTACAGAATATGTTGGTGTGTTACAAATAGAGGATAATAATAATAATAATAATAATAATAATAATAATAATAATAATAATAATACTCTAAACAGTAAATTAGACATCATTTTGTTGTTTGTTGTGGTGTTGTCCTTCAGTTTTGTCTGACTCTCGGTGACCATATAGATGCAGCACGCAAGGCACATCTGTCTGTTTCTGGTTGTGCTTATCCATATGTTTTCTATGGCAAATATACTGAATTGGGTTGCCAGTTCCTTCTCCAATGGACCTCAATTTGTCTGGCCTTTCTGCACTGGCTTGCCCATCTTGGGTGACCCTACATGGCTTAGCTCACAGCTTCATTGAGGTACACAAGCCCCTTCACCACAACAATGTAGCGATCCAAAAGGGGTCTTATACATCAGTAACGCCAAATGATATTGCAAGAATCTGTGTCTACTTTGGGCCCTTTAAAATATTTGGAGGTATGTGTAGTTCATTAGCATTCAAGAATATTAAGTGAAAATCTTAACTTTAACAGAATCTACTTGTGTCTGTGAGCTTTGTGTAGCATGAGCCGGAGAGTTTTCCTACTGTAGGTTGCACTTTCATTTAATCTTATTGTTAAGTGTTACAACAATGTAGCAGCATTTCAATATAACAGATCTTATCTGTTCTCATGGTTCCCTCCCAAGTGACTGATTCTGTTTGGAACCAAAGCCAAATATCTTATTTTAGAAAAGCAAAATTAAAGAGGGCATTCATTACAATGTTCCAAAAACCTTTGGCATGTTATCAAATCAAATTCTGTATAACAGCATACACACAAAAAAGTACCTCAGTGGTTCATTAAGGGCATTGAAAAATATGAAAGGAGTAAGATCAGGGTAAAAAAAAAACGATATTGTCTGAAGTCTCTCTCACTAAAGGTCATTGTTTTAATTACCAAGAATATAAAAAGGTTTTATAACATTTAGTACTAAAATGTTCATTCTGTGGGAGCGTTATGGTGGCTTAAATAATAATAATAATAATAATAATAATAAATGTTGAGATTTACTTTATAGTTGTCTTATTTTCCAAATATTTAAGCATCGACATATGAGTTCAGGGTGCTATAAATTGTGAACTCTTTATTTTTGTTTGTACCACTGTGACCTGCCGGCTTCTGAACATGTGATGGGCATGGCGGGTAAGTGTCAAATTCCAATAGACCAATGACCTAACAAATTTGACTCCCTCTTGGCTACTTTGCTCACCACTCAATTCACTGACAAATGAAAGAGCACACCCGTATGCTTCAGGAAGTGAGGATACCAGACAAGATGGAACCTTATATATATCAAAACAGTCTTCAAAATTATGATTTTCTCTAAAATGGTTTTATATTCATAGCTTACACAGCTGCTAAACTTGTTACATGGGTGTAGGAACGAGGGGGACAAATCCCCCCAGATTTTTTTATGTGTTTGTTTATGTGTAGAGAAGCAGTTGTGTGGTACAGTAGATGCTCAGTTATCCAACACACACAGGGATTGGCCAATGCCAGATAAATGTAGTTTCTGGTTGCTTGAGAGTCACTATTAAAAAAGGCCTAGATGAGCTGCACATAGGATGCTCTGCTAGGTATATTTGTCAGTGAGCGCTGTTCTAGCAGCAGCAGCTTTCACTCCTCACTTACACACAGGTACGTTTGGCTGGAGTGTGCGGTGCTGAACCCGGGGAATGCAACGCCAACACCTCACTGCCTCAGTCACTCATGCCTGTCTGCTTCCAGGTAACAATGAATTGCAGAGACGCACAGTGGATAACATCTAGGTGTCTATAAGCATTTTGTGGCTTGAGAGTTCTGGTTGCTTGAGTTCTAGTTAACGGAGAGTCTACCGTATTTTTATACTATATGGGGTATCCCCCCCCCCCAGATTTCCTTTGGCTCCTACATCCATGGTTTGTTACATACTTCACAAACGTGCAGTTTGTTTTTTTTTGTTTCTTTTTAAACTACAGTAGTCCTTTGAGCAAAATACACAAAAATTAATGATGTGTGTGTGTTTATATCATGTTCCTGTTATTAGCAGGAAGTATATATACAGCCTCATTAAAATCAGTACGTTCCCCCTTATTATCAAAATATACATAAAGCACATTTTAAGTCATAATGCATGAACCCTACTAAACACTAACTTTTGGCAGCAGTACAAAAAACATAATTATGCCTGTATTGCAACTCTCCCGGAGATTTGCTGGGGCCCTAGATACACTTCTTTAGTGACTTCCGTCTCTCCGTGGTCCCTCAATAACCTCAAAGTCTACACTAAGACACAGAATGTGAGCAGCCTAATCATTTTCAGGTGTTGTGCTCAACACATCACAAATGCCTCTTTTGGCAACTTGTCAAAGATTGCTGGACTCAATGAAGAAGAAAAAATGAATGGTGTCAATGGCAGTGATAAATATTACAAGGGGGCCCAGTAGGCCTGCTTTATGTCGCAGGCTCTGGACAGCTTCCATGAGAGAAGGAATTTTATAATTACAAAGTTACTTATGTGTCAGAGGAGCTGATCCCAATGGTTTTCAGCTTTCGTTTCCTTGTTGCCCATTAAAAAAAACTAACGTTTTTAGTGTCTTGTGTAAAAAAAAGAAAAGAAAAGTCTGGAGCCTACACAGCACTAAGATTAGTTGTTATAATGTGGGAGACACTGGGAAAAGACACAGCTGTTCAAAGGAAGTGTGTTGTATGAAAAGAAACATATTGTAGATAACGGTACCAGATCTAACAGGCAAAACAAAAGTCTGCATATATCAGGACAAATAAAGAACATGATATGAACATTTTGCAAACTACAGTATATTGAACTTCCTGCAAGTGATTATATTTTGTGCAATAACTGGAGGCCCACAATGCATTGCTTATTGGTCAACTGGGTACGATTTTCATATTACACTCAAGGCCAGACTAGTTCAGCCGCAAATTTGCAGTATATTCATGGGTGACCAAAACAAATGAAATTAGAAAATAATTAAGGACTTGACCCACCTGTACTTGAAGGAGTCATCCTAAAACTAGTGGACCCGGAGTGGAACAATACTGGTCCAGACTACCACATTACATTTCCATAAGGGATATGCAATGTATAAAAAAAATATTATGATGATTTCTTTGATATTTAGATAATTCCAACGTCATTAAGTGTAATAAAAAAAATAAAAAAACATATAATTGCATTTATCTGTTTAAAATGTGTTTCTGTACTTTATAACAAATTATATGACAATCTATTAGCATTGGTTGTGTCTTCTGGTGAGGTTTCATGAATTTTCAGATGGATGAGTAATACCTCTTTTTTCTTTTGGTAGAGTTATTTGTATTGATCCAAATTATACTTTTGTACTGAATGGAGCCAAGTTGTTAACTCTTTATATGTGAATGGTGTCTGTGGCTTCAAACCGTTTTCTAAGCATTGAAATGATCAATAAGCAAACTCACACAATTAGGTTAGATTCAAGAAATACATTTCACGATAGAAAAGCTAATATATATTTTACTAATCACAATAATGCTCACAATACAGTAAACTCTTGATTACCCGTTACTCAACCACCCGTGACTCAAGCAACCGGCACATGCCTCTATTCCCCATTTACAAAAAACGCTCTCTCAAAATAGCTTAGTTTAGTTCTTAGTAGCTATAATTTTCCGGTGTTTCAAGGGGTTTAAGGGTTGTTTAGGCTGTTTGAGACTCTCGATTATCCAGAAACTACACTTATCTGGCAATAGGCAATCCCATAGGTGCCGGATAATGGGGAGTTTACTGTACCATGTGCCATTCGGTATTCAGACAATACATAGGTGAATCCAAACTACTTGCACGGGACATTACCCAATAATATATATGACTTTTAAATGTATTTTAATTACTTTGATGTATGTTATGTTTTACGTTACTTGATTAGTTTTGCATCATCTTAAAATGCGCTGTTTCCCAAGGTTGCCTGAGACCAGTGCACATATGCCTATGTGGATCTCATGATTAGTGGGCTAGATGCAAAAGATGGTACATTTCAAGCCTCATTTGAATATCACTACCCAGAATCCTTAGTGGCAGTGGGAGCACTGTCCATAAAGAAATTCTAGTACAGAAAGCTTTGTCTAAATTTTTAAACATTCGGGAAACTAGGCTATCAAAAGTAGTTCTACACAAGTTTGGAACCACCACGTTGTGCAATAACTCACCTGAATGAGTTGTGCTGCTATTTCTGGTGTGCCGTTGCGCACATCATGACCATTTATTGCCAAAACTCGGTCGTTCTCCTGTAAATATCCATCTCGTGCAGCGACACCGCCTTCTAACAAGTTGAAAATATATATTCCAGGCTCATCACGTTTTCGGACAAGCTTTATCCCCAGCTGCATGTCGTGGCTGCTTTTACTAAGCACAACATGTATGCTGTCGTCCCGTGTGCTATGCGATTCTGTAGAGACACCATTGCTCCGGCATTTGTTCCTTTGTTCCCTGAGCACTGTGAGCCGGAGAGTCTGGCAAGGCTGCCTGAGAACGGAGAGCGCATAGTTATGAGGCACACTGCTAATGTCAATGCCATTTACCTGAGAGAGAGAAGAAAACAGAAACATGTTGTAAATAAATATATGAGCCAAAAATAAGGAATTAAGTAGTGGATAAGTACATTTACAATACAGAATCGTATCTACCATTACCCTCAAGAAAAAATGCAATTTCTCAGCTCTCACAGAACTGATTAGCACCCCATTAAAGGGACATGGTAGGCAAATTATTCTATTATGCACTTAAAGGAGCATGTTTTAAACCAAGTATTTTTTTCATGTAAAATTATATATCTAATAAAACTTGTTTAAACAAATTAGAAACTAACAGTGTGAGCAGAGAGTATGCAGGACTCTAGATCTCATTGGCTGACACTTATGACTCATACAGCTATACTGCTGCACATTGGCTGACAGGGACAATCCCCCAAAGATAGTTATACATTCAAAGCAATATACTCTGATCCAGGAGCTTCATTTTCAAAAATCAATAACATTATCAAATGTCCTCCTTCAGATGCAACACAGAAAAAATGCCATCAGTGGCCTTTTAAGGGGACACTATAGTTATGTGAAGTTAGTGAAGTATATTCAAAGAATAATATGCATCCTGCATAATGAGCAAATTAGTCCAATTATACAGAGTTATGGAATATTATTAATCTTATAATGTTCCTCTGGTACCCTCTATTGGCCCCTCTCTCTCCTCTCATATATGTAGTGCAGCCATCAGATAGTATGAGGTGGTGAGTAAGCTGTGAAACTCAATATTGCAGTTTATAGTGCTTGTGCTTATTGGTCTCTGATGGCTTCTGCACTAGAAATTGCAATCACTTGCGGTCGGACCCCTCCACAGTGACTCCTCTCTGGGGTCATACAGTATACAATTTCAACAAAGTTGGGTTCCACATAGTTAAACATTTTCCTAATTTCAACTAAATGTATAAATTAATTTACAAACTGCTTAGTATTGTGGCAGAGTGTACTAGCACTACACTGAAGGTGCCTTAATGCGGCACAGTGCAGAACAATTAAAGTCAAATATAATTAACCATCAAAGCTAAGCAGTTTGTAAAAGATGGCAGAAGCTCTCCCCACAGATGGTTGGAAAATCAGCCACGTACTTTCAATTAATATTTTCTCACAATGTAAGTGGGGCTTAATTTGAAGTTATGAAGTTATTATTGATAATGTAGGAGTATTATTGTCTGGTGAGTAGGTGTAACTAGCCTTTAAAGTATATTTAAATAATACACATCAATTTACTCCGATACCAGCTGGTAAAATTATTCCCACTGACCCCCAATTTACCTTTACATTATCATATTTTTATATCTATGCAATATGTAAATCATATCAACCTATTGCAGATGATAGTATAAAATATTTTTTTGAAAACACTAATGTCAGCAGAATTGGTTTAGACACAAAACAGGTCAAACCCAACATACTAAAACAATTATAGAAAGCATTTAAAGGGCTTAAATCAAGTCATGGAAAAAATGATGAAATAAATGTAAATATAAAATGCTGCGGTAAAGTCATATCAACTATATTTTGTATTTCAACATAGTTTGTCATGAGGCAAGTATGATAAATAATGTTCTGAGCCCTTGTTTGCAACAACCAGTTCAGGAAAACAGACTGGAATTTTGTCCAAAGACAATAAGAAACAGATTTCATGCATGAGAAGGCTGATAATGTGCTAAGTTTTTATGATGTAGCTTGGAACAGTACAAAAGAATCCCAGAATTTTTACACAAAATGGTCAAATCAATAAAAGGTTTAGATAATCTAGAAATGATAATAGGAAGATATGATAATTTGGGCGCTCAATAAATCTGGAATAAATAAAAAAGGTGTATCAGAATAATTATGTGGATACATTGGCTACTAGTTGAAATAGTTGACATTCTATAAAGTTTAGCGTACTTTAAATTAAAAGGAACATGCTTTTTATTTCTTTGTTGCATCTGGAATAGTGTATTTGAAATCATATTTTAAACATATATAGCTGAATAAATGGCTTTAATGAACAACTATCCAGGTATATGTGTCACTGTCAACCAATTAACAGTTCTAGAACTGTAAGAGTTATCGGCTTCTGTAAATAAGATAACATATGATGGTATAAGCCAGTGGTAGTCATTCTGGTCCATACCACCCGGTAATTAGTGATTCAAGCATTCATGGTGGGCGGCAGGATAATCGCAAGGTGGCGTCGCTGAGGAGGGACGTCACACGTCTGAGACCCGCAGCACCACGCTTGGCTGGTTGGAGAGCTGGTGAGAGAGTCTAGGGACAGCAGTTAGGACCGGATCACTATCTAGTAAGTACAGGGCTATACATAGCTAGAGACAGCAGTCAGGACCGGATCACTATCTAGTAAGTACAGGGCGATACATAGCTAGGGACAGGAGTCAGGACTGGATCACTATCTAGTAAGTACAGGGCGATACATAGCTAGGGACAGCAGTCAGGACTGGATCACTATCTAGTAAGTACAGGGCGATACATAGCTAGGGACAGCAGTCAGGACCGGATCACTATCTAGTAAGTACAGGGCGATACATA
Source organism: Discoglossus pictus (assembly GCA_027410445.1). NCBI lineage: Eukaryota > Metazoa > Chordata > Amphibia > Anura > Alytidae > Discoglossus > Discoglossus pictus. The sequence goes on from CM050163.1 coordinate 84,432,192, forward strand.
GCTAGGGACAGCAGTCAGGACCGGATCACTATCTAGTAAGTACAGGGCGATACATAGCTAGGGACAGCAGTCAGGACCGGATCACTATCTAGTAAGTACAGGGCGATACAAAGCTAGGGACAGCAGTCAGGATCGGATCACTATCTAGTAAGTACAGGGCGATACATAGCTAGGGACAGCAGTCAGGACCGGATCACTATCTAGTAAGTACAGGGCGATACAAAGCTAGGGACAGCAGTCAGGACCGGATCACTATCTAGTAAGTACAGGGCGATACAAAGCTAGGGACAGCAGTCAGGACCGGATCACTATCTAGTAAGTACAGGGCGATACATAGCCAGGGTCACATGATTTATGTAACCAGAAATGAGAGGGTAAATTGCATTACTGCGACACCGGTGGGCTGTAAGGAATTTTACCATCAAAAGTGGGTGGTAGGAATTAAAAGGTCGACAACCCCTGGTATAAGCAGTGCACTTATTGCAAGTTTAACTGTGTTTTAGTAAATATGTAATAGTTGAAACATGCCTTTTTAAACGAATAACAGAGTTTTTGGCCCTTTAAAAGTGCCTATTTTCATTTTTTTAAGAACCACAACAAACCTTTTTATAAAGGCAGAAGAAAATTTAAGGAACACAACAAAATTTGCATTAAAAATATGTTTTCATAATTGAGGTAAAACAAAACTTTTATATTTTAATTCATTTGTTTGATTAAGCGTCTCAATGCTTCTTTGTGGGAAAGGTTTTATTACAGATTACCGTCATTTTTATTGATTAAAAAAACATTTCAACCAGGTAAAATTGACGGGTTGATAAACCGTGCTAAAAATCTATGTTTAAGTTAAGTTTTCAACTAGTAAATTAACATTTTGTGATCATATTATTACTCTTATTATATATATATTTATAAATAGCCATCATATTCTGTATTGCTACGGATACAATAAAAACTGCATTAATAACACAAGGACAAAAAGAACATGTGTTGGTACAGGAGCAGTTAAACAGAGCTCACAATCTAGTTCAGGGATCTGCAACCTATGGCTATAGAGATCAGCATGTGACTCTTTTTCATACCCAAATGCTGAGGCATGGCTAGCCAGCAGCGATGGGGGCTTCACTTCACTCAGTCTTGGCAAGCGGTAGTATACCTATTGGCCTATCGGTCTTTAGAACCATTCATACTACATATGTGAATTCAAATAAGTGATAGTTTCCTTATTTGTATCAGAGTTATCTGCAACTGGAGAAATTAAAGCTAAATAGGCAAGATTCAACAACTTATTAAACATAAACTTTTTTGATACTTAACATGTTAGTAAATTGTATATTTTCAGTTATATAAACACTCACCCATACAAGGGCTCTTTGTTGATCTCTTGGTTTAATGTAGGCCATAACTTATTTAATTAAAAAAAATGCACTTTCCATATCTAATGGGTACATTGTAAAAATAGTCAAATTTAATGTATGAAAAATAAATGTTTAAGCACTGGTCAACCTATAGTTGCACTATATTTGGCCTGAATCCACACACGGTTCTTCTTTTCTCTTCAGTTGTAAACCTGACTGTCCATTTATAACATACGGCACTTGATTATCTAGACATTCTAAGCAAGATAATTTCCTGAGGACTCCTACAAGCGTTTTCATTTTTATCAATATTTATCATTTACTTCTTACCTTTAAGATCATGTCTCCTGGCAGTAATCTCCCATCTCGTGCAATAACTCCATCTTGATAAATATGTTGTATAATGATGTGAGTCAAAGGGGTTTCACTCCCACCCACAATCCTAATACCGAGCCCTTCACTGGGATCTGAGCGGTTGATTCTAATACAGGTGATTGCTCCATCTGGAATAAGGTGATATAGCCTGGGAAGCTCTGTAATGAAAGAATTATAAAGAAGCCCATTAGCATTTAACTATGTGTAAGAGAATGCTGGATATTAATACTCATAACATTTTTCCACCAAATGGATAGTACAGAAAATAAAAAAAAGTTACAATATGTTTTAGTATTAGTATAGAAGTCAACCATTAACGTTGATATTTATATTTGATAAAGTTCAATTTAGAAAGCAATTTTAGGGTTAAAAGTACAACTGTGATCAGTTTTTGTTCTTCCTCTCTGCATGTTGATTGACTAAAACCAAGATGGTAGTTTTCACTGCAGCAACATTACATATAAAAAGCTAATACATTTGTGCAATGTATTTTTTACTTACTAAAATTGTCTGCATATGTGCAGTTGTTCAAAAAGACTATATTTTACACATAGGACTACAGTTGTTCCTTACCAATTGCAACAGACCAAGCATACTTCCTACCTTTAGGTCTTATCTTAGAAACCACAAATTTATCTCATGGTGTCGGGGCTTACATGCATTACAATTTGCAACATGAATAATTGGATATCTTTATCATGGCACATGAGTATGGGATCAGTACCAATGTATATAATTTTATGGGAACGTGTGTGTGTGTGTGTGTGTATATATATGAGTGTAGTTTAAAAATCACAATTTTATATACCCTATGCTGTGAGATGGAATCTTAATTGTTATTCCATAGCTTCATTCAGTTTAGCCAGGGCTGCTTCTCCTTTTCCTACCCCCATACTAGTGGCTTTCAAGTGTTTTGATCTGGTGACTGGTTATCTTCCAGTCCCCAGAGTTTTAGAAGATTTTGTGCAGTGTAAACCTACATGTAGATGTGTTCATCAATAATTTATCTTCATTTATAACTAAAGCTAGCGCTATGTTTAATGTGTTGGGGTCTCCTCATGCCTCTTTGTCCCTGAGGTCCAGCAGACAAGGTCTCAGGCAGTGGAATACATCCTAGCTCTCTCTGTTGAGACTCACTACACTATAAAGAGTATTCTCACTTCCTCCATCCCTCTCTCTCTTCCACCTATCCACAGGTCTACATATAAAAAGAGAGTCAGCTTGATTTATGTTTCATAGCCCTATGCCCAAAATGTAATACATTCTGTTTACTGCCAACCATATGGATAAGCTCAGGGAAATGATTCACTGTTAAATATTTCAGTCTTTCCTGTTTGCATATATTTTACATTTTTAATCATTCAGTTGTAGTTACTCATCAGTTATTTCCAAGGACACCAAAGACATGGGAATTGCAGCAGTGTCCAGTAATCCAGCGTTGATCCTAACATCCCAACATAATGTGAGCCCAGTAGTGTGCAGGTTTATATGAGATCAACAGAGATACCACTGAACCCAGTCTAGCAGGTTTTCTAAGCTTAGACACTGACCAGTTAAGTAACTAAATAGGATAAAGAGCCCATTTGGCGGTTTACTGCATCTAATTTGCCGTTTAATAATATAATTTCAACAAAGAACAACACTTATTTTTAAGATAGATTCATATTTAAGGTAGTGAGCTCCGAAAATGCAAAGATTAAGGTTTTTGGGGTTTCCAGTGTTCAGATTTAAACCTTCCAATTGCATATAAGAGTAAAAAAATATTAAGATCCCAATGTTTGGAGTTTGGCCTCTCGATAAATGTAAATTACTGTAATTACAAAACCATGCCTATCTGGCCTCAATAATAATGACATCTCACTAATGGGGTACTTCATAAAGAAACTTGTTAACCCCAAAATCAAGAAATACTAGTCACTTTCTTCTTCTGAAGTAAATAATTTCTAAAATATTGACCATTGTTTGTAGGACGATATTATGGTGGCTCACGAATACTAATTCACTTGTTATATGTTGTAATTAGTAACACAGCCTTCTTGTTTGTTGTGGTGGCAAAAACAAGGTATCTTAATATTATTTAGTTAAGCCCCCACACGTAGATTAGCATATTAGGATGTTCATTAACATAAAGTAACCAAACAAACAATGCTGTATATCTGCTGTATAGCTAAAAGAGGCTTAGTTCAATGTATAGCTGGGTTTCAGCTCTCTTTAAGATTAAACCAACTTGTGAGGTGGCCATGTTGCTTTCTTGATAGTCATTTTCCAGTCTCGGTCCTTTAGTCCCTTTCCATCTAGAACAAACTCAGTTCAACCACTTTCTGTGCGTCAGAGAATATTAGTTTTATGTTTATTCAAAACAATGGCCAAAACTAAACTAAACACAGTTCACAGTATTGATGTCATAGCTTAAATTATACTGTAATGATTGCATGAACAACTTAAATTACAAGCATGTGCTAACTTTTTCCAGGTTTATTTGATGATATTGTGTTTAACTGTTAAAGCTTTTAATTTATTTAATCCACATGGCTCTATTATAACCTCTGTGATTTGGTCTGTATGGTTATAATAATGTGTACTGTATCATTCAACAGCATAACTAATTGTTTAACTTTTTCCAGTTTCTTAGCTTTAGCTGCATTATAGGTTTCAAATATAAATGCGGACTTTATCACTGTGACAAATTTAAGAAACTTAGATCAGGCATTTCAGGTTTTTAAATATTAATGTATATATATATATATATATATATATATATATATATATATATATATATATATATATATATATATATATATATATTAATATATTACACAAAATCCAAAATACGGTACTTCAAAAAGGTTTAGGAACTTACACGTAATACGGTTAAAAAACTATTTTACAACTTTGCCATGACTTCCTTCCTGACAAATACTGAACTACTTTAGAAGTTTCAGATGCAGAAAATCAATGTAGCGGGAGTAACTGATTTCTCTGCATAGCTCAATAACCCTGTCAATGCAGAGTCCTGACACACCGAAATTGGAGTTTGTTAGAATGAGGTTGTGACATTGTTGCTAAAGCAGTCCACACAGGGGTTAAAAAGTATATTTTTTAAATGCTGCAGCACTAATTATGCAAAAACGAACAAGCATTTTTAAATCAAACCTGCAAACTATGCAGTTCGAGGACATGTCATTTTAAGAGAGTCCATATGAATAATTCAGTTTCTATCAATGAAAACATAATCATGGTCATAATAGTTAACTTGAGTCAGTGGAATTATTGGACACAAGGGGGCAGCCATACTGGGAGTATTCGCATATAAATTATATGTCCTTATGCATGCTTTTATTGTAGTCTAAGGCAGGCAGACTTGTTTGTGGGTCTGTCCTAAATCCATGGGTGTAGGAACTGGGGGGATGAGGGTGATGATTTTTTATTGTGTGCATGTATGCTTATAGAAGCTGTTAAGTGTCCACACACACACATAGAATTATTTTGGTTCCTACACCCCTGCCTAAATAACAATCTTTTTGGAGATGTGTTCAAATGTAATCTATAGAGTACGCAAACAGTAATGGTAACTCACACCTTGCTAAGTCATACATCTCCAAGTTGCAGAATCAGAAAGTTCTACTACTAGAAAATATGTTTAACACTTTCTTGAAATGGTGGTTGCAGCATCCTAAGACCTTTGGGCAAAGTGACCGGTGGTGGCCGGAGTTCTAGGCCCTCACCCTCACCGCCCGTGGGCCTGGCTAAAACATAATTATCACTGGCTAAAACATAATTATCACTCACAGGAATCTATTGTTTTGAGACTTTATTGAGTTGACACAACAATTGTCACAAAAACAAAAGTCTCCAATTTCTTGGTAAAGTAAATTCCTACTTCCACATGCTAGTTAATGCTACCAAAATACTTTACACAGGAGGCAGCTATACTTATCTATCCATTTATGATAGATCTGGAAGGCTGGTGGCTTCAGTAAACATGCATGGTAGAACATGCGAGAGGTCTTGATTCCTTCAAGCATACTTATTTGCAATTAGGTTGAGTTAGACGGTTTTCTGTCATATTATGTATGTGTTGCCATTTGTGCTTCTCACTGGAAAATATCAACATAAGAGATTCTGCCACTATTTTCTTTCTTTGTTGCCACCAGAGGGATATTTACAGTACTGTAAACCAGAACTCTATGATTAGGTGTCATCCAATGAATCAATTTCCCAAACTCGTGAGAGTGACTCTTAGCTACGTTAATGACTTGTAATATAAAAGAATACAAACCCAGAGAGTCGTCTGTGACATTTGCATTATGCAGGCTCCCTCTATCCCTGTCAACTGAATGGACAACAGCACTCCCACTCTTTGTTCTTCTCAAAACACTGAATGCTCTGTTCAGCTTTTTGAATGAGAGACTCCTGACGGTTGAGCGTTCAAAGTTTCGATCTGCAAAAAAAAATGTAATCGTAAGTGTAAAAGTCAGGATATTTCACTGTGGATAACAATTCTTGGACTCTTTGTACTCAAGGGCCCTCAATGAACGCATTCCCTAACAATGTCCGGTATTTATTGATGGCGCCATCTAGCTATTGGTAATGAATAGTGTATCGCTTCTTACAACCTACAAATATACAACCACAGCAAGACATTTACTCATATTGGTTACAGGAGTACTGCATTTCTATTATAGGTGTAAAGAAAGTTTTAACATATAATAGTCCAACCTTGTACTGAAACAGTAAGAATCTAGACATGTTAGTACAAAAATGAAAAATAAATTGAAGATCTCTCTCCCCTAGCATGTACATAGGAAAAAGTGACGTAATCAGTAGTAGGATATGTCTATGTGCAACATCTACTCATTGTATCTATTTAAAATTAAAGCAAAGCCATATGGACATTTTAGGCATTCACGGATTACATTGTACCCTTCTATACACAAAGGACACACATTTTATTAAACGTTTTCACTAAACTTTCTAGATTATTCATACATTTTTTTCAACCCAATGTCAATTAGGAAAGTAAATAAATTTTATTGTAAACTCACTTGTTTTATAGTCCTTTAAAACTAGAATACGGTAAAAAAATATTAATTTTCTTTTGATAAAAAAGGTAAATATTTCTTTATAGCAAAATTCTTAAAATGCAGCCAGCTTCACAAAACTGCTTACATGGCAACGCTTTCTGTAAATCGTATTCATTAGTGTGGTGATTACTCAGCATTGTTTGTGTATTTTGGAGTTATTTTCTGGTAGGGAATTACTGTGCAAACCATTCAAGAGCACTGTATTTGAGGTACGTACAGCTGTACTTTTTTCTGCCATAAAAAGATCAGAACCCCTATTGCTGAAAACCATTATTATGTGGTGGACTTATGAATATTATTTAAATGTTTCACCATAAAAAACATTCTAATAAAATATTGGCCAATCTATTCATAATGAAACAATGGGGCTCAATTGTTTAATTACAGACATAGGTTTTGAAGTACTTTATGGAATGAGAGCAGAACACATTACATTTAATTATAAAATAAAGTTATTATTTACCTTCAATGATACTAATCTATGTTGGAAGGGACATGATTGAGTTGATTATTTTACTATTTCTGGTACGGATGTTTTAGTATAGCTTCTATGAGGGAGTGTTAAATATTTTGTAAGACACTTTGGGTGTGTAAGTAGCTACGATCTCTGGTCCTGCTTATTAGAGACGTTTTTTGACAGCCTTACAGAACACCAAATTAAACCTACATTTTGACAAATGCAAAACCATATGTTACAGCATAACTCTGAACCGTGGCAGGTCAACAATAAAACCTGCAACCTTGGCAAGCAAACTACCTTAATTTCCTAAAGTTTGGAATCCATGGCTGACCCAATTTATCATGTGCCTCAGATAAATGTAAATTTAGGGAATATAATAAAGCTCTGAATATGCAGATGTTCTCTTGATAGACCAATTAGGGTAAATATATATAAAAAGTAAGGCAAAGGTTGATTACAATACATTACAAGGATACATAAATCCTACCACTAATCTGACTAGGTGCAATAGAGGGGGTAGACATTAAGAAAGAGAGGTGTGTTCTGTTTTGGTCTAAAATAGCAGAAAGCTGAAATATACCACTGAACAGAAGTACACAAACTTCTCACTGAGCTGTACGTGTCATAAGGAAGACATTTTTTTGCTTGCCGCCAAGAAGGAGAGCATGTGCATCCATGGAAAAAAGGTCTACACAAATGGAAATTGTTCTAGAACGATAGTCATACAAATATTGATAGTGCTATCTTAGAGAGTTATCCATGTTCTTTTTCTCCCTGACATCAACAAAGTAAAAATGCACTATAAGACTTTTTACAGGATATGATTGTTTATTGTAATGTAAATATCACCCTTGGTCCATAAATGTAATCGCAGATGATAGGACCATTTCAACACATGCAATGTCATGACCCTACATGATATAATGACATGCCACTTTAACAATGAGTCACTTAAATATACAAAAAACTTAATGTGCCATTTTCTTGAAACGTAAACCATATGGAGTCAAGACCGCTCAAATAATAAAGAGTATTAAAATATTTAATAAACATGTGATGATAAGCTCTTGAACTGGAACTTTTGAGCAACACATTTGGCTAGTGTTAGACTCTATTCTATTTTACATACCCTGCTGTATTTAAGAATACTTTAGATTAGATTATTTAGATAACATTGTATTTTCTCAGCAAATTCAGCCTTACAGTACAAGGTACAATGCCTAAAGTATTCACCCCCTTGACTTTTTACATTTTTTGTTACATTACAGCCTTAAGTTCAAGGTTTTGTTAATCTGAATTTTATGTGATGGATCAGAACACAATAGTCTAAGTTGGTGAAGTGAAATGAGAAAAATATATACATAAAACAATTTTTAAACATAGAAAACAGAAAATTGGCATGTGCGTGTGTATTCACCCCCTTTGTTATGAAGCCCATAAAAAAGCTCTGGTGCAACCAATTACCTGAAGAAGTTACATAATTAGTGAAATTATGTCCACCTATGTGCAATATAAGTGTCACATGATATGACATTAAATATACACACATTTTTGAAAGGCCCCAGAGGCGGCAACACCTAAGCAAGAGGCACCACTAACCAAACACTGCCATGAAGACCAAAGAACTCCCCGAACAAGTAAGGGACAATGTTGTTGAGAAGTACAAGTCAGGATTAGGTTATAAAAAAAAAATCCAAATCTTTGATAATCCCCAAGAACACCATCAAATCTATCATAACCAAATGGAAAGAACATGGCACAACAGCAAACCTGCCAAGAGACGGCCGCCCACCAAAACTGGGCAAGGAGGGCATTAACCAGAGAGGCAGCACAGAGACCTAAAAGTAACCCTGGAGGAGCTGCAGAGTTCAACAGCAGAGACTGGAGTATCTGTACATAGGACGACAATAAGCCGTACGCTCCATAGAGTTGGGCTTTATGGCAGAGTGGCCAGAAGAAAGCCATTACCTTCAGCAAAAAACAAAATGGCACATTTTGAATTTGCGAAAAGGCATGTGGGAGACTCCCAAAATGTATGGAGGAAGGTGCTCTGGTCTGATGAGACTAAAATTTAACTTTTTGGCCATCAAAGAAAACGCTATGTCTGGCGCTAACCCAACATTACATCACCCAAAGAACACCATGGCGGCATCATGCTGTGGGGATGTTTTTCAGCAACCGGCACTGGGAAACTGGTCAGAGTTGAGGGAAAGATGGATGGTGCTAAATACGGGGATATTCTTGAGCAAAACCTGTACCACTCTGTGCGTGATTTGAGGCTACGACGGAGGTTCACCTTCCAGCAGGACAATGACCCCAAACATACTGCTAAAGCAACACTTGAGTGGTTTAAGGGGAAACATGTAAATGTGTTGGAATGGCCTAGTCAGATCTGTGGTCAGACTTAAAGATTGCTGTTCACAAGCGCAAACCATCCAACTTGAAGGAGCTGGAGCAGTTTTGCAAGGAGGAATGGGCAAAAATCCCAGTGGTAAGATGTGGCAAGCTCATAGAGACTTATCCAAAGCGACTTGGGGCTGTGATTGCCGCAAAAGGTGGCTCTACAAAGTATTGACTTTAGGGGGGTGAATAGTTATGCACATTGACTTTTTCTGTTATTTTGTCCTCTTTGTTGTTTGCTTCACAATAAAAAAAATCATCTTCAAAGTTGTGGGAATGTTCTGTAAATTAGATGATGCAAATCCTCAAACAATCCATGTTAATTCCAGGTTGTGAGGCAACAAAACACGAAAAATGCCAAGGGGGGTGAATACTTTTGCAAGGCACTGTATATGTAATTTAGGTGGGTTATGAATGCATCCAGTAGAATGCATCATAACCCACTTAGCAAAAATGTTTGCATGAAAACATGCAAGCCGTATTTGCAATATATAAAAAAATGTGCTGGGGGCGATTTAGACACCCTCAGCAATTGCGATTTGCATAAAGGATATCTCATTTTTAATGAGATATCCATTATGCAGCACATGTGCATACTGATTGGCTTTTTAGCCAATCAGCAAGCAGCTGTGACGTCAGCGCTGCTCCGAATCCCTCCGAGCATAACTCTGAGGTTTCGGCAGACGTCGGCTGTCTTACTACACTTCTCTTCCCACTGCCACCAATTAGCTCCTTTCTCCTCCCGGTCAGATACCGGCTGTGTTCCAATGCCTCTCTCTCTCTTAATGCCCCCAATCAACTCCTCTCTCCTTCCTCTCTCCTCCCAAGCAGACGCAAAGTACATCTGTGTTCACATTTGAATGTCTAAAGCAAGTTAAAAAACCTGCTTCCAGCTCAGAGTTCCGAGAAAAACTGTTATTACACTGCATTCTGGGAAGTTGAGCTGGGACACACAAATGTGCCCACAGATGCCTCGCTCTTCATTCCGTAGCGATTATCAAACATGGCTTCCTTTAAGCTTATGCATGCTGTATTACAGAGCTTTAATGCAAAGCCAAGGTTGGAATAAACACAGGCTGAGTATCCAATCCATGTACAGCTGTTTCAAGCTTACTGGCTATCATCAGCATGGAGCGGGATCTCAGCCTGTGTTGTGGTGAACTACCTACTCATAATTTCCACAACAATCATTTATAATATGGTGGGCTTGCTCATACCTGTTCTATATCAATGAGTAATCACATATTATAATTGTCTAACTACGAATCACCGGCGAGCCTCGCATAGCAAGGCGAGCCGTTAAGCCCGTAGCACTTAGGCAATGAGTGACGAAGGTGCTCATTCGAGGCTCACCGTTAAACCTGTAGCACTTACGAGACTCGGGACAGAAAAAAAAGATACGAGATGCAAAAGAATACGAGATTAGCGGGCAAACTCAGAAAAAAAAGCATGGCAACCTCGCAAAAATACGACCTTAACAACCGAACCGCGTGCACCTGAAAACACAATAAATACACACAAAAAATACATAAAAAGCTTACCCACAGCAAGCGGGGCACCCGGGACCTCAGCAAGTGAAGTTACACCTCAATTTAAGTCCAAATGCTCGTGTTCAGACACCCGAAAATCCCCTAAGCGAGAGAAAAAATGGCCACCGAAAAAAACCAAAACGAGGCTATAGTACACTAAACACGCAAAACACCACCAAGCACATACGGCTTTTCAAAAAAGCCATACGATGGAAAGATACTCTCTTACGCAACATGATCCACAGCCGTGTACCACATACACACTCGCCGCCATTTTACATACACACAAAAAATAAATAAAAAGCTTACCCTCTGCAAGTGAAGTTACACCTCAATTTAAGTCCAAATTCACGAGTTTACACACACGAAAATCCCCTTAGCGAGAGAAAAAATGGTGGGCGAAAAAAACAACCCTAAGGCCGCAAGAAACCACCAAGCACATACGGATTTTCAAAAAAGCCCTACGAGCTAAAGATACACTTTTAGTAAGGACGGAAAATCATACACACCAGCGTACCACATACACATTCGCGCCATTTCACAACACTAAATTACACAATGCGGAAGTACACAACCACACTAACGGCTTTACCTCGCGCACGCAGCCTATTTACACTACAGCTCCAGAACCGTGCAAACCTACATTGGATGCTGCAGGAACATCAAAACAGATTGTCAGCTCTTCAGCACAATGCTTCCTGCATATATTACTTAGAAATAGGTAAAGTATATTAATTTATTCATTTATTCATTATTTCATTGGCATACAAGAATACATATACACAAAAAAAAAAATGAGCACAATAAATACAAAAGACATTCCCAGCGCGCCTCACAACCAATGCAAACACTGCTCATACCACACAAAATGCACCAGGGGACAGCCTTGCAATAAGCGCAAAAAACACATCACCCCCGACCTTGCAATGACAGCAAAAGCCCCTGTTAATAAAAAAATAAAAAAAAACAACTGCCGCGCAATGAGTGCCGAAATCGCTCATTGCCAGGCATGCGATGAGCTCCGAAGGTCCTCATGGTAAAAACTGTTTTACATTATGTCTAAAACAGCATTCCCTGGCTTACAATTTCATGCCCGTCATTTTTTGACGGGCAATTCGCTAGTAGTATATAAATGTGTATAATTTTTCTGAACTGAAGAACCCCAGTAAGAATTTTTCATGTTTGGAAAAAATATTGCAACAAATCTATGTTTGATAATCAAAAAAAATGTCCTGATTGTTGAATGTCCTATGGGGTATCTCTACAAAATAAGATAACGGAAGACATTACACAGCCTTACTTCTGTTCCTGTTAATTCTACAGTGTTCTTCAGATCCGCTTCCCAAATGGCTATCTCCTATGGCAGGACTAAATGCTGGATTGTCTTGGCCCGATTCATCATTCCCTAAGGCAACAGCTGCAGCAGATAGCTCAGGTGAGACAGCTGCTACAGTTAAATCCAACGAGGAGCTGCAATCTGGGGAGTCGTCTTGTGAACGTCTCTTACGCTCTTTAGTAAGGCCATAGTGTGATGCTCCTTTACACCTAGGAGAAAGATAAAACAGTATGTTATCTACAGAGTAGCGTTTATTACACATATACAGAGATGAGCCACATAAGTTACAAGATACAGATTTGGACCATAAACATGCATACTTGTGGTTTTTATTGTTTTGTAAATTTAATTTTTTGTTATAAGATATTGCATGTTCCCTTTAGATATACATTTGTTACAGAACAAGGAAAATAGTTTTAAGAAGTGCTGGTCTGTTTAAATACATTGTTTAAATGTAATTCCTCTATTGTCGTGTTGAAAAGTATATGTAAATAATCTATAGATGTTAGAACAAAGTTTAGATAAAACAAAGTTGTTTGGGATGAAGAATTCACCCCCCAGGCCCAAGTTTCCCTTGAACATAGGAGAGTTATTAGTTATTGACTAAATATCGTAGATTCAAATGGTTGACATGTTGCCATCCTGTGACTGACTACATTGTTCTGCTCCTATGCCACTATCCGGGGAATCCATTCTTGACCCAAAACTGTTAATACCTTTCTATGGTCCTTTAAATGTTTTTTTTTTATAGTATATTATATATTAGGTTAGATACCTATTCTCAAAACTTTAGTTTAGTGTTTTGATTATCTTATCATATATTCCTAAGGAAGTACTCTATATCTATATATATTCACCTAGTAGGTTCCTAGAGGAGGCTGACAGGGAATGCCTTTAAGGAGCATCATGTTTAGTCATAGAAAGTATCTGGCTATTTGAGTTTTATGCAGCTGAACATGTCCACATGAAAGCTTGGATTTTGACCTAATCAGGAGTTATAGGACTCCCCTGAATTACCATAGAAATGGAGTGGGGGAGTGGAGGTTCTCAAAAAGAGGCTTTCTAGGTTAGCATTAAAAAAAAAATACATAAAAATAACAAAAGTGGGATAACTACGCTAGGTTATAGTTGGATGGGCTCTTTGGCTGGCTGTACAATTTGCATGTTCTTGATACTTCTTGGAAGGTCCTTGGGACCCATGCCAATTATTCAATTTTTGTTGTTAACTGCTGTAACATGTACAACGTTGAAGCAATGAACGTCTTAATTGGCGTTCCTTCAGATAGACCACAACCAAGCATGATAGGTACATCATTATTCATAACTTATTTAAGCAAAACTAGAGTTCTTACACAAAAAAAAAAAATCATTCTAGCTTGAGAGAGCCTGATTATAATTATTATACATTTTATTTTACATATAATTGATTAAACTTATAATACATGTAGAATGATGTTACCATTTGAATTACTGTTATTAGTAATAACTGTATATACTAATCCAAAGAAGCTTGTGGTGCACTCACTAAACAAGGGAAATGTCCATTATTTGTATTTGGGCATGTATTACTATAATTCAGAGTACTTTTTAGACTGTGCCAATAAGGCAACAATTTATATTGTATAATATAGGATGGATAAATGATCTTATTATATTATTCAAACCACTAAACAGCTGCCATGTGTCTCTTTATTGATGAAGTTGGCTGTAAAGAATAATTTTGTAAAACACCAAGGCTTACAAAATAAATGATCAGGGAAAATCCAGTTAAATTAACATTATGATTATCCTAGCTAGCAGCCAATTTTTGTTTTGTGAAATTCAAGGTAAGTTCCAGAATGAAGCAATATTCAGCATGTAAGAAAAGAACATTCATAAAAACTACAAGAGCCTCCAACAGATATATAATAACAAACAGATGACTTACTGTCAGATGATTAATTATATATATATTCAAAAAGAGCTTTTTACAATGAACACATGTTTGCCAGTTGCAGGCCTTCAAAGCCACAGTTCAGAAAATATTTATTTCACAGTTTAGATTTGTGACTAACTTCTGCCACAGTAAACTTTAGATTGTTTTTTTTGTTTGTCCCTATACAAATTACAGCAGTTTTTAGCCAAAAGCTTGGACATGTACAAATGTGTTATATAAAGCATGACCTGACCACGGCCCAGTGGGTATGTCCGTATAACACTTTGGGCACAACTCGCTCCTTGAATAATTAATTGGGCACAAAACACTTCCTGAGCCCTTTAAATAAATGATTAGACACAACCACTTTATGGGATAACATACTGGCCACAGCATTTATCACATCACATAATAATAACAATAGCATTAATTAAGTAAACAAAAACAAGTGAGGGGAGGAGCACTCTCCCCCTGAACCCTCGTCCAGGGCTTACCGTGATGGAACATCCCTACCCCCGTAGGGTAGGATCTCACCCACTTTACCACTGTCCCAGCGACTCCCCTCCAACCAGAAATACTAAGACTATACCACAACTGCTAATGCCATAAATGCCATTAACTCTTTATTTTATTTTCCATTTATGTTTTTAAAAAAAAAAAATTTTTTTTTTTTTTTTTTTTTTTACAACCATAAACACTTATTTCAAATTTCCAATACATAAACACATATTTTCCACATTTTCAATAAATGAACACCTATGTTCCAAATATTAGGGATGGGTGGGATCTAATTACTTGGCTAGCTGGGGTAATAATGGCCAAATGGCGCCAACTCCTATTAGTGACTCCGCCCCCCAGCTAGCCCCCCCCCCTCCCATACTCCCGGGCTTGCCAGGTCAAGTGGCCCTCCTACCAACCCCAGGAGGCCTGGGGAGGTATACAGCCCGTCCACATTCAACCTAAAAAAAAATATAACACGCAAAGGATACAGCTACACCGTATAAGATTGCTTTATGCCTAGTGGAGGCTGACGTTTTTAAGGTTCATTTTTGTCACTGACACTTAGAATACTGAACTAATTGGAGCAAAATTTCAAGAGCTAATCAAACTGCAGAGTTCTAACTTCAGATACATTTTTATGTGTTCTTCAGCAGCTCACATCAGCTAATATACAGAGGTACAATACGAAGGCAAATATAAAAAAAAAATATGACATGTTTTATCATCTATAAATGAGCTCTATTATATAAGAGCAACTTGTGTTTAAGTGAAACTTTCCCTTTAAATGAGGAAACTACTCCTGGAGAGTAATTGTTCCTCTGAAGTCTCTTTAAATTTCACTGGTAACGCTAAGGGGAATCATATACATTGATTTTAATCTCTTTCTATGTTGTTTTAGTGTTAATTTTCTTAATATAGTTCATTCTCCAGACAAAATTATTTTTAATGAATAAAACATACCCTTTAAATGCATGATAAAAATCTGGGACTAGGGTGGCCCTGGTGTTATTGGCATCATAAGACACAAGTAATAAGAGAAACATTGCACTTGTCTGTGAGCTAGGGCTGGTGAGCTAAAGCCAGCAAATACTGGTAATTCAGCATATTATGATTAATAATACAAATAATTATTTGCAAGCAATTTAAACATTGTGCTGACTGTAAATTATAGACATGGAAAATTATATTGATAGTTGTTTGTAGTAGTAATAGTAGTCAAGGTTTAATTGCAAGCTTTCTATATATTACTAGATGGTCAACATATCTCCATCAGATGAACAATCTAAAAACTTCCTCTGGATTGATAATAAAAAAAAATAATTATTGATTAATAATTAATTAACAACTAATTAATTACTATTTAATCTGCATACTGCAGATCAGAGGATGAATTTGATGGACTGAAAGTCTTTTTTCAACCTTAATTACTATGTAACATAGGATGAGATGTACTAAAAAGGTGAAGAATTTCTTAATTTACATCTTCTCTCATAGGGCTTATGTACTGGAATTTAAAATCCCCAATGGGACACCAACGCTCTACATTTTAGTAGATGTAGCCCATAGAGTCGGCTTCAAATAATGCTGTGATATGCTGCCTCCGTGATTAACCGTTGAGAACCACTGATTTAATCCATACAATATACAGTATCTGGGCATTTTTTAAAGAAAATATACTGATAACTACTTCTTGTTTACTTCAGTCTAGCATATCTATACAATAGCTCCATCCATATGCATCCTTGATGACAGGGTTTCATATAATAATATGAAAAATACGAAACCTGTACAGCATAAAACAAATAAAGGTGGGCATATTGTTATGAAAATTAAAATAGATAACCATATGTATTATATGAGGGAGTCTGTAAGCACCACTTTTTGGGGACCATTTAACGAAGCAACTTGTCAATTAGTTAAAGACTTGATTCTGTTGTTTTCCAGATGCCAATTTGCTGCTTTACAAAGACAGATATTCAAAAAGATCAACCTTTTGATCTTCAATTCCATGCTCTAGCTTATCACTTTCTGATACATTCCTCCAAATCCTTCAGGGACAGATTGCCTCTGGGAGAGTAGGACACAGGCTCTTAAGTCACACCTACTAGTCCAACAGTCTGTGTAGACAGTCACTATGACAGAATCTGCCTAGTTCCAACATTACGTTTTATATACTTACTTTTGTGACATGTAAGATGATTATGGTACATTTACATGAAATACGGATGTTGTGTGATCCAAAGATGAATCCCAAATAATTTGCATGTCAACATGTCTCTATTTTAATTCTACCTCCATTACAAGCTCCAAAATTATCCAATAAAAATAGTATTTTTTTTCTGAAAATGACATTTTTATTGTGTAAAATAACACCGAACTAGCTGATATATGTATATAATGGCTTCTATGAATATGTTTGTCCAATAAAAAAAGGTACCATTATATACTGTAATATGGTTAAAGAACTACTGTGATAAAAACATTTCTACATGGTTTTTTGATTAACTAAATTTGACAATGAGCAAAATGTTCTTAGAAAAAGAAAAAACACAACCCACAACCTTTAACCTTTTTACTCTAATATGCAATTATTCTTTACTGTATGGTTCCATTTCTAGTATTTCTTTCAGCTATTAGCTAGGCTGGACCTCCTGATATATTTCATGGATGCCTCAAAAGTGAAATAAATCAAAATAACACCACAAAAATGTAAGATTCAGCTTCAGATCATGCCATACTTAACCGCAGATTGTTAACAACATTTGCAATACACAAAACACTAATTTTCTATCAAGCAAGAGCATGTTTAAAAACTAGAGGAAAAATACTTATCAAAAGTCTAGAAATCAATCTATCTACCTATCCATCCAAACCCACCAATCACCCACCATTGTGGTGAATGACGGAGGTGTGCTCCAGTTCCACTATATAGTTGTTTCTTATCCACACCAGGGAGATAAATATACAAATACTATTGTACATGTTTTGGTTGGCTCGGCAAAGTGAAACTATATAACAAAGTATGAAGCGTGACTAATAAATCTAACATTTCAAAACATAAGGTCCTTATTGTTATGCAGAAAATTATTTACCTAAGTTCCAGGATACTTTAATTGAAAACCTTTATTTATTAATTTTTTCTCTGTTTCTAATTAAAATATTTTCAACACTTTGCATGACCTATATTGTCTGCAATATAAAGCAGAATCTGCCATCCTTGGAAGAAAGAATAAATTATATATATTTTTTTTTTCTTAATGCCAGAACAGGATAGTCGTTCGCTGGTTGTTTTCTTTCTCCCCAGACGCTTCATTTTCCCAGGGCATCAGCAAAATGATTATAGTTTATATTGTTAAAGGCGGTAAAAAGTAGCCTAGGTCAGATTGTTTTTTTCCTCAGGAAATAAAACCTCACTGTAAATTTAGCTAATGTGTTTATGTGGCTTAATGGGAATTGGGCAAATATGGGACCAAGAGGTATAAGAAAACAACATAGCAACTTGAAGGGGTGAAAAAAGGGACAGGATGTTTCACCATTTCTTTTGCAACAAATAAGTGACAATACAAATATCCACTTATTTAATATCTAATAATCTCCAAATAAAATGAGGCAATGAGACAAACCCAGGAATTGATAATTAATAGAAATATATACAGTATATAGATAGTACATTTGTGCTCATATTTGAACATCTAAAATAAGTTAAAAAATGTATTACCTTTTTAGAATTCTGAGAAATAAGTTATTTCACTACATTCTGGCAACATGGGCAGGGACACGTCAAAATTGGGGGTAGCCCCAGGTGGCAAATGCTCTAGCTACACCACTGACACACATACATACACACACTAAAAAAAGAAGAAGAAGAAGAAGAAGAAGAAGAAGAAGAAGAAGAAGCAGCAACAGTGGCGGATAGAAAAAACATGAGATATTGTAATACATCCACAAAAATCTACTAATACACACACATTATATATATATATATATATATATATATATATATATACACATATACACACACACATACACAGAGAGAGAGACAGAGAGAGAGAGACAGAGAGAGAGAGAGAGAGAGAGAGAGAGAGAGAGAGAGACAGACAGAGACAGACAGAGACAGAGACAGACAGAGACAGACAGAGAGAGACAGAGAGAGACAGAGAGAGACAGAGAGAGACAGAGAGAGAGAGACAGAGAGAGAGAGAGACACACAGACAGACAGACAGAGACAGAGACACAGAGACAAAAAAAAACAAAAAAACTCACAAACATCCATAATTGATCAATATGCCTCTCATAGCACACTTTTCTTGTATACAATCCTACCAGTTGCTGCATAGGGTCCTACTGGTTTATATTATATTTATGTATAACATATGCATAATTTTGAATTTGTTTGTCTGATTTATTTGAAAAACTATGTGCTGATAAATTACCCTGTGCAATGAGAAGGCCTGTTATGTTTTCTAGCTAGTTCCTGGAAAACTAATTGCTCTCTTACAGTAAATTTTCATATTGAAAAAAAAATGCTAGGGATGATTTTATAAAGGAGATATTTAAAAAATAATAATCCATTTTACAGATCTAAAAACCCTTCATGCATCTTTCAAAAAATTCCGGCTATGGTTCTTCAGGCCAGTAACCTACGGCGCTGGAGACAAATGTGCCTCCCTATAAGTTTATTTGTGACTCTTCTGCAATTCTGAAATGTGGCAGCATGAATTCAAAACACGTTTAACTGTGAATTCAAATCAGTGTTAGTTTGCAAAATATGCAAGAGCAAAAACATTTTAAACATATATCAATGCACTATTTCACATAAGAGTATCCATGTATTGCGGATGAGCTTCTATACAAGCTCTTTTTTGGTCCTCTGCCCTATGTTTTCATACTGGCTCGCTGACCCTTGATCTAACTGAGCATGTCCTACCTTCTTGGATTGGTAGCGATAGTAATCTTAAAAGTTACAGGTAATGATGGGTATTTTGGGAGTTGGGGGAGAGAGAAACTTTGAAAAAGATTTGTAATGGATTTACAAATTTGTCACGTATAGATACATTGGTTGTAGATGGATTGTAATGATATTGTCCCTTTGCTTCCCCTAAAGGTATATGAAAGTGAGCTGGGTTATTAATACATCTGATAGAGGAGAATGTAATATAGTGTCTGAAAAAAACTCCTTTAGCCAATCAGCATGCGTATGTGCTGCATATTGGATATCTCATTAAAAATGAGATATCCTATATGCAAATCTCAGTTGCTGGGGGTGCCTACATCACCCCCAGCACATTTTTTTTATTTTCTGCAAAAAATGTTTGCATTTTTTCATGCAAACATTTTTTTGTTAGGTGGGTTATGATGCATTCTACAGGATGAATTCATAACCCATCTCACTTTCATATACAATTAATTTAACACTTTAGAAGGGTTTTGAAAAATACAATAGAAAAAGGAGAAAAAAAATACCTGGATTTTTTTTATAATGATGGTTACTTTGACATGGTAGATATGTAGCAGTAGATGTGAGCAGGAACATTCTCAATCTGAGGTTCAGGCAGGTCAGTCAGCAGATGACCTGCTGACCTTTTCCCCTAATTCAGGAAATGCTTAGGTATAGTGTTTGGCATCAAAAAATAAATGATAGTAAAGTTTCAAACTGTAATGCCCGAATTAAATAAGTACTAAATGTATTTTAAAAGAACTAAGTATTTTTCCCTGCTGTGACATTGCCTGGAAACTTCAACCATGCATTTTCTCTATAATGTAACTGATGTAGACTGGAAATCTAGGCAAACAACAAGGATATGTGAACTATACTGTAGCATTATGGGAAATCCTGTTTTGCTGCAGTGAAGGAAAAAAAAATGGTAATGTTTATTAAAGTCTAAGAAATTGTCCTGCACTCCAGACAGTACAACAACTCCCAAGCAACTGGGAGTAGTGAACATAGCATGGGATAAATACTAATACAATATGGAGGAAGGACATGCATACTTGGCACTCATATAGTTATGTTAGCAGAATAAAACGTAAGGGCTGCTTATAATTCAGCACACCACTGTAAAATACTTTTTGAAATACGTGCATTTTTCACTGAGAAATCAGATAAAATCATATTTGTGTTTACATGAGTCACTGACTACCCCCACAGCAACAGCTCTGTGTAACGAGCAAAAGAAAAAAAAAAGAAAGAGGGTTAACCCTTCACAAATTCATCTCTGAAAATCGCTTAAACAGAACGGTTGTGGGTTAACTGCTCTCTGCATTCCTAAATTCTTAAAAATATATTGTCAAGTATCAGTGCTAATTACAGTAAAATGTCAACTGAAGATTTCAGTAAATCTGTGGTTCACACCACTCTACTTCATTACGAATTAAATGCTACATGTGCTTAACTTATTTGTCATGCCCTCTCAAAAAATTGGAGAATGGAAAAATCTTCTATAGGGTTTCTGAACATATATTTTGAAAATTCAAAGACTTATTCTTGTTATGTACAAAAATCTTTTTAATGGCGCGCCCCAAGGTATCACAATCTACAATACATTTCTATTTTTCATTATCTACCTGTTAAATGTCCAAAAATGCTCAAATACATTTCCTTGAACAAGAAACGTGTAAAATACTAACCATTGTTGGTACAGCTTCCTGCTTGTTAATTTCAAATTTATAGAAACAGAGGTACTCCTTGTACTTAACAATGACAACTCTATGCACTGTATTATAAAGACTGTCCATTCAATTCCTGTAATAAGGTACAGTAATAATCACTGACTCCTTACAGATAAGTCTAATTAATCTTTTGTTTGAACTTATTTTTGATTGCTTTCAAACAGAGAACATGTCTATTTGTCACCACCATGACAGGCTGTCAGCTCGAGGCTCACTTAAGGTATTCCAAAAAGTCTAGACTGAATGGGGCTTTAGGAAGCATCTTCTCAGTGGTAGGTCCTTCAATTGTCATTTTAACCTGGATGCATAGCCAATGTGTCTTGTTTGTGACATCTGAACATATAGTTTTGTATAGAAGCCAATGTGTCCTTATCTTTTTCCCAGCAATAATTTAGCTTGAACAGTTGCCAGGCTACTCTAGAAATGAAAAAAATATGTTTTACCTAGAATTTCTGTAACAAGCATTTTGGGTCATATTTTGACATGAAACCAAAGCCCTCCAGGCAAAAGTCCATACAGATATTGGAATGATCTGCCAACCTTACCAGTAAGTTTCAGCAACAAGAGGAATTTTCGACCATAGGATGGACAGGGTAAAGTGAGTATTTAAAATATGTTTTATTTAAAAAATAAAAATACCCGTTCTTTTTTAGAGTTCTGAACATTATTCTTTTGAAAATATTCAAAATGTGCTACAATTTTTTAAATAATTCAATAAACTGGTTCAAAAAGATACTTATTTATAAGGATAAAGATAAGCTCTGACTAAGAAACCAAATGTAATATATGATGTTAAAGAACTCCTGGCTACAATATGTATTTAACTATTCAATAAAACCTAACTGTCCAAACACCTTCTTGTGTCATGTGTAGGTCTGTCTTCAATATGGTTATTCAGTTGCTAGATGTGTTTAAACACCAGTTAAAATCTTACTGTAAATGAACATGATTGAGGTAAATAATAAATAAAACTATTAAAAAGATACAAGTACAAATGGAAATTCACAATTTTTCTGAGCTGCCTAAGCAAGAGAATAATATTCACAAAATATACTCTTGTATGTCTTCCCATCTGCTAATCATCTTCACGCCTCACATACTATATAGTAAAGAATGTCACGCTTGCTACACATATGGCTTCAAGGCCACACATGGTCCATATTTGTCAATGCCACCATAAAATATGATCCTTGAGCTCAAATAGAAAAATCATTGTTTTACTCCGCAATTGTAGATCAATCTAAAAATTCCTCTGGAAAAATATATGAACAAGTTACATATAACTGTATCATGAAAACTAACAAGCAAATATTATACGGAAAGTTAAAAGCAAGTTTCAATATGTAATGAATTCTCCTGGAATTCAAGTTAACAATTTTTTGAATTACTAAACCTATTTTTATTTGGTTTATATGCTACAAATTCTTTCTACTTGTGAGCCTGTCTGATTCACCCACCAAGCATCTTGTGTTATCTCTTTCTTATGGGTGATTATTATTAGTAATTGTCAATTACCACCTAGGGGCCTGGCTGTATTGTTTTCAGTCTAAAGCGATGTGAAACTGACAAGACTGAGAGTGTTCAGACATCAAAGCGGACTAGATCTATTTAGGCTAATGAACTTTCTGCACCTCTATTATTATAATAAAGCAAATAAGTCTGCAGAAATTGTGGGTAAAGCATTGTTTAAAACCTCCCCCTCCTCCAAGATTACAGACAGAAGCTAAATGCCTGCATTTTAGCTCCATCGTTATTTCTGTTTTTGTAGTAAGTGACCATATTACAGTCATGTATATTTGTCGTTTTGGTTTTCAATGTGAAGCAGCTTATAGTTCTCTTGAAGAATTCCAGGCATCTGCCTTCCAACTAGAAATTCATGGAGATCATTCCTAAGTAAATCATAGCAATAATTTTACTGGTGCTGTCATCCTTATTTTGAAACTGTACAGTGTCACTAGGAGCTGATGAAATACAGATTACACATTTTAACAAAACAATACTTATGAGCCAGTCTTGGATAACGTCCATAGAAGATGCTAAGCAACTAGCTTCTTCACGGTATGGAGTTCAATCCCTAACAGATATAGGTTTAACCTCTATGAGAAGCACAGTCTAACACAGCCAAGATGTTTGAATTTTAGCCATTTTATATCTATCCTAAAATATCATATACCCCTCGGCAGACAATAAGTTTCTAAAATGCCGTAAGAGAGGATCCAAACTGTTCTTGTATGATTGTAATATGTATTGGTTTAGATTGCCCCTTCGAAGATTTGTTGTTATTTCAACCACTTTCTTGGATGAAGAAGGGATGATTGGATATGTAGGACCTACTACCACTACATTACTATTCCCCAAAGCTAATAAAGTTATCTTTATTTTTAGACTGAAATCTTGAAAATCATTGAAACACATGGTCAAGTTGGTTAAGTATTGTAACAGAACAACTGGTTCCCATTACCAGGAGCAGGACATATCCAGATAAAAATCAAGTACTAAATAACTTACAGGGAATTTTCAAATTATGTTAATGCTGTTGGTAATAGTTCTTTCCACAATCATAAAAAAACATCATTAAAATCCATATACTGTAACATTACAATTTAAATTTTTGAGAAATCAAAAATACCAACTGATGATGGTTTGGCTATTTGGTAATGATCGAGGTAGGTAGTAATAGTGATCAGAGTAATGATAGGACAGTATTGTTATAGTAGGGAAAGAATAAAACACATAGGACCATATTCTATTAGCTACTTGCAAATGCCTTGAACTTATAAATTTGGCTTCAGGCGTTTTTTTTTTAATTATAAATGTTTATATGCATTCTATTAACTTAATAATTAATTAGTGCCAATAAGTAATATTTGCCGAATATGAAGCAATATTAAGAGTGATTTTAAGTGTGTATAAATTTACGAATTGGGCAATTAAATCAGGCCAATATATTGTAATTTGGTATATGCACATTAGATCACAATCAATATGGCCCTTTAACTATCAAATGAAATGAAAATGATGGCTGGTGACTATTTCAACCAATCTCTAGTCTACAAGTATATAATGTCCAATATCTCTGCAGAGGGACTGGATGACTATTTGTATTACTTACTTTATACAATGGCATCAGCATGCTTTACTTTAGAAACATTACTTTTAGTATATAGACACTATTCTACAGTGACACATACTGCAGAACAGGCGCACTTAGATTGTTCCCTGAGGGAAAACAACAGCAGGACCTGCAGAAAGAGTGGGATGTGGTCATGGCTGGGGGATGTTGGTTTATTTGCAGGGCATCTGGGAGTATGAGAGGTATCTCCCCCCCCCCCAAAAAAAAAAAAAGATATATGTAAATTCAACAAGTCAATCTGAGGACTGAGAAACAAGCCTCAAAAACATGGTTGCCCTATGGGTGACCTACTATCAGTTAAGCTTTTGTCATTCAAAAGCAATTTTAGTGTTTTGGAGATTGGGTTAAACATAAACTGCAGAATAATTATCCTTTTTCTATGAGCTAAAACGAGAATGCCCAAACACGTGTGTGTGTGTGTGTGTGTATATATATATATATATATATATATATATATATATATATATATATATATATATATATATATATATATATATATATATATATATATATATATATATATATATATATATATATATATATATATATATATATATATATATATATATATATATATATATATATATATATATATATATACACACACAATATATATATATATATAAATATATATATATATATATATATATATATATATACACACACACACACACACACACACACAAATACACAAACATACAGTTATTAACAAGCATTAAAACAAATCTGCAAATATAGCCTCTTTTATTCAATTCAGTGTACTTATTTTGAGCCCATATGGTATTGCAAATTTTAATACAAACTGCGAAGCTTGAATAAATTTGAATAACGTTACAGAGTAAGGACCCTTCTGTTTCTTGTACAAAGACATTGGTGTAGACTGAATGCGGTTTAATCCTCATTTTGTATATATAATCTTAAGCATAAATAGAATGAAAGCAAACATGTAAAAGCTGCAGACAGAAAATATTTTCATTAAGTTCCTATCAGTTGCAGAGTCAATAAATGGAAGCAGTTTAAGCCTGTCAGTCAACCAGGTTGTGTATCCTGTAACTTCACCACACTGAATATTTCATTATTGATATTAGTAAATCGGTTTGTTATTGAAATAGGGGAGCAGGATATGTAGTGCTGCTCCTGCTCTCTCCAACACACTTTGAATACCTTTTCCTAAAACGTGGCTATGTATTATCAAGAATCATTTTGTTTTAAAAAGGACATATAAAGACAAATCAGCTCAGACCTTTGAACACAGAATTTCCATCCAGCATTATGACAGCTTTATTTGCCCAACTATATGGAGTTGTAAAGTATTAAACATTTTTGCTTTTTCTTCTGTTTGCTTCCCTCTCTCCTCTCCGAGTTTATTACTGGGTGAGGGAGAGGCAACAAGCGGTGACATCCCATGGTGCCGTTTATAGTGCTGAAGGCAGTAGAGGTCCAGATGAATGTGTGGCCTGTGGTAACTTGTCTTCCTTGAATGGTAATTTAAACAGGCCTTTGTAGGAGGGCTGAGAATCTTTACTTCCCTCCCACAATTGCTAAAGGAAGTCATGGACAGGATGTGATGTAAATTACATCATCTCAACTAAGGATATATCCAGGCAGGAAACTGGTGTTTTTTCCTGTTTTCTTCCTTGATGGTGAGGGTGAGGAGGTGATTTCAATGGTCTGACCGTGGGTAAGATCAAGCGTTTGGGGAAGGGAATTACTATATATATATATATATATAGGTAGATAGATTTAAAAGGGGGTGTTGCTCCGTGGGTCTGGGCTGTTGTGTTTGTAATACATTTATAGTATTGTGTTATCTGCCTTTTAATAAATACCTTTTAATGTAGACGAACCTTGTGTAATATTAATTTGGTGATACACCACATGGCCCTTTATAGATATATATGGGCTACACATCCCAGTACAAATCCCATGTACTCATAAATTTAGACCAGTAATTAGTCTATTATATTTTGAACATCAAGCACTATACATATTCTAAGTATCTTATACAAATCTATTTATGATCTAAGTTTCTCAAATAACAGTTAAGATTAAATACAGCAGATGTCTGGGCATGAATGGGAACATCATTGCATACACAAATTATTTTCAGATCAGTTTTTACACATCAGCAAAGCATTTGTAGTGATACATCGTGTAGAGTGGTGCAAGGGCCCTAAGAGCCGATACGTTGAGTGAAACACGTAGAGCATATAGTGATCTGTAGATGGAGACAGATCTTACAAAGTAAGCAGTGTGTTTACATGCCATGGATTAATAGATCATAGTGTTCGAATAGGCCTCCCAAAAGTCTGGATTTAGTGAAATAGGCTCGTGACCTTTCTGACCCCACAGCCCTCAATGACCAGGAGGGTCAACCTGAGGTATGAAGGCTTCTCAAAATTTCAGATTAAATAGTACACACAGAGCCAGTTTCCAATTAAGAACAGATAATAAATCATCCCAAAAGAGGGCATTCAAAGAATTTTTTACCTCACTTGTCTCACTCTATGTGCTACAGGGTCCTCAGCGACCAGGACTCTTTTCAACACTAACAAGCCCATTTCCACCTTGTGCCTAATCCCTCTTCCATTCTAACACCCTCCTTGCACCGCTTCACTGACATAAACTATCACATATATTCACTATAAGACAATCCCCCAATCTGCAAAGGTTTTGCAAATCTCTGAGGTCCCGATCTTTTCTCTTTCCAATCCTGACACAACTTACCTTCTTCCCAGCTATCCTCTCCCACTAATGTCTCAGCTTGACCTATTGTGTCTACGACCCTGATCTTATCTGTGGTCTGTTGCACTATTTCATCAACAAACCCATATCTCGCTTTTAGCGCAGCTTAGTTTAGTCAGCAATATGTAATACTCCATATCTCAAAACAATGATGTATGGAAAGCACCTTGTTTAAAAGGCAATATATATAAAATGTTAAGAAAAAATGTGTATGTACAGGTAATTACTTTAAGAATGAACTGTGAAGAAACAGAGAGGAGTGGGGTGTTGTATTATGTCCTTTAAGAACAAATTGGTATACTAATAAATAGTAGCAGACTGTTTGTTTATTTTCAAAAAAAAATTCTACATACCAAAAACTATTGATGATTAAACTCTTATTAAATCTTAGTTTTTTCCAAGAAATGTTATCATCTATGTGTGTTTAATTTCACTTTGTAACCATGGATAAACATTCTCATGCAATGGACTTTAAAAGGACAGGAAGCTTTCTGGATTTCACTAGGAATATTATATATATATATGTATCTATTTACTTTTATGTACTTTATTTTATGACTAAAATCATACAATTTGTACTCGTTTACTTTCTGTATCTCATGAATACAAAGACAGTGTAATGCAGTGTTTTAAATTAGCATGTCAGACCCCTCTCTCAAGCAGAGAAACCGATTGGTTACAATGAAGCACTGCACACCCTTTACTTAAAAAGTACAGTCTTCACAAGTTGCAATGGTGTGAAACCAAATTTTTTAAATCTTCATCAGAAAAAAAACTTAGAGCTTTTATGCACTTCTTAATAAAATAAAGCATACAAAAGTCAGGAGATATACAGGTATATAATATTCCTAGTGTATATACTAAGGGAATACTCTGGCCACAAGACAAGATGTATGCACCTGT
Organism: Discoglossus pictus; assembly: GCA_027410445.1. Taxonomy (NCBI): domain Eukaryota; kingdom Metazoa; phylum Chordata; class Amphibia; order Anura; family Alytidae; genus Discoglossus; species Discoglossus pictus. Next base: position 84,460,597 of record CM050163.1, read on the forward strand.
TGCTAAAAAAGACAGTAAAACACAGATTTATCTTGTTTTTCCACAGAGAAAATAAAGAGCGACTGGAATACTTCAATGATCCATATGTATTAATATTTATATTTAAATGTAATTTTGCTGGTGTAATGTTCCTTAAAAGTTTTCTACAATTGTAATTTACCCTTGAAGTGTATCAGTGTGCATCCTTAGTAACAGTGAAATAAAAGTAATATGCTATATTTTATCATTACATAGGCATTACTAAAACATGGTGGGATGAATTTTCATGACTGACTGTTAATTTGGATGGTTATAACCTATTTAGGAAAGAAAGGGCAATGGTAAAAGAGGAACAGGGATTTGTCTGTATGTTAAGCCTGCATTTAAGCCTATGGTCAGAGAAGATATTTATGGTATAAGCAATAATGTTGAATGTTTGTGGGTAGAGTTAAACAGTAGTAGAAAAAATATATATAGGAACTATAGGGTTTGGAATGGATGATTCCTTTAAATGAGCTACTAGCTGGTATATTCTTAAGTTCCTACATGGGCTGAGTAAGCCCCAGAAGGGGTGAAACGGGACCGTCGGGACTATCATCTAAGCGCAAGTACTCTGGTCATTTGGTTTATTGATTACAAAAGAGAGGTTTATATATGTTTGAGCTATTTTTTTGCCTGTGTTACTTTACTCCTTGTGACTACTGTGAATTGCCAGTCAGCATTAATGACATATAGTAGTCTCAGGCAAACAGGAGTTGCATCACTATTGTATGCTATAACACATTATTTGTACATATTTTCTATAAACCCTCCTCAACCTTTTTTCATAACCAGTAAAGTACTTCCATGCGCTTTTTTCTACATTGGTTTTAACCACACTTTTTTGAGCTAAACACTATTTATATATTTTTTTATACTTTTGTCCTCCCAAGGATTAGCAAATTCATTTTGCCATATGAGGGAAGACTGTAGGAACTTAAGAATATACCAGCTAGTAGCTCATTTAAAGGAATCATCCATTCCAAACCCTATAGTTCCTATATATATTTTTTCTACTATTATTACCATTGTTAAGGTGTTAGGCACCAAGGAACTTTTTTACAGTGATATACTTTATCATAGAGTTAAACAGTGGAGCAGCAAATTCCAAAAGAATATTGGTTGGAGTATGCTATAAACCCCCAATAATAATTGAAAGTGAGGAAATGCAATTATTATTACAGATCGGAAATGCAGCTAAGCATGGACAAGTTCCAATAATGGGACATTTTAACTGCCCTGAAAAACTGGATGAGTGAAACCAGCAGTATGGGTAAAGAGAGCGGGTTCTTGAGTACACTCAGGGATTATTATCTGGCCCAGATTATACAAGAGCCTACTCGAAATGAAGCTATCTTGGATTTTGTCATCACAAATAATATTGATATGGTATCAAATGTTGAAATAGGGCAACCTTTGGCAAACAGTGATCACAACACAGTCTCATTTGAGATTTTTTTTTTTTAAATAAAATTTTAAGGGGCCAACAAAAGAAGAAGGTCAGATTTTAATGGTCTAAGGTCAGCAACGTATAGACTGGGACAAAGAACTGATTGGAAAAGACACTGAAAATAAATGGACAACATTTAATTCCTTACTAAATATACATACACGTCGGCATATACCATGTGGAAATAAAAGTAAAAGGAGTAAATTAAATCCAACGTGGCTTAACAATGATTTAAAGATCAAGATACAGAGTAAAAAACAGGCATTTACATTATACAAACAAGAGGGGCAGAGACTGCTTTACGGAAGTACAAGGAAACTAACAAGGCTTGCAAAAGGGCTATTAGACTGGCTAAAATAGAAAATTAAAAATTAGTTGCAAAGGGGAGTAAGACTAACCCTAAAATATTTTTTAAGTATATTAATGGGAAGAAGGCCAGGAAGGAAGCTATAAGAACATTACAATGTGACACAGGCCGTTGGACAATTAGTGACCAGGAAAAGGCAGATGAGCTAAATAGGTTCTTTTCTTCGGTATACACAAGGGAGGTACCAGTGGTTGGGACACGGCAACATAATGGGGCTACACTACCTTCACTAAATAATTGGTTAACTCAACGAAGAAAACTAAAAAGAGGTCGGAAAAAATAAATGTTAATAAAGCTCTGGGCCCTGATGGAATAAATCCAATGGTACTGAGAGAACTGGGTCCTGTAATAGTCAAACCATTATATCTAATTTTTAAAGATTCACTCAACACTGGGTCTCTACCAGATGACTGGAGAAAAGCAGAGGTGATACCTATATTTAAAAAGGGAGCAAGAGCAAATCCGAGGAATTGTAGACCTGAAAGCCTCACTTCAGTAGTGGGAGCTTTTAGAAGGGGTAGTAAGGAATAATTTACAAGAAAATGTGTATTCGAGCAGGATTTGAACTAGGAGGCAACATGGTTTTATAAGGGATATGTCATGTCAAACAAATTAGTTTCTATGAGGAGATTAGTAAGAACTTGGATCAAGGCAACTCAGTGGATATGGTCATTTTAGATTTTGCAAAGGCTTTTGATACAGTGCCACATGGGACACTATTGTGCAAACTAAGGGATACAGGAATTGCAGTAAATATATGCAAATGGATTGCGAGCTGGCTAAAAGACAGGAAGTAAAAGGTTGTTGTAAATGGAACATACTCAGATTGATCTAATGTGGTAAGTGGGGTGCCTCGGGGTTCAGTATGGGTCCTCTCCTTTTTAACATATTTATTAACGACTTTGTGTCATCAGCAAAAATGGAGACAATACTTTTCAGTCTGACTTCTAAGTTGTGCAAGGTAATTAAATTAGAAAAGTATGTACTTTCCCTCCACAGGGATTTGCATAAATTAGAGAAATTGGCAATTCAATGAGATGACATTTGATTCAAATAAATGTAAGGTTATGCATCTGGGAAGGAAAAATAGCCATTCAATTTATAAACTTAATGAAGCAAATCTAGGGGTATCAGATATTGAAAGGGATTTGGGAGTGCTTGAGGACAAGCCAAGGCAAATAAAATATTAGCATGTATTAAGAAGGGTATGGAAGCAAGGGAAGCAGATATAATTCTGTCACTATACAAATTGCTAGTATGCCCTCATTTGGAATATGGAGTACAATTTTGGCCACTACTTCCTAAAAATGACATTTTAGAACTGGAAAAAGTACAGAGAAGGGGAATGGAGGGACTAAGTTATGAAGAAAGACTAATCAACTTAAACGTATTTTCTCTAGAAAAAAAGGCATCTAAGAGGGGATATGATTACTCTATATAAATACATCCAGGGTCAGTATAAAGATTTGTCAAGAGGTTAGAAGTAAAAAGATTCAACCTTAAAGAAAGAAAAGGGTTCTTCACAGTAAGGGTGGTTAAACTGTGGAATTCTCTACCAAGGGAGGTGGTGACAGCCGATTCGATAGATAACTTTAAAAAGGGATTGGATATATTTGTTAATAAAAAGGGCATTCTGGGTTATCCTGGTTAATTAGAGAGGGAGTATTAATCCAGGGAGGAATCCGATCTCCAGTATCTGCAGTCAGGAAGGAATAATTTTTTCCCCCTTTTGAGACAATTGGAAAAGTTTTACTTTTTTTTTTGGTTTGCCTTCCTCTGATCAGTTAAAAATTAATCTGCATATAAGTCTTTTTTCAACCTCAATTACTATGTAACATTATTTATAATAATCCCATGGCGGGCCATAGCAGGTAGCTTTACTAGTTTTAAAGATGTGTTTAGTACTGACATTGCTGTAGACATTGAATTCCTCAATGCTGTTCTGCACAATCAAACAGAGCAAAGTATTTATTTATTTTTTAATTGATGCAGATTTCACAACTTTATAAGTTTTTGTTCTTATAACCCAGTTCTTAATTCAACGGCCATTCCACAATGCTGCCTGTAGATTGCTTGACACTTCAGGGACTAAAGTAATTCACAAGCATTTTGCAAATGCGCTCCATTAGCTGTAAGACAAATAAATTCAGCTTTTCCCTTTAGTTTCTCCATGTTAACACAAAGCAAAAAAAAAGCTTAAATGTAGGATTGCAATGAAGAATGCATTGAAGCATTTAGGAGAGAGTTTGATACCTTCAGAAGCCAAGACCTTCGAGCTTCTTCTCCCTATAAGGATAATGTATGGATGCTCAAAATAACACCTAGTATAAGTAAGCACTTTGAGGAATTTAAAAAGGTAAAACCACAACATTTAAAAACAATAATTAATAACTAAAACAGCATCAAACGAAAAAGAGAATTAATCTTCTCCACAGGATGGTTTAGTGAGGTATTTCAGAGTCCATTTCAAAAACTGTTTACTAGGCTAGAATAGCACATTTAAGCCTCATAGAAAAATCAACTGGTTTCTCATAACTGCAGAACAAATTGTATTAGACTAAATATTACTCACAAAGTTTAAAAATAGTTTTGTTTTTGTAACCCAACTAGACCATGAAACTAAATATATAGCTATGCTGAACAGCCTACCTATTTTAGCTGAAATCAGATTTTGGTTGTAGTAGGGGATGGTTTATAAGACCAACAAAACATTCTTCATAGATGAGATTTTTTTTATTAGGCTTTCAAAATACAAAACGTATCTTTGGTTGTGTATGCAAATTTATAATAATCTAATGGTTAGCATTTCATATAGATCAAGTAGATAATAACCATTTGCAAAACTCTTCCATTCTGAAAGTCTCTTGCTACAAACCATGCCCTTCTCCTGTGCACTTTGGAATGCACGATCTATCTGCAATAAACTCACTCATGACCTATTCACTTCAAACTTCCTCAATCTACTGGCTCTCACAGAAACCTGTCTCTCTCCTTCAGACACTGCCCCCCCTGCTTCACTCTCCCATGGTGGTTTTCACCTCAGTCACACACCTCGGCCTGGGAACCAACATGGTGGAGGTGTTGGCATATTACTTTCCTCTCAGTGCACATTTCACTCCATACCCACTATTCCTTTCCTCCAATTTTCATTGTTTGAAGTTCACACCATCTGCCTTTTCTCACCTATCTCTCTATGTGTTGCTGTGATCTATTGCCCTCCTGGACCAGCCTCTCAATTTCTTGATCACGTCGCAGCCCGTCTCCCTCACTTTCTCTCCTCCAACGTTCCTTCACTTGTTCTCGGTGACTTCAACATTGCCATTGACACTCCCATCTCCCTTACCGCTGCTTTCACTACTTTCACTCACCTCTGCCTCTCACAATTGACAGATTCCCCAACTCACCATGATGGACACTCCCTACACCTTATTTTCACCCATCTCTGCACAACCTCTAACCTCTTCATCTGCCCACTACCTCTATCTAATTACCACCTTCTATCCTGCAGCCTCACTACATCTCTCTCTCACTGCCCTTCTTCTATCCCAGTCACCATCACCCACAGAAACCTGCAATCACTTGACTCACAATATCTTTCCACAGTGTTACAACCCCTTCTCAGTCCCCTTATTGATCTCACTTGTCCTGACATTGCCACCTCACGGTAAAACAGGACTCTTACTTCCACCTTTGACACTCTAGCCCCCATAACCACACGCAGACACTTTAAAACGTTTAAACTTCCCTAAGCCCACAGCCATTATTCATTCCTTTGACCTTGTAACAGAGGATGAAGTATCCAGCTTACTATCAACCTCTCACCTTACTACTTGTCCTCTAGATCCTATTCCATCAAAGCTTATCCCTCCCCTCTCCACCACACTTACCCCTGCTCTCACACATCTCTTCAACCTTTCCTTAAAACGCTGACACATTTCCATCATCTCTAAAACATGCCATAATTACCCCCCTATCGCTCTAATTCTCCTGGCTTCCAAACTGCTTGAGCAGCTTGTCTACAATCACCTTAACCAATTGATCTCCTCCAACTTCCTTCTTGACCCCCTTCTAATTCGGCTTTTGACCCAAACACTCCACTGAGACAGCTCTCACAAAAGTCCAAAATGATTTGCTCACTGCCAAGTCAAAAGGTCACTTTTCTATTCTACTCCTGGATCTCTCTGCTGCCTTTGATACTGTTGATCACCCTCTACTAATCCAAATTCTCTACTCCCTTGGAATCAGAGATACTGCTCTCTCATGGTTCACATCATACCTACAAGATTGAGCATTTAGTGTCTCCTTCTCTGGCACCTCTTCTTCTCCTCCTCACCCTCTGTCTGTTTTTGTACCCCAAGGTCCAGTCCTAGGCCCCCTCCTATTCTCCATTTAAACATCCGCACTTGGCACCCTGATAAAATCTTTTAGACTTCAATATCATCTCTAAGAAGATGACACGCAAATCTACCCCTCAGCACCCGATTTATCCCCCTCTCTTCTAGCAGGTGTTTCCAACTGTCTCTCACGCATATCCTCCTGGATGTCCGCACACCATCTCAAATTCAACTTGTCTAAGACCTAACTCTTAATCTTCCCACCATCTACTACAGCGTCAATTCCTCACATCTCTCTTATTGTCATCAATGCCATCATCACTCCTACCTCCGAAGCCTGTTGTCTTGGGGTTCTACTGGTCCCTTCCCTCTCTCTCATTCGATACATACAGTCACTGACAAAATCTTGTCTTTTCAATTTAAAAAACATTTCCAAAATACCTTACACATGACACAACTAAGATTATAATACATTCCCTCATCGTATCCCGTCTTGAGGAGAAAAGCATATGGGATACCTATATTTAAACTTTTTTACTTTCATAGCTAGGACCTGGACACATCTCTCCACCTCTTACCTTACAAACACTGCCTCTAACCTGGAACTATTCCCCCCCGCCTTTAATTTTGCCATACTATCTTCTTCCTGAATCAAGATACCACTTCGGTAAACAAAGGTGTAGCAACGTTGTCATTGAAACGCACAGAAATTAATAAGCCTAGGTTAGTGTAAAATGTAAATATGCTCCTGGCTATTACTTTCTTGTCTTCGACCAAATTCAGTTTCGCTTGCATATCTATGAAATATGTTTTGTAGGATTATACAAAATGAGCTTAACCTAAAATGTCAATAATACTTTTTTTTTCCAGGCAAATTTCAAACTTTAGGTTTTTCAAAGCCATCTTGCCATTTCTATAATTGAATAAACCATGCACACCATATAGGCAGACATCACAGTGACCTCAGGGCATTAATAATAAGTATTAAGGAGTCCAGTGGGACTATATGTGTCTCATATATTGCAGCAAATAGTTAGTATAGGATGTGCTGACAGACTGAATCCAGACATATTGAAAACAAATCCAGCTTGCGCTCTGTAAATATTACTGTAACAGCGTGCCTTTGGAGATGCCTAATCCAGTCGAACTGACCAGCTCTCCAAAAGGAATATTCTTACAAATACGGTAGGAAATTCCTTTCATTCTAGTTTTGAAATGGAAGATTTAAGACAGGATGTTTTCAACCACAAGAGACAGACTAAACAACCTGATTAACTGATGTATTATACTATTGCTATTTAAAAAAATTAGAGAACTTAGAATTCTGGTTACAGTCATCATAATCAGATTTATTATTTAATGTGTTCTGGAAAAAAAACTAAGGATATTGTATAATAGGTCTTTTAAAATGAGAACCACATTGATTTAAAAAATAATATCTGAAAAATTAAAAAAATGAGTTTCCAAATGGAATCATTGCAACAAGTGTAGTTTCTAAGAATGTTTTTTTGCCTGCAAGGCATTTTTTTTTACATATTTAGAGGATCCTGTTTGAACAGACAGTATATAATATAATAAACACTCAAGTCTCTCCATTTTGCCTGTTTTTTCTGTTTGTTTCCTTGACAATATTCTGCCCTTTTATGAGTTTCTATGAGTGGATCCACTTGGCATTGTTCCTTTTTAGTTGCCCATTGTGGAACCCACCAATCAGTGAAACAAATCTAGAGCTGGGGAAAAAATCTATTGTCTACTATATATCTTTTGCAAGATGGGGACAAGAAACTACCTTCCTGAATTTACATTTTAAACCTCTTGCAAATAAAGCTCCAACATTTTCTAGAAAAAAAAAAACGAAAATGGAAAAATGGAGAGTGCATAGAGCCAAATATGGAGAAGTATATATAATATGACACTGTAAAAAAATTACTCTCACAAGATAATTTTCCGATTTGAATCTCAAATGCATCCAAATGTGTGAATGGCACAATGACAATCCAAAAAATAAGACAGACTTCAAAAATTAGTGGATAAAAATTGAATCACCACAGAATAATGAGGGGTCCTATAGAGTGCTACTAAAAATATTAGATAGTAAACATTATATCTCGGTGCCCTAAAATATTACACTCTATAAGAATATAAAAAAAAAAAATAATACTATATTTGCAGTGCTGCCTTAAATGAAAAAAAAAACTAAAATAATCAACACTCTCATAACTAAATGTGTTTTTATGCAAACTTCCTCAGGGTAGAAGGACCTATTGTGGTATCTAAGTACATATAAAATATATCCAACCTTTATTATTCTAGAACCAACATTGTCTGGAGCTCTGTTTACAAAAATATGGGAATAAAATGCCAAAAGGTGAAACAAATTATGTTGTATAAAGAAATACAAAGACAAAATATATAATTGTTTAGGAGTTGGAGTCCTTATGCTGAAGAACTGACAATATAGAAGATGGACCTACATCAAACAGGTAAAACCCAATAAGGAGAAATGTAATCAGCACAACTTATACTGCAAGACAATGGTATGACCAATGAAAATTCAGGGATTAAAATTTCATGGGCAATTGTATCAGTTACACTTAGAGACACATGAATCTAAATCAGTGCAGGGCAACGGTTCCTTCACTTATGTGTTTACAAGTCCAAATATTAAAGGCAAACTTTAGTTTTATAAAAATTCCACTTATTCGAGATTTGTAAGCTGGTGTAAATACATATATTATAAGACATTTAGCAGGTAGATGATCACAGGAGCTCAAGAGTTATGTGTGGATTATAAGATCCTTCTCTCAGCATCCATTGCCAGTGTAAGGAGAGTAGGAGAGACACAGGGGAGGGGGCAGAGACACAGGGGAGGGGGCAGAGACACAGGGGAGGGGGCAGAGACACAGGGGAGGAGGCAGAGACACAGGGGAGGAGGCAGAGACACAGGGGAGGGGGCAGAGACACAGGGGAGGGGGGAGAAGTTACTAGTCACATATACCATATTGGCCGCACCCGCATATAAGCCGCACCCGTAAAGTTCAAGGGGAAAAAATAGAAAAAAGATAGTACTCAAATATAAGCCGCACCAGTAAAATTGGAGAGAAAAATACTCTCAAAGTGATCAGCCATTGCAAGAAACATGCTTTCTAGTTAGCACTGTTGCTTTTTTTGCAGGTTACAGGCTTTACAGGATGTTAGAATCACTAAAACCGTAAATCACTCTTCAATACCGCAGTCTAAAGCACAAAAATCGGCACCCTTAACTCGCAATCGCGCAAATCAGCAGTAATTTTGCATTCGCGAATAGAAGTTGCACGCGTTACAAGCAAAGTTTGCAAAGTCGGCAATGATTTTTTGACAGTCGCGAATATAAGCCACACCCGTAACTCACCAACTCATAAAATTGGAAAAAAGGTGCGGCTTACATTCGAACCAATACGGTAATAGTTGTCAAACTGCGAGTCGTCGTCTTCTCGCTTAGCAAGCTCGCAAAGCTAGCTCGTAAGAACTGGGTCCCTCACAAAGTGAGGGACGCAGTTCTGGCCGCAAATGCAGCCCTCGTGAAGTGAGGGCCGCATTTGCTGAGGTGGAGGCTCCAAAGTCGGCTGCAATGAGCAAGAGGCCGCATTTGCAGAGGGGGACATTACCTGCAATGAGCCGATGGCTCATTGCAGGCCGCAAATGCGGACCTCGCAAAGCAAGTGTCTGCATTTGCGGAGGTGGAGACTCTACGTCGCCTCACTTGCGGTTAAAAACAACCCAGAAAAGTGGGACTTTAAATAAAAAATAAAAAAAAACAACAATCACGCCGCAGGACTTATAACAATAACGCGCAATGAAGAAATACGGACGGAGACAAAAAAAAAATACGACACCCGGGACAATAATATGAGGTCCCAAAAATACAAAGTTAACGGCCGAAACGCGTACATCAAATAACAACAAAAACACTTAAAAAAAAAAAAATACCACATAAAACAAACATCACACACAGCACGGGGGACAGCCAGGACATTTGGGAGTGAGCTTGCACGCAAATAAGTCGCATTTAAGAAGTTTCGGCAATTGAAAATCTGTTAAGCGAGAAGAAAAATGGAGGACGAAAAAAATGAAAATGAGGCTAAAGGACACAGAGCCGCGAAAATCCCCACCAGGCATGTACGAGTTTGCCAGGAATGTAGCACATAGAAAATATGCCATTACAACATATGAAAAATGCTTGCGAGCCAAGTAACACATAGAAAAAAAATACGGCATTTTACAACACTTACTTACAACTCATAATATTAGGATTCTAAAATGCTGCTTTACCCGCCTAAACAAACGGTTTGCCCTCGCGCACGCAGCCTATTTACACTGCACACTTGCCACATTGCTGACACTTTCTCCTCATATGATCAACACTCCAACTGTACATTTTCAGATGCAGAAAAATCCAAAAAGATTGTCAACTCTTCAGGATATTGATTGCTGCATATTAAATATAAATAGGTAAAAGTATATTCATGTATTAATTCATATTACTTTATTAATTCACTGTACTCTTTTTTTTACATTTTACACTGTACTTATATATCTGTCTTCGCGATGACCGCCAAAAGGTGATCATTGCAAAGCCGGACAATTGAGTGGAGCGGCTCACAATGAGCGCCAAAGGTCCACAAAGGAGCAAAAGCCTTACATTGTGTGGCAAACAGCATTGCCATGGCTTAAAATGTTATTGCCCCGTCATTTTTGACGGGCAAGTCGCTAGTATAAAATAGTATCTAGGAGTAACAAAATAAGCACATTTGTACTGTCTATTTTCCTCTAAAAGAAAAAAAAATGTTGCATATATTTTCTAATTTCCAATTTGCCAAAGAGGTACACTCATATTTTGGAAATGATGCACTTTTAGGTAGTGGTACTATAATTCTGTCCAATGAGTAACCTGTGTTTTAGAGACACACATACTTATAGCACAATGCTTCATCCATTCTGTAGAACGGATTCTCTCCTTGACTTTGAGAGAAAACAAAAAGATGCACCCAAGTGGAGTATGGTCAGGGCTGAAAATCAGAGTTTGTATTTCCTCTTTTGAAGGAATTGAAGATTTAGGAGGGTAAGAGTGGTAAACGTAAGTTTAATCGGATTTTAGGCAAATCCGTTTTGGAGGTAGATGGTAAGCAAGACTGAACTAATTTAACTGCCACGATATTGGATTTTCTCTCTTTTGCCAGTCATGGGCCACTAGTGTTTGCCATGTGTCTCATATCCTCTCTCTGTGTGCCATGTGTTTGCTTTCATCCCATTGAATGCCCACCAGCTATGTACACCACCTGTGTGCTTGTGGTGTCTCATAGACACCAAGTTCTCATTACATCATGACATCTTATAAGGCTCCTTTGACAAGAATAGAGATTAATTGTTTATATCGAACCCTCAAAGGAAATACAGAATGGTCTCATGAGGACATGTGCTGTGCAGAAATGACACTTGAAGCAATATCTTGTCAAAAACAGAGAGAAATCTTTCAGCATTAATCTGACTCCTTGGTCTTAATTAAGTAATTAAAAGAAAATTACTTTAAGGCAAAACCTTCTCCAGGGTGAATTTGATTTGAATTAAAGCTTAATACGGATATTTCTACATTTTAAAGGACTACTGCAGAACAAAGAAAAAAAAAAAAAGACACTTGTTTGACTAATATATACCAAATTAACAATGGGTCTCATTCAATTTGCAAGTTATGAGTCCCGCATTATGGGACTTTCAACAGTGGGAGCTTTTTTCAGTAAGGTTACACATGTATTCAATAGCATTCACTCGTAATACTACTTAGCTTACCCGCAACTCATTAAAGCGACAAGGTTTAGGATTACACAAAATGCTGTGAGTAAGTAATATTCCAGTGCTCTAACCCAACTAATGTTAACCCAAGATCAATAAGAATCCGCAAGGATTCCCTCCCCCAACGCCATGAAAGGAATTCCGGAGGATCCCCTACTCCGCTCACCACCTTAAACACTACATATAACCATGGTGCTCTATTGAGACAACCATAGCACCTAATAATTAACCCCGTGCCACAGAGGTCCTTAAAGGACCCCCGTGGCATCAACATTTTAACCCCTTCCACGGGGTCCCTAACAAACTCCCATGGCACATACAGTATAGATAACCCCTATAAGGACCCCCATGGCATCAACTGACTACCCAGCCATGGAGATCCTTGCAGGACCTCCATGGCATATAGGAATATAAGATATATGCTGTGGAGGACCTGGGAGGGATTGCATGAGACAATCCTGCACCTCTGAGGCTTGAACTAAGGCCCAGACTAAATTTTATTTAATCAAGCAATTCATTTATTTATAGTTGTTGATACATCAGCTTAATAAAAACAACAACAAAGTGATTTAATCATATTTCCTCATATGATATAAAATATCAATACTGAAAAATAAATATAAACCTTTGCAGAAGTAAAGCTTTAGCTGTGGAGGCTCAGTGGTCATTACTGAATATAATTATACAATTAATTCAACAAAACTATAATTAGAGAAGTACACCAGTGATCTTTGGGCATGACATTATCGTGGCATACTTGATGCCAGCGTTTTTCATTGCAAGGTTGAGTGTCAGCTGGAGACTCTTGTCCGCTTAATTAAAGGTCAGCTCAGAAAGAACCATCAGATCTGAATCTGATCTGCCATAATGGTAATGTAGTACTATTCAGTTGGCATGTTCCAGCATTTCAAAGCACATAATCTTCTCTCCACTGCTTCTTTCCTTCTTCTCAGTCCCGAGTTCTCAATATAAGGATTTGTTGATGGGGAGCATGAAGGAGGAGTGGAGAAAAAGATATTAAAGGTACACTGTGGGGGCGAAAATGTATCTGGCCTCTTATGAAGAACTATACTTGAAAAAAGGCAACATATTTTTAGAATTTATTAAAATTATATTACTTTCATAAAGAATTGAAAAATGTAAAAACCAAGAACATGTTGCCTAATACCAAATTATGTTATTAAAAAATTCACACAATGGTCCTTTTTGAAGGCATACTGCCCTTGTCAATAATCTGAATTTAGCATATTATTTTTAAAAAAATGTTTAAAAATGTTTTATTTGTATTCCATGTCTCCAGCTCTGATCAAGCAGTACAGAAGCTCTCTTCTACTGCTGAAAATAAAACAAATTAATCCTTGCATGGGCCTGTTCACTGCAGCGTATGCAGATACAGTAGCTATAGGGCTGGATGTGCAGTGAAGTGTTCTAACCTAACAGGCACCACATCTCAGCAACACGTTTGCTGAGAGATGGTCACTGATTGGTTAGTATGAGACACAGCACAGCAGAGCTTATGACGAGGGCACATTCAACAGGTAATATCGGTTTGGTTTTAGCCAGTAAAAACAGAGATTCCAAGCACTTATTAATAAAATAATGTTCATCAAAACTAAACGTCTACATAAGTATATAGTATTGATAGTAAAATTCAGAAACCTTCCATATCCCTTTAAATCAAGGTCTATGCAAAGGATGCTAAATCTAACATTTTGCCTACCCCTGTCCTGTGGTAGAATAATGTGGGTAAATATGTGAAAATATATGAAATATTAAAGATAAAACAAAGTACCGGTATATGTTGTTTTGCCTATTTATATATAGGAAACCTCAGTTGATTTTATTGGTTATAAATACTTAACAGAAGTATTAGCGTATAAAATGATTGCAAATAAAATAAAATAGAAAAAAACAAAACAATAAACAGTACTTATTTGAGAGAGAGAATACAAATCTTAACACCAGCTGGGCTCTGTAGAACATAAAAGCCTAGTGTGAGCCTTATTGTTCTTATATATCAGAGTTGTCCTTCTCCAGTCACTGAGGACTTGTATTACAGATCTTAGATTATCTTGTTTGAGTACAGGTGGGTCAGTCAGTGTCTCGCTGGTTTGGATTTACTTACAAGTGCTCATATAGGAATATCGTAAAAATCTGGCCTGCTTCCAAACTTTGAAGACTACAGCTCAGCAAGAATGTCATACATAATTACCGTAAAGGTTTTGGGACTTCCTAAAAACAGCATGTAACCAGGATGATTAAATGGCCTCACTAATCTGTACAAACATTACATTAATATTTCATGTGGTAAATTATTTGTTATCGTTTCAAACTGATAGATTAATCCTGGCATATTGCACATCCTTAAAGGGACTTTGAATTCAAGGATACAGCTCCACGCCATCACAGAGAAGTCAAAATCAGGTGGAAAATCAGTAAAAACTTTTCTTTTGATTGCTCATTCATTATTTTGTCATCATTATTAAATGCAGCTGTGTTCGTTAAGCGTTTATCAGCTGATATATTGACCACTCAGGTCCTGAAGGGTCCATAAATTACAGCAGTCTCAAAATGCTTTTGCGTCTTCTCTTTTCAATAATGAATTTAAACTTTTTTCCTTTGATGTGAATATACGAAGAGAAAACAAATGGAAAATATGGATGTGGTTGATTCTTTCATAACCTGCAAACTCTGCAACAGAGTCAAACAATCTGCAGGTAGCATTAAGGGAAGGCAGCTGGATGAATAACTGGGTTATATAAATTATTATTACTACCCTTTGCTTGTAGCACACATATTCTGTAGTGCTATACCGGGGTTAAGTACAAGACAAAAACAAAGAATTGAGGGTCCTGTCTTTGAGTTTAAAAGCAAAACTTACATAGTGGTTGTTCCCAAGACTGAAAACTTGCAAACTTACAATCTAAAAGGGTTTTGGGTGTGATAGAGGAAGGTGATAAATGCAACATAGCAGGGTGAAAGCAATAAGCAAGTAAAGGTGTGTTGCACTATAGATTGTGGGTGTGAGTGATACAATACTGTACAGTGTGCAGTTATGCATATTAAGGCTGAAGGTGATAAGCTTTTTTTTAAACTGATGTATTTTCACTGGTTTAATGAAGGTTTTGAGGCAGGAAGGTAGTCTAGTGGAGAGAGGCAAGAAGTTCCATAGAGTAGGAGCAGCACGAGAAATGTCCTGAATGAGGGAGTGAGAGGAGGTGATAACAGAAGAGGAAAGAAGAAGCTCATTAGCAGAGCACAGAGGGAAGCAGGGGAGTATTTTGAGACAGGGGCGGAGTTATAAGGGGGGTGCACTGCTGTTGAGTGTATTATACGTTTAGGTTATAATGTAAATTTTTTATTCTAGAGGCTACGGGAAGCCAGTGTAGAGATTGACAGAGAGGAGCTGCATTTACTATGGTAGATAAGTGTAGCGGAGCGAGTTGCAGTAGTCAAGGAGATATATGATGAGAGACTGGATTAGAATTTCAGTTTAGTGTTGTAAGACCGTGATGTATTTTGGAGATTTTTTTTTAGGTGAAACTCACAAGATTTAGTTATTGATTGTATGTGAGGAATGAAAGAGAGGACAGGGTCCAGTAGAACCCCAAGTTTGTCAACAGTGAGATATATTCAAGGACTGAAAGCTGTAGTTCAGGGTAGGAAGATTAGGAGCTCACTCTTTGATAAATTGAGTTTGAGTTGACGGGTGGACATCCAGCAGGATATGCTTGAGAGGCAGTGGGCATCATATCTAGAAGAGAGAGGGGATTGAGTGTCATCTGCATATCGATGATACTGAAATCCGAAAGTTTTTCTTAGGGAGGATGTATAGATGGAGAAGAGGATGGAGGGAAGAACTGAACCTTAAAGTATGCCAACAGACAAAAGGTGAGGCGAAGAAGAGGAGCCAGAGAAAGAGAGACTAAATGTACAATCTTCTAGGTAGGATGTGAACCATGAGAGAGTTGTGTCACGGATGCCAAGAGAGTGGAGAGTTTTGATTAGAAGAGGGTGGATTATTTAATTGGTTAATATTTAAATTGACGCCAGACCCCTTTTCACTCAACGATTCAGAAACAGGAATTTGCATCATCTGGATGTGAATGCCCCTCTTACACATACAGCTTCCACCAGCTTGTCATGAATGTATTCAAGATCCAGCAGAGGCATTACAATCTTTTTTTCCCCCTTCTTAATTACACTTACTGTAGTCAGACTCAAATATATCTATATCATATATATCTATATCTATATCTATATCTATATATTCTCGCTCTCTCTCACCCTTTAAAACATCAGGTCTAGCCTTCCTTCCCCAGTCTGTTGCGTGACACCAAAGGCTTTGCTTTTGAATGGAAATAATAAAAGTGGTACATTTGTTTGGTACATTGTATGATGCTAGTTATCCAGGACCTTGCAACCTGACAGCTCTAAGTGACTATTTATTCAAGTTCCTAAGTAGATAAAGCAAACAAATGAAATGCAGCAGCTATTACTGTCAGCCTGAATTATAATCATAGAAGTACAAATATAAAACAGTGATGTGCTAAAACATAAGCCGTTTTTAGTGGGAATAATCTGTGTTAACACAGCATGCACTCAAATATAGATATAAATTTCTGTAAATAATTAAATAGGAACATGACATAGTAAAAATAATGACAATGAATATAAACTAAGTGCCAGTCTAATGGTCCATCTCTCATAACCATTGGTATAAACAACTGAATGTCTAGGATTCATTTTGTGAGAAAAATTACACTGAAAATAGCGGATTTCCTTGCTGTCTTTCGGTTGGTGCTCCTCACATCTTTTTCATTGACTGTGACAGTGTGCTTTTGCTAATTTACCTACACTTTGTCAGACAACTTGGCCACACACTTTCCATAAATGGAAATAAGATGGGAGGAAGGAGAGGGTTATGGCAACCCCCTAGAGGTGAGTAGAATTACAAGGAAAATACAAGATATAGTGATTCATACTTTATCTAATTGGGCTTTTGTTATGCACAGTGAAACTTTTGAAAGGACCATTACTTTTTTTTTTAACAGTGTCCCTTTAATTAATGTTGTTCAGAGGAGAGATGGAAGAGGAACCACAGGTTTCGGTCTGAGAATATTATATATACAGTGGATATAAAAAGTCTACACACCCCTGTTAAAATGTCAGGTTTCTGTAAAAAATGAGACAACGATAAATCATATCAGAACTTTTTCCACCTTTAATGTGACCTATAAACTGTACAATTCAATTGAAAAACAAACTGAAATCTTTTAGGTGGAGGGAAAATAAATTAAAATAATGTGGTTGCATAAGTCTGCACACCCTCTTATAACTGGGGATGTAGCTGTGTTCAGAATTAAGCAATCACATTCCAAATTGTGTTAAATAGGAGTCAGCCATCATTTAAAGTGCCTGCCATCATTTAAAGTGCCGCTGATTAACCCTAAATAACGTTCAGCTGCTCTAGTTGGTCTTTCCTTAAATTTTCTTAGTCGCATCCCACACCAAAAGCCATGGTCCACCGAGAGCTTCCAAAGCATCAGAGGGATCTCATTGTTAAAAGATATCAGTCAGGAGAAGGGTACAAAATAATTTCCAAGGCATTAGATATACCATGGAACACAGTGAAGACAGTCCTCATCAAGTGGAGAAAATATGGCACAACAGTGACATTACCAAGAACTGGAGCTCCCTCCAAAATTGATGAAAAGACGAGAAGAAAACTGGTCTGGGAGGCTACCAAGAGGCCTACAGCAACATTAAAGGAGCTGCAGGAATATCTGGCAAGTACTGGCTGTGTGGTACATGTGACAGCAATCTCCAGTATTCTTCATATGTCTGGGATATGGGGTAGAGTGGCAAGACGAAAGCCTTTTCTTACGACGAAAAAACATCCAAGCCAGGCTACATTTTGCAAAAACACATCTGAAGTCTCCCAAAAGCATGTGGGAAAAGGTGTTATGGTCTGATGAAACCAAGGTTGAACTTTTTGGCCATAATTTCAAAAGATATGTTTGGTGCAAAAACAACACTGCACATCACCAACCATACCCACAGTGAAGCATGGTGTTGGCAGCATTTGGGGCTGTTTTTCTTCAGCTGGAACTGGGGCCTTAGTTAAGATCGAGGGAATTATGAACAGTTCCAAATACCAGTCAATATTGGCACAAACCCTTCAGGCTTCTGCTAGAGAGTTGAACATGAAGAGGAACTTCATCTTTCAGCACGACAACGACCCAAAGCATACATCCAAATCAACAAAGGAATGGCTTCCCCAGAAGGATATTAACGTTTTGGAATGGCCCAGCCAGAGCCTAGACCTGAATCTGATCCGAGGACTGTGCACAGGAGATGCCCTCGCAATCTGACAGATTTGGAGTGTTTTTGCAAAGAAGAGTGGGCAAATCTTGCCAAGTCAAAATGTGCCATGCTGATAGACTCATACCCAAAAAGACTGAGTGCTGTAATAAAATCAAAAGGTGCTTCAACAAAGTATTAGTTTAAGGGTGTGCATACTTTGCAACCATAATATTTTATTTTTATATTTTTTCTTCCCTCTACCTAAAAGATTTCAGTTTGTTTTTCAATGGAGTTGTACAGTTTATAGGTCACATTAAAGGTGGAAAAAGTTCTGAAATTATATATCTTTGTCTCATTTTTTTACAGCACAGAAACCTGACATTTTAACAGCGGTGTGTAGATATATATATATATTTTGTTTTTGTTATTTGTCACACAAGGACATAAGGATAACCTAACAATAGATACTGTAGATCTAAATGCAATCTTCATGTAACAAATAACAAAATATATCATTTCTCAGACATACCGTATATACTCGAGTATAAGCCGACTCGAGTATAAGCGAAGGCACCTATTTTACCAAAAATACTGGGAAAACTTAGTGACTCGACTATAAGCCGAGGGTGGGAAATGCGCTGCCCCTGTGTCTCTCTTGTGCCCTCTGTGCCCCCCCTTATGTGCTCTCTGTGCCCCTTTGTGTCCCCCCTCTCCTTCCCCTGTGTCTCATTCCCTCCCTCTCTGTCTCTTTCCCTCCCCCTCCGTTATCATCCTCCCTCCTCTCCCTTTTCCCTCTCTTACCTTCCATCAGCTGCTACTCTGAGCGTCTTCTGGCTGTGTCGTAACATCACATGCGCACAGAGTAGCAGATGATGGAAGGTAAGAGGGGGGAAAGGGAGAGCGGGTAATTGGAGAGGGGGGAAGTGATGAGAAGGGAGGATAAGAGGGAGGATGAGGAGGATGAGTCAGGACCCGGCATATGCTAATGACGTGACTCGCATGTGACGTCACATCATTAGCATATGCCGGGTCCAGACTCACCCTCCTCATCCTCCCTCCTCATCCCTTTCACCCTCTCCAATTACCCCCCCACCCGTCTCCCTTACCTTCCATCTGTGTTTCCTGCTTATTATCCATATTCTTCTGAATGCAAAAACTAATTAAGCAAATACAGGGAAGGACATCCTCCAAAATTGTTTTAATTCACTAGTCTGGCTAAGGAGGATTAAAAACATTCTGCTTTATCTCTTATCTTTCTTTTTGACTTTTAACATTGTGTTTTATACCATAGGGTTATATAAGACTGGTGTGGATATTAGGTTGAATTTTTTTTTTTTATAGATATATCTACACCAATGTGTTCTTGTTATAACACTGTTCCGGAAACAATGAATCTGCTTTTTCAAGGACATACGAGAAGTTGGTCCTAGGGAATGGACTGGAAGCTCCTAATATAACATTTCAGCAGCTGGTTAGCAGACCCTGGCACTTTTATGTCTTGCATTTAGTATATTTGAAAGGCAGAACTAATGAATATCAGGAGAGAAGGCACTCTAGGGTTCCTTGTGGTGTACCGTAAACTTCATGCCTTTCACACATTTTATACGATAAACTATTTTTACTGCTCAATAGGAGCATACAGCCCTGCATGGTATATTTGTCACAAAATATAAACATGTATTTGAGCAAAAAATAAAAAAAATAAAAGTTACAGCTGCCACTATATGACCAGTCAGTTCCAATGAATACAATAGGACATATTTTGATAACAGTTGTGTTTACCAAAAAAAGAATGCATGGTTTCATTTTACTACAAATGATAAAGCAATGTCTCTCTACTAATTAAGCCGTGGAAACCATTTTGGCTCCAAAAGAATTGAACATCACAACCACAAAATGACACCATCGGAAACCCACAACCTTTCCCCAGCACTCCAAAACTGCAGTCCAAAGTCAGAAAACCATTTTACAGGAAACCATGATGGCCCCTGGGCTTCAAAACCACTACCTGGGACCTCATAACAACTCTCCATGAACTTCTGAAAGTACCACAAAGCCTTCTACAGACAAACACATCTTGGTGGTAATTTTGTGTGTGGAACCTCTTGCCATAAGAATAAAAGGGTTAATATAAAAAATAAACAGTATGTTATATAAGTTAATGTTTGAGGAGAAAACAATGAAGTAAAACTACATTATACAGTATGGAAAAGGCACAATACACAATATTTACACAAAAAAAATTGCAACAGGATGAAAGAATTCATATAACGTAAATGGCATTTAAAAATGTCAAACATCTATAAAACAAGCCCTTTATGCTCGCGCAGATGTGGTTCAAGAGGCATATGTGGTGGGAATGTCCACATATAAAGAAATATTGGAATAGATTAGAAAACACAAGTGTTCAATTTGTCCCAGACCCAATATGGACATTATTACACAACACAAAGTTATCTTTAGATAAGCATTGCAAAAACACAATGCATCTAGGCGAGCACTGGTATGCTGGTGGCACTAAGGACACTCAGGGCCTCATTCTATTATCGGCCGTAAGGCTGCGATTCCTTGCGGGGGTTCAGTTAACTCGCGATTCTATTATACGGCCCCGCAAGGATCTCCTTTTACGGCCGGCCGCATATCTTGGAACCCGCCGTAAGCTGTGAAATATAAAAACTCAAAAATAAATTCAAGCCTGCACTGTACAGCTCTGTAAATGCTAGGGATCATATTGGGGGACATGAGGATTAAAAGGAACCCACTCTCAAGCTTGCACATCTGCCCAAACCCGAGTTCAAATTAACTGTTTATTTTCCGGCTGCGGCGTGGGCGGGTCTGAGGTGCTCCAAGCCCTCTGGACTTTTTACATGTATATTTTACGTATATTAAAAATTAAATATTTTACGGATTTGAGTACAGGATAATTATGTGCTATTTTTTCTAACACCTAAAATCCCTTTATAGTCTTCTCAAAGTGCAGGATGGCTTTATTTGAGCTATTTTATGTGCTTAATTGGTGCTAGCGAGACCTCTTTCCTGCAAGTAAGCTGCGTCTCGTTTTTAGCCTTGCAGAGAGGTTTCCCGGAGCAATTGAATTGCAAAACTCTTGCGGCCGTTTTAGATCAAAGGCTTTCCTCTGGCGCGAGCGGCCGCAAGAGATAGCAAGGCACCGGCCGCAAGCCTGCCGGAGCCTCCGGCCGTAAGGGAATAGAATAGCCGAATAGCTTGCGGCCGGTCCTTGCGGCCCCGCAACGGCTGCGGCCGGTAATAGAATGAGGCCCCAAATGTGGTAATGGTAATACACACTCCAGATATGGAGTATTTGAAAAGTAGATTGGTTCCTGAAGTAGACAAAAATATCTAAAGACATGGGATTTATGGATTTTAATTGAGAGCATAATAATAAATTAGATATAGATGGGAACATAAGACTGTTTGTGAGGAAGCTGAATTACAGGGCTATTTAAACCAGGCCGTTCTGCCACGGTGATATTTAATTCAAATAAAACCATAGCACGTTTAGGCCTATGAATCCCAGACCAAGGGCAGTACAGTTTTAGGGGTGGCAAAATTTGTCTGCCCTTCAATAGCATTCTCACTGCCCCATTTTATCCAACTCTGTCTTCTCTTCCACCCCCTCTCATGAGGTGTAGAGTGAGGCTTCTTCCTCCCTACAGGGAACTACAGAGGCATGTGTGACATCACAAACCAGGCAGGCATGTCTGATGTAATTATTGCGCTACTCTGTAGTTCTCTGCGGGGAGGAAGAAGTCTCATTCTGCACCTCATGAGCCCTCTGCTCATGGTAAAGAAACTTGTTGTAAGGAAGAGAGGGGGTGGTAGGACAGAGTAGGGAAGATGAAGAAGGGAGTAGGAAAATAAGATGGGGAGGGGAGTGAGGAAGAGAGGGAGAGGGCGGAAGAATGAGGAGGTGGGAGTGCTTTCTATTAGCCAGGCCTAGGGCAGCAGAAAACCTAAATACACCACAGAATGCAACCGTTTATTTGGTTCCATTTATTTGCTTAAATGTTTCAGTAACATTTTTTTGAATACCTTTGGATTAAACATTTATATAAAATAATTCAGTAACATTACAAAAAAATGGAACCCCAGATTCCAGTTAACACAATTAAATTAGTGCATGAGATAAAATAATAAAACAAGGGGTGCCACAAAAACTATGCTTGCCAGAAACCGAGAAACCACAAGCACATTTTTCCAAGCAGGGTGTCTATTATTTAAATAAAAAAATGTTTAGTTCAAACCTCATTAAGATTCACAGCCTTATTAAATTGCGATTCGGCCAATTGAATAGGGCTCTATATAAGCACATAGCATATTTTTTTACAGATGTTTTTAGTTTGTGAACTTCTATCCAAAAGCAAGGTCTTCACCAACTAAAAACTTCTGTAAATAAAATATGCTGTGTGCTTATATAGAGCCCTATTCAATTGGCCGAATCGCAATTTAATAAAGCTGATGATCTTTATCAATTGAATAATATTTAAAACTGCAATTCTGTAAAGTAAAGTAAACAGATGGTTATTGCTAATTATTGCTAGTTACTACCTGGGATTTGGTGTAGAATTTAGAAGACTGAAAATGCTCAGCACTAAAGGAGTAACTGGGGTAACAGGGCTACCGTAATTATTGCTCATTTCTTTTGTAACCGTGTTGAATTAAATTTTTCCTTATGCTCTTTTATAATTTACCTGCTTATAAATAGATAACAAAAAATTTGAAAAACTTTTTAACAATATTACAGCAACTTACAAGAACCCTTCTCCAAAGTGTTTGCTTCCATTTTTTCCTCAAGTTAAATGGTAGACAATATAATTTAAACAAAATGATGTGCAAAGTCTGTTGACCACTGAACTAACCGTGAAGATCTAGGGCCGTATGTTGTAAGTCTGCCCTACTGGATAATATGGGACCAAGCTGTTCTGTGGGGAAACTTCACTACTAGTAGTCCAACACTTATGTATTTTTGAGATATATATATATTTTTCTTATAAATGAGGCAGGGCATAACATTTAAATAAAAAAAGGTTTAGGTCTATATTCTGATAGAGAAACCGATTTTAAAACCATTTACTTGTTTGAGTTTCCTACTTGAGCTCATTTCCTAATGCTTCTCTATATTCCTTGTTCCATCCTGCTTGTAGAAGAATAAACAAACACCATGGTCCCCTTCCCACTACAGACTACAGGCACTACTACGGGGAGCATTTATGAAGAATCACTAGTGTAGGGCTACATTGGAGCTACGATCACCAAGCTGAGCTCAGCCCTGCAGTATGGGTTGTTCATAACTAGAGAATGTCTCGACACCTTGAAGGACCACTGTGGTCACATGGTTTGCTACACAGTCTTTTAAATAACTAAGCACGATAGCGGACAAATGTTTTTAGAAAGCAAAACAAATAAACACAACCTTCCAATTTTGCAAAATGTATATGTTCTTTTTTTTTTAGTTTGCCTGCCTCTGCCCATCACTTTCTGTGAAGGATGTGCCCTTCCAAAATGGTAGACATAACTGCATATAAAATGTAATAAAATTAGAAAATGTGTTATGTTTCTTTATACTCCAAAGAAAGGTTGCATATTTTCAAGTGCAGTTCTTTAAAATACTAAATTTTAAAACGATGACCATAGTGGTACTTTAAAAGCCATATTTAAATTAAAATAAAGTACCTGTTTACAATTATTCTTCAAAAGCATATTGTGAGGCCCTCATTCAATTGCAATTTAGCCAATTGAATAGGGCTCTAAATAATAAGCACATAACATATTTTTTTGAAAGAAGTTTTTAGTTAGTGAGCATCTATCCAAAAGCAAGATTTTCAGTAACTAAAAACTTCTTTAAAAAAATATGTTATGTGCTTATTATTTAGAGCCCTATTCAATTGGCTAAATTGCAATTGAATGAGGGCCTTAATATGGTATTTGATATAAACAAAGAAAACAACTTCTCTTTCTCCTTCGTAATAAAGTATATTTTCCAGATCTCATAGTAAAAACGATGATTTGCTACAAGAAAAAATTATTGATAAATAATCCTGCCATCTCAAGATTATCTTTGATCCCGAGTCACTCTCCTAGCAGTCACCGATGAAAACATTAGTATATTTAATCAGTTTGCAAAAGGTATAATTATGTGGATTTTCTAAACTGAAAGCCAAGCCAGACCATATAAATATAGTTTACTTAAATTAGAAAGCTCTTCAGATTTTGTGGCGTTTCCTGCTTCAAGAAATACTATAGGTTTTATTCATCTGTTTACACTGTAAATATGTGTAGGGTCTGGATTAGCCCCATTCAGTGGTTTAAACGCACGCCGTAGGCACCTCGAGCTTTATTGTGGCTACGACTATTTTTTTCCTGTCCTGAAAAGTAGCATTGCTAAAATCCACTCACAAAAACAAATCAGTATAAAGCATACACGTGACTCTCAAGTATCTGTTGAGTCAGACTTCTTAGCTTAGCTAATTGAGGGTAAGACATGCCACTATTTCAGCCATGATTATAAGCAATTATAGAACTATTAATTAATGATTAACGACGTGTACTGGGCAGTAGGCTGGATTGTACAATGAGATCTTTGTTACAAGTCACATTTGTTATGTCTATATAACCAGGACCATATAAGCTTGCTGCCAGAAAGGAGCAGTGCGCCCTCAATGTCATTTTAACCCTGACTTTACAATTACCAGAACTAAATGTTTAATTACTGGGCTTTTTCACCAGCTAAAGGAGAGTCTGGTATCCCAAAATCTAGTTGTTATATACATTGTATTAGCCATTTTTTTCTAAAGTGGCTCATTAGATTTTCAGTATTGTTTGTGTGACATTATTCTGTTAATGAGTGGCTCCGGAATTCTAATTAGATGTTTTGTTGTGCTAATTAGTAAGGTGTCTGTTTCTCTAGTGGCAAAAGTAATGTGCCCCAGTGTTGTCAGGCAGTTAGATTCTATCCTCCGATCCTTATTAAACATTCCGAGCAACAATAAACATATTGACTGGCACATTAGCATAACAGAGCCAACAAACAATGCTGAACATCTGAAGAATGCTTTACTCTAGGCTCGTCCAATTTCCAATGCTCTTTAAACCAAACCAACTTGTTGTTGGGTTGACAGTGTCCCCTTAAGCTGCCTGCTTCATGACTTATATGACGTATTGCATTTTAAACAAATATATTAAACAATAAAATATTTATCATAAAATACTTGACGCCTAATAATGTATAATCTCATATTCCGATAATTCTAGCATTGGTTACAATCTGCACTATACTTTTTTAATCTGTAAAGAATTTCATTTGCTGTAAAAGGTTGATATTTTCATGGTTTATGCATAAGCCGAGGCCCAGATAGTGTATGCATCTCAGTGACTCACTGACTGGGCTACAAAGCATACAAATGAGGTTTGTTAAAGACACAGGCATGACCTAAAAATAAGCAGCGGAGATAATGAAGCAGAATGAGAACATTAATTATCACGATACATACGGCTACATTTTTACATGTCGCTTAATTGTGCACTTTGTATTATATATTTGTGAACAACATATAACGAGGAAATTAAATTTACACATCTTTAAGGCACACATGTATTAAAAGGTACAAAGCAAGGTTTATTTACACCAATAATAAAAAAATCCTGTGTGCAAGCAGGTGAGACTGAAAACAATAGTACTATGGAGCAAAATACAGTCACACCATCAATATCATTTCCATTAACCCCTTTCATGCTGATAGGAACTGCAACCGATCTCCATCTTAATCAACAAAAAATGGGCACATATAATGTTATTTTCCCTGTCGAATCCTGCGATTTAAAATCCACAGAAATTTAAATAATTCATCCTGTTATTTGCAACGATCCCATTTAGTGCAAAAAAAAAAAAAAAAAATCAAAATCCAATGCCATCCACAAAACACATAAAAACATGTCTTATCACCATTGCTGAAGGGACTGGACACAGATGTGGACAGCAAACACAGACACACACATAGGATCACTGTGAGTACTCACAGTTCAGAATACAGGAAATGAAGATTGCCCATATTGTCTATATAGTTGGCAGGACTTAACCAAGGCAAGACCAATAACAGAAGAGCCTTCATTTTGTGCAAAGAGCAGGTACGGTTTCCCCGGCTGTCTCCTGAATAATTTCTCTCTCTGCCTGCCGTTTAAAAAAACACAATGCTTCCAGCTTTTATGACAGCAATAGCGCTGTTTTTTTTTTTTTTTCAGACAGATCTCTCCATTTTGACATCAGTTGTAGCACATCATGACATGATTGGAATCTCAAACTAAGCTATGCTGCAAAATCATTGACCTGTAAGAGGATTAGTTGGTTTGGATCTCAGATTGGTAGACGTGAGGGTTTAAGGACAATGCAGCATGGATGGCGAGACAGTGACTTATGCTGTGAAACAGGCTGATGTAAGGTAAAGGGACCAGCCTCCTGCACGACTCAGAGTGGCTCTCTACAAACAGCTGGTACATTTACATCACTGGCCAGAAGCAGATGGGTTGAGAAAGCTTAAGCGAGTCAGAGAGGTTTGATTGTGTGATGCTGAGAATGAACATAAAGGAGGCAAGGAACATCTACAGACAAATGCAACCCTATAGCCAGTGATATAACTAAAAGCAAAATACTGATCAATATATATTACACT
The DNA here is from genome assembly GCA_027410445.1 of Discoglossus pictus. Classification (NCBI taxonomy): domain Eukaryota; kingdom Metazoa; phylum Chordata; class Amphibia; order Anura; family Alytidae; genus Discoglossus; species Discoglossus pictus. The sequence continues at coordinate 84,487,588 of CM050163.1, forward strand.
GATCAACGTATATTATATGGAGGATCACACATTCAATCGATGTTTTGCAATATTTCCCTATTCATAGTAAACAGTCTGGTTCTAATAATTTATTGAAAAGGGTAGGGGGGATATAATTACAATATTTAATAACAATTTTGAATAGGGAATTTATTAGATAAATGGTTATTATACATTCGATCACGACAACAGTGCTAATTAGATTTAAATATACTATGCACTAAGGTGCAAAGGGCTGCAATGGCAATTTATTACCTAGACAATAGAGCACATCAAAGCTCATGGAGGCTACTTCAGTGATGAGGGAAGCTGTATATCATCTGGATCGCTACCTTGTCGTAGTGAAGGGGCTTGGGTACCTCAATAAACCTGTGAGCTATACCATGTAGGGTCATAGCAGAGAGGTCAGACAAGTCGTGGTTCACTGGAGAAGGACCTGCCGACCCACTCCAGTATATTTTCCATATAAACCTTATGGATAAGCACAATCAGACACAAGATGTGTCTGGCGTGGTGTGGTTCATAGGGTCACAGAAAATTGGACATGACTGAATGATTGAACAACAACCACAACCATTGAATATGTTAAAGAAAAGGAAAAAAAAAAATCAGAACTTCAGGAGATTGTAGAGTGCCTCACATTGGGTAGAGATATAGCACTGCTCAGTATATACAGGGGAAGAGTCACTAAGCATTGCGCTATTTGTGCTTCAGTGCTCTCTATATCCTCTACAGATCATTACATCACAGACAAAATATGTTTTTTGTGAATCTTCTTCATAGAGACGAATGGTTAGGTCTAATAATCATACAGCAAATATAAAGATGTCTGAATGAAAATGACTCTTCTCAGCAGAAGCCCTTGTTATTCTCTGCAGCAGTTTGCTAGATGCTGCCTACTTAGTCAGACCTTTTAACTCACTATTGATTTTCTGCTAAATGCAATATTGTATGTTTTCCATTAGCAGGCACACTATAGACTTCAGTCCTGTCTCACTGATAATAAAAATTGCTATTTTTTTAATTACATTAAAATTGACCACTGCAATGTCCTAACAACATGAAATGAATATTTGAATTAGGCTCTGATAATCAAAAGGGACATTGAAAGCATTTTATTGGCTTGCTGTATCTGAACGAGGGTATTTGATAATGTACCACTGTGGGTTTTCTTTTTTCAAATTAAGCTCTCAAAAGTTTAACTGATCTGGGGCCTTGTCCCCGTCAGCCAATAAGCAGCAATGTAGATGTAATGTAATATAAATGTAGGATTCATACTTGTCTGTTAATTAAATCTATGGATGTACATATACTCTAAGGGCCTCATTCTATTATCGTCCGTAAATCGGCCGTAAGGCTGCGATTCCTTGCGAGGGTTCAGTTAACTCGCGATTCTATTATACGGCCCCGCAAGGATCTCCTTTTACGGCCGGCCGCATATCTTGGAACCGGCCGTAAACTGTGAAATATAAAAACTGAAAAATAAATTCAAGCCTGCACTGTACAGCTCTGTAAATGCTAGGGATCATATTGGGGGACATGAGGAATAAAAGGAACCCACTCTCAAGCTTGCACATCTGCCCAAACCCGAGTTCAAATTAACTGTTTATTTGCCGGCTGCGGCGTGGGCGTGTCTGAGGTGCTCCAAGCACTCTGGACTTTTTACATGTATATTTTACGGATATTAAAAATGAAATATTTTACGGATTTGAGTACAGGATAATTATGTGCTATTTTTTCTAACACCTAAAATCCCTTTATAGTCTTCTCAAAGTGCAGGATGGCTTTATTTGAGCTATTTTATGTGCTTAATTGGTGCTAGCGAGACCTTTTTCCTGCAAGTAACTGCGGCTCGTTTTTAGCCTTGCAGAGAGGTTTCCCGGAGCAATTGAATTGCAAATCTCTTGCGGCAGTTTTAGATCAAAGGCTTTCCTCCGGCGCGATCGGCCGCAAGAGATAGCAAGGCACCGGCCGCAAGCCTGCCGGAGCCTACGGCCGTAAGGGAATAGAATAGCAGAATAGCTTGCGGCCGGTCCTTGCGGCCCCGCAGCGGCTGCGGCCGATAATAGAATGAGGCCCTATGTATTTTCTCTTCATTCAATGAAGTTTAAATAGGTTTTACTTCATATTTTGTCAAGCAAAAACACACCTTTGGTAATAAAGCATGCACTTTTAAAAGGATGAAAAAAATAATTGTGTTCCATATCCCTTTAATAAAATGCATAGTCAATCATTACAAAAAGCAATATTCAGGATTAAGCTACAGTCAGGTCCATAAATATTGGGACATGGACACAATTCTAACCTTTAACAACAACAAATGCAAATAGCACACTTGAAATGAACACTGGAGCTTGTATCTGCTCTTTGTAAATGGGATAATGAGGGAATAACACACACCTGGCCATGGAACAGCTGAGCAGTCAATTGTCCCATTACTTTTGGTCCCTTAAAAAGTGCGAGGCACATATACAAACTGTTGTAATTTCTACACCGTTCACCTGATTTGGATGTAAATACCCTCAAATTAAAGCTGAAAGTCTGCAGGTAAAGCACATCTTGTTTGTTTCATTTCAAATCCATTGTGGTGTTGTATAGAGCCCAAAAGGTTAGAATTGTGTCCATGTCCCAATATTTATGGACCGGACTGTATATTTCAAGGCTAAAACTCAACTGCTGGTGGTTTCCACGCACTATAAGATCAGTGTCAGGAGGTGTCTAGCAGGCAGCTGCTAAATTGTTAGACACAAAGTGGAACAAAAAGCAGCATATGCAGTAATGCGGGTGTAGCTTTGATAACTTGGGTTACTTTTTAAAATAATTTTGTAATGGATTGTAGGCACAGCAATTTGAATAGACCATTGAAGTTTAGGGAAAATGTTCAAGCTGTGGCCCCTGTTCAATTGAGCATTTGTGAGTTACTGGAGCCCGTAATCTAATTTGCCATTCAATTGTCGTCTTTTAGCGAGCCGCAAACAATCTACGGGTTACAGGCTGAAAATCCCTGAGGTTGTTAAAATCGTAGCTTACAGCCTATCAAAGCCTTTGATCTTAGAAGCCTGCAAAAAAGTTACAAAATCGCTAGAATCACAAATCGCTATTTAATTGCTGCAATACCTCAAGCCTGCAAATGTTCTCACACATGGCAAATGTAGAAGAAAATCCTACGAGTACCAGATAGGACTCGCAAGGGGATTAAACACCGGATCGTAGCACTGTAAATGCAAATAAGAAAATCAATACTGCACTTTTAAAGACTGGAAAAGCAATGAAAGACATTAACAGTCTCAAGCTTGCAAATCTGCAACAACATTTTATTTTATTTTTTTAAGGTTTAATTTTGGTGTTATATCAATCTTGGGAATGAGTTAATACATATCAGGCCATCCACATGGACTAAAACAGTATTGGCATTAATTTTTGTAATTTTGTACATTGCAAGATTGAGAGTCTGATCGCATATCGGACCTCTAAACGCGAATTGATTGACGTGTAACCTCCATGTTTTACTGATGTCATGATGACGGTCTCATTTACTATTGGTTGTTTCTGAATGGGTAGTTACGGCCTTGCTTAATTGATCATGATCACACTCTGAAATGCTACTTATGATTGCATAATTTACGGTTTCGGCCCGTAATTTGCGGTCTTGTTCAATTGAATCGCTCTGTAATTGTAGCAAATCTCAAGCCTGCAGACTTACGCCCTGTATAACGTAAACTACAATTGAATAGGGGTCTGTGTAAGCTGTGACCATACAAGCATTTTTAGAAACAAAAAAAACCCTCTTAATCTTGTTATGACTCTATAGAGTGAGTTATCTTGTCTAGCTTCAGCACATCCTACTAGATTGGACCCTGAGGCATGTGCTTACCATTTCTATCAGTGGAAGAGGGAGAGGAGAAACGCTGTTATATCATTGGGGCTTTTAGTATTTGGCATCTACTGCCTTCTTTGGCACATGCTTAGAAGGAATCAGAGATGTAAATGCTCTCCTCACACACATAGATTTCACCAAAGTATGAATATATTTTTTCCTAATTAAGTCTAGTTTTAAGACATTGGACCTGCTTAAAAATGGCAACAATCCAAATGTGTTCGGAGGTCTGCTCTTTAGATCTAATTTAAAGAATAGTTAGCTTCTACAAATCCCCTTTTTAGAGATATAGGTCAAACTCTCTTAAAAATATCCAGTCAAACAGGCATAAACAATCTCTTATTAGAGACCGATTTTCAGGCAACTGTAGGTTTGTTTTATAAACCGGTTGTCATTTAATCGCTCAGGTGTGTCCGACTCTGCATGACCCAATGAAGTCCAGCACATCAGGCACATCTGTCGTTATGTTTCTGGGTGTGCTTTTCCATAAGGTTTTCTTGGCATGGTTACTGGAGTGGGTTGCCAGTTCCTTCTCCAGTGGACCGCAATTTGTTTGACATCTCTGCTATGACCTGCCCATCTTGAGTGACCCTACATGGTAGCATTCACAGCTTCAATGAAGTACACAAGCCCCTTCATCACAACAAGGTATATATCCTAAAGGGAATAAACAGGTACTCCTATTTTATTTAATGCTTTTGATAGTGTTCAAATTTTACATTTAAATGTTGATGTCATTTGAGGTATTTTTACAAAGGAGCCATATATAAAATGGTGATTTGGATTCAAAGAGTAAGATACATTGTTATCTTATCTGCATGTTCCCGCCCAGTCTCACCAGAATGCAGTATGGTAATTGTATTTCTGGGAAACCTGAGCAGGATATACGTTTTTAGCTTTTAGAGAGAGGAAAAAAAACAAACAAACAAAAAAAAACAAAAACAACAGGTACAGGTAGAGAGAGGTACAGAGCCGACAGACAGAGGGAGAGCACAAAAACAGTGAGCACACTCAGACACAGCACAGAGATAAAGTGCACAGACAGAGCACACAAATAGAGAGACAGAGAGGGAAGTGTACAGAGCTGGCAGCACACACAGACACCGGGAGAGAGCGAGAGAGTGCACAGACAGAGAGTGTACAAAGGGAGAGACAGAGAAGGAAGGGTACAAAGCTGGCAACGCACACAGACAACGGGAGAGAGCGAGAGAGTTCACAGACGGAGAGCGCGAACACAGACAATTCAAGATAACATTCTATAATAGCATCATTTATGACGGGCAAGTTACTAAATCGATAGATAGATAGAGGATTAATGAACCGGCACTGACTGACGGCAGAAGCGGTGATCAGCCGTTAGTCCAGTGCAGGGAGGAGACTGTCGGATTATCTGATGCCAGATAATTGGTATATACACACATACATACATAAAATCTGTTTATTGGTTCATCGTCACTTACTTCCACCATCTGGCTTTACTCTAAAACAAATACTGAAATCGGTACTTGATAGGTTATGATAATAATTTGGTTTCCTGTGTATCAAAAGGGATGACACAAACAAAATAACTCCACTTCATTTCATGCTGACAGAGGCTGGAAGATGAATCTGCACCTCGAGGAATCCTACAGTTTGGATGTTCTTCCAAAATATTCTTTGTGGTATGGATACGAATCCAATCTAAAAGTAAACCAGTCACTTTTACCAGCCACCTTGGCCCTCATTCAATTGCGATTTGGCCAATTGAATAGTGCTCTAAATAAACACATAACATATTATGAACTAAAAACTTCTTTAAAAAAATATGTTATGTGCTTATTTAGACCCCTATTCAATTGGCCAAATTGCAATTGAATGAGGGCCCTTGTGTATAGAGGGCCAGTATTGCCTTTGTCACAATAATGTTGAATCAGAATGACTTTTATAGACAGAGGGAGAGAGAAGCATTTTTATGCTTAAGTCTATATAAAGCATACCTTTATTGCACTATAAAAATAAGATTGCTAGACTTCAGATCAATATTTCCTCAATATGTGTTTTATATCCTCATTGAGATGCAGGACAGAACAGTTTGGATTCAGTTCATTTAACTTAATGCTCTGTAATTATATGGCCTGATTCATCTATCAGAGATATATTTACCACTGGCTAATCCATATCACAGAATAGTTTATCAAATGATCGTTATCACAGTCATATACACATATATAGATTCGGGGCTTGCAACTCGATCACAGACAGCCAAATGCCTGCGACTGAGTTGCGTGCTCCCTTTGCTCTACTTTTCTGATGCTATTCAAATAGCTGGGCCCGCAAGTTAGGCGCCGTTCGTGAAATCCGGAAAGCATGCTATCGATGGTGGCGTTTGCAAAGCCCTCTCTCTAAACCCTCTATATATTTAGCAGGCTCTTCTATTCAACATGTTTTATCGGCCAAAGTGATTGAAGAACAATTCTATATAAGGAAAAACAAAGACTAAAAACATAAGCATCTGTGTAGTAAGGCTTGGGCATATTGGTATTTTTTTTAGAAGATATCTTCATTTAAGCCAGCCTTTTCAAGGTATGAGGGGAGGCCATAGTGAGCTTGCAAGAGGTCTTACACTGGGGATGTGTAAGAGGTAGGAGATGGCAACAAGTAAGTCAATAAATCCCACTCCCTCCCCCTTATTCGACTCTAAATTAGGTACGTTTGTGAGTTTTCGATCCTGCACAGTGCTTTGGGAATGCACTATGGACACTGGATTCTAAGCTCAAAGACAGGGACCTCCACTCTTTGCAATGTGTTAATATTTTTTTGCTTTGAACACAAACCCTGTATAGCTCTACAGAATATGTTGGCGCCTTACAAATAAAAGTTAATAATATGATTGTAGCGGAACCCATCACTGTTTTACCCTGTTTTATGATTATTCTTGGTTAAAATATGATCCTACAATATGTATGCTGGTTGATGCTCTGCAGAATATTAGCCAGACTTTTGCAGACCTAGGCTAATAGATAATCCTGTTACAGAGATTCAAGAGATAAGAAAGTTGTAAAGGATCCTTGCATTTTCCAAAGTGTTTTAATTCTCTGATAAGAACAAAGAGGTGTAATTGAATCAGTGTCTGGTTGTATCAAAGTTGCCAGGGAGGTGTGACCCCCCTATTGTTCTCTTTGTGTGTATTGTGTGTAGCCAAATATGGGCATGTGTATTGCCTGTGGCCAAAGAGATGTATATATAGTTCTGCAATAACAAAATAAAGTGAGTATTCATTTGACTCCCAAATTGTGTGTCGTCCAATATGGGAGGTCGGGGATGGTGAAACTGTAGTGCCTCGTGGGTATTTTATCGTATACCAGCGGAGATTTTGGACTGCGTGTTCCTGCTCCGTTACATTTGTTGGCAAGTGGTGGAATTGTTCCCACGGTCAGAAGGACAGCTACAGGAGACACCATTCCGTGGAGTACAGATTGAGGGCAACGCTAGTATCCGTACAGCGCCCCTGGCTACAGCAGGATGGAACCGGCTAGTTTTCGGACAGCGTTCCATGATGAGGATGAGAAGGAGGCCGCAGACTACAGGGAAACAGACAGAATGGAACTCTGGTATGATGCCCTGCAAGATGCCCAATGGCGGCGAGGTGAGAGTCTCCCCAGTGATGAGCAGCGGCTACAGAAGCGTGTGGCGATGCGGATGTATCTATTGGGAGAGCAGCCCCTGGATGAGTGGGTGACAAGACTAGAGACCCTGGTATGGCGAGAGATCTGGCTAGACAACGCATACCAGGCCCTCTGGTGGTATACCGTTCGACTTACCCCCTGGACGGCTGAACACGACTTACCGGAGGGGGATGATTATGATGGCCCGGGTTTATTATGGGATGCCTTGGAGGACGATATTGATCTTGGCAGCACGGAGGGGTCTAGGTTTTGGGACATCTACGACTACCGGATGGGCATGTATGTCTGGGATGATGAAGGCGAGGTGAGCAAAGACATGACCCACCTGGTAACGAGAGAGTGGGAGCTGGAGCAGGACTACCAACACCTGCTCAGCCTTGTGCAGCCCCAACCTACTCGACAAGCAGAACCAGACTTCATTGACTGGTCCTGGGATGACCTCCAGATGGCAGGTAGAGATGGGACCGAGGTCTCTCTACCGGCCCTCCAGGGGGCAGAAGGTGTCGTCCTTCCCCCTCAGCGGCAGTGTGAACCCCAGGGGGCAGGAGGTGTCGTCCTTCCCCCCCAGCGGCAGTGTGTACCTCAGGGAGCAGAAGGTGTCGACCTTCCTCCACAGCGGCAGTGGGTACCCCAGGGAGCCGAAGGTGTCGTCCTTCCTCCCCAGCGGCAGTGTGTACCCCAGGGGGCCGAAGGTGTCATCCTTTCCCCCCAGCAGCAGTGTGTACCCCAGGGAGCAGAAGGTGTCGTCCTTCCCCCTCAGCGGCAGTGTGAACCCCAGGGGGCAGAAGGTGTCGTCCTTTCCCCCCAGCGGCAGTGTGAACCCCAGGGGGCAGAAGGTGTCGTCCTTCCCCCTCAGCGGCAGTGTGTACCCCAGGGAGCTGAAGGTGTCGGCCTTCCTTCCCAGCGGCAGTGTGTACCCCAGGGAGCTGAAGGTGTCGGCCTTCCCCCCCAGCGTCAGTGTGTACCCCAGGGGGCCGAAGGTGTCGTCCTTCCCCCCCAGCGGCAGTGTGTACCCCAGGGAGCAGAAGGGGCCGTCCTTCCTCCCCAGCGGCAGTGTGAACCCCAGGGGGCAGAAGGTGTCGTCCTTCCCCCTCAGCGGCAGTGTGTACCCCAGGGAGCTGAAGGTGTCGTCCTTCCTTCCCAGCGGCAGTGTGTACCCCAGGGAGCTGAAGGTGTCGGCCTTCCCCCCCAGCGTCAGTGTGTACCCCAGGGAGCAGAAGGGGCCGTCCTTCCCCCCCAGCGGCAGTGTGAAACACAGGGGGCAGAAGGTGTCATCCTTCCCCCCCAGCAACAGTTTACCCTAACCAGGGGAGACACCAATCTCCCAGACGGCGCAGATGGGACCGTGGTCTCTGCGCCCACAGCTTGTCCAGATCCCCAACTACCGTCACTGGGACAACCGGAGGAGGGGGTAAGTACAAATTCCCCTCCCCAGCTAACTTCTAATGTGGCCCCAGGGTTAACAGAGGAAATGTTAACCCCCACTGACCCCCACGTTTCCCTGGCTACTGAGCCAAAATATGTCCCAAGTACCCCAGCAGAAGAGCTGACAGCGGGGCAGAGTGCAGTCGGCCTCTGCCCTCCCTTTGTCCCTTGTACAGAGCAGGATGTCCTGCAGGTGATACCAGCAGAAGAGCTGGCATCAGGGCAGAGTGCCGCTGGCCTCTGCCCCTCAAGTCCCCTCAGCGTGTTGCCCCATCACCACAGCAAAATATCCAGGTACCTGGTTAGACTTCCCCCCAAAGGGGAGATGTGTGACGAAGTGCCCTTCGCCACTTTGGCTTGGAGAGGACTGTTTGCCAGCCTCCTGCCCTGCGACTATGGCCCTGGTACATATTGCCCTTTGGAACCAGTGTTCGGCCATACCAGAGTGTAAGTCACTCATTCTGGCCCTTTACATACAGGGGGGTCATTCTGTACTTGCCCTGTGTGAACCATGATACCCCAGATAACTGTGCCATGAAGCCCATTCATATAATGAAAAACTATGGGAAAGACTTTAGCTACATGGCAATTGAACTGTGTGAAGAGGATCTGAGCGCTATTCGGTGGTTTTGTGCGCTCAGATCCCAGCTATCTGGGGATATGGGAAATGTGAGTAAATGTGAATTGCAGTAATGCTGATGGGTTGTCAAACTAGAGAATTGACCAACAAATACTTTTGTCCGGACATCCCCAGGCCGATCCGTTGGGATCAGACCGTGTATGCCGGCTTATGGTCACGGGGGAGGTGTGTAGCGGAACCCATCACTGTTTTACCCTGTTTTATGATTATTCTTGGTTAAAATATGATCCTACAATATGTATGCTGGTTGATGCTCTGCAGAATATTAGCCAGACTTTTGCAGACCTAGGCTAATAGATAATCCTGTTACAGAGATTCAAGAGATAAGAAAGTTGTAAAGGATCCTTGCATTTTCCAAAGTGTTTTAATTCTCTGATAAGAACAAAGAGGTGTAATTGAATCAGTGTCTGGTTGTATCAAAGTTGCCAGGGAGGTGTGACCCCCCTATTGTTCTCTTTGTGTGTATTGTGTGTAGCCAAATATGGGCATGTGTATTGCCTGTGGCCAAAGAGATGTATATATAGTTCTGCAATAACAAAATAAAGTGAGTATTCATTTGACTCCCAAATTGTGTGTCGTCCAATATGGGAGGTCGGGGATGGTGAAACTGTAGTGCCTCGTGGGTATTTTATCGTATACCAGCGGAGATTTTGGACTGCGTGTTCCTGCTCCGTTACAATGATTATTAATAATAAAAAAAATAAATGGGCAGATAACACATTCTCATGCACCAAGCCAGCAGGAAGTGAGTAACGTGCAAACATGGAATCGCTCAGGCACAAGCAGGTACATAAAGTGGATTTATGCTCAGTTATGGCGTATGCAGATGCTAATGTTTTAGTTTCTTATATTACTTCACAAGCATAGGATTCCCACCCCCCCCCCCCGACTACAATTATTATTATTATTATCTTTATTTATATCGCGCCAACATATTCCGTAGCGCTGTACAGGGGTTGAGTACATAGCAGAAAACAAATTAAACACCTTGTAAAGAATGGAGGGCCCTGTTTTTGAGCATAAAATCAAATATACATAGAGCTTGTTTCCAAGGCCTGACACAAGATTGAAAACTCGCAAACTTACAATCTAAGGGTTTAGGTGTGATACAAGAGGGTGACAAATACAATTGAAAGCAATTGGTTCAGTAAAGTGGAGGGGTCTGTGTGTTGTACTGTAGATTGTGGTTGTGAGTGTTATTAAGCTGTGGAATGTTCAGTTGTACATGTTAAGGCTGAAGATAAGATTTTTTAAACAGGTGTGTTTTTAATAATTTCTTAAAGGTTTTGAGGCAGGAAGATAATCTAATGGAGCGGGGCAAGGAGTTCCAAATGGATGGGGAAGCACGAGAAAAGTCTTGAAGACGGGAGTGAGAGGAGGTGATGAGAGAGGAGGAAAGAAGAAGGGGCCGGTTGGGAGAGTATTTTGAAACAAGAGCAGAGATATAAGAGGGTGCACTGTTGTTGAGGGCTTTATGTGTTAGGGTCATGATTTTAAATTTGATTCGGGAAGCTATGGGAAGCCAGTGGAGTGATTGACAGAGAGGGGCTGCAGACACTGATCGTTTGGTATTGAAGATGAGTCTAGCGGAGGCGTTCATTATGGATTGGAGGGGAGACAGACGAGAGATGGGGAGGCCAGCAAGGAGGGAATTGCAGTAGTCGAGTCGAGAGATGATGAGAGAGTGAATTAGAATTTTAGTTGTGTCTTCTGTAAGATAATGACGAATTTTGGAGATGTTTTTTAGGTGAAACTGACATGATTTTGTTATTGCTTGGATGTGAGGAATAAAAGAGAGGGCGGGATCCAGTAGAACCCCAAGACAACGGGCCTGGGAGGTAGGGGCGATAATGGTGTTGTCAACAGTTAGAGATATTTGAGGTGTGGAAGCTGTAGTAGAGGGTGGAAAGATTAGAAGTTCAGTTTTAGACATGTTGAGTTTGAGTTGACGGGTGGACATCCAGGAGGATATGCTAGAGAGGCAGTTGGAAACTTGAGCTAAAAGAGAGGGGGATAGATCGGGTGTAGAGAGGTAGATTTGAGTATCATCTGCATAGAGATGATACTGAAATCCAAAGGATTTTATAAGGGTGCCAAGGGAGGAGGTGTAGATGGAGAAGAGGAGGGGGCCTAGGACAGAACCTTGGGGAACGCCAACAGACAGAGGGAGAGGTGAAGAAGAGGTGCCAGAGAAGGTGACACTAAATGTACGATCTTTAAGATAGGATGTGAACCATGAAAGAGCTGTGTCCTGGATGCCAAAGAGCGGAGCGTTTGGATTAGAAGAGGGTGGTCAACTGTATCAAAGGCAGCAGAGAGATCCAGGAGAATTAGAATAGAGTAGTGACCCTTTGATTTGGCGGTTAGCAAGTCATTAGTGACTTTTGTAAGGGCTGTTTCTGTAGAGTGTTGGGACCGGAAGCCAGATTGGAAGGGGTCAAGTAGGGAATTGGAGGAAATAAATTGAGTGAGGCGATTGTAAACAAGCCGCTCAAGGAGTTTAGACGCAAGGGGAAGTAGTGAGATAGGGCGATAGTTGGAGGCAGAAGCTGGGTCAGAAGAGGGCTTCTTGAGAATGGGTGTAACTGTGGCATGTTTTAAGGAGGATGGAAACTTGCCAGTGTTTAGGGAGAGGTTGAATAGATGTGTGAGAGCTGGGATAAGTGTGGTGGATAGGGGAGGGATTAGCTGTGATGGAATAGGATCATGAGGACATGTGGTAAGGTGAGAGGTTGATAGTAAAGTAGATACTTCATCCTCGGTTACAGGGTCAAAGGAGTCCATAGTGGAGGTGGGATTGGGGAAGGGTAAGGGCTGGGTGTTGTCGGTTTGGGGAGAGGGTGGTGGGGTAGGGCCAAGCTGGGAGGAGAGCTCATTTCGGATGGTATCGATTTTATTTTTAAAATGGCTGGCAAAGTCATCAGCAGTGAGAGAGGAAGGGGCAGGAGGTGGGGGTGGGCGGAGGAGGGTGTTGAATGTAGCAAATAAACGTTTAGGGTTGGAGGACAGGTTTGATATTAGTGATGAGAAGTAGTGTTGTTTGGCAAGATTGAGGGCAGAGAAGTAGGAGCGCAAGGTAAACTTGTAGTGGAGAAAGTCTGCTGAAGTGCGAGATTTCCTCCATAATCGTTCTGCAGTGCGTGAGCATCTCTGTAGATAGCGTGTTTGTGTGGTGTGCCATGGTTGTGGGTGAGAGCGAGGGCGTTTGCTTGTGATTATGGGGGCAAGAGAGTCAAGGGTGGAGGTTAGCGTAGTGTTGTATTGTGAAGTGGCGACGTCAGGGCAGGCAAGGGTGGTGAGGGGGCTGAGAAGGGGTGTTAATACATTTGAAAATTGTTGTGGGTTGAGTGCTTGCAGGTTTCTGCGTGTTCTGATGGCAGGATTTGAAGAAGGGCGGTGAGCGGAGGATGAGGTGAGGTTGCAAGTTAGCAGGTGGTGGTCAGATAGGGGAAGTGAGGAGATGTCAAGGTTGGAGATAGTGCAGAGATTAGTAAAAATAAGGTCAATAGAGTGTCCACCACTGTGAGTTGCGGAATCTGTCCATTGTGAGAGGCCAAGGGAAGAGGTGAGTGCAAGTAATTTTGCAGTTGTTGGGGAGGTGGGGGTGTCAGTGGCAATGTTGAAATCGCCAAGAATGAGTGAAGGTATATTGGAGGAGAGAAAGTGAGGGAGCCAGGCGGCAAAGTTGTCCAGAAATTGAGAGGGTGATCCAGGCGGGCGATAGATCACAGCTACTCGCAGAGGGATGGGAGAGAAGATGCGGATAGTGTGGACTTCAAAAGATGAGAATTGAAGGGAGGGAACAGGGGGTATGCAGCGAAAAGTGCAGCGAGAGGATAGCAGTATGCCCACACCTCCACCTTGTTTGTTCTCAGGTCTAAGAGTGTGGCTGAAGTGTAGACCACCATAAGAGAGTGCAGCAGGGGAGGCAGAGTCAGATGGAGTGAGCCAGGTTTCCGTGATAGCCAGTAAATTGAGGGAGTTGGAAATGAAGAGATCATGAATGAAGGTAAGTTTATTGCAAACAGACCTTGCATTCCAGAGGGCACAGGAGAAGGGCAAAGTAGATGGTTTGTGACAAGTGATGGGTATTAGATTATGGGTGTTTTGGGCATTTGCTGCCCTGGGGACTCTGCATGGCTGACAGCAGGTGGGAATGAGTGATGGGCCTGGGTTAGGGGATATATCCCCACAAGCCATCAGAAGAAGGAGAGAGAGTAAAAGGAGATGGGAATAGGACTTGCAGGAGCATTTCCGCTTTTCATTTCCGCTACAGTGATAATATTAGCCCTTTACATGCCCTCTTACATGCCCTTGCATCATATAATGTCCCCTCCTATGTAAAAATTGAGCTGCAAGCTTCAGGGTATTGGTTGTTTATTCCTAACTGCCTAATTTTATCCAAATTTTAACTTTAACATATTTTTTTCAGCATAAAGACAGGTGAAAATGCATATGTTAACATTCTTTTATACAGATTTTTTAAAACTATTTCCGTAATGATTTAAAATTAGAAAATGTTATATGAGAGTTAATGCAATACACAAGGATGTGATATGAATTCAGATTCTTGTGTTATCTTCAAGGAAAACACGAACAGCCAAATTGCTTCAGCAGTGACCTCGACTAGTCACGGAGGAACATTTTTTTTTTACTTAGACAGATTATGAAGTGCTTTTGTAAATAGAAATTGGATTTCCTGTAGAATTAATTACACCACATTCTGTAGGGAAATTTAAATTTATATATATATATATATATATATATATATATATATATATATATATATATATATATATATATATATATATATATATATATATATATATATATATATATATATATATATATATATATATACACATACATACATACATACATACACACGCATATTTTTTTCTTCGAACAGATGTATTAAAAAGGGATATTGTTTTATAAAGTAAAATATAAATACATCCTGTAATATAATAACCATTTATTATTTGCTGTGATCTTTGTTTGAGCTGCTTTGTCAAAATTATTTTTTTGCATGAAAAAAAATGTTAAGCAAAACCTATTCAAACATCAACAAAATTAACAAGTGCACAGAGCATGCTGTGATATGTATGCCTCATTGGCAGCCACATTTGATTCATACACGTATATTACTGTTAACTGGCTGACAGACAAACCACCGGAGCAGTTAAATATTTTAATCAGTTTATTTATTCAATTGAAAATAAAAACATAATCAAATACCCTAGTTCAGAAGCAATAACGACAGAATTGCTTTCTATTGTCCTTTAATTATTTAGAGCCTATGGGCCTCATTCTATTACCGGCCGTAAATCGGCCGCAAGGCTGCGATTCCTTGCAGGGGTTCAGTTAACTCGCGATTCTATTATACGGCCCCGCAAGGATCTCCCCTTACGGCCGGCCGCATATCTTGGAACCGGCCGTAATCTCAGAAATCTAAAAACACAAAAATAAATTCAAGCCTGCACTGTACAGCTCTGTAAATGCTAGGGATCATATTGGGGGACATGAGGATTAATAGTAACCCACTCTCAAGCTTGCACATCAGCCCAAACCCGAGTTCAAATTAACTGTTTATTTTCCGGCTGCGGCGTGGGCGGGTCTGAGGTGCTCCAAGCCCTCTGGACTTTTTACATGGATATTTGACGTGTATTAAAAAATAAATATTTTACGTATTTGAGTATAGGATAATTATGTGCTATTTTTTCTAACACCTAAAATCCCTTTATAGTCTTCTCAAAGTGCAGGATGGCTTTATTTGAGCTATTTTATGTGCTTAATTGGTGCTAGCGGGACCTCTTTCCTGCAAGTAAGCTGCGGCTCGTTTTTAGCCTTGCAGAGAGGTTTCCCGGAGCAATTGAATTGCAAATAGGAATTTCTTACGGCCGAAACTCTTGCGGCCGTTTTAGATCAAAGGCTTATCTCCGCAAGAGATAGCAAGGCACCGGCCGCAAGCCTGCCGGAGCCCCCGGCCGTAAGGGAATAGAATAGCCGATTAGCTTGCGGCCGGTCCTTGCGGCCCCGCAACGGCTGCGGCCGCTAATAGAATGAGGCCCTATATTTTTTAGATATCAACTGTAGTTCTTCACAGTCATACTGTATACATGAGACCACAGTAGTTCCCTAAGTTTTTATAAGCCTAAATATTTTATAAAAATATATATTCTCTCTCTTTTTATTTATATATTCATATACATATATACACACACACATTATATATATATATATATATATACATATATATACACATACATATATATATATATATATATATATATATATATATATATATATATATATATATATATATATATATATATATATACACACACACACACACACACATATACACACACACACACTGTATATAGTCTAGTTAATCGCAGTGGTGTGTATAAACATTGTGTGCCCTTTTAACAACACTATTAAAGATACCTATCAAAACAGCGAACAAGCACATGGGTTATGAGGTTTTACAATAAAGAAAATAAGATTGCGCCAGATGCACTGGATTTTAAATCACATGAAATTCACGAATGTGCTCTGTGTGCTTGCCCTATTTAGATACTATCTTCCAATTATCTTACGTCATTAAAATACCAAGAACACGTGAGACCTTTGTGAGGAAACTCAACAAGTAGGATCTGTATCTACCCAATCACGACATAATGATATCAACAAAAAAAAACGGGATACACCCAGAGCAATGTGTTCCATGGGCCTCATTCAATTGTGATTTGGCCAATTGAATAGGGCTCTGAATAAGCACAAAGCATATTATTTTTACAGAAGTTTTTAGTTAGTGAACTTTTATACAAAGTATAGAGTTTAGTAACGAAAAACTTCTGTAAAAATATAATGCTCTGTACTTATATAGAGCCCTATTCAAATACCCAAATCGCAATTGAATGAGGCCCCATGTCTTTGTGCAAAATCTTCAGTAAAAAAATTGCCCTGGTTATTGGGTTTGAGCTGTAAGAAAAGAAGCTTTTATTCAGATTCTTTACAAAGTATAGAGATTTCACAATCTCAATATATACTCTTCAATGAAACCTTTGAGTAGGTTTTTTTTAGATGTTTATTATACTAAAACAGTAACAGTACAGAAGAATAATGTGCCAACATCGGAACCTTCAGACATCTACTTGTGGAACTTCATTTTTTATACCTCCTGAAGCGCCATACCCTTTAAAAGCTCCTAGTGGAATGTAGTTCTTATACACACACACACATATACAGAAAATAAAATATGGATTTTCAAACAAAATACATTTTCACAAAGATATTTGGACTTTGTGAACTTGGCAAAATCTTATTCATTGTTACTACTGTACTAAAACGCACTGTATTCTGGGGTCTTGCCAGATGCATTTACATTATTCCAAAAAGGTGAAAGTAATAACATCAAATTATCTTTGAATTAAATGGATGCATGAATTGCCAATAGCATATAATAAATATACAAAGAACTGCTGAAACAAATAAAACGGTGCTGACTTGCCCTACATTTTGGTTAAGGACAATACATTTCTCCTGTGTAATTGCACAAGTATTATAACACAGTGCATGCTATTAAGTGTCTCACACTCTTTGGTTTACCATCTATGCATTAGGGCATGCTATTCAATGTACAAATCCTTTGGGGTCTCCTTAAAGGATAGCACGGCTTAAGTTGGGTGCAGAGCATAGGAATATTAGTAACAGTTCTTAGAGGAGGGCCAACTATAACTGAAATTTAATATGGATTATTTCTTGTTCACCCATGTAAAGAAGACATGTCTAGAATTTTAGATGTATCTTGTTCATAGGGGCAACTACAGTCTGATGTGCTACAGAGAACATATCCCATGTAATGACTCAAAGTGAGAGACTGGACCCCGAGTGGACATTATCAACAAGAGCATGTCACTAGGCAATTTTCTAGTCTCAAATGTGTGTCTTTAACTTTTTAGAATTAAAAATAATATTATATGCCAGTGGTTCTCCACCTATTTAATCTGGGACCAGTTGATTACCTTCCAATGAGCATGGGCACTATGACCATACCATTTTTACTAGGGTGATAATACATGTGGCACACTAAATGAGTTGAGTGTGCAATGTTTTGAAAAGAGTAAATTGTACCTAGAGATAGATAAGACCCTGAATAATTGTGACCAATGACAATAGTGTGTTTAAAGGGTTAGGCTTTCGTCATCCCGGAGGACCGGCAGATATATAGTCTCAGGGACTGGCTGTAGAGAGCCATTGCTGTATGCAGAAAAAGGGGGTAGTTGGATAATTTATAATAAATATATACAACTAGCGACTTGCCCGTCAAATATGACGGCAATAAAAACTGAAGCCTGGCAATGCTGTTTGCCACACAATGTAAGCCTCTCCCCCTCTACTTTACTGGCCTTGTGATGAGCGCCTTTGGCGCTCATCACAGGCCTTGCAATGAGCCCCTTTGGAGCTCATTGCGAGTCTCTCCCTCTGTCTACTTCCTCCCTCGTGTCTTATTTCCCCCCTCCTCTCCCTCCCTTGTGTCTCCTTCCACCTCGTCTACCTCCTTTGTATCTCCTGTCCCCCTGTGTTTTTACCTCCCTCTCGTGTCTCTAAACACCTCCCCTGTGTCTCTTTCCCCCTCCCCCTGTGTCTGTTACGGCCTTCCTCGTGTCTCCATTTCCCTCCCTTGTGTATCTTCCCCCCTGCACTCTCTCCCCTGTGTCTCTTCCCCCTGCACTCTCTCCCCTGTGTCTCTTCCCCCTGCACTCTCTCCCCTGTGTCTCTTCCCCCTGCACTCTCTCCCCTGTGTCTCTTCCCCCTCCTCTCACTCCCCTGTGTCTCTTCCCCCTCCTCTCACTCCCCTGTGTCTCTTCCCCCTCCTCTCACTCCCCTGTGTCTCTTCCCCCTCCTCTCACTCCCCTGTGTCTCTTCCCCCTCCTCTCACTCCCCTGTGTCTCTTCCCCCTCCTCTCACTCCCCTGTGTCTCTTCCCCCTCACCCTCTGTGTCTCTCCCCACTCTGTGTCTTCCCGCCTCTCCCTCTGTGCCTGTTCCCCCCTGGCCTGTGTCTCTTCCCCCTCACCCTCTGTGCCTGTGTCTCTTCCCCCTCACCCTCTGTGCCTGTGTCTCTTCCCCCTCACCCTCTGTGCCTGTGTCTCTTCCCCCTCACCCTCTGTGCCTGTGTCTCTTCCCCCTCTCCCTCTGTGCCTGTGTCTCTTCCCCCTCACCCTCTGTGCCTGTGTCTCTTCCCCCTCACCCTCTGTGCCTGTGTCTCTTCCCCCTCACCCTCTGTGCCTGTGTCTCTTCCCCCTCACCCTGTTGTGCCTGTGTCTCTTCCCCCTCACCCTGTTGTGCCTGTGTCTCTTCCCCCTCACCCTGTTGTGCCTGTGTCTCTTCCCCCTCACCCTCTGTGCCTGTGTCTCTTCCCCCTCACCCTCTGTGCCTGTGTCTCTTCCCCCTCACCCTCTGTGCCTGTGTCTCTTCCCCCTCACCCTCTGTGCCTGTGTCTCTTCCCCCTCACCCTCTGTGCCTGTGTCTCTTCCCCCTCACCCTCTGTGCCTGTGTCTCTTCCCCCTCACCCTCTGTGCCTGTGTCTCTTCCCCCCTGGCCTGTGCCTCTTTCCCCACTCTCCCTCTGTGCCTCTTCCCCACTCTCCCTCTGTGCCTCTTCCCCACTCTCCCTCTGTGCCTCTTCCCCACTCTCCCTCTGTGCCTCTTCCCCACTCTCCCTCTGTGCCTCTTCCCCACTCTCCCTCTGTGCCTCTTCCCCACTCTCCCTCTGTGCCTCTTCCCCACTCTCCCTCTGTGCCTCTTCCCCACTCTCCCTCTGTGCCTCTTCCCCACTCTCCCTCTGTGCCTCTTCCCCACTCTCCCTCTGTGCCTCTTCCCCACTCTCCCTCTGTGCCTCTTCCCCACTCTCCCTCTGTGCCGTGCCTCTCCCCCCCCTCTTCCCCACTCTCCCTCTGTGCCTCTTCCCCACTCTCCCTGTGTGCCTCTCCCTCCCCTCTTCCCCACTCTCCCTCTGTGCCTCTACCCCCCCTCTTCCCCACTCTCCCTCTGTGCCTCTACCCCCCCTCTTCCCAACTCTCCCTCTGTGCCTCTACCCCCCCTCTTCCCCACTCTCCCTCTGTGCCTCTACCCCCCCTCTTCCCCACTCTCCCTCTGTGCCTCTACCCCCCCTCTTCCCCACTCTCCCTCTGTGCCTCTACCCCCCCTCTTCCCCACTCTCCCTCTGTGCCTCTACCCCCCCTCTTCCCCACTCTCCCTCTGTGCCTCTACCCCCCTCTTCCCCACTCTCCCTCTGTGCCTCTACCCCCCCTCTTCCCCACTCTCCCTCTGTGCCTCTACCCCCCCTCTTCCCCACTCTCCCTCTGTGCCTCTACCCCCCCTCTTCCCCACTCTCCCTCTGTGCCTCTACCCCCCCTCTTCCCCACTCTCCCTCTGTGCCTCTACCCCCCCTCTTCCCCACTCTCCCTCTGTGCCTCTACCCCCCCTCTTCCCCACTCTCCCTCTGTGCCTCTACCCCCCCTCTTCCCCACTCTCCCTCTGTGCCTCTACCCCCCCTCTTCCCCACTCTCCCTCTGTGCCTCTACCCCCCCCTCTTCCCCACTCTCCCTCTGTGCCTCTACCCCCCCTCTTCCCCACTCTCCCTCTGTGCCTCTACCCCCCCTCTTCCCCACTCTCCCTCTGTGCCTCTACCCCCCCTCTTTCCCACTCTGCGCATGCGCGGCTCGCGCCGAGCTCTGCGCAATGCGCAGCAGTTTACAATTGTCTAACTGCGATTCGTCTGAAGCGTGACGACGAATCGCAGTTAGACAATTATAATATGTGATGAGCATAGGGCATATTGCAGTCATTGGGCCTCATTCAATTGCGATTTTGCCAATTGAATAGGGCTCTATATAAGCACATAGCATATTTTTTTACAGAAGTTTTTAGTTAGTGAAGACCTGGCTTTTGGATAGAAGTTCACTAACTAAAAACTTCTGTAAAAAAAATATGCTCTGTGCTTGTATTGAGCCCTATTCAATTGGCAAAATGGTAATTGAATGAGGCCCATTGTATTTAAGAACAGAGGCCAAATAGATAATAAATAACAGCTGAACAATCTATTAAATTCACTTACATATAGAGTGTGTAGAGGACACATTTTAATATGGAATTAATAAACTCCATTGGTTTTAGCACATGGAAAGAAGTAATTTTATATGAATAGACACTGCCTTCAATCAATAAATTAAACAATTCACAACAAAACAACAAATAGCAAAGCCACATGCTGCTTTAGATAGGATTACTAATCTGAAACCACGCATCAATTACTAAAGCAATGTCACTTTAGGACAGCACTGACCATTTTTACCTTTGATGACCCGTACCCTTTGTGAGAACATGTGTGTGCCAGCTCTAAGCTGTGTTCTTAATTTGCTCTGCACATAATGTAGAAAGCCTCGTCTGTGGCAAGCTGTTTAGCCATAATTGATTTGGCATGTTCCGTTTTATCTCAGTAAAAGAATGAGTTCAATCGCATAAAACATTCAGCATGTTGATTTCATAATCGGAAAACACGCACATATTTTTACTACCATTTACCAGAAAAGAGAGCTTCATGATATGGCCACGTCTTGAATGAACTGACAAAGTACACTTTTTGTGCTTAGTTTTCCATAGTTGTAAAAGTAACAAGAATAAAATAAAATGAACAAACAAAAAACAATAAAATATTTTTTTTTTTACCAATTTAAAAAATGTGCCCAATTTTATATTGGAAAGTCCAAGCACATGTAAGTAAAGGAAGAAATCCTCATTGAATTTCACTATTGAAAATGGTGAAATTATACTTATTATGTATTTCATATGTGTGACAGAAAAAAACAACAAAAAACAGTCCTTACTAGGGGCCTCATTCAAATGTGATTTGGGCAATTAGTTTTTAGTTAGCAAGCTTCTATCCAAAAGGTCTTCACTAAACAAAGACTTCTCTTTAAAAAATATTCTATGTGCTTATATAGAGCCCTATTCAATTGCCCCAATCACATTTGAATGAGGACCTAGGGATGGAGTGCTGCTAGTTAGACTTTGAACTGCCACGAAAATTGCTCCCTCACAGCAGACACTTACATCCCCATACATTAGAATCTAGGGAAGGGTAAAGGTTCTTGGTACCAGGGCTGCGACACTTGGTAAAGGATCCTTTGAGAAATACATAAACATGTCTCCTGTAGCTATCTACTTTATTGAAAATAACTACTGATATAGGATACATAAGCTACACACATAGGCCCTCATTCAATTGCAATTTGGCCCATTTAATAGGGCTCTAAATAAGCACATAACATATATTTTAAAATAAGTTTTTAGTTAGTAAACATCTATCCAAAAGCAAGGTTTTCACTAACTAAAAACTTATTTAAAAAAAATATATATGTTATGTGCTTATTTAGAGCACTATTCAATTGGCCAAATGAGGGCCATAGACGTCTCAGGGCCTCATTCAAATGCAATTTGACCAATTGAATAGGGTTCTATATAAGCACATTGCATATTTTTTTTACAGAAGTTTTTAGTTAGTGAAGACCTTGCTTTAAGGAAAATATAGTGACTTGCAAGTCTCATAAGCTGAGAGCAACCTCTTTTAGCTAACTTGTGCCAGTCACAGGGAGAAATATCCTGTAGTATATCAGTCTGGTCTCACTCACTAGAGTGACCCAGCCCCGAAAAGCTGAAATATATGTCTGGAGTTTGCGGTTTCTCCTGTTCAGGGTATAATTGCCTGGTATTTTGGGGCTGGACCACTCTTTTGAGTGACACCAGACTGATATACTATTGGATATTTCTCCCTGTGAAGAACACAAATGCAATAAAGAGGCTGCTCTCTGAGTAGGTAACCAGTACTATAGAACAATCCTACTTAGGTGCTGTTCGTTCTCAGATCAAGCGCCTCTGACCCTTTGTTTCGTTTTCCTTACTTAAGCAGATGGGAGTGTGAAGTCAGAGCCTAAATTCACAGTCATTTCCACAACAGCCCCCATAAAGTTGAAGATCATCAGTAAATAGCGTAACACTGTGTCTATATAGCTATTTGTTTCCCACTCACATATTGTCACATTGATGTGGTTTATTATTTTTGCAGATGAACATTGCAATTCAGACACATGATATTGTTATGGATTAGGATCAGTACAAAATGCATAACAGTATTCGTGCACCTACTTATATATCTCATCTTTGCAGTATTATCGTATAACCAAGTTTTACTAATAAATGCTGAATCATTGGGAGACTCTAAAATGGAGGATTTGTTACTCCCCTGCATACAAGATGTAGGCAGCACAATTTCCGGTCTGTTAAGGATGACGAGTCTTATCACACCCTGAGCACGAGGAGGAGAACGCCATCTTCCCTTTGTCCTAAACTTCTGACCAATAAGAGGAAGACTCATCCCCCTGTGGGATGACACCTAGAGACTCCTTAATGCTTTTAACCCAATGTCTGATCAAGGTCTCATAAAAGCGGACACCTCAGAACCAATGAATTACCGAATAAACCTGATGTTTTGCTTAATTGTAACTTTTATCTGATTACTAAAAACTATATAAATGATGGCTGACGTAATAAAACTAGAAGAGAGAAAGCTGTATATAGCTGTGTTGGTGTATTATTTCTCAAAGGTGTGCACACTATATAAATATTGGTAATAATTTGGCCAGGGACAGATATTTCTGAAAAATACTTTGTTATTTACCAAAACAATATTATATGTTAATTTCTAATTTATTACATGGTATTAAATGGCAGGGGATACAAAGGTGGATAATTAACCCTCAGTATTCAATAATAACCAGGGGTAATTTAGCATTAGTTGGGTGTCAGTGTTTAATTGTATGAGCAGTTACTTGTAACTGACTTGTGATTTAGTTTATTGTTCTTTAGTATCGTTGTGTAGGGCTTGGTTAACCATGATAAAGGTCTCTTTTATGATTTAAGATGTGTAGGATAAGTTTTATGGGACTAGTATGTGGAAAAATGCTACTTTAGGCTAAAAAAAAATCCTAGAGATAGGACATGTAGCTCCTTTAGTGACTTTTAGGAGGGGTTTTCTTTGCTCTTGCAGGAGGTTGAGTTTATATGTAAGGATCTGTCTCACTGAGCACTCGGCAGAGCCTTAGTACAACATGTAGGAGGTTTAGTAATTCTTTTAGAGGCCATGCAACCCCACTTTAGGTTAAATCTCACATAGCAGCAGGCAACATATGATACATATGGATTACTTGTAAGAGCTCATTCATTAAGGGTTTGCCGTTTAAGGAGTGTAATAGGTAAATAGCTCCTTACGTTGAAACTTTACGCACAATATTTATTATGGGAGCCGTGTAATAAAGCCACATGTTGGCAACTTGTAAATTAATGGTAATATAACAAATATCTCTACACACATCTGCCATTAATTCCAAATATCATAACCTGTTAGTCATTTCTACAAATCACTTCACAGGAATCATTTAAAAAAAAAAAAAGAAAAGAAACTAAAAACATGCACAAGTGTCTCTCTTTTCCCTGAAATAAAATACTGGATCTTGCTAGGAAACAAATCTAATATAAAGCAGGTGTAAAAGATCACAGAAACATTTCCAAATTAAAACCTTGCATGTATTTGTAGCTTGTGGTTTGGAAAGCATGTTAGTATTACTATTTTTATTCATACATAATCCTTACAAGTATAAATGTACCAGGAATTTAGATTGCATTGCTCATAATAGCTGTCTTATACCACTGTAGTATTACTTGATGTGGGTTATGACAAATGGCCCAAACACAACTAACTATATTATTTCACCAAATATCAAACATCACTATCATTAGGAAGATAAAAATGCAAAATGCAGAACAAAAAATATATTTGTATAAAAAATCCTTTGCAAAAATAGTTAATATATATTAAATCAGTGGTTCCCAAACTATTCCTCAGGGAATACAAGAAAGGCCAGGATTTATGGCTAGAATTGTGTGAATACAGGTGGGTCAATCTACCCCATAGGGTTATCCCAAATTGCTGGCCTGGCTGTAGTTATAAATTGATTAGTTTGGGAAACTAGTGCTCAAACTCATTAAATAGATACTGTAGTTCCAAATATTCTGTCTTGTCTTTGGCACTAAAGCATCCCTTTGTGAACTTTACAACATAATTAAACTTTTTTGCTAAAAATCACAAATTGTTATTAAATTGCTACAATTCCTCAAGCCCACAATTGTTTTCATACCCGTAAATGTCAAATGTAGCGAAAAATCGTTTGTGGTGCTAGAGAGGACCTGCAAGGGGGTTAAACACCTGTTCATAACACTATAAAAGCAAAGAAAAACTCAATACTACACTTTAAAATATGGGGAAAGCGATGCAAGACATTATAATTAATTGCACAACAGTCTCAAGCTTGCAAGTTTTTTTTTATTTTTATGTTTCATTTCTGTGTTATATCATTCTTGGGAACCAAGGAGTTAATACATTTCAAGCCACCCACATGGGCTATAACAGTTTCTTCATTCATTTGTATTGATTTTTAAAATCGCTAGATTGCGAGCTCGATCGCATATGTTTTACTGACGTCATGATGACGGTTTTAATATACTATTGGCTGTTTCTAAATCGGTAGTTACGGGCTTGCTTGATTGATCATGATCATGCCCTGAAATGCTACTTACAGGTGCATAATTTACAGTTTTGGCTTTCAGTCATGTAGTTGCGGGCTTGTTCAATTTAATCTGTCTGTAACTGCTGCAAATTTGAAACCCCGCAGACTTACGGGCTGTATGAAGGCAACTGCAGGCTTGGAATTAAATGAGGCCCATATAATTTTTAATGTAATTTCGAAATGTATGATAATATATAATTTTGAATGTATGACATATAATATGGGTCTGCAATGGCCCCTACATTTACTGAAGTCCGAGACATACCTGTTTAGGAGGTGTTCCTCAAGGTCACATCGTTGAAGAACATCTGTACAATATTCTGTTAAAGGACAGACCACCAAAAGCTTATCCAGAAGGTTCTTCACAAGTATGGTTGATTTTTTACAAGTTTGCAACATTACATGCTTACGATCCACAGGGCAGAAGTCTTCATGGACTAAGAAGTTAGTGAGGCAGAGAGTGCAGTAGGTATGACCACATGGAGTATCCAATGGTTGTATCAGGGCATGGAGGCAAATATGGCAGATTAAATCATCATCCACTTCTTCAGTGTATGTGTACGAATGGTTTTCTTCTGCTGTATGTAGCTGTCCACATGTTGTACATAGAGGTTGAGGTAGATCATTATCCAGCTCTTCAATGGTTTCAACAGTATCACTGGACTCCATGAGTAAATACTTACAAGAAATAACGATGATCTACAGGGAATTCAGCTACTTGGTGGAAACTGAGAAGAAATCCAAAAAGACAGTCAATACATACAATCATTAAAACAGAAGTACACGTGACTACTGTCTTTTTATGTATGTTTGTATGCAGTATTTACTACTTTTGTATAAAAAAAAAAAATATATATATATATATATATATATATATATATATATATATATATATATATATATATATATATATATATAGTCAGGTATAATATATTACAAAAGAATAGTTACCAAAGTGTACTGTTACTGTAGTTTTAGGACTCCAAGAGAGAAAATAAGAAATGTAGAAGCCTACCTTTATTTGGCATTAAAAATGAACATTGTAAAGAATATATAATATTAAATGAATAATATAAAATTCTTACATTGAGTTTTGAAAGTTATTTTTTTTAAAGCTCAACTGTTTGGCTAGGCCATTCATGGACCTGTTATATAGTGTTTAAAGGAAGATTGTAATCTTGCTTTTGCATAATATACTGTATTTAAAGGACCACACTTCATAATGAGCAAATGTTTTAAAAAAGTAAAACAAAATAAAAAAATCACTTTAATAATTGGATGCAGAATTGCATCAGTTTAATATTTCTAAAACTAGTTTTTTAAAGAGGATTCCATATTCACGCATACAAACATGTTTTGGTACATTCTTCTTACATATGCCTTGAAGCATAATATTCAACTAGGTAACAAGATTTTTGCTAAAATTAGAGTAAAATCAATTTTTGACACAATTCTGTGTCTGTTTTGGCTTCCTATCTGTAGGTTTTACCTGCTACGAATATCCTTGTCCTTATCTAATATACAGTGCTATCACAATAAATTAGTAGCCTGCTCTACCTGAACGACAGGATTGTGTCCCCATTCTGAATTGAAAGGGATATTCACTCAGAAAGGCACAAAATAGGCCTTCATTTCACAAAGAGGTACTGTGCAGGTAAAAGTGGTTTCAGAAAATGCTAAATAATTCAATAACCTTCAGTACTGAATGCAAGTGAAATGGATTCCAGAATCTTAAATATAATTATCAGACAGCCAAAGAGGTAGAATGCAAGCAATTGTCAACACAATGGCGATTTAACTGCAAATTTATAGTTCCAGGTTTTAAATTACCTTAAATCACCTTGGTCAGTGGTACCTATTTTTCCTTATTTTCTGAATGGAGTTGAAAAACCACATGACAGTGTTACAGATCCTTCCATGATGGCTATTGTCTGTCTACAGGTTTAATTACAGGTACATTGTAAACTGCTTATAATTGGAAACCTGCTCTACAACTTTAACATCATCATGATGGCAATGTGTTATTCCCATATTATAATAAGAAAACATTTGCATTTTAAAATTTTACAGTGATTTGTATTATAATAATATTTTGTGAAATAACACATAATCCAATAATGTTGATACATTATTATTACAAGTATAAGAGAATTAGAAATTGATGTTAAAATTAAATAGTTAAGGATCTAAAAATACAAAAATCTTTACTTTAGAAAACATACCATGTCATTTCTAAAATGTAATTTGAATAAAATATTTTGAAATAAGTTACATGAGTATCAGCAAAAAATGTAATCACTTGAATGTGCTACTAAAAGAATAAAGAAAGATATCAAAATGTACAATTCCGATTGATTCAGAATATCTCAAAAATATATATGATTTGGCAGCATATCTGAAATTCATTTTATGAATTGAAAAAATAATATTTATTTTCTTAAAATAATGGACATAAGAATATAGCATTTTAATAGTGCTTAAGGGGTGTAATATTAGTGTATAGTATCCATACTATAAACAATATTAGGCTGTTTTTCCATAATAAAGCCTAGATTAAAGGGTCATTGGCATGGTGTAATGTGCAGGCTTAAAGGGTGTATTTATCATTGCTGATATATTCATATAAAAAAAAATACTGGGTCAAGATTTCATCTCTCAGCCAATCACATATTATTATTATCAGTTATTTGTAACACGCCAACATATTCCGTGGCGCTATACATGGGTTAAGTTCAAGATAAAAAAACAATAGCCATATTAACACATTGCAAAGAATGGAGGGCCCTGTCTTTGAGCTTAGAATCCAGAGTCCAAAGCATCTTGTAAGATTAAAAACTCACAATCTAACAGTGTTATTAATATCTCATCATTTTTTAGATTATCGAGTTTTATAACTTTGAGCAACGGTAGTATTTCCTGATTTACATATTATTTAACACACACTAAAAATCTCTATCTTGTAATAGCTGCAACGCCGGCATATACATCCGCCTACTATTTTAAAACAATACAGAATAAAACCCTACTTATATTCTGCTTTACCTCTCACACCCAACCCTATCATAAGCAAACAGGTGATTAAGTGCAATGTATACTGTCCCTAAACTAGGCAAATACTGTAAAAAAAACATTAGCATACTTCGATAAAGCTAGGAGTTTGTTTAGTGAGTCACAGACCAGAATACTTCACCCCCTTATACCAAAAAGGGAATGCAACAAAACATGTCTGACTTTGTTAAAGGACCACTGCAGTTCCAGAAAAAAACTAAACACTTGTTTGTTAAGTATATATAAAACAAACAATATTAACAGCTGAGTTAGCCACGGGCATGAACCATTTTTGGGAAAATCTGACTTTTCCTGCTTAATTATGCTCTTAGTTAATCTTAAACTTTTCAAACAAATATTTTTTCCCATCATGCAGTAGTACTTTAAGGACTGCTGGATACTGGCCGGTTGTTCTCCTGCTAATCTTGGTATCGGAGGAGTGAAATTACCCTCCCTATTCTATTTTGGGCAACCTTTAAATTGAGAGATGTAAATTTACTGGCTGGAACTGTTCATGCATAGAAACCAATTCATATGTTCATGTATATGAAACCAACCGCTTGCCAGGCTCAGGACGTTTTTTTTCTAGTTAAGTTTATAAAGATTTCTCCTTCTTAAATTAATGACACTGTAATGATCCAGCTTTCATTACTTTTAATAGACATTTTAGTCCTCCATTTTTATTATGCTATTGTAAAATAATAGTACTGTATTGATAATGTAAAGACATGTTCCTGTGAGTTAAGAAATAAAAAGCAACAGTGTTGATTTTTTGTGCCTCTATATGCAATTGTATGC
This sequence comes from Discoglossus pictus, assembly GCA_027410445.1. Taxonomy (NCBI): domain Eukaryota; kingdom Metazoa; phylum Chordata; class Amphibia; order Anura; family Alytidae; genus Discoglossus; species Discoglossus pictus. The sequence continues at coordinate 84,516,730 of CM050163.1, forward strand.
AGTCCTAGCGGTCTCCATTTATTGTCCCGGTAGGCCTCCCCTTATCTGGGAGTTTATGTGCCCTGTCAAATACTGTGTTTGGTGATCTTAGAGGCCGTTATTAGCTTATAACAGATACACTTGACTTTGCTTATCTGTCCTTCAAGCAAGAGGGACCATTGGAGTTGTGAATTATGATTATTATTTATAATAATACAACAATGAAAATGACCAATAACTGCATGTAATAGATGGTAAACTAAAGGTTTTTTTTTTTTTTTTTTTTTTTTTTTAACAAATCTAAAAATGTCCCATTGTTTATTTTAGTTCTTTAAATGCACAACACTGAAAGTATGAGATTGTAGTGCCCCTTTAAGTAAAGATCAATATAAACAGTTTTTTTATGCTGATGTTCCCACACTAAAAGGCTTCACGTCTTATTTTTTAAATTATAATTTAGTTTTTAGATAATTTCCCATCAAAAAGCTGTGCAGCAAATAGGTAGTTGTAGGTACAATTCCATACCCAGTCACAATAATTAACAGAGTTGTATTTAATGATCTCCACAGTCATGCTTTAAATCAGTGGGAATATTTAGGATTTATGCTGCCTTGGGGCAGTTCAGAATTGTGTGCCCCCAACGACCCAGTTACTCCTTTCAACTTGCTATTACCCAATCATAAGTTTACCACACAACTATATAGAAAATCATAAGTGAAGAATGTGCCAGGTGTACTTACAGACCGCATATAGACATATTCTATGACATTGCAATGGTAAATTCAGGCAGCCTGTTGCCCCCTGAGAATGTGCTGCCCTAGGCTTGGGCTTTCTGGGCCTAAGCTGAAACACACCCATGCTTTAAATAGTAACATAAAGAGAGAAATAATGTATTAAGTTATTTTAGTTAGACAAAACAAAAACCAAACAATATCTTTAAACGTTAAATAATTGCTCCTTCAGTATAGAGATACCACAAAGTTGTGCGTCAGCAACAAATTTAAATCACATATATAATTGCGAGCAATACGGGTTGTTGCTAACGCTTGCAGGCTCACATAGCGAGCCAGCCGCAATTGCGGCCCTCGCAAAGCGAGGGCCGCAGTTGCTGGCAAGGAGCGCCAAAGGCGATCCTTGTGCTGGTGGAGAGGAGAGCTATAGGCGCTCATCCCTACGACCCCGTACGCATAAAGCATCATACCTACGATCCGCGGGACTACAGAACAACAGAAAACTCAAATACACAATTCACAGTGCGAGACCCGTAGCACTTAGAAAAAAATTGCGTGAAAAATTACGGCCAATAATACTTGGAAAATGAAATCCCCATGTAGAAAAAAAAAAAATACATACGACCCACAAAAAATACAAACTTTAACGGCCGCGCATATCCAAAAATACAAAGAAAAAAAAAAATACCAAAAACATCACACACAGCACGGGGGGACAGCCAGGACGTCTGGGACTGAGGTTGCGCGCAAATTTAAGTTAAATTTGCAGATTTCGCCACTCGAAAATCAACTGAAGTTAGTAACACTGACACTCGAAAAATGGACACTCGAAAAATGGCCGCCGAAAAAACGAAAAACGAGGCTATACCAACCCTAAACACGCAAAACATCGCCAGGCACATACAAGGTACAAAATACACTATTAGGAAGGATGGAAGGAAGGAAAATGCTCGAGACCCGTGAAACACATACACACTTGCCACCATTTTACAACACTACCTTAAAACTAATAACATTACCATTCTAAAATACCACTTTACACAACTAAACAAACGGTTTGCCCTCGCGCATGCGGCCTATTTACACTGCACACTTGCCACATTGCTGACACTTTCTCCTCAGGTCACCAACAGTCCAAATACATTGTATGCTGCAGGAAAAACAACAGCAATTGTTAGCTCTTCAGCATATTGATTCCTGAATATATTCATTAGAAATAGGTAAAGTATATTAATTTATTATTTAATTATTTATTATAAAAAAAAAATACATTTAGATAAAAAATAAATGAGCAGAGGAGAGACTCGCTTTGCCAAAGGCGCTCAGTGCGGAGCTCCCAATCAGCGCCAAGAGTGCTCAGAGAAGCAAAAGTACACGAGGAGAGAGTCTCGAGATGAGTGCCGAAGACGCTCAGTGCGGGGCTTGCAATGTGCACCGAAGGTGCTCATACAACTAAAAGTACATGAGGGGAGAGGCTCGCAATGAGCGCTGAAGGTACTTAGAGGAATAAAAGCCTTACATTGTGTGGCAAACAGCATTCCCAGCCTTACAATTTTATTGACCGGCATTTTTTGATGGGCAAGTCGCTAGTATTTATATAAATGTAAAAAATAAAATCATATGTCACAAAATGCATTTAAGGTATTAGATTATCATACAGCTTGCTCAGTGCAATAAGCTAACATGCTGTGACTGCTAATGCCCTGCATGCATTTTTAGGCCTGTCCCGACATGCTATAGTATGTATAGATTTACTGTCAGACAATATGCCAGGACTTGCATACAAGTTTCGATAACTCCATTTTATCAGCACATTATTTCCTTGTTCCGACTTCCCATATTGCTTTGGTGTAGCATAATTATTAAAACTTGTTCACATTGACTGAATTCAGTTAATATTTTAGACAATTATCCATATTGTCATTTAATAAAATAAATACAGAAGACGGTTTTCCAATTCTAGTTCTTGAAATCCAGTATCACACCAGATTTACAGGATATTTTGTACGAGAAAAGGTGTCAATTAGTTTTTTTTACTTATGTATGTTCTGTTTCATAGTTTAAAGTGTTCATACCTTAAGGTTTTACTTGATTAGTAAGAATATATTCAGTATTATAAGAAAACATTTCAGTGTAAGTTCAACTTTAGGGTTTCTGGTTTTAACAGATAAGCTTCTTCTCACACTAAGGGCCTCATCCAATTGAGATTTGGCCAATTGAATAGGGCTCTATATAAGCACAGAGCATATTATTTCACAGAAGTTTTTAGTTCGTGAACTTCTATCCAAAATCAAGGTCTTTACGAAGTAAAAACTTCTGTAAAAAAAAATCCTATGTGCTTATATAGAGTCCTATTCAATTTGCCAAATCACAATTGAATGAGGCCCTATGTCAGGTATCTAAATAATAGGAGAGGAACCTGGACTGGTCAGAAAAATAACAGGACCGTCTGGTGGACAGGTCCTCTCCCACCCCATTAACACATAAACGGGGGGGGGACATGAATCTTTGATAGAACACTAAAGTTCAATTGTAAGCTTCAATTTATTTTCTTCAATTAATGATTTTACTTCTATTAAGTTACTAAATTAGCGAATATTGAATGACCACTACAATGACCCTTTAAGAAACTGAATGATGGGATGGTATAGGTCAGGGGTGTCCATACTCGGGCCGGGAGGGCCGCACCCAGGCCTGGATTTCAGGATTTCCTTTCTGTGCACAGGTGAGTCATCCGGGATGACTGAAGAAGCAACAGTCGCATCTGCTTGCAGCAAGGATATCCACAAATCCAGGCCTGGGTGCGGCCCTCCAGGATCGAGTGTGGACACCCCTGGTATAGGTTATACTGACTAGAGCCAATTTAGTCATACTTGTTGACCTAGTTTTGCAGCTAGCGTCTAATGATGACACATTTAGGCCCATTTTTATTTAGCAGTGCTATGCCACTGGGTGACAAAATAAAGTTTATTAAACAAAATGTCCTATAAGTTCCTTTCTGTAAACAATATCTCACTAAACAGAGCTCCTTAGTATACAGTACATTTACATTGACAAAATAATTGGATTTTTTTTTTCTAAAAACAAACATATTACTTATTTTCTTTAAGAAGAAATATAAGAGAAGATCCTCAAGGTCTGTTACATATGTTTGACATGTACGGTCGAATAATTAAATTCACATTTTTGGGAACTTTACGGTTTCACTGAATATCTGTACCTCTATAAGAACCAGTTGTACTTTTCAATATAGTAATGTAAATATATAATAATTATACAGAATACATTGTCCGCTTATGAACAATCAGTATTGTGTCTGTCACTGACGTAATGCAGTATGATGTATTGTTACTAGATAAACAATGTACTTAAACACAAAAAATACTTACGGGGAAATGTAAAATTCACAAGAAAATCTAAGAAATAGCTATAATTGTGATGATTTAACATATGTAAGGAAATCGTAGTATTATTGATACAGAGATGGTGATTATAAGAAAATTGATAAGTAGGTCAATGAAAATCTGTATGTTGGTGACTTTGGGATAGGACTGTGTGTTTTGGGATCTCATGGAGTCTTCAGTATCTTATATTGGAAGAAAATCAGGTGCTGCGGAAACTATACATACGCACACATTACGTGTTGAGATATTATATATATATATATATATATATATACACACACACACACACCTACATATATTTAGTTACAGATTATCAGCCTTATTAAATGGCGATTCGGCCAATTGAATAGGGCTCTATATAAGCACAGAGCATATTATTTTACAGACGTTTTTAGTTAGTGAAGACCTTGCTTTTGCATAGAAGTTCACTAACTAAAAACGTCTGTAAAAAAAAATATATGCTCTGTGCTTATATAGAGCCCTATTAAAAAGGCTGAATCACAATTTTAATAAGGCTGTATGTATATATATCTATATAAATTACTGATTAACAGCCTTATTAAAATTGCGATTCGGTCAATTGTTTATCTATGTTCTTATATAGAACCCTGTTAAATTGTCCGAATCGCAATTTAATAAGGCTTTAGGTGTGTATATATATATATATATATATATATATATATATATATATATATATATATATTGCAAATGTCTCCATTATTTATATAAGTTGAAAACAATTATTATTTAACAATAACTCCAATGTCCTTATCAACTGAAGTTAGTAACACTGAGGTTTATGGTTGGATTACGACATTTCACAGCTCTGACAATCCACTCTTCTAAGACTGCCCGTGTTTGTAGTAACCTTCACACTGATTAAGTTGAGTTAGCAGAAAACAAACAAAAGCAAATCAGAATTATAATCTCACCTTTATTTGGAGGAATTGCTTGGTGAAATCAGTATGTCCATGGCTCTGTGTGGAGCAGGGAAGGAATAGGTGTACATTCCTGTAACAAGGTTGAACACTTCACAACTCTTCCTGTAATTGAATTAGTTGACATCACAAAACCACACCTCCCTCCCCTGTGGGCAGGTAAGCCTACTGCAGATTAAGTAACACAGGTACGGCTCACCTTGATATTAGTCATTGCTCACTGAGTGTGTGATCCAAATAAAGCAGGGAATTTCTATTTGTTTTTATTGAAGTGACTCTGTAGTATCCTTTGTCTCTCCTATGGATCTTCACAGGCCTAGGGCAGCATCTTTTCAGGGGGAAGCAGTGCAATACATTGAAATATGTTTGTATTTATGCACAGATATATGCAGTGATTTCTTTCTGTAAGTGTACTTAAACCAGTGCATGGGGGACCCTGTGAAAATATAAAGTTGCCCCCTCCCAGGTGCCATCCTCTCCCCACTCCCAGCACCACTTACAAAAGAACCCGGTCCTTTCCTTTTATACTGGCGCATTGGATTGCGCTGTGCTGCGCGCGCCCATGTAAACTGCATGGTGCGCTACTGGCGCGCACTTTAGCTCCATCTAGGCTGTATATTGTGGTAATGCATGCCGGCTTGTAAGAGACGCATTCTAGCGCACCCTATACTGTATATTGTAGTATTGCAGTCTACTTAAATAAAAATACTTCATATATGATTCTGTTTTTTTTCTGTTTTAATAAAAGGTGAAAGGTGTGTTTATGGTTAAGTTTAGACATAGTGTTAGGGTCAGGGTTTAGGGTTAAGATTCTAAAATCTTATCCCATTAGGTTAGATGCCAGGATTATGCTTTTTTCACCATTGATTGATTGAGAACTGCTTAAAGGACCAATGACAAATATAAATGTTTCAAAAATGTAATCCTGGCAAAGAGCATAATTGGACAATGGCAAAGTCATGAAGCTAGTTTTTAATTACACAAAAAAATGAATGTCCAGTTTGGACTTCGGAGGCATCCATGAGACTTTGGTGTATGTTGTGTGTGTAGGAGGGGCATTTACATTTCAGCTGTTTGTAATTTTATAAAAGCCAAGCACAGTAATTGTTTGTGTGTCATATGTATTGAAATTGTAGAACACATGACAATGTCAGGTCTATGGTTTGCAGGGTTGGATGCAAAAGTATGCAAAAAAACAGTCAATTGAAGTTGAAAGTGACAAAAAATGTATGCTTTTATGCAGAGCTTGTAAAACATATATTTGAAAGTGAAAAAAATATGTATGCAAAAATGAAAGTTATTAAACAATTGTTCACTAAAAGTGTATTAATTAATTGGAAATATCTGTCGGGACAGGTCCGCCGCTGCAGTGTAGCCTCCAACCGCTAGATGGCACTGACGATATTTTGCAGCGCTGCCGATATGTGAGATAAGTTCTAAGCTTATAATGTAAGCCTAACCCTTGAACTAACGTTCACCCTAACCTTTACCTATGCCTTATTATTATTATCTTTATTTATATTGCGCCAACATATTCCGTAGCGCTGTACAGGGGTTTAGTACATGGCAAAAAACAAAATTAACACCTTATAAAGAATGGAGGGCCCTGTTTTTTAGCATATAATCAAATGTACATATTGCTTGTTTCCAAGACACGAACACACAATTGAAAACTTGCAAACTTACAATCTAAGCCTTGACTCTATGATATGGCACCGGAATATCTAGTGGATGCCTGTGCTGCTGCCTGTGCTGCGCTACAATTTGCCTTAGGATAGCCTTATGCTTATACCAGGGATCAGTGGTGCCGCTGAATAATAGTTGCATAGTTACAGAAACACCTATTTATAGTTATACTAGCGAATTGCCCGTCAAAAAATGACAGCAATGAAATTGTAAGGTAGCTAATTTGGTGTGTAATAATGAAATATATAATACATTAATAAATGAATATACTTTACCTATTTTGAAGCATTGTGTTGAAGAGCTGTCAATGTGTTTTGATGTTGCTGCAGCATTAGTGGTGTGGAGCTGCTGTGTAAGCGTGATGAATGTGTGCAGTGTAATAGTGTGTGTGCGAGACAAAACCGTTAGCATAGTTGTGTACTTCCGCATTGGCGTAAAATGGCGGCTAATGTGTGGTATGCGTCTTAGCGGAATATCCGTAGGTGTTTTGTGGTGTTTTGCGAGTGTGTTGTGGTGTTTTGCGTGTTTGGAGTGCTGTAGCCTCGTTTTCGTTTTGCTCGGTGGCCATTTTTTCTGTTGCTTAGCGAATTTTTTAGTGTCTAAACTCTTATATTTTGATTTAAATGAAGGTGTAAGTTGCTTTTTTGAGGTCCTGGGTGCTCCCTCTTGCTGTAGGTAAGCTTTTTACATATGTGTTGTGTGTATTTCTTGTGTTTTAAATGTTTTTATGTTCGCGGGTTGCGAGCGATTTTTGCGAGGTCATAATGTGTGCTAACGTGTCTCGTATGGTGTTTGCGTGTGTAGCCTCGTTTTCGTTTTGTTCGGTGGCCATTTTTTCTGTCGCTTAGCACATTTTTTAGTGTCTAAACTCTTTTATTTTGAGTGAAATCAAGGTGTAAGTTGTTTTTTTGAGGTCCTGGATGCTCCCTCTTGCTGTAGGTAAGCTTTTATATGTATGTGCGTGTATTTATTGTGTTTTGAATTTTGTACTGTTCGCGAGTTGCGTCCGAGTGTTGCGAGGTCGTAATGTGTGTTAACGTGTCTCATATGTTGTTTACGTTGCGAGGTAAAGTTTGCGAGGTTCGTAGTTGGTTTATCGTGTTGTTTGCGTTTGGACGTAAAGTTTGCGAGGGTCGCAGTTGCTGGGAAGGAGCGCCTTTCCCTTGCCCGCAGCCCTTGCTTCGCGAGGACCGCGGCTCGCTATGCAAACCCGCAAGTGTTAGCAACAACTCGCATGCTCACAACTATATATGTGATTTCTGTCTGTAAGTGTGCCTAACACATTCTGATATACATAAATACTCATATCTATGACTTGGGATAAAGAAAGGGGATAGGTGGAGCAATAACTAGTGTGTTGGTGTGCTCAAATAAATAGGAGTGGGGGCGCATAAGTCTGAATGGGCCTAGGGCAGCATAACACCTAAATACGCCAATGCTATATAAACCAAACAACACTGTTCTTTTTTATCTTTCAACTTTGCTGGGAATCTTTACTTATATTAACCCATTGGATGCTAACTCTGCTTCCTTATGATGCAGAGGACGAATCTCCCCCACACCTAGTCCCTGCAGGGCCCAGTGAGCCAGGATGAGAGATCTCCTGGAGGAAATGGTGGCGCAGTGACATAGTGACACTTTGACACTTTGATTAGTATAATTGATTTTAACAGAGCTCCTGTCTCACCTCTTGAATGATGAAGAGTGGCAATGGAGCCTTACTGGAAAAGAGCGTTTCTTCTTTCATATTGGGGTATTATGCCCCTCTAAACATCAGGAGATTACCATAAAATATTTATGACCTGATAACCATTACAGCATCAATCTCTCCTCCACAGATAATTAATACAACATGGAACTTCTCATTTAAAAAACAAACAAAGCAAGAGACCACTTTTTAGAAAGAATGGCATCATATGTGTTTATGAGGGACAAGGGATTGCCATAAACAATCTTGCCCATATTAATTTTTACTATCGACTTGCCCGTCAAAAAATGACGGCAATAAAATTGTAAGGCAGGTAATGCTGTTTGAGTAAGTGTTTTGGTGGTCTGAGATCCTTGTGCGCTCATTGCAAGGGTGGCGCTGAGCGCATTTAAAGCTCATTGCATGGCTTGCAATGAGCGCCTTTGGCGCTCATTGCAGCCCTCTGATTTGGTGTATTTGTGGTTATCATAGGCGCTTTTGCGCTTATTGTAAGGTCCGCAGTGATCTCGTTTTTTGGCTTATTGCAAGGCTCTCCCCGGTGTAGTTTGTGTCCTATGAGCAGCGTTGGCGCTCCTTGTGGGTGGCTCGGTGAAGGTGTTTGTGGTTGTTTGCACTAATGTGGTGTTAATTGTTTTTGTTTTGTGTCTATTTTTTTTATTTTCTGCTAATTAAAGCATACAATGTTGGTTTGCACTGTTGTGGAGCTGAGGTGTAAGTGTCAGCAATGTGTGCAGTGTGTAGTTTAAATAGGCTGCGTGCGCGAGGGGAAGCCGTTTGTGTAGCTGGGTACATCAGCATTCTGTTGGTGTAAGTTAGTGTTGTAAAATGGCGGCGAATGTGTATGTGGTAGGCGGGTTTGTATGATTTAGCGTCCTTGCTAATGGTGTATGTTGTAGGTCGTACAGGTTTTTGTAAAAGCCGTTTTAACTTTGCAGTATTTTAGGGGTCGTGTAGCCTCGTTTTCGCTTTTTTCGTCTGCCATTTTTTCTCTTGCTTAGGGGATTTGCGAGTGTCTAAACTTTGTAAATTTGTCTGAAATCGAGGTTTAACTTGTGTTGCAGAGGTCCTGGGTGTCCCCTTGCTTGTAGGTAAGGTTTATATATGTGATGGTGAGTGGGATTCTAAAAGAGCCCCTGACCTCAACTGGACTGCAGAGGACAGAACGTGTTTCATAGTTTAAGATGTAGGTCTAAGGTGTTTAAGAGCCTGATTATTGTACTGTTTGAGAGATGTGATGATATGGAGTGAATACTCTGAGTAGGATGCAGTATTGATAGGGCTATACTGAGTAACGTGAGTGGTTTCTCACTAGTGAGGTGTATCACATCCATTCTAAGGAGTAACTGCTTTATACTTTAGTGAATATGCTCCACATATTGCTGGTCTGAATGTCACTGAGACTGTAACAACCTCAATATATGTTCTATAAACTGTTATGTGACAGCTGCAGGAGACGTACCATGGAATAATTGTTGCATAGACAAAGAAATGTCTGTTATGACATTTCTGTCTGTAAGTGTAACAACTAACAATTTCTGAAATATATAAATACCCAAAAACCTATGATTTGTGGGATATATAGCAAGGGGACAGGAGGAGTAATAATCTAGTACTGGATGTGTATGCACGCAAGTAATGGAGCATAAAGCTTAAATATGCCCATGCCAGGCATGCTTAATTTCCTTGTCTGAGTCAGGCTCAACCACGTACACTAGAAGACTGTTAGTCATCTACTACGTGGTACTTTCTTATATTACTGTCTGAAAGTGTAACTATTGTGTGTGTGTGCAAGCTAGTAAATGGAGCATAAAACCTAAATATGCCCATGGCAGCCATGCATGCTTCAGTTTTAACCATTACTAGAAGACTGTTAGTTATCTATTACTCTTTTTATAAAGTGGTACTTTCACATATTACCCTTACATCTTCCACGTTCTAACTTCAAATCATGAGCCCTTGTTCTTGCATTCTTTTTTTCTCAAGAAAAACCAGGGTCAATTGTATAACATTAAATTTGTTTTTTTTATTAACAAGAAATTGCAAAAAATCCTCATGTATAGGTAACATATTAAATTCTACCATAACTGAGATCGTTTCGGTTTGTCCCTGAACAAGTTTTAGCTTTTCTATTGATAGAACCAATGTTACAAGCTGCATAACTATGTCCTGGGTAGAGTCCAGCGTGTGCTGATGTCACAAGTTGTCATTTCAGTAGTCCCATAGTCCTCTGCAGGAGGTTAGATTTACTACATGCTTTTCTGCCTCTGACAGACCCTAATTAACGTATTTAATTACTTAACAATTAAAGTTATATTAATTAGTTATGTAATTCTTTTTGAGATGAAGAATCCATTTTTTTATTTAACCAGAGAGACATTTTTGTGCCCCAAAAGTAGTGACTCGCTCCCTTAAGGCCAAAACTGCTTCACTAGAGCCCCTGCAGCCTGTACCCTATGCTCAAAACTGTCTACCATGATACAATCCCATCCCAAAACCCAACAATAGAAACCATATTCTCCAAAATGAACAGGCAGGACCTCAAATCTTTTCTCCAGGGTCATATTAATCACCTTATATAGTTTTGAAGAACAAAGAAAATGTTTTGTGTATCCCCTTTTAACACACTGTGGAATCCCTGTTTCACTGTTTTCACTAAATGTAGCTTGAAAAATAGCTGCCTGTGTATTTAGAAAATACAAAAAAAATACAACCCCCCCCCCACAAAACAAAAGAGAGGTGCTTAATCCGAGAACTAACTAACCTTAATAGATTAGTACTGTGGACACAATAACCCACTCTGAGAGCAATCTCTTTTAGCTCACTTATGCCCTTCACAGGGAGAAATATCCTGTAGTATATCAGTCTGGTCCCACTCAAAAGAGTGACCCAGCCCCGAAATACAAGGCAATTCTACCCTGAACAGGAGAAACAGCAAACCACAGACGTATATTTCGGCCTTCTTTGGCCTCGTCAGTGTGGTGTAGCTGATAACTCCCTAAGGCACAATGAGCAAGGGGTCCACATCTGGATTCCCCTATCACCCTTAGGGAGACTAATCCCTAAGGGTCATTTGAATAAACAAAAAACAAAATAGATGTGCTTAATCAGAGAACTAACTAACCTTAATAGGTTAGTTCTGTGGACATGAAAACCCACTCTGAGAGCAATCTCTTTTAGCTCACTTGTGCCCTTCACAGGGAGAAATATCCTGAAGTATATCAGTCTATATCACACTAGAGTGGTTCAGCCTCGAAATACCAGGCAATTCTACCCTGAACAGGAGAAACAGCAAACCCCAGACGCGTTTCGGCCCTCTATGGGCCTCGTCAGTGAGGTGTAGCTGATTCGAAAATACAGTTTTCAAGCATTGTAATACTACAGTGGTTACATGTTTTGTCTCTTTTTTTTTCCACTAGATGGAATCAATTTCACAACATATTTATTTAAAAGCACTTTGTCGGCCTAGGCAGCGTAGGAATCAACTAAATATAAGTAAAATGTTTTGTTTATAAAGTCTTTCCATACGATATATACATTACAGGTGCTGGTTGTTGTTTTTTATTAAGAAATGTTTATTAACATATTATATTTATTTATTGTAAGCACTTCCTGTAGGGAGGCAGGCTGGTCAGCACCAGATGCTAGGTTAGAAATAAGACAGGAAGACAGGAGGAACGTTGTGGTTTGTTGTTTTATACTTCTTGCTAGTTGTATTTCATAATAATGTATAAACACAATTTTTATGACTTCCTCAAAAAATATTTGTAGTAAAATTCTTCATCCCACTATCATACTAATCAAAATATAAGCATTTCCTTTCGTAAACTTTGGTACTACTCAGAAATGTAATTATACAAGATGATTTATTATAAAACCTGGATTCTGTGTTTCCAATTAAACAGTCAGCTTAATGAAGGGAAAAAGTGTGCTATGAGCAAATCTTTCAAAATATTTTGCCGAAACATTGAGAAATAATATAAAAAAAATAGAAATATAAAAAGTAATGAAGTCAATAAGATGCACCACAATTGTTTAGCTACATTTACAGTGGTTCACGTAGAAAATAATTTTTAGTTTCACATTTTAGAATTCAAAATAGAGATGTGATTAAACTGATTTTCCTCTTTTTTTCAAGCAGATGCAAAATTATTGTGCATGATAAAGCCTTTTCACATAAAGCAAATGTGACTATATGAAAAAAAAAATCTTGCAGTGTACAATTATACAATTTTTATGGGAAAAACATTTAATTTGAAGTGACAAGCTTTGGCTCTATCGACAGCTTGTCATTCTCAATTAAAAGTTTGAACAAATGAACAGTATCATTGTATACTGCAATACTCATTATTTTATACCTCTATAATTGGACATTTATAACAACTCCAATGCAGACAGTGGAGAGATCTTGCAGGTGACGCAGATTTGTGTTAAAACAAGTTGTTTAGCGGTAGCTAATGTGGGAGCCTCATGAATGACGCAATCCATACTCCTAATAGCAGGATCTAACAACTAGGAATTTACACATACTACCTAATTGTCTTTTTATGTTCAAATCTAATTATGCTCCAGCCTGGAGTAGAAATAGATTATTGGTTTAATTAAAAATAAATGCCAGTCCTAGGACCACCAGCGCCTGTCCTTGAGATCTTGATCTCAGGGATGAGGAGAGCCTTACACTATTAGTCATAGTTATAAGAATTTATATATATATAGAGATATTATAGCAACTATAGGTTCTATTTCACGTGTTATATACTAGGGGTGCTCCCATATTACCTTTTCCTTAACATATATGTGCACCCCGCCTTCAGAGCGCGTGCTAAATGTGCGCCGGCAACATCGCGCCAACAGCAGCGCGCTCCTGTAAACTAGGTGAAAAAATGGTGCAGACGAAAGGGCGCAACACTGCCTGGTGAGAGACATTGGGAGGCAGAGGAAGGGGGAGAGACACTGGGGGGCCAGAGGAAGGGAAGAGAGACACGGGGGGGGGGGGGGGAGACACTGAAGAGGGGGGAGGAAGGGCACAACAGTAGCCTAACCCGTAACCCCCCAGCCTAACCCTTACACCCCTTACCTAACCCTAACCCTTACACCCCTAGCCTAACTCTATCCCTTACACCCATAGCCTAACCCTTAACCCCCACCCCCGCAGCCTAACCCTTAACCTTACACCCCCTAGCCTAACCCTAAGCCTTAAACACCCTCGCCTAACCCTTGGACCTCCTTACACAGGGGACACACAGGGGGAACACATTGGATATCACACAGGGGGAACACATCAGATATCACACAGGGGGGGCACAGGAGACACACAAGGGGAACACATAGGATATTACACAGGGTTGGGCACACAGGGCACACACAGGGGGAACACAAGAGTATCACACAGGGGGTATGAGAAACGTAACGTGTTTGTGTCATGCACGGTTTTGTGTGCGGTCGCACACATTTGTCATTTGCGCACGCACATTTGTCGGGTGCGTGCTGTAGTCGTGAACGTTTTAGTCTGGTTGCGTTTCTGTGTGCACGCATTTGTCGGCATGCATTTGAGAGGAGCGCTAAAGTCGTGCTACTATATATATATATATATATATATATATATATATATATAAAAATATATGTATATATACAGTATATATTTATATATACAGTTGTGCTCAAAAGTTTGCATACCCTGGCAGAAATTGTGAAATTCTGTCATTTATTTTGAAAATATGACTGATCATGCACAAAAAAATATTTTATTGAAGTATAGTTATCATATGAAGCCATTATTTTTTTCATATTTTTCTTTTTTTATTGTTTTTAGAAACAGACAACCAAAATAAAATACATACAGTAAAACAATACTTACATCTAAATCATACACAATCACCCACCTACAAACCCCCCACCCACCCCTTGGCAATATTCTCATTATTTACAGAAGGAGGCAATACCCGAAACCTATTATATAATTAAAGTAACTTCGCTAAAGGCAACAAATACAACAACAACAAAAATATCTATTAACAGATCTAATCTATTATGAAGCCATTATCACATAGTTGTTTTGCTCCTTTTTAAATCATAATGATAACAGAAATCACCCAAATGGCCCTGAACAAAAGTTACATACCCTTAGTTCTTAATACTGTGTATTGCACCCTTTAGCATCACTGACAGTATGAAGTCTTTTGTAATAGTTGTCTATGAGGCCCCTAATTCTTGCAGGGCGTATACAGTGCCTTGCAAAAGTATTCACCCCCTTGGCATTTTTCATGATTTGTTGCCTCACAACCTGGAATTAACCTGGATTGTTTGAGGATTTGCATCATTTAATTTACAGAACATGCCCACAACTTTGAAGGAAAAGTTTTTTTTTTATTGTGAAGCACATAACAAATAGGACAGAATAACAGATAAAGTAAATGTGCATGACTATTCAACCCCCTAAAGTCAATACTTTGTAGTGACACCTTTTGCGGCAATCACAGCTGCTTTGGATAAGACTCTATGAGCTTGTCACTTCTTACCACTGGGATTTTTGCCCATTCTGCCTTGCAAAAAAAGTAAAAAGTCAATGGGGGTGAATACTTTTGCAAGGCACTGTAGCTGCCCATTCGTCTTGGCAAAATGCCTCCAGGTCATGCAAAGTCTTTGGTCGTCTTGCATGAACCACACGTATGAGATATCCCCAGAATGGCTCGATGATATTAAGGTCAGGAGACTGTGATGGCCACTCCACAACCTTCACCTTTTTCTTTTGTAACCACTGAAGGGTCAACTTGGCCATGTGCTTAGGGTCATTATCTTGCTCGAAAGTCCAATGCTGTCTCATGGGCAGCCTTCATGCAGAAGAATGCAAATTGTCTGCTAGTATTTTCTGATAACATGCTGGATTTATCTTACCATCAATTTTCACAAGATTCCCTGTGCCTTCAGAGCTCACCCCCCCCCCCCCAAACATCAGTGGGCCACCACCATGCTTCACAGTGGGGATGGTATTCTTTTCACTATAGGCCTTGTTGACCCCTCTCCAAACATAGTGCTTATGGTTGTGACCATAAAGCTCTATTTTGTTCTTGTCACTCCAAATTACAGTGTGCCAAAAGCTGTGAGGCGTGTCAAGGTGTTGTCAGGTATATTGTAACCAGGCTTTTTTTGTGGCATTGGCGCAGTTAAGGCTTCTTTCTGACAACTCGACAGTCATTATCGTCGTATTGTGCTCCTTGAAACAACCACACCGTCTTTTTCCAGAGCAGCCTGTATTTCTCCTGAGGTTACCTGTGCGTTTTTCTGTGTATTCTGAACAATTCTTCTGGCAGTTGTGGCTGAAATCTTTCTTTGTCTACCTGACCTTGGCTTGGTATCAAGAGATCCCTGAATTTCCCACTTCTTAATAAGTGATTGGACAGTACTGACTGACATTTTCGAGACTTTGGATATCTATTTATATCCTTTTCCATATTTATGAAGTTCCATTACCTTGTTATCCAGGTCTTTATTCTGCTCTTTTCTGCGCCGCATATCAAGCCTGCACAGTGCATCCACGTGAGAGCTAACAAACTCATTGACTATTTCAACATAGATACTAATTGCAAATTAAAAAGCCACAGGTGTGGGAAATTAATCTATAATTGCCATTTTAACCTGTGTGAGTCACCTTGTGTGTCTGCAACATGGCCAAACTTTCAAGGGTATGTAAACGTTTGAGTCACATGAAGTATAACTCTCTTAAACATGTTCTGGATCTAACATTCAATCCCCTTGTGAATTTGATGGTCTCCATGTGCATTTGAAGCTAACCAGACTGTTCACAGGCCAAAAGATATTGATAACCAATGATCTAGTGTATGTTCAGTTTTCCTTTTTCACTTTTATGCCTGCTTCTCAGAACTAACAGTCAATCCTTTGGATGGTGACAAACTGGTCCCTGCAAGCATTTGAAGGTGACAAGCCGGTCCTCAGGCTTGAAAAGATTGATAACCAATGCTGTAGTATATCTTCAGTTTTGCCTTTTCACTCTTATTCCCACTTCCCAAAATTATTACCTAATAATAATTGTACAGACTGAAAAATGTACTCACATGATTACAGAGCAGAATTATCATATGGCATATCAATATAACACCATCCACAAGAAAATGGAGCCCTATCTAATAAAGGATAAAGTGGTGAAGAGCTTATCACTCCCTATGTAATACAATAGGACATCACATATATAGTTGTGAGCGTACGAGTTGTTGCTAACGTTTACAGGCTCGCTGCGTAGCGAGGGCTGCGGGCTGCGGGCTGCGGGCTGCGGGCGAGGGCCTCAGTTGCTGGCATGGAGCGCCGAAGGCGCTCCTTGCCAGCAACTGCGACCCTTGCAAAATTTACGTTAAAACGCAAACAACACAACACCCGCGACCCTCGCAAACTTTACCTCGCAACGCAAAAAACATACGAGACACGTTACCACACATTACGACCTCGCAAAAATCGTCCACAACTCGCGAACATCACAAAATTAAAAACACAATAAATACACACAGCACATACATAAAAAGCTTACCTACAGCAAGAGGGAGCATCCAGGACCTCAAAAAAACAACTTACACCTTCAGTTAACTAAAAATAAAAGAGTTTAGACACTAAAAAAATCGCTAAGCGAGAGAAAAAATGGCCGCCGAACAAATCGAAAACGAGGCTACAGCACTCTAACCACGCAAAACACCACAAGAAACTTGCAAAACACCACAAACGACCTACGGATATTCCGCTAAGATGCATACCACACATTACCCGCCATTTTACGCTCATGCGGAAGTACACGACTACGCTAACGGTTTGGTCTCGCGCACGCACACTGTTACACTGCACACATTCAGCACGCTTACACAGCAGCTCCACACCACTAATGCTGCAGCAACATCAAAACAGATTGACAGCTCTTCAACACAATGCTTCAAAATAGGTAAAGTATATTCATTTATTAATTGTATTATATATTTCAGTAGTACACACAAAACACCATTAGCTACCTTACAATTTTATTGCCGTCATTTTTTGACGGGCAATTCGCTAGAATATACTAAGATCTGACCCATGCTTATTTGATTGTTTCATTTCCTTGGGCAGGACACAACTTTTATGTTATTGGATGACATACCCATTCATTGGTACAAACTGTACTTTTCAGAGATAAGCATATGTTCTGATTTCAGTATAATTTTTTTTACCAGTATATAAGGTTATTTGCAACAGTTTGTTATAAAAACAAAATTTGTGATACAGATTTGATGTCGCTATTTTAGGCAGAAATTTATATTTAAGATTATTCATATGAGAGCTGTTAATGATGTCACACATTAGGGCATATAAGCAGGAATAAAATGTCCACTTGGTATACATTAATATAATGGCAGAAACACATGTTACATACCTTCCATTATGTGAAATGGCTAAAGAGGGACACATATTCCTAAATACATATTTATTATTTGCTAACTCATAACTCAATAATAGAGGCAGCAGCATTTCTGATTTTTGTATGATTTACATTCTTTATATGGGCACACTGCTTGCTTAACATACTCATATATACAGCTGAGTAGCTGAGTACTTGCATGGTAGATTCCATTAAAAATATAAACTTATTAGCACAAACATTCATCTTGCTAATGACTGAACCACATATTGCTGTTATGGTAAATTTAAAATAATTTGTAACTATGAGAGTGTGAAAATGCATGCTAATTGTATTGATGGTAATCTTGCCACAGTAAATTATCCTACAGTATAATTCATTATGTCACACTGAAGGACACTGACCCTTGGCAGCATTTATATGGCATTTATGGGCCCCTATCAGGCAAAATAAACTCTCAACCACAGCTGCTCTACATTTGAGTGATTATATACATTGCCACTTTTGTCATGTATCAGTTTTGCACACTGATAGGTTTATTTTAATGAGAATAAAACACTAAACATTTAAATGACACCATGTCACTTCACCTTGCTGCCTGCACCTAACAAAAACTAACATTATACCTTATTCAAACAAATACATCAGTAGCATAGAAGAATCTCATTTGTCACTAAATGGGAGGTCTATATGTTTACATGGAAATGTATAATTTTATTTTGTCTTCATAAACACAGGTGCAATAAGTAGAAATCACCTCTGTTTTCATATTTGGTTGTATATTAATGGAAGGTTCAAGCCCTATGAAATTCCCCTAAGTTAATAAAAAAGAGCTTGCGATTAGATTTAGTTATTTGACTTCATCTCAGTATCTTATCCAAAGATCTCTTGTATGATTGTATTATAGGATTTAGCAGGTCAGTTGTATCTGACTTCCTGACATTATCCCTCCTCAAACACTCGGATTGATCTGGCTACCTGTAATGTTTCTTGTCTTATAAGATAATCGAATTATGGTATAATTTAAAACTATAGGTAATAGGTAAAAAGTATTTTTTCAAATGAATATTACACTGTGAACCTTATAGTATTTGTTGTGCTGAATACAAATATCATTTGAGGAATTTCTCTATCACCTAAGGATTTTGAGAGATAGTGATTTTATGTTTACAGTATTACATATATTTACAATACGTACGTAAGTAGTAAAGGACTAACTCCCCTAAAAGGTATAAGTATAGGATTTGCTCCTGTATTTTTTCTCAGGAACATCCCTCTTAAGGTTCCAACAGTAATCAGTGTGTAAACACAAAAAATAAAAAATAAACAGTAATCAGCAAGCATTGCTGGACTCCACTTGCCCTGGTACCGCTTTTCCGTTTTGGAAATATCCTTCACCATGTTCATCGCAGACTTCCCCAAGATTTGCTGTGAAGGAATCCAGGTGCAAATCCAAGAAATGGATTTTCAAAGACATGTTACATCCCATGGTCTTGTAAGATTGCAAAAGATCATTCACTATTTCTTTGTAGTTGTCTGCCTTATGATTCCCTAAGAGGTTCTGGCAAACACTCTTGAAAGATTTCCATACAGCTTTTTAAGCCTGGTTCAACTAACTATCAAAGTTCTCATCTTTAATCAGTTGTCTTATTTGAGGTCCTACAAAGATCCCCTCTTTGATCTTTGCATCACTGAACCTTGGGATTTTTTTTCTTAAATATGAAAATCCAGGTCCACTTCGATCCATCACTTCATAAGACCGAGCTTTATATGGAGTGGAGGTAGATACACTTTTTCAGGATCAACAAGTGGTGTATTGACAACATTCTTCTGTCCTGGAGTTAGTGATGTTCGTTTAGGCCATTGTTTCTAAGTGTAATGATTTCTTCGGTCTCTGCTGTCTCACTCACAAACAAAACAGCTGTACTTTGTGTGACAAAGTTGTAGTCCAATCCTCTGTTTTGTACTTTTGACCAAGTGCTTCCATTACAGGATAAACATCATTGCAAAAAACAAGTTAATCTTCAAGGGCAAAACAATCCTTAAAGTCACTATGCCTATCTCTAAAGAAAACAACTTTAGTTTCCTTATGGAGAAGAATCCAGCCTTTCAACCTGGAGCCTACAACTTTCGCTTGCGTTTTACATAGGTCCAATTCGTGGACGAAGTCATTGAGGTCTCTATGGGTAAGGAAATGTGGTTGTAATGATAAACAAGAAGCCTTAAAAGTTTGATCAAGCCTTATATCATCATCACCATGCTTTACAGGATCCTTTTCTTGTTCATCATCACTAAGTATTACTTCTTCTGGAGGCGTTGGCACAGGCAAGTCTTCACTATGCAGCAATGGCCTGATGGCAGATGGTAAATGTCACAGTGTGCTTTGATTTAGAACTGATGCCTGAAATGTTTGTAAGACAAAAGTAATAATCTGTGGAGTGATATTTTTGTTCTCACCAAATCATTGTAACAGCAAAATTCATGTGACAAGAACCTGTTGACCAACTTGTGAGACACAGATACGACAACAAACATGAGGGGCCCAACTTTTATATTGGTCACCAACTTTGCATCCAAAGTAAAGCTTATAACATTTCCTAATAAGTGGAGTAAAACCAAGTTTATGATTTTTAGATATCACCTCACTGCAAATGTAGAAAAATGAGTCCGGATGATTATTACAATTTCTTGCCATTGTTCAACTTTGTATTATGAACATAAAATGAACATAGAACTACACAAATAACAGTTACTCACAGCATTAGATATTTCAAGAACTCTTTCCACCAACTGGCCAGGAGCGCTGATTCAAACACGTGACTCATCATGCCTCAAGAACATCACGTGACAGAATATGACTCAACTGTTTATTACTCTGGGTCCTTTTTGCGTTAAATAATCAGTAGAATTTACAAAAACTAAAAATAATACTAGGATTTTACTGATGAAAAATGAACATGTCTTAATGCTGTATGAATGTGTTATGAAGCACAATGTATTATATTAAAGAGGGTGTAACTTTAATACAATTTTAAGACCATTTTCAAAATCAGTGGGATAAATTACATATAGCACAACCCTTATTTGCTCTGAGACAAAATCTTTGTTGACCAGTGTTATATATATATATATTTATTTTCTTAAACTTACTTTAGAGCTAGTAATTTTACCTGTTAATTAGCATATCAGACTCCCGCACCAAACATAGTATGTTATCTTTTCATTTATTTCTATAGTCTATAGTATGTTATCGTTTCCTTTTGTGCCAAAATGAGCATGTGGAGACCCGAGGCCTAATTCAGCTAATTTCTCACAGGGATCTGTAAATGTTTTTTTTCCCTGGCAACATTTTACACATCTTGGCATATATTTCACCTTCTGTGCTTGGTTTCTCCCCCAGTGTTGTCCCTTCTGCCCCATTCTGTCTCAATCGCTCTTGCCATGACTCTTCCCTATCGTCATGGCTGTCTCCTATTTCTCAGCTTATTTGCTTTGTCTATTTCCTCTGCTGTCTCTCTTCTCCATGATGATGTATATATTATTATAAATATTATAATTTTTTGTAACGCCTTACATGGGTTAAATACAAGGCATAAATGATATGGCTTACACCCGCCACTTAGACTGTCCTCAATGATTAGAAATATTTTTGAATTAATGCATTACAGGATAATTTTGGTTAGAATTTTGTTATACAGGTATATACCATTTAAGAGGATATTCTTCCTAAGAGTTAGTGTTTTCAATTCTTATATAAGTAAATACAAGGCAAAAAACAATTTTAACACTCTGCAAAAGAATAGAGGGCCCTGTCTTTGAGCTTAGAACCTTTTCCTAAAGCACCTTGCATGTTTCAAAACTTACAGAGAGTCCAAAACGTGGCATTGTATTAATAATTCTATACAATATAAAAATAAACATGTTTTTATAAGCCTTAATATAAATTGAAAAGGTCAAACATCCCATACCAAACATTTTAAACCAAACAATGTTAGAGAAGGGATAGCGAAAAAGATAAGGCTTGTGACCTCAATAGGCCCTTCTAACTGGAAGGCTCTCTAACAGCTGCTCCAAATCTGGTTAAAGTATAAATGTAAAGATAATGGATAGAAGCTTTATAAAGCACTTTTTTAATCTTTACAATTAGATATCTGATGGATGAATCTCAATTCATATATAATAGGCTTTAATTTATACTCAGCAATCCATAGATGTAATTAAAATCATAATGTCTGTATTTTTGTATACATTCTTAGGAGGAATCTCTGATTCTTAAAAAGAGCTTTGATCATCCTATAGGCTGTAACAGTGGGAAAGGTATAACAATATCCTACTCCCTATGCCCGAACTTCACAGGCGATCCAAGGCAGCAGTGATATATCAGAAATAATCTGACAATGGCTATGACTACACCACTATAGCTCAAGAAAAAAATATACTTGTTTGTCCAGTATGTACCAAACTAACAATAGTTGTATCTGTGTAAGCCATGGGAATAAAAACTTTTATGGGAAACTCTCAATTTTTAAAGACTCTGTTTATGATTAGTGGAATCCATCTTGTGTATGTTACATCTCATCCCAAGAGCTGGATCATATGTGTGTGTGTTTGTAGTTATCAATGGAGGAAGGGATGGTGAGAAAGGAACACGCAGAAGGCCTTTGTTTGATAAATGGATACGGCTGAAAATGCAGCTACACACTTTTCTTCTCACTGTCCAGAAGCAGGATGTTACATTAAAGGATGTAACCAAGAAATGTAAATGCTCCTCTCAGAGACACAGCTTCCATCAATGTATTACAGATCCCTCCATGATCTGCAGAGGCATCACATTTTTTTAAATTAAAAAATAGCTGAACTTTTTTCCTGCTTAATTATGCCCATAGTCAGACTCAAAGTTTTCAAACATAAATGTTTTTCTTTGTGCAGTGGTCCTTTAAATGAAAGAACATGTTAGTGCCTATTCTCTCAATCCTTGGTGGGCATGAGAATTTTTTGGGGGGATTTAAAGACTGAAACATATTAGGAGCTCATTTGCTCATTTGCATATCCCCACCCTGTCTCCCATAATGCAGTGTCACCACTTTATTCTTAGGAGTTTGAGCTAGAAATAAATTTGCTGACTTATTTTAGACATGCTATTGTACTCACAAATGCACTATTTTGCTTGCATCAGAAACATAGTGGAAGAAAACACAAAGGGTCTCATTCAATTGCGATTTGGCCAATTGAATAGGGCCCTATATAAGCACAGAACATATTTTTTACAGAAGTTTTTAGTTAGTGAACTTCTATCCAAAAGCAAGGTCTTCACTAACTAAAAACTTTTGCAAAAACATATGCTCTGTGCTTATATAGAGCCCTATTCAATTGGCCAAATTGCAATTGAATGAGGCCCAAACAAAGCAAGGAGTTTCCTGAATACAGACAGTAGCTGTTTTTGAATTTATAAGGACCTGAAAGTTGTTCCAAGTGATCTGCTAAATCCAAGATACCCACTCTTTAAATTCAGTATCCATATACATTTTTATTGGAAATATAATGTAATTTACTCTGAACCTTTTGCAACTGTATTTGTAACAAGGTAGCAATCTAAATCAAGTAAACCCATTAAATATTACATGCAAAGTTAAATATTCTTATACAGATTATACAATATTTTCATATAAACTTCTTTATAATTAACTTTAAATGGAAATATAAAGCAATGTAAGTTAAACAAAGTGAAAATAAACTATAGTACTGTCAAAGTCTTCTTTAATGATGATGCATTTCATTTACATCACAGTCAGTCATGCATTTACTTTGCAATCAGTATATATTGATTAATAACCCCATAAAGTATTTCTGGTAGAAATTCTCTTTTTTATGCATAAAAACTTTTGAAGGCAATAAAAGGGTTATTCTAGCCTTAGCTACTTTGCCAAGACTTTTTTTCAAGCCTTGTATTCAGGAAGTAGGCAATTAGGCAAGACCAGTATAATAATTAGTAGTAAAGCTGGTGAAGGCGTCAGACAACAGCCACAATTTGTAATCATAAGACCTATCTGCCAGCATACCCACTCTGTACTTAGTTCTAAAAATATGCAATATGGCTTTTACATAAATGTAAGCAAAGGGGACAATAATTTACATTTTCTTTTTTATTTACATACAATGCAGAACCCTCTAAGAGTGGAGGTATATGCACATGGAAGCAAAGAGAACACATGGCTTGGAAAATTTTACTGCTTGGCCCCTACTTTTTAGTTATTATAAGTATGATTCTACATATAATCCCTTTCCTGGCTCGTAGACAAGGTTTTGCTGGCTCATCACTAACCTGGCTGACTCCCAAGTTTCATATATATGTTTAATCTGTGTAGTTTAGAATATCTACAGTTTGTGTGTAGGGAACAATTCTCTAATGTGTCTTGCTACTGTATGAGAGATTATTTGCATAATGATATTTTCTGTCACATACGAAAGAGACGCGATATAAGCTTGTTGGTCACATTCATTCCTGGGGATCTCAGCAGGCTCAGTGCAGATAAGTGGACAATTTATTTCATAAGGGTTGAATAGGTAGGCATTGCTCTTTATCGATTATTTGACTAAAGATATACAGCCTTATTAAATTGTGATTTGGCCAATTGAATTGGGCTCTATATAGGCACAGAGCATATTTATTTTACAAAAGTTTTTAGTTTGTGAACTTCTATCCAAAAGCCATATGCTATGTGCTTATATAGAGCCCTATTCAATTGGCCGAATCGCAATTTAATAAGGCTGATAATGACCACAAAAGATCAGTTTGATAGGCTTCAGTCTTTCTCATTGGGATTGTGTCTCAGTGCCGCTAATTTACAGTCCACTAATGATATGAATGTGATGTTGTGGGACAACCCTTCCTAAGATCAAAAACCAATGTGAGGGACACATTTAAGTTGTCAGTCTGTGCTCATTATATCTCATCTCAATCCACACACAAGTCGATATAGACTTAGTGGTCTCCACTCCACCTGCTCAAGATCCAAATATTTCCCAATATATGATATCTCCTGAATCATGCTAAACATATTGAAACCTTCTAGTTTCCTTCACTGATGAAAAACCATCAGTTTTCTGTTTTCCTCTCCCTGTACAAATTCTCTCCTCCTATCTCTCTCTATGTTATTTTGTCTCTATCCTTTGTGTGCCATGTCACTATGTATATATCTGGTACATTCCCTGGGGGCTAAACATGACATTTTTCTTGCCTCTCACTTTCATTTATGTGCCCTATTCCTTGTGCTGCCCTAAAGAATATTTGTTTAAACCACTCCCATCTCACCAAAGTCATTGTCAAAAATTTATTTCACTAACAGTCACCACTCATGCTCATCCAAATATTTAAAAATCATATAATTTTATAATGTGTGACACAGATCTCTATGGGGCTGACTTAAAAATGCCCTAATAGACCATTCCAGTTATGGAACCATACAGTAGCTTGCAAGAAACTCAGAATAACTATTCTTAATGTGAAATAAACACACGTTTTTATACTTGTGCAATCCAGTCTTAATTCAGCAAATACAACACTTTAGTTGTCTAGATAATTAAAAAAAATATATTTGAAGAACCATTACATGCTTGTTAAAGCCAAAAGGGCCATTTACCTCAATGTTAAAGCAATCTATTGCTTTTTTTATATTTCACTAAGAACAGCTAAAAATTTGGTTTGTTTACAGACACTCTCCTGACTGCTCCACGATTTACAACATCTGCTGACAATGCATTTCAAAGCTCAGTGAACAGAGAGATTTATGTTTTTTCTCGGCATTCTGGAATGTAATCTGGAATGTAATCAGCCATCGGGTAACCCACATATTTAATAGTTTTCAGCAGTAATTTCCCTGTACAGATGGATTTGGGAAGGTTAACCCCTCTTTCTGATCTGCTCTCTGCACAGAGCTCATGCTGTCAGTCTGCCTGTGGGACATGCCAAATTCTCATGTAAACAGAACTTAATTTATGATTTTGTTCTGTGAAAAAGGCACTTATTTCAAAAATGTTAAAAGTATTTGAACACGTTTTAAGGAGTACAATACATTGGTCTGCTCCAAGTTGTACTGAATTAACTGGTCCTTTAAGTATGTAACAAAATGATAATATTAGGCAAGACAGGAACTGGAAATGATGGGTTTGATTGTGATTGTATCATGTCAGATTCAATTTTAGACAGGTTATCCTATAGGGCCTTATTCTGCTATTTAGAGCTATTGTCAAGGGTCTTATTCATTATTATCCTTTATTTACAATGTGCCAAAATATTCTGTAGTTCTATACACGGGTTAAGTACAAACCAAAAACTGTTTTAATACATTGCAAAAGAAAGGAGAAGCCTGTTATTGAGCTTCAAATCAAATGTACATAGTGCTTTCCCTAAAGCACCCAACAATATTGAAAACTTGAAAACTTACGGTCTAACGTGCATGAGATGGGCTATGAGATGGGCTATATAATGGGCTATTTGAAGAGGTCCTTTGTAACAGAAGAGAATATAGTTCTTATCTGCATCCACTGTTACACTTTTCCCAGGTATCTAATAACAAACAAAAACAAGATGTCAGTCATCATTAAAATAAAACTGAATACAATAGTTACAAATTTAAGTCTGTAATGATTTATTTTAAAAATGGTGTCCATTATCATGTGAAGTTCTTCAAAAAGTAAATTATAAATATGTCACTTTAGTGATCTGCTAAGGACTTTTAGCTCTACATTATGCAAGATTCATTTTGCTTGAAAAGGAGCTGTTTCAATAAAACATAATATAGTAAAGATATATTCTCAAGAAGGAAAGCCTCAACTTGGACCCTACATTACTAGGGACTGTGGCTGAACGTCATTAAAATCTTTTTACATACCATAATGTATTTCTCATATTCTATCATTGTATATTTATCTTTAAACCCCAAATGTATTTATTTTTTTCTTAAGTTTCCAAGTCATCAGCCCTATTCAATTCCAGCCTCGGAACTCCAACTTTGAGCTCTTAAGCCCAACGTGCTTCAATTTCTTCCGAGTTATGTTGCAATTAAATTAGAAAGGGCCGCGAGCTGCGAGCGAGAGAGGATATTTCGTAGACCAATTCTCATGCACGTTGGATGTGCGATCTTGCTAACATCAATTAAGCAATTAAGTAGTAATGGATCAGAATTAGCCAATGGCAAAATAGATTGCCATCATGGCTAATGAAAGCCTGCATGATCCCATGCAGGCTCCCGACATCAGCCCTTGCTGTGGTGGTCCCAATTTTGACCTCCGCTGCAGTTAAAAACACAAGCCCTGCAAACACAATCCCCTAAAATTACCCCCCCATGCTGAGGAGCTCACTGCTTTTCATACAGGCTCCGGTAAAAAATTGTAAATGGAGCCTTTTGATTGGTTGAAAACACTGTCAACCAAATTTCAGCCAGTCAGAAGGCGCCAAGGTGTGAGACAATCAGAATGGGATACACCCCTATATCCCATTCTCATTGCCTGATGGACCTGTCATTTGTAAACCAATCAGAAGGCACTATTGCCTTCAGCTAATCAGAATGGGCATCATGAAAAGGTAAGCGTCCTATTTTGTATGTCATATATGCTTTATTATATGTAATATATGCTTTATTATATGTGATGTATGTTTTATTTTATGTGATGTATGCCTTTTTTTATTTTATGTAACTAAGGTTTTTTATTTTCTGTAAAGTAGTTTTTTTTTATTTTATGTATTTTAGGTTTTTTTTATAGGCCTAGCTAGGGTAAAATTGGACTAGATGGGGTTAAATAGGACTAGGTGGGGTTAAGTGGTTAGTGATAGGGTTAATGGGGTATGGTGAGGGTTAAATAGCGTTAAGATGGGGTTAATTAGTTAGAGGGGCATTTATTACTTAGAGGGGGGTTAATTACTTAGATGGGGTTAATTAGTTAGAGGGGTTTATTACTTAGAGTGGGGTTAATTACTTAGATGGGTTTAATTTAGATTTATTGGTTTATTGGGGTGGCTAATAGTGTAGTGCAGGGTAGTGCTTAGACTTAGTGTCCTGAGGATCTTGGAGGACTCTCATGGCACCTAGAGTGTTAATATTCGGGTTCATTAGTGTCCAAAAGGGGTCTGTATAGACCCTTATGGGACTGAGGTGGTTAATTAGAGACTTATGGGCGTCTGTATAGACCCCCATAAGTGATGGGGTTAAATAGAGGCTTATGGGGATCTGTATAGACCCCCATGAGTGATGGGGTTAATTTTTTAGTCATCGCGGTTCCTTTAAGGACCTTTACAGTCCTTTAGGGACCAGCGAGGCAGGAAATTAGAATTTTGAATGCAGCCAGGGTCCCGATGGTGAACCCCGCTGCAAGGGGTGATATGGCAGCATAGGGGGGTTAATTTTAGGTGCCAGATGGGGTACTTGAACTAAACCCGCGGCAGGGATTAACTATTTAACTGCCTCAGGGGACCCGATTGGGACCCTGCAGCAAGGGTTAATTTTGGGAGGATGCGGGGATCCTGATCGGGACCCCTGCAGCATGTGTTTAGATTTAGGGAGGGGGGGGTTTAGGTGCCGGAGGGAGCTTTGGGAGCCGGATCGAGGGTCTTTTGTGCTGCTCGGGCAGCGCACGTATGGGATTTCTTAGCCTTTGCGGTGCTCTGGAGCACCCGTGGGGCTTCAGCCAACATTTGTGTGTTACGGGCTGGCTCGCAGGGGAC
The DNA here is from genome assembly GCA_027410445.1 of Discoglossus pictus. Lineage (NCBI taxonomy): Eukaryota > Metazoa > Chordata > Amphibia > Anura > Alytidae > Discoglossus > Discoglossus pictus. The sequence continues at coordinate 84,545,287 of CM050163.1, forward strand.
ATCTTAGCAATTTAAAAGCATGATTGGATCGGAAGAGCAACGTGCATGACAGATCAATGGGTTTTCGGGCTGCAACGTTACACGTTGCCTATCTCTTAGGCATTTCTTGGCCAGCCTTCATTTTAAAACGCAAGTTCGGCTGCTTGTCTGTTTTAGAGGGGAATTTAATAGCAACGTAGTGCTACTTATGTCACTACGTGCTAAGAGTTAGCTCTTAGCTCTAATTTAATGAGGCTGCATGTCAACTTACTCTTTGTAACTGATTTTGTCTTGATGCTAGTACACTCTATGGGCCTCATTCAATTTGGGCCTGCTACTTACAAGTAACTTTGCGATTTGCTACTTTTGGCTTACTTGTTCCAGTAGCTCTACTTTTACTGACCTATTCAATTGATAGGGCGCGTAAGTTAATCCCGATCCCAAACCATGCTATCGGCAGTCAGAATTTGTGGGATTGAACATAATCACGGCCACAAGGCCGTAACTCGTGTTTCAAGCCCGCAAAATCGGAGAACTGTAAATGCTAAATTAATATCAAGATAGCACTGTAAAACACTTTAAATGATGGGGAACACAATGGGTGACTCTAGGATTAAAAGCACAACATTCTCAAGTTTGCACATCGCCAAAATCTAATACTTTATTTCATGTTTAATTTCCGTCCAAAGCCCGACAGGCTTGAATGACCTCCAAGCCTGTAACTCGTTATTCAAGCCCGTGGGGATTCCAAAGTTCTACGGGCTTGGAGGTTAAAGCACATCGGACTTCATGACGAGAATTAAATATGAAATAAAATATTTATTTTTGCCTATTTGCAAGCTGGAGAATGGAGAGGATTGCTTTTTAACTTGCTTAATTAGTGCTACTTTTTTAAAGTAAGACATTTACGAGACCTCCTTGGTACCAGTAACCTGTCATTCACATTTAGCCGTTTACAGGATTGATGGAAGGGTGAATCGAAGCAATTGAATAGTGAAGTGGGATTTTCGCGCCCGCAACTCTTGCGGCCTTTAAAGATCACAGGCTTTGAGGCAATTACCTTGCGATTCTGAGTAAAGTAAGGAAAAGTAGCTTGCAGTAAGTAACCCGACCGGGGAATGCAAGTAGGAGGCAACTGAATAGGGACGTAAGTTGCGATCTCGACTCACTGCTACATTTTGCAGTAAGTAATAATTGAATGAGGCCCTATATTAGCAATCCTCTCTGGGTGCACCATAAAAATTTATACAAATGGGTGAAATTAAATGAAAAACATAGAATTGGTTTGTTTTATAACACCATATAACAGTAGATGCATTTTAACAAGGGGCAAAGTCCCAAGTAGATTACTTTATTTTTACCAATATGCTGTACAGCATTACATATACATATGGAGCTCTACAAATAGGTCTAGAGGCTTCAAAGTGGTGTGGTGTTCAATTTCTTGAATGCAATATTGTGCAGCAGAAATCAGAGTGAGAGCTGGAGTTATAGGTGAGAGTGCAAATGAAAGTGGTATCCAGTTTCTTGAGTGCAGGGTTATGTTCTTTTATACTTGGTTTTTGTTGTGATTGTAAGCTCTTCAGATAAGGGATCTCTCTTCTGTTGCACCAAGCTGTCTGCAGACCCATTTGTTTCATATTTGTCCTGCACTGTACCTGTACTTGTATTACCTTAGACTTTGTCTATAACTTTGTCATTTGCCAGTTGTTCCCATTGTAATCTATTCTACTTTGTAAATAGTACTAGTACTGAAAAAGTTGGTGCTTTATGAATAAAGAATAATAAGAGTAATAATAACAATAACATGGCAGGAAAACAGTATTAATAATGATTAGTGTATGTCAGTCACTCAACTGGCTTCACATAGCTTCCAGAATAAATTTAAACCTGATCCTAATATAAAGCGCTCGTAATAAAAGTGCATACCCTTATATATCTGCCCATTTCCCTCTACAAATTGCTTGCTTTTGTTATCTGCTCTTATTATCACCTCTCACTCCTACCTTTAGAACTTTTCTTGAAATGTACCTACCTTATGAAACTCCTTCCCTCATTCCATCAGACTATCTCATTCAAAAACTCTTTAAAATGCATCTCTTTGAAGTAGCTTGTCACCTATATGCACAATCTGCATACTATACCAAATTGCTCACACATACATATAACACACATCCACTTCACTGCTTCAACCTATTGCCCTATAGCCAACCATTACTTCTAGCCTGTAAGGTCTTCGGAGTAGAAGACTCAAGTCTTTTGCACCAAATTGTGTACTTACTGTATTGTATATGAGTTTCTATATACCTTGTACCTTTGTAATTTGCTTATTGTAATCGACTTAAAACAAATATTGTCACTTTATAAATAAGAAGTCATAACATACAACAGTAAGGGATATGATAACACATTTCGTTATAAAAGAGTGGGTAATGTATTTGGTCAAAACAAGTAATGAGCCTTCCATCAAATATTATGTTTGTTAAATGTTAACAAACAAAATGATAATCTAATCAGTAATCATTTACTATATTATTTTAAAAAAAACTTCCAGCACACTGTTATCATCTATTCTGGGTACTAAAAATGTCAAGTTCATATACTTTGCAAGCGCATTTACATTTGCCAAAACTTTTAATGGATATATTGTTTTATTGAGCATGCTAATCCTTATACCACCTTGAGATATTTTTGGGCAGTGGCGACTTCTTTGTTGTCTAATGTAAGTATTCATTTATTTAGCTATTTGAATATCCAATTTGAGCATAAGTTAGCATCAATAGCTGGTGTAATCACCATCAGTAACTCAATAAATCTGTATATTTATCTAAGCCACTTTGAAAATGGATATAAGGGTCTGAAAAACACAGGCACTTATTAAAGAAAGCATATAGTAATTCAATCAGTCTCCCAGAGACTGTGCTCATATATCAAAAAAAAGAGACTTTAATATCAAAGAATGTTTTTTTTTGTTAAAGGAAGGTTTTTACTAGAGCTACAATAAATATACCTATACTAATGGATTACTGGCTTGGATTTAAAGTTTGCATTTTTGGAACAATGTCTATGCCTGGAGAACCTTGGAGATATTTTCTAAACCTGCACATAATGCTCTAAACTATGTGGTGGTCAATGCCACATAATGAACAAATACTGTACTTAGATTGTCCTTGTGATAAATATTTTATTTTGCTAAAATAATTACCTACACATTTATCAAATACATTTCAGTGAGGGCCAGGACATCATAACATTTTACTTTTTGGCTTTTAAATTGTGGGTTCTTCTACATACATCTATAAGCATAAACCCCACTTAGGTGCTCCCCTCTAGACTGGCTAGTGCCTAAGTTTGATAGCAATTTATCCTAAACTGCATTAAATAACATTTTCATGGCTCACTGTGGACTTCAAGCATTGTTATTATATGCCTAAGGCTTTTAACAGCCACATTAAATTCGGGCCATGTGTTAAAACGTAGCCCGTAACATAGATCTTAGAGATATTTGGTATTAAATTAGCCCTGTAACGCAGCCTGCAGACGACTTGGGGTTAAAACACAGCAAGGCCGAGAAAAGTCTACGTGTTGAGCGCCGTTGAACTTAGCACATATAAATCCTTTGATCTGTCAAGCCTGTAACCATTGCGTCTTCAATTTAGCTATTAAATTTCAACAAAGTCACTCGCGAGCAAGCTTGAACACGCAAATGGAACTCAAAGCCCAATGTGAGCTCCAGAGGACCCGCAAGAGGGGTAAAGTCCAATCCATAGCACTTGTAATGCAAATAAAACTACTGTACTTTTATTAAAAGTGAAAGTGATGTTAGGTCTTAGAATTAATAGCACCACATTCTCAAGGCCGCAAATCGCCTCAGAAAATACTTCATTTCATGTATATTTTATGTGTTATATCGATCCCGCCAATCAATGTGTTAATACATATACTGTAATTTTGCATGCATATCATATTTGCGGCTTTATTAATATTGTAATTACAACTGGAATGTGGGTTCGATCGTAGATCGTAATTGAACGCCGTAAGACTTTGAAATCAATTCTCCATTTTCTTGTGACACAATTCTGACGATCTCTGTTTCCATTGGCTCCATCTAAACCCGTAACTACGGGCTTGCTTAATTGATTAAGTTCTAGCCTGCAAAGCTGCCGGCCGACAGATGGTTTACGGTTTTGCTTCCCAGCTCGCAGCCTTTCTAATTTAATAGCATTGTAACTCTGCCAAATTTCAAGAACACAGCAGTTAAGGGCTTCACATTGGAGTTACTGGCTTGGAATTTAATGTGACCCTCAGTTAAGCATTTTGGGCTACTAGAATAGGCTGGGGAAATGGGGCTGTTTAGATCTTATCTGCCATAAAATACAATTTTCTATATTACCCTTCACTTTATCAAAAATAAATTATGATCTATATTATATTTAATATATATATATATCACATATATAGTTGTGAGCGTACGAGTTGTTGCTAACGCTGCGGGCTCGCGTAACATGATAATAGGAAAGCTTGATTTGCTATAACAGTATTGTGACTATGGCACTGGAAGGCCAAGGCAGGAAGCACCCGGTATGTGGAAATCTCTAACATTGTAGATTCACTTTGAGGCTGTGCTCAAGTAACACAGAAAAGCGGCATCACTTAGAGACTGTGCTCAAAAGACAATTTAATGATATTAATCTTTTTTTTGGGGTGTGTTAAATAATGCTTTTACCTAGAACCAATTGTAAATCTAGTAATTCTAATGCTTTTATTCTTTTGAACAATATTTGTGTAGTACAATAAAAAGCCAGGGCTTGAAATTGTCATTAGTGTACAATAAATAAAATAAATATGCATCTACTATTAAAAATGTCTACTCCTACAAATGCATTTAAATAATGACCTTTTCCCAGAGTTTTCATGTCGAATCGCTGAACTACCCAGACTACTTTAAAGCAGTAAACTCATATAATGAACATTAACTAAAAAGTAATATACACAGATTGTTCATTTTGTTAGTGTTTTGTTTACCTGCCTACACTGTTATAATATACTAGCGACTTGCCCGTTAAAAATGACGGCAATAAAAAGTGAAGCCTGGCAAAGCTGTTTGCCACACAATGGGAGCCTCTCCCCCCACTACTTTACTGGCCTCGCAATGAGCGCCTTTGGCGCTCATCACTGGCCTTGCAATGAGCGCCTCCCCCCCTCTACCTCTCCCACCCTCTACTTTACTGGCCTTGCGATGAGAGAAGGGGGAAGAGACACAGGGGAGTGAGAGGAGGCGGAAGATACACAGGGAGGGAGAGAAGGGCGAAAGACACAGGGGAGGGAAATGGGGGGGAAGAGACACAATGTGTCTCTTTCCCCCTCTGCGTGTCTCTTTCCCCCTCCCCTGTGTCTCTTCCACCCTCCCCTGTGTCTCTTTCCCCCTGTCACCCGACCCTAGTGGCTGTTCCCCACTCCCTCATGTCTCTTCCCCCTCCCCTATGTATCTTCCCCCTCCTCTCCCTCCCCTGTGTCTCTTCCCCCTCCTCTCACTCCCCTGTGTCTTTCCCCTCATCTCACTCCCCTGTGTCTTTTCCCCCCTCCTTTCCCTCCCCTGTGTCTTTTCCCTCCTGTGCCTCTTCCCCACCTCTCCCTACCCTGTGTCTGTTCCCCCTCCCCTGTGTCTCTTTCCCCCTCCCCTGTGTTTCTTTCCACCTACCCTGTGTCTCTTTCCCCCTCCCCGGTGTCTCTTTCTAACTCCCCTGTGTTTCTTTCCACCTCCCCTGTGTCTCTTTCCCCCTCCCTGGTGTCTCTTTCTAGCTCCCCTGTGTCTCTTTCCACCTCCCCTGTGCTTCTTTTCCCACTCTCCCTCCCCTGTGTATCTTCCCCACTCTCCATCCCATACATCTCTTCCCCCCTGTGTCTTTTACCACACCTCCCTCGTGTCTCTTCCCCCCATTTCCCTCCCCTATGTCTTTCCCCCCTTCTCTCCCTCACTGTGTCTCTTCCCCCTCCTCTCACTCCCCTGTGTCTCTTCCCCCTTCTCTTACTCCACTGTGTCCCCCCCTCCTCCCCTGTGTCTCCCCCCCTCCCCTCCTCCCCTGTGTGTCTTCCCCCTCCTCCCCTTTGTGTCTCTCCCCTCCTCGAGGCTAACAGGGCGCAACAATGTCTATGCCTGTAAAAAATATTTTGCGCTGGGCCCCTGCCAGAACCAAATCACTCAGTGCTCTTTCTCCAGTCCCCTTCCCAGAACTGCTCCCCTCCCGAAGACTTCTTCCAATAGCAGCAAATCTACCCAAAACTTTACTCATTCTTGCTCCACCCCCAAGACCCCTTTCCAAAACATATATATACATCACCCGACACAGCACCCACCCCTCTTAGCATTCATCCCCATCCAGTTCTTGTCAGCAGCCATCCTCTCTCAGCATCCATTCCTGCATAGCACCCATTCCTATGTCCATTCTTCTTCCTCCTGTACTTTGCTGCCACTTTGCACCCCTTGCTGCCTTACCTTCTTTCCTGTTACACATCACCAGCATACGGAACTGCTCCAAACTGCGACCTCATAATAGGCGTGTATATGCAGCCAAGGAGCCACAGGGGGGCACAGAAGGGTGTGAAAGGTTGGGCCAATGTGTGTGCACTGCACTACTGGTAGATCTGCCTCTGTCTATATACATACATACATACATAAAAACAGCAAAAAAAGATATCTAAAACCAAAGTGGCGATAAGTAATTTATTTTATTTTCTACATATAAAGGTGAAATAGTAAGTTAATGTGTGTGTATATATATATATATATATATATATATATATATATATATATATATATATATATATATATTTGTATATCATCAGTGTGGGGCTTTCTGGATTGTGCAGTAGATTTTTGTAGCGAGTAGTTAATTACAACAATCATTAAACTTATGAGAGATCCATTAAGATTGAAACAGTTCTGTCTGTGGGTAGGTCTCCTGGTTTGTGCATAATCCATCCTGTGCTATGGTTAAATCTGTGTTATACAGAGAGCATATGCCTAAGGAGCAATGTATAAATGTATATATTTTTGAATTAATAGAGTGAGAGTGCATTGTGGTCTCATTTGCATGTCCCCGCCAAGTTTCCCAGAGTGCAGTGCATCAACTGTATTTCTAAAAAACTTGAGGAGGAAATACGTTTATTAACTTATTTTCCAGACATTCAAATATAATCACAAATGTGCTATTCATTTTCTGTACTACTGTACTCTGTGGAGTTCTTCTATCACTCTTCAGGCTATCAAAGGTTTAAAGATCGATATATATATATATATATATATATATATATATATATATATATATATATATATATACAGTCAGGTCCATAAATATTGGGACATCGACATAATTCTAATCTTTTTGGCTCTATACACCACCACAATGGATTTGAAATGAAACAAACAAGATGTGCTTTAACTGCAGACTTTCAGCTTTAATTTGAGGGTATTTACATCCAAATCAGGTGAACGGTGTAGGAATTACAACAGTTTGTATATGTGCCTCCCACTTTTTAAGGGACCAAAAGTAATGGGACAGATTAACAGTCATAAAACAAACTTTCACTTTTTAATACTTGGTTGCAAATCCTTTGCAGTCAATTACAGCCTGAAATCTGGAAAGCATAGACATCACCAGACGCTGGGTTTCATCCCTGGTGATGCTCTGCCAGACCTCTATTGCAACTGTCTTCAGTTCCTGCTTGTTCTTGGGGCATTTTCCCTTCAGTTTTGTCTTTAGCAAGTGAAATGCATGCTCAATCGGATTCAGATCAGGTGATTGACTTGGCCATTGCATAACATTCCACTTCTTTCCCTTAAAAAACTCTTTGGTTGCTTTTGCAGTATGCTTCGGGTCATTGTCCATCTGCACTGTGAAGCGCCGTCCAATGAGTTATGAAGCATTTGGCTGAATATGAGCAGATAATATTGCCCGAAACACTTCAGAATTCATCCTGCTGCTTTTGTCAGCAGTCACATCATCAATAAATACATGAGAACCAGTTCCATTGGCAGCCATACATGCCCACGCCATGACACTACCACCACCATGAGGTCACTGATGAGGTGGTATGCTTTGGATCATGAGCAGTTCCTTTCCGTCTCCATACTCTTCTCTTCCCATCACTCTGGTACAAGTTGATCTTAGTCTCATCTGTCCATAGGATGTTGTTACAGAACTGTGAAGGCTTTTTTAGGTGTTGTTTGGAAAACTCTAATCTGGCCTTCCTGTTTTTGAGGCTCACCAATGGTTTACATCTTGTGGTGAACCCTCTGTATTTACTCTGGTGAAGTCTTCTCTTGATTGTTGACTTTGACACACATACACCTACCTCCTGGAGAGTGTTCTTGATCTGGCCAACTGTTGTGAAGGGTGTTTTCTTCACCAGGGAAATAATTCTTCGGTCATCCACCACAGTTGTTTTCCGTGGTCTTCCGGGTCTTTTGGTGTTGCTGAGCTCACTGGTGCGTTCTTTCTTTTTAAGTATTTTCCAAACAGTTGATTTGGCCACACCTAATGTTTTTGCTATCTCTCTGATGGGTTTGTTTTGTTTTTTTCAGCCTAATGATGGCTTGCTTCACTGATAGTGACAGCTCTTTGGATCTCATATTGAGAGTTAACAACAACAAATGCAAATAGCACACTTGAAATTAACTCTGGAGCTTGTATCTGCTCTTTGTAAATGGGATAATGAGGGAATAACACACACCTGGCCATGGAACAGCTGAGCAGCCAATTGTCCCATTACTTTTGGTCCCTTAAAAAGTGGGAGGCACATATACAAACTGTTGTAATTCCTACACCGTTCACCTGATTTGGATGTAAATGACCTCAAATTAAAGCTGAAAGTCTGCAGTTAAAGCACATCTTGTTAGTTTCATTTCAAATCCATTGCGGTGGTGTATAGAGCCAAAAAGTTTAGAATTGTGTCGATGTCCCAATATTTATGGACCTGACTGTATGTATATACATGATATGACTATGAAACTATGTAACTAACTATGAAAAATAATAGAGGGAAGTGTATAAGGGAAAATGGTGGATTATTTTAGAATATGTTCATATGACGTTTATTGTATAAGCTAGTGACTTGCCCGTCAAAAATGACGGCAAGAAAATTTGAAGACTAGCAATTCTGTTTGCCACATAATGCAAGGCTCTCAGTCCTGTAAGTTGCGGGCCTCGCGATGAGCGCCTTTGGCACTCATCGCGAGCCCAGCTATGAGCGGCTTCGCTGCACATTGCAAGCCTTGAGCAACCCGGCACTTTGATGCCTCACAATGAGCACCTTCGGCACTCATTTCGAACCTCTACCACATCTACTTTATGGGCCTAGCTATGAGCGCCTACGCATGCACAAGTCGCAACTCTCCAGAGCTTTACCAACAAAGTTGCAGATCCACAACTATTATATGTGATATGTATTTTTATATTTTTTATATTTATTTTTAAGTGGAATGTTATTAGTAATTAATAATGGAGATTTTTGAATGGTGCTGTAAATATAGATGGAAACAGTCTCCTAATGAAGGGAAAGGTTTGTTTTAGAATATTAAGACTATTTAGAATAATATTATTATTTATAGCTTAAGGGACAGATGGTGACGGGATGATATGATAGTAACCTTCAATTATATCAAAGGATTTAATAAAGTTCAGGCAGAAAAAGTTTAATGCAAGAACAAGAATTTAGAATTTGAAGCTGGAAGGCTCAAGATTTAGGCATAAGGTGCAAAAGTACTAGTTTGCAGAAAGGGTAAAATATATGTGTTGTAGTGCAAACGGTAGGGTCAAACAAAGTTTATACTTGTGGTAAGCATAAGCCCATCCAAAGGCTTTATTAAGCTAAGCTTTTAGGTAGGTATAATGTGCAGACTAGATGGACATTTTGGGTTCTTATTAGCTGTCAAACCTGTGCTTCCTTTTGGTCCACTCAGGCAGCTGACAACCTGTGTCCATCAGGAATTTTTCATTGATCTGTATAGTAATACTGGTGATCTACACTCTTTCCTCCTGAGATGTACCATACATATTTGTGTGATTACCCCTGATTATTTTTCCAACTGTCCTCAAAAAATGCTAATGACCAAATACTTTGGTGTCAAAATGTTTGATTTGCTTATGTATTTCTGAAACAGAGACTAAATTATGGATTTAACAATTTACGTTCCCTTTACTATATGAATGCTCTTTTCTCTAGTGTTTTAATGATATGTATAATTATTGTGTAGCAAGACCTTACTTATAGTACCAATAAATCCATCTCACTACAGCTAAGACAATATTATTTTTAAAAGGAAATTGAAGTCTTCTTTGATTTGTTTCTCTTACTCCTGTTCCTATTAAGAGCAGCGTATTTTGCAGATGAGTTTATACATTCCAGACAATCAGATAACTAAGAACAGCTTCTGATCAGAAGTATTCCGAGCCTGCTGGGATGATTATGTAAAATGACAAAACATGGAAAAGCAAAACCAAAGATTTCTCCTTATAAAACGAAATATTCACTCAGTTACAGAAAGTGACGTCCAAATGAGTGGTGATTAGCATCAGTGTTTTGCCTTGCTTCAGATTTGTCTCTTTCATTTATGGTCAGAGATTAAAATGCTTTTTTTTGTAAAATGTAGGAAAATGATGCTTGAGGCAAAGGAAGCAGCGTATCTGACTCAGACAATGCACTGGCCTCTGACAGAACAGCAATGCCCCTCACAACCTTTTTCTTTACATTTCTGTATATATATATGTATATATATTTGTCTATATGCCAACTTATTATGTATATCATATATACTAGCGAATTGCCCATTAAAAAATTATGGCAATGAAATTGTAAGTGAGCTAATGCTGTTTGGTGTATAATAATAAAATAACTAATAGATTAATAAAGTAATATACTTTACCTATTTTGAAGTAATTTATGCAGGAATCATTGTGTTGAAGAGCTGGCAATCTGTTTTGATGTTGCTGCAGCATCAGTGCTGTGGAGCTGCTGTGTAAGCGTGATGAATGTGCGCAGTGTAATAGTGTGCGTTTGCGAGACAAAACCGTTAGCATAGCTGTGTACTTCCGCATTGTATAAGTTATTGTTCTAAAATGGCGGCTAATGTGTGGTATGCGTCTGTAGCAGAATATCCGTAGCTGTTTTGTGGTGTTTTGCGTGTTTCTGGTGGTGTTTTGCGTGTTTAGAGTCCTGTAGCCTCGTTTTCGTTTTGTTCGGCGGCCATTTTTTCTCTCGCTTAGAGAATTTTTTAGAGTCTAAACTCTTTTATTTTGAATTAAATTAAGGTGTAACTTCATTTTTTGAGGTGCTGGATGCTTCCTCTTGTTGTAGGTAAGCTTTTTATATATGTGTTGTGTGTATTTATTGTGTTTTTAATTTTTTCATGTCCGCGGGTTGCGGACGATTTTTGCGAGGTCGTAATGGGTGGTAACGTGTCTCGTATTTTGTTTGCGTTACGACGTAAAGTTTGCGAGGGTCGCAGTTGCTGGCAAGGAGCGCCTTACTATTTTTGGATTAAAAGAGTGAGGTACATTGTATTCTCATTTGCATGTCCCCACCTTTTAGACATGCAAATGGGCGTATTAATGTATTATTATTAGTTTTCTGTACTCTGTACGGTGGAGAGCTTTTTTCACTCTAGTGCTCACCATACACAAAATGATTGTTGTGGAATATGTATATGTATATCTGTATATGTGTATATATATATATATACAGTATATATATATATATATATATATATATATATATATATATATATATATATATTTATATATATATATATATATATATTTATATATATATATATATATATATATATATATATTATGTATCAAAGCTTTCATGGGAAAGACGTACTGCTCCTCTAGTGGCTAAATCTGATAATGCATGATTAAGTTTTATTTTATTTATTTTTTTGTGTCCCCTATTCATTTAATCTGGGTAGGATTTGTCTCCCCATCCCCTCCGGGTGCCTACACCCTTATGTGTACCCACTATTCTTTCTGGAAATTAACAAAACTCAGTATTATAAATATGTTCAACAAAAATACAAATATGTAAAACACTTTTTTTTTATCTCAATTCTGTGTTTACCACTATGCAATAATATAAGCCTGCCCATGAACTACACATCTTGATAGAGAACATAACTTCAAGTAAGTAAGAAGAACTTCCAGTTGGAATAAATCATTTTTAATGTCTTGATACAGAAATAAATAATATGTTTTGAATGTTAACTATTTAATGAAAATATATAAATTTATTCAACCACATTTTGCTTTGGAGTCATAAATTGCTGAACTTTGCCCTGTTTTCCCTTCTTGTTATTGTCTATGCTGTTTTATATGTGCCTATATGGCAATTCTGTAGAACTCAGCATACACAGAATAAAAAATATGCCTCTAATTTGAAATTACAAATAACTTTTTTTTAAGTATTGACTCAAGCTTTGATCATAGACTAAGTATGAGAAGCAGGAAATAAATATTGAAATGCTATTTTCTATACTATGAGTCGCAAGTTACAGTAACATTGTGTATTTACTTTCATTTGATTAAAGAAACCAAATATAACATGCACATAATTTTAGCATCTGACATTAATGTTTGCACACCAGTAACTCTGGGCTGGTGGGCCCCACTGTGCTGTGCAAAACTACTTGATGACTGCATTTAACCATTTAACTGTAAAATACACAAGAAGTGTTGCAGATTTATGGATGTCTTATAGAATAACACGTTGAAGAAGAGGTTCTCAAAGATCCCCAAGTGATCTTTAGTACATATCGGCCCTTGGTTTATTGGTGTATCACATATATACCGTATTTTTCGCCATGTAAGACGTACCTGACCATAAGACGCACCTAGTTTTTAAAGGAGGAAAACAAGAAAAAAATATTCTGAATCAAACACAAATACACTTCACACACATATACACACCTACATCACACACAAATATATATATATATATATATATATATATATACATACACCACACACACATTTGGAGCATTTGGGAGCCTCCAGGAGCTATTAAGGCCTCCCTGACCATCCTAGTACCCCCTGCCCATCTTGATCTCACCCCATCGTGCAGCGCTTCCTACCAGCACTCCTCCTGTACTGCAGCCTTCCCTTGCGTTGCGTGTGTGACGTCACTAAGATGCGCCGGTAGACGAGATGCAGTTTAGAGGCATGCTGCTGGTGCCGTAGGAGGGGAGAGGATCAAGAGGGGCAGAAAGAGGACTGCGAGCAAGCACCACACAAAGTTAGGGGCAGTTTTAATGCAGGCAAAATGTGTTTTTGTCGTATAAGAAAAATACGGTAGTTGTTGTACTGTGAGTTGCCGTCCCGAAAGCACTCTTTGAGCGGCACAGGTGCTTATCGCTAGCCACGTGGGATTTAGCTGCAATGAGCTCCAAAGGCGCTCATTGCAGGGCTCAAGGTGAGCACCATAGGAGCTCATCGCCAGTCCAGCGGGACTTACGAGGCACGCAATATGTTATGGACAGCAATACTTTCAAGTTTATGGCCCGCAATACTTTATCGGTCAAGCGCAAAGAACCCAAAAAACAACAAATCCTTTAAAAAAAAAAACGTATACGCTCACAGACAACTCAGGGGGAGAGCCAGGGATCCTGTGAATTAGCTAGTAAGATTATTTAAGGTGTAACTTCATTTTTTGAGGTCCTGGATCCCCCCTCTTGCTGTAGGTAAGCTTTTTATGTATGTGTTGTGTGTATTTATTGTGTTTTTAATTTTTTCATGTCCGCGGGTTGCGGCTGATTTTTGCGAGGTCGTAATGGGTGGTAACGTGTCTCGTATTTTGTTTGCGTTACGACGTAGAGTTTGCGAGGGTCGCAGTTTTTGAACACTCTAAAATCGGCTAAGCGAGAAAAAAAAGGCGGCCTGAAAAAAACTTTAAAAGTCTCAAACGGGATGAAAACGAGGACGAAACACATAACACTTACCTGAACAACGCCAGCCACATCCGACTTACAAAATATATGATTACAAAGGCAGTAAATTGCTCACGAGACACGTAAGAAATAGACAATCGCCTCCATTTTATCCTGAGTAACTTGCAAATAACAACATTACAAATCTAAAATGGCGGTTTTCCCACCAAAAATAACAGCTGTGGCTCGCGCATGCAGGTTATATATACTGCACAGTTTGTACAATTGTCACACTTTCTCCTCAGATGATGAATAGTCTCACTGTTAATTTTCTGCTGCTCGAAAATCAAAAAAGATTTGTAGCTGTTTAGAATATTGTTTGCTGAAGGCGCTCATTGCAGGGGTGGAGATGAGCGCAGCAGGCGATCATCGCGAGACCCGCGGGACTCACACATAGGACAGGGGAGAGCCATGGAGCCTGTGAGTGAGGTTGCAAGTTAATTTGAAGCATATTTGCCCTTTTTCTGCAATTAAATTGGCTGAGTGAGAAAAAAAATGGAGGACGAAAAAACTTAAAGGATGAAAACGAGGCCGAAGGCAGTAAAAACAACCCTGAAGCCAGTAACACTTAACCAAACAACGCGAGCCACGCAACACTGCAGACCAGACACAGAGGAGAAAGACACGGGAGGGAGAGGGGGTAGAGGGTGGAAAGAGACACAGGGCTGAGAGACGGATGAAAAGAGACACAAGGGGGAAATAAGGAAAAAAAATAACACAAAGCACGAAGAGAGGGGGAAACAAACACAGGGGTCAGAGACAGGGGAGAGGCTCGCAATGAGTGCCGAATGCTCTCATCGCTGGGTTTGCGATGAGCGCTAAAGGTGAACATTGGAAACCACGAAAGTTGTGGGTTGCCAAGACCTGCAATGAGCGGCGCACATCGCGAGGCCTGTACAGTGAACAGAGGGAGAGGCTTGCAATGATGTCCTACCTAAGTAAATTCTCACTTCCTCCCTGGTCTCTCCTAATCCTTATCTGTCTTTTTGCCAAGGCTTTTCTGCCTTTCCATTCCCTTTAGATTGTAAGTGGTGAGTTTCCAATCTTGTAGGGTGCTTTGTGAAAAAGCACTTTCTGCAAAGATTCTAAGCTCAAAATAGAGCCCTACACTCTTAAAATTTGTTATTACTGTATTTTCCCCTATTCTTAACCCATGTATAGCACTACAGACTATGTTGCCGCATTACAAATAAAGGTAATAATAATAAGCATTTGACTATTAAAAAAAAAAAAAAAAATGATAATAATAATTTGTGGATTAATACCTGGACCGAGCTACTGATTAAACCCTCTATGATTCAACAGAGTTATCTAGTTGTAATAAGGAAACACTGGTATATAAATGTGACAGCATTTCCCATAGTTCAATTCACTACATTACTTCTGTGTTATTGGAAATGTATTAACTTCAGCCTTTTTAGGCTGAATTCAGAAGGAGGTCTCTAAGGAAAAACAACTTTTTCAACATTATTCTGCAATCATATTCTAAATAATATAGCATATAAATTTAGCCTTGCATATCATACTCCCATATGCACCATTTTTCCCAAAACTGATGTTTTCATGCAGTGCAGCTCCCTTTTCTAAGTTCCTTTAAGCAGGTTTTTTTTTTATAAATTCCCAGACTCAAAAATATTTATATATTATGGTAATTTATGAAATATAGCTTGGCTTTAAGTGGCATATGTGCCAGTCTTTGTCAGAAATCTACTGATGAGCAGGGCTGGATTTACATTGTTTCTGGGTGTATGAGAGCTAGTACATCTAATTTCTCGAGCCCCATGTTGCTCCACCCACACCTAATATATCATTTGTTATTGTAATATTGTTATATATATATATATATGAAGAGTGAGGTAGCCTTGAGTGTCCAGTAACCTAGATGAATAATCGGAGTATTGTAGTATACAGTTATACCTTTTTTAGTGCACAAACAAATTCATTGAAACGACAAGCTTTCGAGAGCAACACCTCTCTTTTTCAAGTCAGAAGCAATTCATGATGTCTGTCACTTTGAAACTCTGCTCTGGATTTCACTGCTTACATTTAATCAGTATTGCTTCTGACTTGAAAACACAGACCTATATGATGCATTTTGCTCGAACAAGTTTTTTCAAAGATAGCGTCTGACGTCTGACGTCATGTCCCCATATTTAAAGGTGAGTCCACAAATAAATTATCATTCTATCTATATTCAGATAGATACACATGAAGAAAATATCATAAAATATAAGAAAATCTTGGCTTATAATATTGAACTCACAAACTAAAGCATCATTTTTGTACAGGGTCATATGATCTAAAATTAATAAACAAATTGAATGATAATAATATTAACATCAGACTTACCAGTAATATACAGAGTAATTAAAGTGACTTCCTTGATATAAAAGCCATAAAAGCCAGGAAAAACTTAAACCACCTTTTTTTTTGTAAAACTATAACCACAAATAAAATTATTTATTGGAAGACGAATTTTTGTTGAGAAGCACAAATAAATAATGAAGTCTGATTCCATATGCCACCAGTACCACACCCTCTTTTTTAATTCATACATTTTTGTTAAATATATAATTTCATCTTTTTTGTTTTGTTGAATATTAACTATTAGTGAAAATATATCAATTTACTCAACCACATTTGGCTTTGGAGTCATAAATTGCTGAACTTTGCCCTATTTTCTCTTCTTGTTATTGTTCTAATGCAGAATATGGTAATACAAAATGTGTTATTAATAACTTGCCTTCTGCTGAGTACTTAAGAATTTGTAGAAACTATTCAGTTGGACTCATTTTGAAGAGAAAGCTGACAATTTGTTGGATAGGTTGGAGAGGTTATAAAAATGTGTCTTACGAAAGGCATATCAGAAAACCATTAACAGAAACAGAACAGAAGTACTTATTACTAAGAAAAAAACAAAAGGAGTCGAAAATACATTTTATCACAACCTTAAAAGCACAACTTTAAAGCAGTACTTAGAAGAGTCTCGCAAAGCGTTCAAGTGTCTAACTCTAAAAGCACACCAAAAATAAACAAATCCTGTACAAAAAATTATAACACACTCACACACAGCACAGGGGGAGATACAGAAAGCCTGGGAGAGAGGTTGCAAGTGAATAACACCCAGATTTATGGTGGACGAAAAACGTAAAATTTCAGAAACAGCATGAAAACGAGGCTCAGCAACGCCAGGCAAAAATACACGACGCACAAGACAGTAACACTTACACGAACAACGGAAGGCACGTAGGACTTTGAAAATACACAACACTGAACACACTTACACGAACAACGCCAGGCACACAGGACTTTGAAAATAAAACCAATGGCAGTCAACGCGCGCCACGCAAAGATTCAGCACACACACACACACAGGAAAAAGACACAGGGAAGGGACTGGGGGGGGAGATTCTGCAAAGAGTCATATGGGCACTCATTGCGAGCCACGCGTTGAGTGCCGATGGTGCTCATTGCGGGGCTCCCGACATTTGCGATTATGGTCATGCAATTGCCTCCCTCGCGAAGCAAGAGACGCCTGCGAGCCTCACAAAGCAAAGCGAGTTGTTGACGCACGCACCTCTGCAATGAGCGCCGGAGGAGTTCATTGCACTGCGAGCCTCGCACTGCGAGCCTCGCACTGCGAGCGTCGCAAAGCGAGACGAGCAGTTGAAGCATGTGAGACTTAGGCTGCAATGCGATGAATGCCGAAGGAGCTCAGCGTGGGGCTCGCTATGAGCACCAAAGGTGCTCAGAGGAGCAAAAAGCCTCACATTGTATGGCAAACAGCATTGACAGCCTTACAATTTTATTCCCGTCATGTTTGACAGGCAAGTTCCTAGTTTAATATATTGGGTTTAATAATATTCTATATGTGGGGATGACAACCAGATCACTAAGGGTAAACATGCAAGAACACAAGAATGGTGGAACGAGATACTTTACAAAAGAAACATAATAATAGTTGCAAGTCACTTCAGATAATATTATAACTGAAACCCAAAGCACAATTTGAATAAAAGTTATTGCAAGAGCAAACAAGATGAATTTATCTGATAAATTCAATACACCCTTATGACATGAATGAGTATACCAACATACAGTATTTCGTTAAACATTAAAGTTGACCATTGCAAAATATTTGGTTAGGGGATGAGAAAATATAATACATTTTGACAAAAACATAACAAAATGTTGTTAATAAACCATTGGAAGTTGATGGTGATTCAACTATATACATACATGTTCAATAATTTTTTGGGACAAAAATATTGTTGCATTTCATAGTGCTCTGGATAACATCGTTGCCATATTATTAACTTTAACTGAGACAAGAGATATTATTACTAACTAGGATTTATGATCATAAACATGACAAACAATTGCACTATTGTCTGTAAAGTATTCAAATAATATATTTTTTTTATATCATATAAACTTTATTGAGAGTAGAATGAATGACAACAACAAATAAAACATTTCAGGAATGAAAATACATTGAAACCTAACATAGATGTCCTCCAAAATGTGTTACTGGGGCTGTTCTGTACTTCCTCAAAGTAACTTGTTTTCAAAATTTTTAGTGATATTTATAATACATATTGAAATCTAACAACTCCGTAGAGATAGTAAGCTAGTTGAGCTTAAATAGATTCAGTGTAAAGATTAAAAGGGGAGAAAGATAAAAGTTTGCTTTAGCTTGCCATAACAAAGGGAAACTCAACATTTCTCCAATCACTCCCCCCCCCTCCGCCGCCTCTTTGGCAGTTTTTTTTTTTAGTCATGTTATTATTACCTTACCTCCAGCAGAAAAGTCAGCCTTCTTCCAATTCCGTCCGAATCGTACCGCTCCCCGCTCCACTCCCCACCTAGCCGCACAAGAAACAATAAGCCCCACACGACCTCCCAGACTACCCCTCCTCAAGGAGTACCGTCTGGTGATCTAATCCAAGGTTCCCATATTTCTAAGAATGCAGGAAGAAAGTCTAAAAGAGTATAAGTCATCCTTTCATTAATGAACAGAAAATTTACTTTATTAATTACTTCTTGAAAGTTAATAGAATTGCCTTTCCATCGCCTGGCAATGATGTTCTTGGCTGCTAGATAAATCATTTGAGCCAGCCTATTGCCTTTTTTCCCTAATTCCAAATGGTGTATTCCTAGAAGGCATGTCACTATTAAAGGTGTAATTGGGGTGTTCAACAATCCTGAAAATAGTGTGGCTGCCTTATCCCAGATCTCAGCCACCCCTTCCTTGACACCCCCTAAAGCACTTGTCTGAGATTGTTGGAAAAAAACTTGTTCAATCTAACTGGAGTCATGTATGCTCGGTGTAGAATTTTTAGAGAAGTTTCCAGGAGACTGAAGTTAAGTCAAATAATATTTTTTAAAACAGTATGTAATCTTAATTATTTCTCTCATAGAAAGATACATTATTCTAGTGACAAAATAACTTATCAATAAAATGAGAATTTACATTTCAAAACACACAATGTGTTGCCAAGTATAACTACCATGGATATTTAATTACTAATAGGGTGTTTATTTACAGTAATGAGTCATATAAACATATATATCCATTCCCCTGGTTTTGTACAATTGCTATTGTTTCAACATTTTCTAAGATGTTATCATTTATATACAATTAATGGTTAGGTGTCTTGTGACTTTCTATGGATGGGTACATCTAACAGTGTTGTTGGCTTCAAAACAATAACACTAGTTCATGCTTTTTTTGTAATGGAAATAATAAGAGGATGTAGATTAACAAATTATTAAATATATGAGCATTTTATTAGATAGTACCTTATTATTCAATTGCAGAATTTTACATTACATAGATTTAATAAATCCCCTTACCTCTAAAAATGTAGTCGGAAAACATTTATACATTTAATATAGATAGTAAAATAATAAATTATCACTTTTTAAATTTGAATTGGCGGAGTCATTCCATGGATCATAAGTGGTTACTCCACCTGTCACATTGCTAGGATTGGATAAGCGCAGATGATGTAGATAAAGGGAGTGGTGTCTGTCAGCATCATATAGAAGCTGGCATTCCGTGCGCCATTTTACTTTAAGAAAACTATGTAGGAGAAACACGTCAGAAATAGGAGCTTCACAGACACTATACATGAGTACTTTACTCTCTATATAATTGGGAAAATGGGGGCTATCAAGACACCTTAGTCGATGACCTTGCTCTCACAATATATTGCCAAAATGGGGACTTCCAAGATACTGAAGTGGAATAGATTACCATTGTTTAAAAGATGGGATTCTGACAATGTTACTCTACTATAGGGTGTTTTGAGTAGACATACAAGAAGGTAGGGTCCCATTGGAGGCGGGGGGGGGGGGGGGGGGGTCTATTATTCATGGACCTGTGATAGAAGGGTGTAATTGGCGTTGAACCTGGCTCACATTCATTGAAGTATACATAAAAATATAAAAAACACACAATTAGCCTCCATAAGCAACAGTGCATGTACAAGGCAAACCATTTAGTATGCACTATGGAAACTAATTACTAACGATATATGAGAGTTTATTAATCTCAAAATACTGTATAGCTTTGTGATATAAAATGCATACTTCAAGGAATTGTTACATTATTATACCTTATACAATATTATGCCTTGTGTTTTCACAAAGAGGGAATATATATACAAGAGCATGAAATCTTTATATTGTGGGAGTACATTTTATTGAATAATTAAATCTGAGTTTAAGGGGAGTAAATTGATCTTATTTTATACAGTAACAATTAAAGTTATGTTTTAAACTAATACCCCATAACCAAGAGTGCATCAGATAAATAATCTTTGTGCTGATGGTATATATTGAAATGTATACACAAACTGGATATTTATTGGTTAACAAGGGAAGCAGGGAGCAGATTGCTCTGAGTATTACACTTCACAAACATTCCCCTCAAAAAATGCTCTTAGTGCCGTGCTAGAGCAGTCAGGGACTATGTGTAAAAAAATAAACTGAAATTTAAATAGTTATGTTATCTCATGTCATGGAAATGAGGTGCCCACTTAGGGATGCACTCTTAGGCAGCTGCCTTTTCTCCTAGTTAGAAATCTGTCCATGCTGATGAGTCTTATGTAACAATTTAGGTCCTTCAACCTTTCTCAAATTAACTATGCATATAGGCTAAGTATGTTTTCATACAGTGAGCATCCACACTCCTAGAATCATATTACCTAGTTCAAGCTTACTGTATATGGTTTAGTGAAATACAGCATGAACATTGTTTCATTCACAACAGTCCATATAATGGGTTAATCTCAAATACATAAATTTAATTTGACAAAGTAATTTGATGAATCAGTCGTTTTATCAAAATCTTCTGGCTTCAAAGTTTAGGCAGGAAATGGCATCCCATTACGAGCAGTGAAGACTTTGATAAAAAGGCTAATGTCCTAGAATGTTAAATGTTAGATTATGCACATTTTTTAACAGCTGTGTTACCCAGATCTGTCAAGTACTTAGCTCATTGTAGATATGTAGCTCCCTATGGAGTGTGACTGATGAGTCATTGAACCAACATGGAACCAATAAGAATATTAAGAATAACATTGCATGAAATACAGTGGTATAATTCTTACCTTTCTGAAAATTGTTTTTTTCAGGACCTTTTATCCCACGGCCTCATCATGGAACCATTTCTCTAAAAAAATACAATCTCTAATAATAGTTTAGGGCCAATGCCAACCGGACGTAAATATGAAACTACATTATGTCAATGTCTTGAATATTACATTACAGCTAGGTTATTTTGCTATTGTTGGCAAAAGACACAATACTGAGTAATCATCAATCTGTATGTGGGATATATGCAAAAAGTTAAACTTATGCTATAATTTTACTGATATGCCTGACGGATTAATTTCAGCTTGCAGAAAAGCAGAAAATTCATTAGTTGATTGAAAAGAACATGTTGCAAAACAAATCCAGCAGCAATTATTTCTGCTCTCGCTCTGCATTACGATATTTTCTATCATGTGAGTAAATCCTGCAAGTTATCCTGAAAGCCTCAGACATTTGTTGTATATTGTAATAACAAGAAAGTTGATTGGCTGCAGGCAATCAAGAAATTGTTTTTTATGACATAATTTTCAAGGTATATATATATATACTTTATAGTTTCTAGAAAAAAAAAGGTTGTTTTTATATTTAAACAATACAACAACAACATCATGAACTTGTGGGTATATCTGCATGTAAAAACCCTTCAGAAAACCTGCTAACAACAGAAAATCCCCACAATTCGTTTCACAATTTAGGACTTTGGACAATGTCAATTTTTATTTTAAGAATTGACATTCCAGCCTTCAGCCATCTCATTTCAGTCCCTGTGAAGCTTAGCGAATGTGTCTTTAATCTTTAATCTTTACATGGCTGTCTTTAAGACCTGTGTCATCTGTTATTACATAGGTTTTAAGGTGTCCCTGTAATGATCCTGCTTTCATAATAGTTTTTTTACATTTGTAAATGGGCTTACTTTATTTTATAATAAATAATTAGTAATTATACACAAGATAAAACAAAACAAATGAATAGTAGGCAATAAGATTATTAACATTATATATATCTATATTGTTGTTTAGTCGTTCAGTTGCGTCCGACTCTCCATGACGCTATGGACCACAGCACGCCAGGTGCATCTCTCAGTCACTGCCCCTCTGAGCTCCATCAAGTTCATGTTCATTGCTTCAGTGACCTCATCTATCCATCTCCGCCTCTGTCGTCCCCTTCTTCTTGTGCCTTCAATCTTTCCCAGCATCAGAGTCTTTTCTAGGGAATCCTGCTGTCTCATAATATGGCCAAAATATTTGAGCTTTAGCCTCGTGATCATACCTTCTAGTGAACAGTTTGTCTTGATGTGTATTGATTTATTGGATCTTCTTGCAGTTCAAGGGACTCTAAGCAGTCTTCACCAACACCACAATTCACAGGTGTCAATTCTACGGCGCTCAGATTTCTTTATGATCCAGCTCTCACATCTGTATGTTACTACTGGGAATACCAAAGTTCGAACTATGTGGACCTTTGTTGCTAGTTTAATATCTTTACTTTTTACTAGCTTGTCCAAGCTTGCCATAGCTTTCCTCCCCAGAAGCAAACGTTTTTTAATTTCATGACTACAGTCACCATCTGCAGAGATCTTGGATCCAAGGAAAATTAAATCTGTCACTGCCTCCACTTCTTCCCCGTCTATTAACCAGGAAGTGAGATTGCCGTTTGCCATGATCTTTGTCTGTTTAATGTTGAGCAGCAGGCCAACTTTTGCACTCTCCTCTTTTACCTTCATCAATAAGTCCTTTAGCTCTTCCTCACTTTCAGCCATCAGAGTAGTATCTTCGGCATATCTGAGGTTGTTAATATTCCTTCCAGCAATATTGATTCCGGCTTTGGATTCATTAAGTCCAGCCTTACGCATGATGCATTCTGCATATAAGTTGAATAAATTAGGTGACAATATACAACCTTGTCGCACTCCCTTTCCTATCTTGAACCATTCTGTTGTCCCATGTTCGGTTCTGACCGTGGCTTCTTGGTCGACATACAGATTCTTTAGAAAGGAGGATGAGATGATCTGGTACTCCCATCTCTTTAAGGGCATGCCATATTTTGTTGTGATCCACACAGTCAAAGTCTTTAGAATAGTCTACGAAGCAGAAGTAAATGTTTTTTTGGAACCCTCTTGCTTTCTCTATTATCCAACAGGTATTGTCAATTTGATCTCTTGTGCCTCTTCCTCTGCGGAACCTGGCTTGCACATCTGGTAGTTCCTGGCCCATTTATTGTTGGATTTGAGCTTGTGGAATCTTAAGCATTACCTTGCTGGCATGTTCGATAATTGGAGCACTCTGGCACTGCCTTTGTTGGGGATTAGGATGTAGACTGACCTTTTTCAGACTATTGGCCATTGTTGACTTTTCCAAATGTGTTGGCATAAGGCAAGTAACAATTTTACAGCATCATCCTGTAGAATTTTGAATAGTTCAATTGGGATTCAATCACCTCCTGCAGCCTTATTATTCGCAAGACATCCTAAGGCCCATCTCACTTCACTCTCCAAGATATCTGGCTCCAACTCATTTGACAAATTATTGAGGTCATCACTGCTGTTAAGATCTGTATAGATCTTCAGTGTATTCCTGACACCTCTTCTTTATCTGGTCTTCTTCTGCTAAGTCCCTACCATTTTTGTCTTTTATCATGCCCACTTTTGCATAAAAGGTGCCTTGTAGGTTCTCAATTTTATTGAAGAGATCTCTTGATTTACCCTTTCGGTTATCTTCTTCAATCTCTTTACATCGCTCATTGATGAATGTCTCCTTGTCTCTTCTTGCTATCCTCTGGAATTCTGCATTCATTTGGACAAATATTTTCTTATCTCCGCTACCTTTTGCTTTCTTTCTTTCCTGGGCTACTTTGAAAGCCTCATCAGACAGCCAGTTTGACTTCTTACTTTTTGTTCTTTTAGGGATATTCTTTGTTGCTGTTTCCTGGATTATGTTGCAAACTTCAGTCCAAAGTTCTTCAGGCATTCTACCATGTCTAGTTCCTTAAATCTATTGTTTACTTCCACTGCATATTCACAAGGGATATTATTTATTTCATAGCTACTTGTCTGATGGGTTTCCCTCTTTTGGTCAGTTTAATTTTCAACTTTGCAATAAGAAGCTCAAGGTCTGAGCGGCAGTCAGCTCCAGGTCTTGTTTTTGCTGACTGTATAGAGCTCCTACATCTTTGGCTGCAAAGTATATAGTCAATCTGATTTCTATGTTGACCGTCTGGCGATGTCCATGTGAAGAGTTGTCTCTGAGGCTGTTGGAAGAGGGTGTTTGCTACGACCAGAGAATTATCTTGACAGAATTCGACTAATCTCTGGCCAAATTTGCCAGTTATTCCAGGAGTCTTTTGTTTCCCTACTTTAGCATTGCAATCTCCTATGGTGATAGCTGCATCTTTTCTTGGTTTTATATCTATGACATGTTGAATATCTTTGTAGAACTTTTAGCCTCTTCAGCATCCGTGGTTGGCGCATAGACTTAAATCACTGTGATATTAAATGGCTTGCCTTGAATTCAAATTGAAATCATTCTGTCATTTATTGAGTTGTAACACTGCTTTGGCCACTCTTTGATTGACTAGGGTGGATATTCCATTACTTCTGCAGGATTCTTGGCCACAGTAGAAAATCTGGTTGTTGTCTGATGTGAAATGTCCCATTCGAGTCCATTTACGTTCACCAATTCTCAGGATATCAATGTTTAACCTTGTCATTTAATTCTTGACCATATCTAGTTTGCCTTGGTTCATAGTTCTAACATTCCAGGTTCCTATTCTGAATTGATCTTCGCAGCATCGGACTTTCCTTTCCCCTCCAGACACATCTGCAGCTGGGTGTCCTTTCAGCTTTGGCCCAACCACTTCATTAGATCTGGTGTTACTTGTACTTGCCCTCTGCCCTTCCTCAGTATTGCAGTAGGCACCTTCTGACCTGAGGGACTCATCTTCTGGTGCCATATCGTTATGTCTTTGGTTGTGCCTGTCTTAGCAAAGATACTGGAGTGGGTTGCCAGTTCCTTGTCCAGTGGACCGCTATTTGATATGACCTGCCCATCTTGGCTGACCCTACATGGTATAGCTCATAGCTTCATCGAAGTACATAAACCCACTCACAACGATAAGGTAGTGATCCAGAAGGGGTATCTATATAGATTAATAAAAATAAATAAAAAAGGAGCATTAGGTTATAGTAAGCATTATAGTAAGCATTACAAGGAGACAAAATATTCATAAAACTAGATTTGGTAGAGGAGACATTAACAGCCCTATTTAATACACTCAACGTGTAAAACCGGAGCCCGTAAGGTAGCCCGCAAGACTTATGGCTATTAAATTGGCCCTGTAAAGCAACCCACTAATGACTTGCAGGTTAATTGGTGAAAAAACCTTACGGTATGCCAAAATCCTTTGATCTTTCAAGCCTGTAACTGTTACGTTCTTAAATCGCTATTAAATTGCTACAAACCCACTGGCATTCAACCCTTTTACCCGCAAATGGATCCAAAAAGCCAACAGGTACTAGAGAGGACCTACAAGGGGGTTAAAGTCCTATCCATAGCACTGTAAATGCAAATATACACACCCCACTGTACTTATAATTAAAGATAAAGTGATGTTAGGTATTAAAATTAATAGCACAACATTCTCAAGCTCTCAAATCTGCAATATAAAATACTTTTTTTCTGTTTAATTTCCATGTTATATCGATCCCGGCAATCAATGTGTTAATACATATAATGGTACTCGCATGGACCAGAATATCATATTTACTGATTTATTAATATTGCATTATTTCTGGAATGTGGGTCCGATAGAAACTGGTAATTGAAACCAAAAGGCTTTGAACTCTAACCTCCATTTTTCAGTGATGTAATGATGACGATCTCTTTTATCATTGGCTCCGTCGAAACCGGTAACTACGAGTTTGACTAATTGATCATGTTCACGGTCGCACATGCAACGTGCGCAAAAATGGTTTACAGGCTTGCGTAAATGAACTGTAACTCGCGGCGTGGTTCAATTAAATAGCTCTGTAATGCAGCCAAAATTTCAAGCCCCCAGCCTTTGCGGGTGTGCCGATGCCGCTATGGAACATTTAAGTAAAGCATACTGTAGGTGGGGTGACCTACTAACAAACAACAAGGTTAGTTGGAATCATGAATGTGTGTCTGGTTGCTAACTTAGAGCCTGAGTTCAATTGCAAGCCTGGATCTCACAGGATCCAGGCCGTATGTCTGCGTGTGTGCTGCACGCTCACGTTCGTCTCTGATTCCGGAGCTATTGAATTGATCAAGCCCACAAGTTACTGGCCCAAAGCCGACTCCGTAAACCGTGCACTGGTTCGTAGCAGTTCAGGGCGGGAACATGATCACTTAAGCAAGGCTGTAACTTCCCATTTCGAATCAGCCAATAGAAAATGAGACCGTCATTATTACGCCAGTAAAACATGGAGGTTACATGTCAATCAATTAGGATGGGGGGTCCGATATGCGATCAGAGTCGCAAAACTGCAAAATACAGAATTATTATTATTATTATTATTATTATTGTTTATTTGTAACGCGCCAACATATTCCGTAGCGCTAATTATGAAAATGAATGCCAATACTGTTTTAGTCGATATGGTTGGCCTAATATGTATTAACTCATTGATTCCCGAGATTGATATAACCCCTGAAATTCAAAAAATCATTTATTGCAGAAATGCGAGCTTGAAACTGTTGTGCAATTAATTCTAATGTCTTTCATCACGTTTCCCGTTATTTACAGTGCAGTATTGATTTTTTTATTTGCATTTACAGTGCTATGAACAGGTGTTTAACCCCTTGCGGGTCCTCTATAGCACAAGGATTTTCTTCTTTATTTGCCATTTACTGGTGTGAAACCATTTGCGGGCTTGGGGAATTGGAGCAATTGAATAGCGAATTGCGATTTTAGCCATCGTAACTCTTGCAGAATTGAAAGATTAAAGGCTTTAGGAGGCTGTAAGTTCCGGGTTTAACCATCGCAAAGTTTTCAAGGCCGTAACCCATAAACCATGTGGAGCCCACAAAAAGACGCCATTTGAATAGCAAATTAACTTGCGGCCTCACTTATGGGCTACAGTAACTTGCGATAGCTCAATTGAATCGGCTCATAATTTCTGACATAAATAGTAATAGCAACACTTGTGTGTGTATCAACCTGTGAATTTGCACCTATGCCAATACAAAGGACTTGAATTTCACAGAGACATTGAGACAAAAGTAAAGCAGTACCAACTGAAGAGTACCTGATATATGTTTTCCCGCATCATATTACTAATTATCTCTATATTACAAATTCAGACTATAAAGCTGGGCATAATACTCTTATATACTCATAATATACCTAATAATATCCAGCTCAAACAGCATCCACCACCCTTGCCCTCAAAAAATTCACCATAAAATTGAAGAGAAAACTTTCAACCTCCCTGCCAGTCGTCTATGAGACACATTGCCCTTTGTCCATTTGTGGCAACCGCCAGGGTTGTACTCAAAAGTCACCAGTATAAAGTTCAGAACCAGCCCCCTGCGCCCAATGCTGCTACCCTTCCCAGGGTATATATATATATATATATATATATATATATATATATATATATACTGTATATTCTAACATAATTTTTCCGAATATATTTACACATAGATATATTGAAAGTACTGACATAAATACACAGACTGTGAATTTTTTATGTGTGTATATTTATATATATATATATATATATACAAGGCCGGATTTACATCTGAGGCGCCTGTAGGCAAAAGCTCCTCAGGTGACTCTCCTCACATCATACGTAACATTACAGTGTTAAGTAGCTTATTTATAAGTTATATTGCTTGTATATGTATGTAATTATGTTGCTGCCCAAATCTCCTATCTATCTATTTATCTATACAGGGATGGACAAAATATCTCAAACTTATGAACCACAAAGATTTTACAGGAGCCAGATAGGCTGTTTCTAGGAAGCCCTTCATAGAGATGTATTACACTTCGGAATACATATAAATATATTTAACATATACACACTGCTTTATAGTTTTTAATGACTCTGAACATTGTTCACGGTGGTATAGTATCTACAATAATTTTGAAATCTTAAGTGTTATGTCCTGGTAAACAGAATTTGGAAAATCTTTAAATAACATTGAAATAAAACAATAAACATTCTTAACATGTCATTATTCCTGTATGAAAAATTCATGCTACTAACGTTAACCGTAATATGCCAAACAGGGAGCAAAAATTTTAAAAAAATTATAAACACATATTTCCGCACCATATTGGAATATGTCACCATTTACAGACCCTACCGCTCAATTCAGCTTTTCAAAAAAACTGATCTGTGTCTTGCACTGATGGAGATTTGTAATTACCTTACTGGGTATTACTGTCAAGCCTGGCAAATCTCAGCTCTGTGAACTCCCTAGAACTACACCCTGAGAGCCATGCAGGGAGAATTGTGGAGGTTGTGTTTTTAATTGTTTAGTTGAGACTATACCTCCCAGCATCCATTGTAAGGAAAAGAGAAAGTGACTTAAGTAGCACAAACCATAGAGGAGTTTTGTTATTCCCATCCCAAATCATAGCACTTTTTTTCAAGGAGCTGTATGTAAAGTACACAGTGCCCCCCTGCAGACAGGCACCTCTAGGCACTTGCCTACTGTGCCTAATGGTAAATCTGGGTCTGTATATATATATATATATATATATTTACCACAACAATCATTTATAATATGGTGGGCAAAAGAGCGATAGAAGCCCTCCACCGTACAGTAGTACAGTAAATAAAAAGTACATCTGTGTTCACACTTGAATGTCTAAAGCAAGTTAAAAAACCTGCTTCCAGCTCAGAGTTCCGAGAAAAACAGTTATTACACTGCATTCTGGGAAGTTGAGCTGGGACACTCAAATATGGCCACAAATGCCTCGCTCTTTATTCCGTAGCCATCATCAAACATGGCTTCCTTTAAGCTTATGCATGCTGTATTACACAGCTTTAATGCAAAGCCAAGGTTGGAATAAACACAGGCTGAGTATCCAATCCATGTACAGCTGTTTCAAGCTTACTGGCTATCATCAGCATGGAGCAGGATCTCAGCCTGTGTTGTGGAAATTATGAGTAGGTAGTTCACCACAACAATCATTTATAATATGGTGGGCAAAAGAGCGATAGAAGCCCTCCACCGTACAGTAGTACAGTAAATAAAAAGTACATCTGTGTTCACACTTGAATGTCTAAAGCAAGTTAAAAAACCTGCTTCCAGCTCAGAGTTCCGAGAAAAACTGTTATTACACTGCATTCTGGGAAGTTGAGCTGGGACACTCAAATATGGCCACAAATGCCTCGCTCTTTATTCCGTAGCCATCATCAAACATGGCTTCCTTTAAGCTTATGCATGCTGTATTACACAGCTTTAATGCAAAGCCAAGGTTGGAATAAACACAGGCTGAGTATCCAATCCATGTACAGCTGTTTCAAGCTTACTGGCTATCATCAGCATGGAGCGGGATCTCAGCCTGTGTTGTGGAAATTATGAGTAGGTAGTTCACCACAACAATCATTTATAATATGGTGGGCAAAAGAGCGATAGAAGCCCTCCACCGTACAGTAGTACAATAAATAAAAAGTACATCTGTGTTCACACTTGAATGTCTAAAGCAAGTTAAAAAACCTGCTTCCAGCTCAGAGTTCCGAGAAAAACAGTTATTACACTGCATTCTGGGAAGTTGAGCTGGGACACTCAATATGGCCACAAATGCCTCGCTCTTTATTCCGTAGCCATCATCAAACATGGCTTCCTTTAAGCTTATGCATGCTGTATTACACAGCTTTAATGCAAAGCCAAGGTTGGAATAAACACAGGCTGAGTATCCAATCCATGTACAGCTGTTTCAAGCTTACTGGCTATCATCAGCATGGAGCGGGATCTCAGCCTGTGTTGTGGAAATTATGAGGCTGAGATCCCGCTCCATGCTGATGATAGCCAGTAAGCTTGAAACAGCTGTACATGGATTGGATACTCAGCCTGTGTTTATTCCAACCTTGGCTTTGCATTAAAGCTGTGTAATACAGCATGCATAAGCTTAAAGGAAGCCATGTTTGATGATGGCTACGGAATAAAGAGCGAGGCATTGTGGCCATATTTGAGTGTCCCAGCTCAACTTCCCAGAATGCAGTGTAATAACTGTTTTTCTCGGAACTCTGAGCTGGAAGCAGGTTTTTTAACTTGCTTTAGACATTCAAGTGTGAACACAGATGTACTTTTTATTTACTGTACTACTGTACGGTGGAGGGCTTCTATCGCTCTTTTGCCCACCATATTATAAATGATTGTTGTGGTGAACTACCTACTCATAATTTCCACAACACAGGCTGAGATCCCGCTCCATGCTGATGATAGCCAGTAAGCTTGAAACAGCTGTACATGGATTGGATACTCAGCCTGTGTTTATTCCAACCTTGGCTTTGCATTAAAGCTGTGTAATACAGCATGCATAAGCTTAAAGGAAGCCATGTTTGATGATGGCTACGGAATAAAGAGCGAGGCATTTGTGGCCATATTTGAGTGTCCCAGCTCAACTTCCCAGAATGCAGTGTAATAACTGTTTTTCTCGGAACTCTGAGCTGGAAGCAGGTTTTTTTAACTTGCTTTAGACATTCAAGTGTGAACACAGATGTACTTTTTATTTACTGTACTACTGTACGGTGGAGGGCTTCTATCGCTCTTTTGCCCACCATATTATAAATGATTGTTGTGGTGAACTACCTACTCATAATTTCCACAACACAGGCTGAGATCCCGCTCCATGCTGATGATAGCCAGTAAGCTTAAAACAGCTGTACATGGATTGGATACTCAGCCTGTGTTTATTCCAACCTTGGCTTTGCATTAAAGCTGTGTAATACAGCATGCATAAGCTTAAAGGAAGCCATGTTTGATGATGGCTACGGAATAAAGAGCGAGGCATTTGTGGCCATATTTGAGTGTCCC
This sequence comes from Discoglossus pictus, assembly GCA_027410445.1. NCBI lineage: Eukaryota > Metazoa > Chordata > Amphibia > Anura > Alytidae > Discoglossus > Discoglossus pictus. The sequence continues at coordinate 84,576,856 of CM050163.1, forward strand.
AGCTCAACTTCCCAGAATGCAGTGTAATAACAGTTTTTCTCGGAACTCTGAGCTGGAAGCAGGTTTTTTTAACTTGCTTTAGACATTCAAGTGTGAACACAGATGTACTTTTTATTTACTGTACTACTGTACGGTGGAGGGCTTCTATTGCTCTTTTGCCCACCATATTATAAATGATTGTTGTGGTGAACTACCTACTCATAATTTCCACAACACAGGCTGAGATCCCGCTCCATGCTGATGATAGCCAGTAAGCTTGAAACAGCTGTACATGGATTGGATACTCAGCCTGTGTTTATTCCAACCTTGGCTTTGCATTAAAGCTGTGTAATACAGCATGCATAAGCTTAAAGGAAGCCATGTTTGATGATGGCTACGGAATAAAGAGCGAGGCATTTGTGGCCATATTTGAGTGTCCCAGCTCAACTTCCCAGAATGCAGTGTAATAACTGTTTTTCTCGCAACTCTGAGCTGGAAGCAGGTTTTTTAACTTGCTTTAGACATTCAAGTGTGAACACAGATGTACTTTTTATTTACTGTACTACTGTACGGTGGAGGGCTTCTATCGCTCTTTTGCCCACCATATTATAAATGATTGTTGTGGTGAACTACCTACTCATAATTTCCACAACACAGGCTGAGATCCCGCTCCATGCTGATGATAGCCAGTAAGCTTGAAACAGGCTGTACATGGATTGGATACTCAGCCTGTGTTTATTCCAACCTTGGCTTTGCATTAAAGCTGTGTAATACAGCATGCATAAGCTTAAAGGAAGCCATGTTTGATGATGGCTACGGAATAAAGAGCGAGGCATTTGTGTCCATATTTGAGTGTCCCAGCTCAACTTCCCAGAATGCAGTGTAATAACTGTTTTTCTCGGAACTCTGAGCTGGAAGCAGGTTTTTTAACTTGCTTTAGACATTCAAGTGTGAACACAGATGTACTTTTTATTTACTATATATATTTATATATATATTTATTTTTTTTGGTTTGTTTTTGTTCCCCTCTATGGTAGCTTGGGCCCCTTTCCACACGTGGACTTTATACAGTGGTACCTACAATAAATTCTCAAATTAATGTAGGCATTTGCTAGGGTGACACAGTGAAAAGGGCTAATCCCAATAACCCAATAATATGAAAGTTGCATCACCAATGGAACACAATCTGCATTCTGACTGAGGAGTATCTGTATGTGGAATAACTGCTAGATAAATTGCATCTAAAAATATGTTTGCTATATATAGACCATGTCATATGCACTTTCCACTTTTTATGTGCAATAAGCAATCTAATATACTTAAACGTTTGAAAGCATAGCTTAATTATTTAAGAAAGAGCATTCAGCCAAGGTTAATAACAAAGTTAAGTATTTCATTTTGCAAATAACAATGAAAAAAAGATCTATTCTATTCCTCCCTAGTGGAGAATGCCACATGCAAATAAAAGACAGAAGAAAAATGCAGCTAATGCAAACAAGGGGTAGCATGAGAGATATGCACTTCAGTCTCTTGAGGCCAGATACAATAATGCTGTGATGAGAGAGTGCTGCCTGTTTTCTCTCTAGAACAGAAGTTCTTCGTATTCACTGCTCCACTTAGCAGACCAGTCACTGCAACCTTGAGTCCTGTCATTAATATATGTTAATGACGTTATTCTGTATTTATATGATTCTCCTCAATGACCATCATGTACTTACTTAAATGTTGGATTGGGTCTATAAATTAAACAATATTAAATGTAAAGCCAGAACCCACAGCATAAAATGTAATCTTTTATCACTGCCATTTCACAGTGAACGCCTGTAGTATTGTTTATTGTATTCTGAGGACATCTGCATGCTTTGTGTTAGTTTTTTCCCCCCAAAGATATAATAGGCATTCCCATGGAAGCATCCCTTCTAACAGATATGTTCACACCTCATCAGAAAGACAGCGCACTGTTCTGAGTGTCTGAATAGAATGACATGGTAATAAACAACAGCCAACTTCAGTGCTCATTGATGCTTCAGAAGTTGTTTTATTTGTAAGGGTTCACCAATGAATACACAAAGAGCTACTGTCATTTTAACACACAGGAGGGAAAAAAAACGATAGTGCATACACTAAATAAAAAAAATAGCAGAGTGATATTTATAAGGGGAGTTTTCTTATTTTTTTTGTTGGTCATAAACTTTATTGAGTGTTAGGGTGAAACCAATAATTGAAACATGCATTTTTCATTAAAGGGATATGGAACATAACTCTTTTTTTGAGCATTTAAAATATTGTGTTTTAAATATTTCAAAAGTTGTTCTTTTTTGCGTGACAAAATATTAAGTAAAGCCTGTTTAAACTTAATTGAAACTAACAGAAGTGCAGTGAGCATACTTTAGTCTATAGATCCAATTGGCTGACCAAAGGCCACAAGAGCAGTTAAATATCTAAATGAATATTTAATTTAAAAAAAGAAAATAGACTTTAGCACTTTATCAAATACAACAGAGAAAAAAACATATTTTCATTTTCTCTTTAAGTATAAATTATCAGAAACCTGTAGTAAACAATATAAGTAGTCAGTTTATACAGTTATGCAATAAAATAGTAAGTTCGCAAATACTACTTACTACCAATGTTGATTTTTTTTTTAATAGTATGCATGATGTTATTGCTATTAAAATCGGTATAAAAGATGTGTCTCAGGAATATTTTACAGATGTATTGATAGGTGCTGAAACATAATAGAAATGTTTTACTCATTACTATATTTAACAGTGGTTTATAGAGATATCAGCCATTGCCTTTGTCAGTTCCCTCTATCATGATACAATAGGTTTGCACCAGTGAGTAAGCTGATCTGGGTGGTGGTACAATCCCTGTACACAGCCTTCAGTTTGAGGCAGGTGGCACCACATAAAGTGCAATTGAGGGCCACTGGCCCTTTGCTTGACCAACCCTGGTATGAAGTTAGAATATGGATAAATTACATTGATGTGATTATTGGTAAAACAGCTGTATTTTTGATAATCTGTGCTCATTTTTACTATTGCTGTTTGCTCTCCTTTTTTCCCATTTACTTTTCTCTTTTTCTCTGAATGTTGCTCTATTTCTCTCTCATCTGCTATTAATTGCTATAAAAAAGAAAGGCTCTTGTATTGGTCCTCTTAAATGTATGTGTCTCATCATACTGTCTCCTTCTCTCAACGACTTATTTTCAAGGTGCTTAAGATATTTGGAAACTATGGAACAACATAGATTATTAGTCATTTATGTATGTACAAAGAAGCCATGAAGGCATGGACCCTAAAGGCTAGCGGCTTACTATAATAGATATAACATGTATCTTTTTCTCTTGTGGAAGAGGGGTTTTACAATGTCTTATTTTCTTAGCACATAATCTGTTTTGTAGCCTCAAATCCATATAATTTAGAAGAAAATGATGTAAAACAATCAACAAATGTTTGAAGATTGCATTGTCTTTTTCACGCTTTTTTGTTTATTCTACTCAAATTCACTGCTCCCATAGCGGGCTGAGATCTTTTTTGTAAGGCACTGTGTGTCAGAACTCATTATGTATATAATGAGTCACTAAATAAGCTTGCCTAGGAAGCATCCTTTGCATGACTTACTATCACTCTGCCGCATTTGCATTGCGTTTAACTTGCCTCAAGAGACTTATTCCTGTACAATCAATTTCATTAATTTCCACCCACTTACAAAGGATGTATGAACAATACGATGACTACAAAATGTGTTGTGCAATTTGGCTTTCTTTGACTCGTCCATGTGTGTCTGTTTTTTTTATTTAAGAAAACAAACAAATCTTGTTTTTTCAGATATGTCCAGATTCTTAAATTAGGACCAAATTTTACAGATTTTCTATATTTATTTGAACAAAACTTGCATATAAGATTCCATTTCACTTTCCTGGTTATATTTTGTATGGGTTGATTGGTTCGGAAACAATCTAAATATCTCCAGACCAGAGGAAGTCTGGTTTCATTTTAAATTATACTTGGATTTCCATCTTGAATGGCTTTTACTAAACTATCTCAAGTTGCAAAACGCCGGACCACTTCCACTTTGGCTTCATTTAGTTACTATTTACATCATTGTACTGTTTTTGTAAACAGCTGCCAAATAAACATTTATATATTTTTGTAGTTCTAGCTGGAATGTTTTTTTCCAGTATTACGTAAAAAGCGATTTTAAAGAGATACTCTAAAATCTGTTAAATTGAAATATCTGTGCTAATGTCCAGTTACTGGAAGAGTTCTTGGGCTGCAGATGGTGTCTCAGCAGTGCATAGCATATTTTAAAACTAACACTCATTCTCAATCCACTGCCTACTTAGAAATGTTCTGCTACTCCATGTATGGATCCAGCCTCATCATGCACGTCTAACCTGGAGGCATCCACTTCTACAGAGGATGGTTTGATATCAGTCACTTGGATGGATTGCACAGCCATAAACTCTACAGCTGGCAAGATGTAACAATTACGAATATATCCTGTATTAGGGGCATAATTACATACTTTAAAGTGTTTGCAAAATTAAAGGAAACATGGAAACAAATATAGATATAATTGTAAACGGTTACATTTATTTTAGAAAAAACATTGCAGAATCTCAGATTTTTAAAAAGGCAGGGAGGAATGCAATATTTTGAGAAAACAGATATTTACATTCACATTTGCCCCTATTCCAACTAATGCACTAGTAGCTACATTAAATTCAAAGCTTGTATGTGTCACGTAAGACCCCGCAATGGCTGCTAGCTTAAAAGTTGCGGATTTGCGGGGCTATTAAATTAGAACATGCTGAGAGTTACGGGCGGGAGAGGCAAACCCGTAACAATTTCTCGCTCGTTGGATTGCGGCGGCCGTGAACGGAATCAATTAGTCAAACTTGTAGTTACGAGTTGGAATGGAGCCAATGGAGAATGTCAGAATTACGTCACTGAAAAATGGAGGTGGGATTTTAAAGTCTTACAGGGTTTAATTAAGCGTTACGATCAGACCCACATTCTAGATGTAATGCAATACTGATAAAGCCGTAAATATGATATTCTATTACATGCAAGTTCCAGTATATGTATTAACACATTGATTGCAGGGATCGCTATAACACGGAAAATAAATATAAAGTATTTTTTGGGCCGATTTGCGAACTTGAGAATGTTGTGCTATTTATTCTAAGACCTAACATAACTTTCCCTGTTCATAGAAGTACAGTAGTGTGTGTTTATGTGCATTTAAAGTGCTACGGATTGGACTTTACCCCCCTTGCGAATCCTCTCTAGTACTTGTTGGCTTCTTGGCCCCATTCGCGAGTTACAGGGTTGAACACCAGTGATTCTAATGCAATTTAATAGCGCAATTGGAACGTAGCGGTTACGGGCTTGACAGAGCAAAGGATTTGCAAGCTCGCAAGTCAAATTCTCATGTCCTGTTGGTTTTTCTCGCTCCTACCCCGCAAGTCGGCGGCAAGCTGGTTTACGAGGCCAATTTAAAACCCGTAATTCTTGCAAGCTATGTTATGAGCTACGGGTTTACACGTTAGCGGAATTTAATGTGGCTGCAAGGCGGGAGAAATAAGCCACAGTTCAACGATAGCAAAATGCTAAGAAATTATCTTAAAGGACCACTGTACAACAAATATATATTTATATATATGTTTGAGTCTGAGCCTAATTAAGCAGGAAAAAAGTAATTAAACTAGTTGTAATTAGAAAAGATCAATGTTGTTGCCCCTGCTGGACCCCTTTGGAATCCATGATATAAACTGGAAATTGTATGAGTTTAATAGAAACTTTACATTTCTGGAGTGGAGAGCTGTGGTTGCATCTATTGAGAAGGGAGAAGGGTTGTGGTGTCAATTTCTTATCCAATTAACAACACCTTCCAGATTTCTCTTTGTTCCATCCTTCAGAAACACTCCATCCACTGCTAAAAACATATAAACACCCATGATCCAACTCTCATGAAGTGATATAACGAACACAAATGGATTATTGTACTCATAAACTCTTACAAAAAGCTTTCCCAAAAAATAATGTGCAAGCTGCAAATGTTGTTACTTTGGTACTAAGTGCCTTTTTCTTGAACACTGAATGTCAAAAAAATTATAAATTGATTTTCAGCTCAATGAGTGAAATAAGTATTTGATCCCCCATCAATCAGCAAGATTTCTAGCTCCCAGGTGTCTTTTATACAGGTAACAAGCTGAGATTAGGAGCACTCTCTTAGAGGGAGTGCTTCTAATCAAGCTTGTTACCTGTATAAAGGACACCTGTCCACAGTAGCAATCAATCAATCATATTCCAAACTCTCCACCATGGCCAAGACCAAAGAGCTGTCCAAGGATGGCAGGCATAAGACTGTAGACCTACACAAGGCTGGAATGGACTACAAGACCATCATCAAGCTGCTTGGTGAGAAGGTGACAACAGTTGGTGCGATTATTTGCAAATGGAAGAAACACTAAATAACTGCCAGTCTCCCTTTGTCTGATGCTCCCTGCAAGATCTCACCTTGTGGAGTTTCAATGATCATGAGAACAGTGAGGAATCAGCCCAGAACTACAAGGGAGGATCTTGTTAATGATCTCAAGGCAGCTAGGACCATAGTCACCAAGAAAACAATTGGTAACAGGCCCGTCTGAAGTTTTCCAATGAACATCTGAATGATTTAGAGGAGAACTGGGTGAAAGTGTTGTGGTCAGATGAGACCAAAATCGAGCCCTCAACTCAACTTGCCGTGTTTGGAGGAGGAGGAATGCTGCCTTTGACCCCAAGAACACCATCCCCACCGTCAAATATGGAGGTGAAAACATTATGCTTTGTGAGTGTTTTTCTGCTAAGGGGACAGGACAACTGCACCGCATCAAAGGGATGATGGATGGGGCCATGTACCGTCAAATCTTGGGTGAGAACCTAGTTCTTTCAGCCAGGACATTGAAAATGAGTTGTGGATGGGTATTCCAGCATGACAATGACCAAACACACACAGCCAAGGCAACAAAGGAGTGGCTCAAGAAGAAGCACAATAATCCCAATAGAAAGTCTGTGGAGGGAGCTGAAGGTTCGAGTTGCCAAACATCAGCCTCGAAACCTTAATGACTTGTAGAGGATCTGCAAAGAGCTGTGGGACAAAATCCTGGGGGCCAACTACAAGAAACGTCTGACCTCTGTGATTTCCAACAAGGGTTTTGCCACCAGTCGAAGGGGTCAAATACTTATTTCGCTCCTTGACCTGCAAATAAATTTGTAACTTTTCTGACATGCGTTTTTCTGCACAACGTTCAAAATCAGCAGGGCATCACATATTTTTTCTATAAATTCTTAGAATTAGAACATTTCATCAATTTCATTTAGCCATGGTGAAACTGTTCTGTATGAACAGCTGAGCTTAGGATGAACAATTGTTTGAGTATTGTCAATCTCAGTTTTGTTTGTATCAGTTCTCGCTTAAGACAATGACGAGACAATTACTTTATTTCCTGAACCCAAATACCAGATATTTATCTAAAAATACACTCAGGTGTCTTAAGATCCTTCTGAGTACAGGTGTGTCAACATAGCCATTGTTTTCAAAATTTGGTAGAATCTAGGAAAATAATTTAGTATATTTCCCAAGGTAGCCAGTGAATCTCATTATGGAATTCGAAAAAAACCCTTAGATAATAATTGATTATTTAAGTCTGCCTTATTCAAGCAAAAGGAGGACAAAAGAAGAACATTAGGAAAAAACGCATTAGGAAGGACAGCAGAACAGACAACATGAGGAGAAAAACAACAGGAGAGAAAGAGATGTCAGGGAGGCCTAAGATAATACTCTCAATTGAGGAACACATTTATGAGATATACTTATAAAACATACTATTGTGATACTCTCAAAACACATAGATATTCAAAATGTATACTCCAATAGCTACAAAGAAACTTTCACAGCTTACTTCCAAAAGAATTTACACACCAACAACAGAAAAAGAAAATAAAAAGTTCAAACTTCCTGGAGCCTAGTCATTGAGGGAACCATGAATAAGCCATTGAAGTTGAGTATCGTATCATATTTAGTATTTTTTATTTTCGTTACAATTATGGAAATATTTTGTTAGTTTACTAAAAGTTTTTCTGTTCTGTGATTACTCCTGAACAGTAAGTGTGTTGTGTACTGTGTAAGAACCTAATATAAACAGGGGAAGGTGTGAACACTTCTAGCATAAAGGTCAGTTATAGTATACAGTCAGGTCCATAAATATTGGGACATCGACACAATTCTAATCTTTTTGGCTCTATACACCACCACAATGGATTTAAAATTAAACTGCAGACTTTCAGCTTTAATTTTAGGGTATTTACATCCAAATCAGGTGAACGGTGTAGGAATTACAACAGTTTGTAAATGTGCCTCCCACTTTTTAAGGGACCAAAAGTAATGGGACAGATTAACAGTCATAAATCAAACTTTCACTTTTTAATACTTGGTTGCAAATCCTTTGCAGTCAATTACAGCCTGAAGTCTGGAACGCATAGACATCACCAGACGCTGGGTTTCATCCCTGGTGATGCTCTGCCAGACCTCTATTGCAACTGTATTTAGTTACTGCTTGTTCTTGGGGCATTTTCCCTTCAGTTTTGTCTTCAGCAAGTGAAATGCATGCTCAATCGGATTCAGGTCAGGTGATTGACTTGGCCTTTGCATAACATTCCACTTCTTTCCCTTAAAAATCTCTTTGGTTGCTTTTGCAGTATGCTTCGGGTCATTGTCCATCTGCACTGTGAAGCACCGTCCAATGAGTTCTGAAGCATTTTGCTGAATATGAGCAGATAATATTGCCTGAAACACTTCAGAATTCAGAAGTCACATCATCAATAAATAATAGAGAACCAGTTTCATTGGCAGCCATACATGCCCACGCCATGACACTACCACCACCATGCTTCACTGATGAGGTGGTATGCTTTGGATCATGAGCAGTTCCTTTCCTTCTCCATACTCTTCTCTTCCCATCACTCTGGTATAAGTTGATCTTGGTCTCATCTGTCCATAGGATGTTGTTCCAGAACTGTGAAGGCTTTTTTAGATGTTGTTTGGCAAACTCTAATCTGGCCTTCCTGTTTTTGAGGCTCACCAATGGTTTACATCTTGTGGTGAACCCTCTGTATTCACTCTGGTGAAGTCTTCTCTTGATTGTTGACTTTGACACACATGCACCTTCCTCCTGGGGAGTTTTTTTGATCTGGCTAACTGTTGTGAAGGGTGTTTTCTTCACCAGGCAAAGAATTATTCGGTCATCCACCAGAGTTGTTTTCCGTGGTCTTCCGGGTCTTTTGGTGTTGCTGAGCTCACCGGTGCGTTCTTTCTTTTTAAGGATGTTCCAAACAGTTGATTAGGTCACACCTAATGTTTTTGCTATTTCTCTGATGGGTTTGTTTTGATTTTTCAGCCTAATGATGGCTTGCTTCACTGATAGTGACAGCTCTTTGGATCTCATATTGAGGGTTCACAGCAACAGATTCTAAATGCAAATAGCACACTTGAAATTAACTCTGGAGCTTGTATCAGCTCTTTGTAAATGAGATAATGAGGGAATAACACACACCTGGCCATGGAACAGCTGAGCAGACAATTGTCCCATTACTTTTGGTCCCTTAAAAAGTGGGAGGCACATATACAAACTGTTGTAATTCCTACACCGTTCACCTGATGTAAATACCCTCAAATTAAAGCTGAAAGTCTGCAGTTAAAGCACATCTTGTTCGTTTCATTTCAAATCAATTGTGGTGGTGTATAGAGCCAAAAAGGTTAGAATTGTGTCCATGTCCCAATATTTATGGACCTGACTGTAAGTATAGGAGTTTAAATAAAAGGAAGGAGTGCAAAAGGGGAGCACATTATGTGCTTTATACATTTTTTCTGTAATTATGAGTCAGTCCAGTGGAAACCTCACTCAGAATACATCCTGTCATATGTATGCACTCCTGGAACAGATGATATGGGCTGGGCTGACTTCTCACTTGGGTACAATCTCTATAGCAGGGATGGATTGCACCTTAATGATGAGGGAGCTTTTGTGATAGGGGATAGGATGGTAGGGAGTTTTTAAACTAGTAGGTGGGGGGGAGGGACAAGATAGAAATAATGGGTAGAAAGTGTAGAATGCATTAACTAGTCATGGCGGAGGAGATGGGGGAGGGTTTGTACAGTTAATAGGGAGGTATTGCTAAGTAATTTAAGTACATTGGCAGGCACTTCAGAACTACAGATACATAACATAGGGTGTATGCTCGCTTATGCCAGAAGCTTGCGAAGAAAAATGGAGAGTTAGAATCATTTAGCAGTTAATGAGAAATGGGATTTAATAGGCATTACTGAAACGTGGTGGGATGAATCTCATGACTGGACTGTTAATCTGGATGGTTATAACCTATTTAGGAAAGATAGGGGCAGTGGTGAAATAGGAGGAGGGATTTGTCTGCATGTTAAGCCTGAATTTAAGCCTATAGTCAGAGAATATATTTATGGTGAAACTAGCGATAATGTTGAATGTCTGTGGGTAGAGTTAAATAGCGGAGCAGCAAATTCTAAAATAATATTAGTAGGAGTATACTATAAGCCCCCAAATATAATTGAAAGAGAGGAAATGCAATTATTGTTACAGATTGGAAATGCAGCAAAGCATGGCCAAGCTCTAATAATGGGAGATTTTAATTACCCTGAAATAAACTGGATAAATGAGACCAGCAGCTCAGCTAAGGGGAGCAGGTTCTTGGGTACACTCAGAGATCATTATCTGGCCCAGGTTATACAAGAGCCTACTAGAAAAGAGTCTATCTTGGATTTAGTTATCACAAATAATATTGATATAGTATAAAATGTAGAAATAGTGCAACCTTTGGGAAACAGTGATCACAACACAGTCATCATTTGAGATTGAATTAAAAAAAACGTAATTGTAGATTAAACTCTTAATTTTAAAAGTGCATCAATACAACGTATAGACTGGGACAGAGAACTGACAGGTAAAAATACTGAACATAAATGTACAACGTTCAAATCCTTACTAAATAAACATACTTATCACCATATACAATGTGTTAAGAAAAGTAGGAGTAAATCACAACCCATGTGGCTTAACAATAAATTAAAGAGGAAGATGAGGAGTAAAAAACAAGCATTTAAATGATACAAACTAGACGGGACAGAGACTGCTTTACGTAAGTACAAGGAAATCAACAAGGCTTGCAAAAGGGCTATTAGACTGGCTAAAATCAAAAATGAAAAGTTAGTTGCAAAGGAGAGTTAGACTAACCATAAAATATTTTTTTAATATATTAATGGGAAGAAGGCGAGGAAGGAAGCTATAGGAACATTAAAATGTGACACAGGCCGTCTGATAATTACCAAGAAAAGGCAGATGAGCTGAATAGGTTATTTTCTTCGGTATACACAAGGGAGGTACCAGTGGTTGGGTCACTGCAACATAATGGGGCTACACTACCTTCACCAAATAACTGGTTAACGCAGGAGGAAATCCAAAAGAGTTTGGAGAAAATAAATGTTAATAAAGCCTGATGGAATACATCCAAGGGTACCGAGGGAACTGGGCTCTGTAATAGCAAAACCATTATATCTAATTTTTCAACACAGGGTCTCTACCTATATTTAAGAAGGGAACAAGAGCAAAAATCGGGGAATTATTGACCAGTGAGCCTCACTTCGACAGTGGGAAAGCTTTTAGAAGGGTTAATAAGTGATAATATACAAGAATATGTCTATTCAAACAGGATTATAAGTAGGAGCCAACATGGATTTATGAAGGATAGGTCATGTCGAACAAACCTAATTAGGTTTCTATGAGAGGTTAGTAGGAACTTGGATCAATGCAATTCAGTTCGATATGGTCTATTTGGATTTTGTAAAGGCTTTTGATACAGTGCCACATGGGAGACTATTGAGCAAACTAAGGGATACAGGAATTGCCATAAATATTTGCTTATGGATTAGGAGCTGGCTAGAAGACTTTTCCCTTCAAAGGGATTTGCATAAATTAGAGAAATGGGCATCTAAATGGTAGATGAGATTTAATACAAATAAATGTAAAGTTATGAATCTGGGAAGGAAAGATAGCCATAGCAATTTATAATCTTAATGGAGCAAATCTATGGGTATCAGATATGGAAAGGGATTTGGGAGTACTTGTGGACAACCGTCTAGGTAACAGTGCTCAATGGCAAGCAGCATCTGCAAAGGCAAGTAAAATATTGGCATGTATTAAGAAGGGTATAGAAACTAGGGAATTAAATATAATTCTCCAACTATACAAATGCCTAGTTCGCCCTCATTTGGAATATGGAGTACAATTTTGGGCACCATTACATATAAAGGACATTTTAGAGCTGGAAAAAGTACAGAGAAGGGCAACAAAGCTGCTAAAGGGAACGGGGAGGCTAAGTTATGAAGAAAGAATAATCAAATTAAACATATTTACTGTTCCAAAAAGGCATCTAAGAGGGGATATGATTACCTTATATAAATATATCCAAGGTCAATACAAGGATTTGTTAATGGAACTTTTTGTGCCAAGAGGTTTTCAACTGACAAGGGGACATCCTTTGAGATTAGAAGTAAAAAGGTTTCACCTTAAAGGAAGAAGAGGGTTCTTCACAGTAAGCGTGGTTAATTAGTGGAATTCTCTACCAAAGGAGGTGGTGACAGCGGATTCGATAGATAACTTTGAAAAGGGATTGGATATATTTTAAAATAAAAAGGGCATTAAGGGCTATCCTGGATAGATAGAGAGGGAGTATTGATCCACGGATGAATCCGATCGCCAGTATCTGGGTTCAGGAAGGACCTTTATATTTTTTTCCCTGTGGGGACAATTGGCAAAGTTTCACTGGTTTTTTTTTTTCTGTTTGCCTTCCTGTGGATCAATTAACAATAAATCCACTTATTGCAGATCAGAGGAGCTCTAAAAAGGTTGAACTTGATGGACTAAAGTCTTTTTTCAACTTAAATTACTATGTTACTATGTAACTATGTAAAAAAAGATTGCTATATCAATATTTATCTGCTATAACAATATCACCATAATCTTGTAAATTGTTAGTCGACGTTCAATTTACAGATTCATTTTATAAATCTCACAAATATCAGCTGTTATAGCAATCCAATATGTTTTGATTTAGTACATAATTGTAATGAGAAAAAAAATTGCATAACTTTATAATGGTATGTTATCTTAGTAAATAGATATTTGTGAACATACCAAAAATTATCAAACCAACCATACTATGATAATTGTCATATCTTATGTGTTAGGCATATTGAGCATGTCTTGTATATGTTTATGTGGATAATGTGTTAATAACCATTTTTTTTTATCATTTAAATATAACTTGATATAATATCTGTCATAATTATTAATACCATATTAATTGTTATATTGAAACTGTTTTGATATAATTGTATTCATTATAATAAATATCTTTTCATATAATACAATTCTGTTTATTTCACAGGGCTAAAGCTTATATATATCATGTAATAAGAATTCAAATAGTCAAAATTGGCAAATATATAAAATAGGATTTTTTAAATTAATATTAATACATTTTATTGATATTAATAATATTACTAAATGAATTGCCAAAAACCACAACAGACTCAAGGGTGGTTTCAAGCATTCTAAAACTCCTGACTGAAAATATTTCTTACACTATCAATGGAGAAGTTACTTCAAAAATAAAAACACATTTCCTACAGGCTTTGAGGAGTATTTGGATCTTTATTATCGGTTTTGTAAATAAGGGATAGGATTTTCATTTTCATCCTGAAGGTTATGGGTATAATGTTATATGCTACTTCACAGGGAATGCCCCTCTCAGCTGAGGTAGGGAAGTTAAGACTGACTACAGCATAGGGATGTGGGTATATTTCATTCATACAGAGTTCCATTTCCTAGGTCAGGGCTGGTAGAAAACAAGAAGAGTCCTCTGAACTGAGACACAGGTAAAATCACAGCTATAAACTAATCCATATTACACATACAATCTGAGTGAAATGAAATGTAAGGCTTAGAGTAAATTGGATTGGTTGAAATTGATATTATTTGCAATAGCAATTTCCAGATTAATGGTGAAGACAGACCAGCAAAACTACCATATATTCCAGGCTTATCTGGATCTTCTTGTTTTTCCAGTACTGGACAGTGGACATCTTAGTACTATAGTAAACACTCTTATTCAACTGGTCTGAAGAAATGTACTTTTGATCCTATCAAGGTATTTCTATAATTTATGTCTGCCGAGTTTTTTTTATATATTTTATATATTTTTATAGATTTCTTATGTTTATCCCTTTATATTAGTTAGTATTGTGATTATTATACTTTCTCTATGCTACTAGCTCCATTTTAAACATCCATGGTAACATTATTATTTTTACTTTGGTTCAAGTTCATTTCAATCTGAATGGTATTGGTTACATTTGAGAACTTGTCTCTATATATTTATGTAATTACCTACCCTTTTTAACTTTTTCATCTGTTTAACAAATTGCTATTTTTCTAAAGATTGTATGACTTACTATTGGTATTATATATATATATATATTTTAGATAGTTTTATTATAGGCAAATACATGATATGCAGAGTTACATTCTTGTTTGGTTACATGTTTCAACATTACACAGGTGGTACAGTATTCCATGAACCTCACCTCTCAGCTATATCACTGCTACTATTAACTTCTAACTAGTTAACATTAAAACGGCAACCATTGTGTTAATACACCTTCTCCAATTTTCATAATTTTCCTCCTCACCACCAGCTGTAGTAAAAATGTAAAGAGTATTGATTATTTCTAACCTATAAAAGGTGAATATATTAATAAGTTGAAGAGAATACCTTCTATCATTCTATTGTTAATTCCGTTATTCCTAAAACATAGCTGAAATCTTCAATTTAGAAAGAGGATAAAACAGATTATATTATAGTGTATCCCATAGAGAAGTAAAGTGTACATAAATAATGACATAACATAAGCAAATTAACTTATGACCTATAATAATCGTTAATATGGTTGTTAACACACCATCTTCAAGTTCTATTGTTAATTCCGTTATTCCTAAAACATAGCTGAAATCTTCAATTTAGAAAGAGGATAAAACAGATTATATTATAGTGTATCCCATAGAGAAGTAAAGTGTACATAAATAATGACATAACATAAGCAAATTAACTTATGACCTATAATAATCGTTAATATGGTTGTTAACACACCATCTTCAAGTTCAAGTTGTCTATGGAAATAGACAGAAAATACTATATACACAAAAAACCTAACAAAAACAAAATGCTCTGCTACAAAGCTTTTTTTTTTTTCAAATAAAAATGCACTATCTACGTAAAATAGCACGTTTTACAGGAGAAAATATAGCATTTTTAGAGCGCAAGAATAAAACAAAACCCACCCATCTTTCAAAAAGAATTGTACAAAAAATAATTCACAGTGTTTGGAACAATCAATTCACAAACTCACAGACAGCCCCCAATCCAGCCCATGCACTTCCAAAACACTGCAAATGCAGACACTCTCAAAACAACATTCGCCACCAGATCTAGGGAATTTGACTTCCAATTTCGGGCTATGTAGCTTTTTGTAGCTAATAAGATACATTGTACTAGTTTATTTTGGGGTGGGGATAGAGTGGTACTAGAAATCACCCGGCAAGCAGTTTTCCACTGCTTACTGGACCGGTTGTTGGAAACCATACATTTCACCTATCATTCCCTGAAAATGAAATGAAAAACTAATCTTTGGAAGTGTGATAGCTCTCTCATATTGATCGTGATGGGTAATGTTTGAAAGAGATACATCAATCTGGGTAGAACATTCATTTTTACAACATTGATCCTACCCAACCATGATATATGGGACTTAGACCAGTTGTTCAGATCTTTTTTTTAGTGGCTTTATAGATATCTTCTATTTCAGGTGTTAGATTTATCCTTAGATATTTAATGTGGTTCGCAGCTCACCAAAAATTGTAAGACCATGTTAGGGAATCCTTTTCAAAAGGTTTAATTTCTAGCGCAAGGGCTTCCGTTTTTTCTATATTAATTTTCAGACCAGAAATGGTGCCGAATTTGACACTTGCTACGCATATAATTTAAGGTGGACTGGGCAGTCGCTTAGAAACCTCTTACTAAATTTAAACACAGATATGTCATTATTAACAATTGTCTATTAATAACAACTTTATAAAACCAAACACAAGGCACATTAAATCAACACAAGATACACAAAAACACATATGCACTCGTAAAAAACTAAATGTAACACAATAAAATCTTTAACTCTTAACAATTTGATATCCTCATAATTTTTACAACTTTTTTGCCAGCTAGATTTAAAATGACGGAGCAAAAAATCCATAGCAAAATGCAAAGTAAAAAAAAAAAAAATCCTAATGCCATCCTCACACTAATTAAGTAACTTACGCATGAAATACAACCTTCAGATGCAGAAACTAAAATCTATCTTCTATAAAAACCTATTCTTATCTCATTGAAGTTTATAGATATGGACCTACCCAAAATCTAATTTTAACATTACTGTAATCTCATGTTCTCTGGCAGTTTTCTACCAGCTACACAGAATACACAAAAATAACATCTTACCTGGGAATGAACAATAATGGGGGCTGTCTGTTTATCTTTTCCATTAATTACTCTTTTGCAATTAATTTCAAAAACTTTTTTTTATCATCTCTCATTTGATCAATTTCAACTACACAATGTCCTCATTAATCACTTGCAAAATTCTATCTAAGGAGCAAACTTCACACAAAAGATTTACCCTTTCTCTTTTTAAGCCCCGTTTCTACCAACACCTCCTATCACCTGAAAAACCTTTCCACAAACATTCAGTAATGTGCTAAACTCACTTAAAAAATTCTTCCAACCTTCCAAAAAACAAAAGACATAACATTTAATTCTTTTTTTCTCTAATAATTTTATACCACCTTAAGAATAAAAAATCCCAGTGCTGAGCTGGGCACTGTGCCAAATTCTTATGGGTGGGAGGGGTCATAGCTGCTGTGTCTTCTCACTTTTTCCCTGTCAGCTCTCTGCACACAGACAGCATTTCTAACTCTACAGGCGGGGTAACATATCAAAATAAAAAAGCAATCTTTTCCAAAATAAAACAGAATATGGACAAAAAGCAACAGACAGAACAGAACAGATAACATGCATGTTTTGAAGAAGAAAAATAACACTTTAAAACAAAAAAAAAAAACGGAAAACACACCATCTTCAAGTTGAAGCCATTGCAATGGAAATAGACATAAAATACTATATACACAAAAAACCTAGCAAAAACAAAGTGCTCTGCTACAAAAATATGCACAGCTTTTTTTTTCCAACTAAAAATGCACTATCTACGTAAAATAGCACGTTTTACAGGAGAAAATATAGCATTTTTAGAGTGCAAGAATAAAACAAAACCCACCCATCTTTCAAAAAGAATTATACAAAAAAATAAAAAATAATTCACAGTGTTTGGAACAATCAATTCACAAACTCACAGACAGCTCCCAATGCAGCCCACACATTTTCAAAACACTGCAAATGCAGACACTCTCCAAACATTACGAACAGAACAGAGGACCAACCCATCATTTACTCTCAATTTCTCACTGCACACGATACTCACTAAGTTCCATGCTATATACACTAAGGCCCTCATTAGTTTAAAGGTTAGCTAGAGTATTTTGTTTTGTCGTTCAGTCGTGTCTGACTCTCTGTGACCTCATAGACCGTAACACACCGGGCACATATTTATGTCCATGGTCATGCTGATCCATTTAGTTGCCAGTTCCTTCTCCAGTGGGTCACAGTGGGTCCTGGTATTCCTATGTATCTCCATTCCAAGTACTGACTGCTTGGCTTCAGGGTGGTGTGACCTACTGATTCCGTGACTGGAATCAAACCCAGGTTGCAGAGGTGAAAGCACAGAATCCTAACCACTGAACCACCAGGGAACCCTAGTTGGAGTATAAAGGTCAACTAAAATCCTGGTAACATAAGCGCAAATCAGAGCAAATATCATTATAATTCCAGGGTAATGCCCTTTAATATTAACAAAATCTCCAAGAGTAGCCTAGTTTTTAAAGTTTCATGTAAAAGAAGCACCATCCAAAAAGTAAACAGTGAATAGAATAATAAAATAAAAATAATAGGGGAGAGTGGCTACCTGTTGCCCTTTCGTAAATTGGAATATGTAAATTACAGCTTACACGTGTGCTCGAGATTTACCAGCCGTCTGCCCAGTGCAAGTTATTCTCCTGTATAAATACCAGCCAACCTAAATGAGTACACGTGCAAGATCAGAATATCCCTGTGGAAAACCACTGTCCCCTCTTAGGGAAGGCAGTTTCACGGCTGGTATGAGCAGACCTGATTCCATCATATGCAAAAAAAAATTGTGCGAAAAACAATGGGTAGGTAAGAAGCTTGTCTTTTCCTTTGTAGATTTTTTTTAAAAATTGTATCATTTACGTTTTACATAAATTCTTCTTCACATCTCCTATATCAAAATATCTAGGTCACAGTAATTAAGCGGATAAATAAAAATCGCATACTGTGGGTATTTCTAAATCAGAAAGTAATCATACAAAACCATTTACTTTGTGTGTTCAAATATCAAAATGTCAGTTTGTTGAATCTAATAAACTCTGTGGAAGCAAAAAGTATTCCTTGTTCAAACGCCTGTCTTCAGATGTACTGAGAGAAACACAGCTGTCAATGATTCAGAATAGAAACAGGAACATTTCTTAGCTTAGTGTTGCTGTTATTGATGCAATATTAACCTTGCCAAATTAGTCATTCCTTGGCAATCAAAAAAATGAATGGTTTCATATACGAGAAATAGAATACAGTCTGAAAACTCATGGGAACCAATGAGGGTGGGAGGATGAAAACCTTGAATGCATTAATGCCTGTGTTGGATATGAACACAAAACTGTCAATTAATATTGTTTTATGCTTGGAATAAAAAAACAATATTATTTCACA
This sequence comes from Discoglossus pictus, assembly GCA_027410445.1. Classification (NCBI taxonomy): domain Eukaryota; kingdom Metazoa; phylum Chordata; class Amphibia; order Anura; family Alytidae; genus Discoglossus; species Discoglossus pictus. Next base: position 84,595,920 of record CM050163.1, read on the forward strand.
ATATGTGAATTTATTGTATATCCTTTAAAGCAGTACCAGAAATATGGACACACACTTCTCAAAATAAATTGACTTGCATGCTCAGTGTGAGTTCTAATTATACAGGGAATTTGTAATTTTAAGGGTGAACATATATTTTAGGAAATCCAGCTTGTAAGTTTATATTAAAGTTGATATTTCTGTTTTACATTGATAAAGCTTATAATCATAGAGCCTCATTCAATTGAGGCTTTCGGGAGTTAAACCCCTCCAAGCCTTTGATCTTTCACGGCCGCAAGAGTTGCGAATGTTAAAATCGCAAATCGCTATTTAATTGCTAAGATCCCCCCTTGCTAACCACACCATCAAGCCCGCAAATAGCAAAAGTCGAACCACAAGTTACTGGTTCCAAGGAGGTCTCGCAAAGGGCTTAATGACATGTACGGAGCACTGTAAATGCACATATTCTGTGCATTTTGTACTTTGAAAAATTATGAAAAATGGAGGTTGGATTTCAAAGTCATACGGGCTTGAACAACAAGTCACGATCGGACCCACATTCCATTGGCTGTTTCTAACCGGGATTTATGGCCTTGCATCAGCGATCATGTTCAAGCTCGCAAATGCTACTTTCATAAGTTGCAGCCGCTGTGGGCTCGCAGCAGGCCCGCAGACATATGGCCTACTCCGATCGAGTTGCGGCCTTGCAATTGAATCGGGCTCATAGCCTTTAGATCAAAAAGTATTTCAGGCACAGTTTGCATGTAGAGGAAAAAAACTTACTGTGGCTTTATACTAAGAACTAGCATGTGCATAGTATGAAGAGCTAATTCATCAATTGAGAATGGATATTCTGCAAATTTACAGAGCATGTTACAAATGGCCACAAGGAGAGCTGGCTCTGTGTGAGCACACTGCTAAAATCAAATACTCTTCCCAGGACTCTCAGCAGCAGCAGGGCATCTGGCATCAAGAGAACCAGAATCTGTAAGATGCCATTCAGACACTGTGGAATTCCCTGATGCAGGTGACACAGAGGAAGAGAAGGATGTGCATGATACTGGAGAGGACTAGGGGTGAGATGTTACACAGTGGTGGAAAGGTTACTGCAAAGTTAACTGCAGTATCTACACCTGGAACAACAGTCACATGGCTGCCATGGTTCTGGAGGCCAGAGCTACCTTCTCAAAAAAAGGGAAAAGGCAATGAAAGATTCAGCAGCTACAAGAGAGTCTCAACAGTGCAGAAGAGAAAGGAAGCATCCACAGAGATGACAGTCAGCATTTTAATATGGATGCCTTGTCCAAAAAATCAATCAAATATCTTCACACAAGGATATCCCTACGTCTCACAATGGAGGACTCCTATCTGAAGAGCTATGGTCTGGTCCATAATATAGCTAAAAAGCCTGAATTGTCAGTAGTCAATCACAGACCAAATCCAATATCTTGACACAAGGGGTCCCTATGTCTCACCATGTAGACTTCCTTTCTGAATGGCTATGGTGTACCCCACAAACTGTCTAGCAAGCTCTATAGTAAATGGGGATAAAGAGAAAATGTATATGATTGTACAGTCTATCACTTGATTGGTATTGGTTAGTACCCTTTGGAGCATAGGGAATTTCAGTCAACTTGTGGGGCATACCATATCACTCCAGATAGGAGGTTTCCATTGTGAGACATAGGGTTTAGACTATTGATTTAAAGATTATTGTTATTGTTATTAGTTCCCCATTTTGAAATTGTCTTTGTCGAGTGATAAAATAGATTTAGTACCTTTGTGTGTGCTCATCAACCAGCAGAGGTTCAGAAAGCTGTGTTTTTTTCTGGTTTTAATAAGAAAATGTAAATACATTTCCACCTTTCTTTATTAGATTGTTTCACAACATTAGTGTCAAGCACTGGAACTATTATTAGACCCTTGCATTTCTTGGTATCTCTTAGCTGGAAATATACACAAACCATGAGACAGCAGCTTGCACTTATGTTTGTTTTGAACAGAGTGGAGCCTGAAGATCTGAATCGAGATAAAGGCCAATGATTAACAAACTAATGGAGTGTTTGTTTTGTTCTACACATGTTTAGCTGGATGAGAGCTAGATAGTGAGGGAACTGTCTATCAATTAAGGTAGTGCTTCAGTGGAAGCTATGCCTAATTTTTTCTGTAATTTGTTTTGGTTTATTATTAATCTATCACTGGCTAAAAATGTAGTAAAAATTGGAAACGTATTACCTTGGAAAAGTTTCCTATGCTGAATTGTATTTGCAACAGCAGATTTTCCTTTCCCCTCCAGACACATCCCCAACAGAGCATCCTCTCAACTTCATTACATCACATACTCACCCTCTGCTCTACCCCAGTAATGTGGTAGGCATCTTTTGATCTGATTGGCCCATCTACAGTGCCGTATCATTTTGTCTCTGTTTGTGCTTGTCCATAAGGTTACCTTGGCAAAGATACTGGAGTGGGTTGCCAGTACCTTCGCCAGTAGACTTCTTTTCCATTGACCTAACCATCTCAGATGACCCTACATGCCACAGCAGGCAGTTTCATTGAAGTACATGGGGATATTGTATATAAGAAAAATTACTCTCCAATTCCATAAACAGAAAGATTAATAAACAGTTCGGTAATTGTACAAAAAAACAACAACTGGAACTGGGTGAACAGAAAATGTATTTTACTAAGATCTTTTGTTTTACACACTGACGAAGATCCCAAAAATTATTGGTGGTATCTGTTGGGATAAACCAACAATTCCATCATGTGTTAACAAGAGTATGTTTTAAAGATTACAAACATTGTTTCAGTTTTTGGAAAATTAATCATCTGTGAGGTGGCATATTCTCTGTTCTTGACCTGTCCTGTTGCATGATATAGAATGACTAGAAGGCTTCGGAGTCTACTGTATGTTCACTAGATTAAGATGCATTACCATAATGTTTTCAATGCACATCTATTTAAACACAAAAGAGCATAAAGGTAGTTTGGATAAAGTATTCATTTTAGCACACACAACTAGACTAAAACAGAGTCCCTGTGAGTTGGGAAGATGCCAGATGCTAATACCTAATCTCATTTGAAGACAACATAGAAGTCTTTAGTCACAAGAAAAGTGTGCTAAAAATTAGGATAATTTCCAGAACTTTTTCTATGCTCATGGCTTACATAACAGCAAATGTTAAATCCATCATAAAAATGTTAAGGTTTTTTTATCAACAGTGGCCCTTTAAGGGCATGATAGAGAAAATGTGGGACTACCATGTTGATTTAAATAATGCACTTTTTACGTATTTTTTTGTTCCGTGCTATGTGCCTTAATTAACTACAGATGCAGTTTAATTTGCTATAAACATATATATGTGATTCATTTAAGAGCTATTCATACAGAAGGAAAAAAACAGTGAATTCTTTATGAACAATAGAACATGCTGTCTCTTTCCAAACCATTAAGTTTTATTGTACCCCTTTCTGAAACAGATTGTTGCTCAATTATTCATATTAACATTTTTTCTTACTAGTAGCCTTCTCATTTAATGCTATGTTGCATCATAAGTTTGTCAAACTTTATAGCACTTATCTTTTCATGTTGAAATACAAACATTGTTCTGTTTTAAATCTATGATACGAGATTTTTGAGTCTCTTTAATAATTACATTTTATTACTTTATAACTTAATTGTGTGCTTTACAAATTGTCAGAAGTGTAATGCTGGGCTATGGCTGTTTTACTTGTGTGGTCAAGGGATACAAACACAATTTATAGTTGATATTGAATTAAATGAAAATTACCGGTATGTAATTTTAATTGTTTTAACTTTTGAACATTACATAGTTAATTCTTCAAAATGTCATACCATAAATATGCCCATTCATCTTATTAGCAACAGGGTGCTCCAAACTATTTTGCCACCATTCACTGAAGAGAAGAGGAAAGTACAACACTGATCACTAATCTTTCTCTACCATTGTCTCTGCCTTTCAACACTTAGGCACGCTCTTTCACACTTTCTCATGCATGGACATCCACACATATTTTTTAACAACATGTAAAATATTATGTCTTTGTAACTTTGAAAACATTTCCGGTATGTCACTTGGGACATATTGAACAATCAGTTTTTGGTTCCAGAAGTGACTCATTTTTGGGTGGTTATATTCCATTCAACTTTAAGGCAATGTGTAATGTTTGATCTTCCCCTTTCATTCCTACATTTAATTCATATTACTGCTCAATCATAACAAAATTCGAGTCACAGAATTTCTGGGATCTGCCCTTTCTTCTGGCATTACCTTTAAAACAACATGCTGAATACATTTACCTAGCTTTGGAAATGATAAGAAGACACATAGTAATGTTTGTTTGGCTCTGTATACAACATTGCCAAACTAACACATGTTCATTCTGGAAACATCAATATTTATGGACTTGGAAAGTGCTGCAAAGATAGGTAGACTTGCCAACAACACTGAGGTGTTTCCCATCGAGTGTCAAGAAAGGCCCAGTAAGTGGGAAATATCCAACATTCCAGCAGCTTCTCCGCTTCCAGATTACAGCCTCTTCTTTGGTCTTCTTCATTGCAACAATTCCCTTACACATACACTACCTTGGCCTGTGTTTTTCTGTTCAATTAAAATCCTAACTTCTCTCATAGTTCTGCTTCTTTTTTGACCAATACCTTCTAAACTTCAATCCCTGTAACTGTGAAAAAAATGAATGAATAATTATTATTTTTATAACTGTGCACTGTACCAGCATCACATAAATAAATTACTTTCTATTTTTTTATCTATCCCCTGCTGCCATGACCTATTAGCTCCCCTTAACAAGTCTCAGCAAGGTTGCCTCAGACAGATAACTCACACAAACAAAACACACTTCTTCAGGAAATGCTTGTGCACTGCTCTTTCACACAAAAATGCTCTATTCAAAGACATAACAAAAGCTTTTTACGTGGCATCTCGTATCTCCTAAGGATTCAGTCACTTACTTCTTATTTCTTCTCACCTTACTCCACCCAAAGGCTGCTCTATGTGGTACAATTATTGACTCCTTATAGTGTCAATGTTCTGATTCAGAAACCTAGGCCCCTATTCAATTGCAATTGAAATTTGCAACTGTTAAAGAGTGATTCAATTGATCAAGCCCACAGCTACCTGACAGAAAGCCTAAAGCGTAAACCATGCACCCGTAAGTAGCATTTCAGAGCATGATCATGATTAATTAAGGCTGTAACTATCGATTTAGAAACATCCAGTAGTAAATGAGACCATCATCATGATGTCAGTAAAACATGGAGATTAAATATCAATCAATTAGCTTTTAGACGTCCGATATGCGATCAGACTCGCAATCCGGCAATGAACAAAATAATAAAAAGGAATGATGATACTGTTATAGTCCATGTGGGTGGCCTGATTTGTATTAACTCCTTGATTACCGAGATTGATATAACACGGAAATGAAATGTAAAAAAAATATTTTTGATAGCAGACATGGGAGCTTGAGACTGTTGTGCAATTAATTATATATCTTTCATCACTTTCCCCTTCTTTTAAAGTGCAGTATTGATTTTTTATTTGCATCTACAGTGCTACGACCAGGTGAATAACCCCCTTGCAAGTCCTATCTGGTACTGGTAGGATTTTCTTCTACATTTGCCATTTACGGGTGTGAAAACAATTGCAGGCTTAAGGAGTTGTAGCAATTGAATAGCGATTTACGATTGTAATATTTACAGGTATAACGCAATAAATTGAACTAAATATTAATATCCTTGTGCTTTACACCTATGTTGAATAACTAAATATTTTAATTAGATACTATAAAACCAGAATAAAACGCTGCTAAGTGGTGTTTAAAAAGTGCTTAACATGAGCAACCTAGATTATGCAGAGTGCTATATGCTTTATACGGCATAGATACTATTGTGGAAACAGTGTAGTAAACCCCCTCTTAATTACTGACCATATAAGCCATAAATACAATATAATCAATATAGGCAATCCTCATATGCAAAAAAAGATTGCTAATCCTCGGATTGCTAAAAATGTTTTGTACTATTAAAAAAGAAACACACAATAAAAACAAAAGAGCAAGGGTACTCACCCCAAATACTGAGAGATCCAGTGTATATATCAAGTCATAACTGCAATGAAAAAATATTATTTATATACTTGCAGTTCCTTTGCTTATAGGATCACATAGTCTGGTGTCGTATCCACTGTTTGTAACTTAAGCATGACTGGATATTCGCTCCACTGTGGTGTTCCCTCCTGCTCAATAGAAAAATAAATTCGCCAAAGTTTCCGTTTCGCTCTCAACTGCGCTTCCTCACACGCTAATGCAAATTGTATTACGCTGGCTTTTAAAGCCCTATACTTCTGGTATTCTAAGCGTCACTACGTTATGACTGCAGACGTCATTTTGTCTATGGGTTTCAGCAGAGCTACACAATTATGTATTTGCGTCTCAGTAGCTCTATGTAGTTGCGTTCTCCGCACACAAGCGTCATACAATGCAATAACATCTTTATTGAGCTATAGATAGCCCAACACTATGTATATGTATATCAATGGTCCAGCTTGTGATATAAGCACAACTTCCACATAGTATACCCAAACTTGTCACTAAAGGACTATTTTAAAGAAAGGGTGTATGAACTACCCATTATAATGATGATAGAAATAATTGTCTTGCTGCAGAAGCATAGCACTTTCTAGGTAGTACTGACGGTGCTCCACATATGTAAATGGGAATGTTTAAGGTTAACTTCTTCTATCCTTACAAACATGGATAAATGGATGCTGAATAAAGCTGAATAGAATATATATAATAATCATTAATAAACAATTATTATCAAAAACTAAATTTCTAAAGTATTATGAATATTTTTGTAGTGCCCTCCAAATAAGGAATTAAATAAGTGTTTGTTGGTAAGTAAGTAGGTTGTGAATGAGCTATAAAAAATATATTTAGGGAGATGCCCTACAAATAGCGACCTAAATAAGTATGTGTTAATGAGTGAGTAGATCGTGAATGATGTAATGGATAAGTGTTACTGATATATTGATGTTTGGGGATTCAACATTATAAAAATCATACTTTGCTCAAAGTGATGACATCCTACTATTGTGGGCAGGATCAAGACAGAAGTTTGGATCCTTCATCAAGTGTTTGAATCAAAATCCTTTAGGTTTGAAATTTACCTATTCAATTGATGATCAAAAAACAGAGTTTCTAGACTTGTGTCTCACAAAAGATGAAATGGGTAAAATCCATACATCGGCACACAGAAAGCCCACTGCTTCAAACTCGTTATTACACTGGTCCAGCCAGCATCCTTTAGCCTTGAAGGCTGGCATACCAGTACTCCAGTATTTAAGGCTAAGAAGAAATTGTGATAGTCAAACTGAATTTAAAGAACAGGCAGACCAGTTGAGGTTGAGATTTAAACAACGGGGATATCCAAACCGATCCTTAGAAGAGCCTATAAAAGAGCATTGTCAAAAGATAGATCTGACCTCCTATATAATCAGAAAGAAAATGCATCAAAAGAACAGATAAGATGCGTAATGTCATTTGGTAATGATTGGCGCTATGTTAAAGGAGTATTAAACAAACATTGGTATATATTTAAAGAAGATCCAACACTCAATGAATACTTACCTGAAAAGGCATCAATCACATATAGGAGAAATCGTAATATCAGAGATATGCTGGTAAGGAGCTTCTATAAACCATCTAAGACAGCTCCAATGTGGCTCAAACCAACATGTGGACTATACAGATGCGGCCATTGCAGGGCTTGCAAATATATTCAGCCCAATTAATTATTTGTGGACCCAAGAACAGAAGAAACATTTCTAGTAAAAGGTTTTGTAAACTGTCATACTACCCACCTGATTTATGTTATGATGTGTTCATGTCGGAAGCTCTACGTGGGAAATACTATACTTCAGCTACGTAGAAGAATTCTCGAACATGTATACTCAGTGGTCAAAGAATTGGACACTCCCTGTTTCGAGACATATCAAATATTTTCACGGAAACAGAACGGATGCTATGCAATTTTATGTTTCTGACAGAGTATTTCCAGGCCCATGTGGTGGGAATTTGGATAAACAACTTTTACAACTTGAAAGTAAATGGATTTTGTCTTTGGTTTCAAAATATCCAAAAGGCTTGAATGAGGGATTCTCTTACTCTGCATTTCTTTAAATCCATTATTAATGGTGGGACAAACAAACCTATCCAACACCAAATAGTTACTCTATTGTTTGGAAAATATATGATATAAACTTTTTGAACAATTATTATTATATAATATTAATTTGTAATTTTCATCTCATAATTTAATTAATTAATAACATCAATATTTACACACATTAATATGCTCAATTTTCACTTTGAGCAAAGTATAATTTTTTATAACATTAAATCACCAAACATCAATATATCAGTAACACTTATCCATTACATAATTCACGATCTACTCACTCGTCAACACATACTTATTTAAGTCCCTATTTGTAGGACATTTCACAAAATATATTTTTTTAGCTCATTCACAGCCTACTTACTTACCAAAAAACACTTTTTTTATTCCTTATTTGGAGGGCACTCCACAAAATATTCATAATAGTTTAGACACTTGGTTTTTGATAATAATTGTTTATTAATGATTATTATATACTAGAGAATTGCCCGTCAAAAAATGACTGCAATGAAATTGTAAGGTAGCTAATGCTGTTTGGTGTATAATAATGAAATATATAATACATTAATAAATGAATATACTTTACGTATTTTGAAGCATTGTGTTGAAGAGCTGTCAATGTGTTTTGATGTTGCTGCAGCATTAGTGGTGTGGAGCTGCTGTGTAAGCGTGCTGAATGTGTGCAGTGTAATAATGTGCGTGTGCGAGACCAAACCGTTAGCGTAGTTGTGTACTTCTGCATTGTCATAAAATGGCGGGTAATGCGTGGTATGCGTCTTAGCGGAATATCCGTAGGTCTTTTGTGGTGTTTTGCGAGTTTATTGTGGTGTTTTGCGTGTTTAGAGTGCTGTAGCCTCGTTTTCGTTTTGTTCGGCTGCCATTTTTTCTCTCGCTTAGAGAATTTTTTAGTGTCTAAACTCTTTTATTTTGAGTGTAAGTTGTAAGTAAGTGTAAGTTGCTTTTTTGAGGTCTGGATGCTCCCACTTGCTGTAGGTAAGCTTTTTATGTATGTGCTGTGTGTATTTATTGTGTTTTGAATTTTTTCATGTTCGCGATTTGCGGCCGATTTTTGCGAGGTTGTAATGAGTGGTAACGCGGCTCTTATGTTGTTTGCGTTGCGAGGTAAAGTTTGCGAGGGTCGCAGTTGGTGTGTCGTGTTGTTTGCGTTACAACGTAAAGTTTTCGAGGGTCGCAGTTGCTGGCAAGGAGCGCCTTTGCTACGCGAGGGCCGCTGCTCGCTACAACTATATATGTGATATTCAGCTTTTTTCAGTATCCATTTATCCATATTTGTAAGGATATAGGAGGTTAACCTTAAACCTTCCTTTTTACATTTGTGAAGAGGCTATGTGGCACCTTCAACATTTTCTTCTGCCCACCCCCTTCTCCTACCCCTATCGGTCTCACATCTGAAGACTTTGCCAGCCACTTTAAAATTAATTTTGATAACATGCAAAACAAACTCTCCTCTCAACGTGGCTCAAACACATACTCTCTCAACAAACATAAAAAAACACCCAGCCTTTATCTTTCCTCAATACCACACCTACAATGGGCTCCTTTGACCCTGAAGCTGGTCTTTTGCAAACTGCCCACCTTAAAATTTGTACACTTGATCCTATCCCATCACAGCTAGTCCTTTTACTCTCTACCACACGTATCCCATTATGCCAACTCACACATCTACTCAACCTCTCCCTAAACATTAGCAAGTTTCCATCATCTTTAAAACATGCAATTTTAAGAAACCCTCATCTGACTCAAGTTTGTTCATCTAACTATTGCCCTATCTCTCTAATTCAACTCAAATTTAAAACTGAATGAGCGACTTGTCTACAAATAGCTAACCCAAGTCCTTTCCTCAAGTTCTCTTCTTGACCCCCTCCAGTCTGGCACCCAGCCCCAACACACCACAGAGACAGCTCTCATTAAAGGCACTAATGACCTGCTCATCGCCATGTCAAAGGGTCACTTCTCTCTACTAATTATCCAGGAACTCTCTGCTTCCTTCAATAAGGTTGACCACCACATTCTTATCCAAATTCTCTACTCCCTTGCCATGTATGACATGGATTACATTTTATGTAGAAAATCACACATTTAGTATCTCCTTCTCTATCACTTCTTCCCCACTCACTCATACCCCAAGGTTCAGTCCTAGGCCCATCCTCTTCTCCATCTATACATCCTTCCTTGGCCTTGGCGCCATGATAAAATCTTCATGTATATGTGTATGACAATCAAATGTACCTCTCAGCAACAGATATTTCCCCCCCCCCCCTCAAATATCCCTAACTGTTGACAATGCCACCATCCCTTCCACCATTTACACCCATTGCCTTGGGGTTCTATTGGACACTTTTCTTTCATTCCTCACATACAATCAACAAACAAATCAGGCAATTTTCATCTAAAAAAAATCTACAAAATATGTCACTATCTTATACAAGACCTTAAATATACTAAGCTATTCTCTCATCACATCTCATCTTGACTACAGCAACTACCTCTTTCCTGGCCTCCATTATGGATTCGAGTGGAGATAGATGAATTATGTGAACACCTCTGCTAGCCTCATCTACCAAACTCCGCGTTCAATGTCTGCAGCACATTTCTGTCAGTCACTCCATTGACTTCCAATAGTCTGAAGGAAAAAAATAAAGATTGATCCTAATATATAAAGCCTGTAACAACAGTACACTCCCTTATATATATTCCCTTGTCTCAAAAATACTCTCCAATTGCCCTCTTGCCTCTGCTAATGATCTTCTTCTTTCCTCCTCTCTTCTTACCTCCTCTCCTTCCCACCATCAGGATTTTTATCAAGCTGCCCCATACTATGTGAAACTCCTTTCCTCTCTCTGTCAGATTATATTCCTGCCTCAAAACCTTCACCTCCAGCCTTAAAATGCATAACTGCATACTCCATATCCCCTTGTATCAGCCTACTGCCTTAATCAGTGCCATTGTAGACCTGTCACCCTCCTATAGAAATAGTATGACATGACTGACTTTTGGGCTAGAGTGAAACTCTCCTGAACCTCACAAGCAACCCTGTTATTTGTGACTCTAACACATTGGGTTGCTAATATCAAAGGCTATTAAAATGGACAGATTTGTTTTAAGCCCTATGACATGTTGTTTTTATGTGTAATGTAATGTGGGACACAATAATGAATGTGGGGGTAACTATGTGATTTTATATACACTGTAATAATGTTATTTTACTGGTAACTAAAAGAGATTCACTTTCTACCATGTTTGTTAGTGTGACAACAAAGGGTTAACCCAAAGTTTCTGCAAGAATTTATATGGATACTAGCGACTTGCACATTAAAAAATGATGGCAATGAGATGCGTATGTTTGGAAAGTTGTTTAGTTATTAATTTACGTATTTGACACTTGTAAGGTTTTAGTTATGATGAAATAAGTGCTATTGTGATATTAAACATGCTTATTTTTGTAAAACGTTCTTTTGTTGAACATTAACTGTTAAAGCATTTTGTATGAAAAGTATTAACATTTCAATGTAAGAACAGCTGAACTTGAAATTAATCAGTATTGTAAACTTGAGGTAATGGTTTTTTAACATGCAAGTTGTATCTGAAAAATTGTTAACTTAAATATACATTTAATCCAGAGGAAGGAAAACAGTAAAAACCCTCCTTGAAACATAGCCAATTGTATCATAGAGGGAAAAAAAAAAATTCCTTCCTGACCCCATTAACTGGCGATCAGATTACTCCCTGGATTAATGTTTAACATAAAAGACAACATTTACATTGTGACTTAAAACGTGGTTGAGCTCGTAGCATGAACTTTGTAACATGTCTAAGTAAGTAACTTGAAAGTATATTTTTTTGAAACTTGAACTTTCTTATCTGTCTAAGTATTGTTTTGAAACTTGTAACATTAGAAACAGTAACATGGTTAATTAACATTTTAACATAATTTGTGAAAATAATGCAAGGCAAGTGTTTTGTGAGGCTAATCATGCATAAAGAGTACTTCCATTAATTATGACTGAATTGTTTATTGATTTGTATTTTTAAATGGTTGACCGTTGTTTGTTGCTATAGAAATTGTTTTAAATCGCACATATAGTTTGGTCTCTGGCAAAGTTGTTCTCTAAAAAGAGAACGCAAGAACTTAAACTTGTTGCACGCTGTGTAAGCACTGTTCTGTATGTGTTTGACAATTTAATGTAGTTTAACAGGAAAATATTGTTTTTGTAAATGTAATTTCTGTTGCGTAATAATGACCTTTTGATGGAAACGGACATTTATGTGTATTTGTTTTAAAAATGTGGTGTTATATTGTGTTTTTTTATATTTTTGCATTCGCTTTTAAATTTGTTTTGCATGGCTTTTATTTCTTTAATGAAAAGTTAAAGTACTTTATAGTAGACAATGTTTTTAGTAAAAATACGTCCATCTTCTAATAAATCACATTGACTTTCATTCTTTTCAATGTAAACTTTAATAGCCTGTGGATTTTTGCACCGTGATAACGCAACGTACAATTGGCCATGTGCAAATACTGGTTGTTCTAAGAAAATACCCACAGATTTGAAAGTTTGTCCTTGTGATTTATTAATTTATTAATGGTCATGGCAAATGCCATAATTATGGGAAATTGTCTTCTTTGAAGTATAAAAGGGAGACTACTTTCACTTGGTGCTAAATCTATTCTTGGTATGAAAACTCTCTCTCCTTTATGGGTACCAGCTAAAATTCCAGCATCTATGAAATGGTCCTTTAATTGTTGAACAATTAATCTTGTCCCATTGCATAGGCCTTTTTTGGGGTTCATATTTCGCAGTAAAATGAAAATTGCACCTTTCTTTAGCTGCAAAATATGTGGTGGCATTCCAGAAGGAGTTAGTGAGTTTATGAATTCAGTGGAAAAGTTAGCCTGACTTTCATTGTCATCAGCAAGTACAGAATCAGCACTGTGATAATTTCTTTGTGGTGCATTATTTTATTTTTTTACTTCATTATTGAGGATTAATGCATCCTTATTTTTACACGTTAGTATGACTTGGTTGGCAAGCTCTGAATATTCCTAGTTATTTATGCTACCTTCAAATATAGCCGATATAATATCTTGGTGACAAATCATATCAGGTGGGATCTGCACAGTGTCGTCAGGTAAATTTGGTATTTTTTCTGTTCTGCCTTCTCCAATTTTAATAAGCCAATCATTGAAATCAGTTTGGCCTTCTGATCTCATGTTTTGTTGCAGTTGAAGATGGGTAAAATGTTTCCATAGTGTGTTTGACTTTATACAGGTTTCGATAATGTCAGTTTGATTTCCATGTACAACGACAGGTAATGTTTGTCTAAAATCGCCACCTAACAACATTACCTTTCCACCAAATGGAAAAGTATTATCCATGACTTCACGAAGCAAACGGTCAATACATTGGAGGGCAAAGCATGACATCATTGTGGCCTCAACTATTATAATAATTTACTTTTTTTCAATTTTTTTGCTTGTAATGATGTCATGCGAATATCTGACACAGAGGTTTCTAAAATAGGCACTGGCAGTTTAAAGCCACTATGTACAGTTCTTCCACCTTCCAACAAAAGTGCAGCAATTCCAGTAGTGGCAAACGGCAGTGCTATTTGACCTTGTGCTCATACAGAACTCATTAATAAATTATATAGATACGTTTTTCCTGATCCGCCAGGTCAATCAAGATAGAAATAATGCTCTGGGACTATGTCATCATCTATTGCATTTTTAATGGCATTAAATGCTTGCAATTGTAACGTATTTAAAGTTGCAAGTCTTTCTTCTGTTCTTTCTACTTGTAGTTGAATGTCATAGTCTTCAAAGTGTATGTCATCTATAAGACCTGGATCAGGCAAATTAAAACTTGCACAACTTAATCCATGAGTTAAAAATACTTCTTGGATTTCCATTAACGATTTTAAGTGTGCAATCGGTTCATTGTATCTTCGCATAAAGTCTTCAGCCATATTACTTTTAAATGTGTCCCACAAAGCTAATGCATTTGGAGCATTTGAGAAGATACAAATAAATGCAAATTGTTCTCTCATCTGCCGTGGCATTTGACATTGTGCTGCTTCTTCTAAACATCTTTCCCATTCTGAATCATCAGCTAGTAAATTTCTATGTCTTGCAGCTAAATGGAAGGATTCATATACTATGTCATTAACAGTTCTTAAGTGTTCAAAACTTTGTGCTCTAGGAACATTTAAAAGTAATATTCGTAAGCAAAAACGTTCAACATCTCTTGGACTGACTGTGTAAGTTCTTGGGATTACTTTATTTCCTCTGCTTTTTCTAGGTCTCCATAATCCATTCACAAAAACATAGTGATATGGAATTTCAATATATCAGAATTGTGTTGCTTGTGAATCTGTGGAATTTAATTCAAACCATGCAGTTAGTGTAGTGTGACGAAGTTCACTTTGGGCCAATGCATTACTTTCATTTCCAGCATCGAAATTCACTAAATGTCTTTGTGGCAAATGTACTGCTAATCTATATACTGCATGTGATCTATCATGCATTTCAAATTTTAAAAGCCGCCACATAGCTTATGGCGCACTGACATAGCGAGCATCTACATGAGATGCAAGTTCATCATGTACTAACTCACTACTTTCAGGGTTGTCTGCACTTTTGACGACTACAGTAGCTGCATCATAGCCTTTGTAAATATATTTGTACACATATTTAATGGATTTAATGGAAGTGCAGGCTTCTACATTAATGTGTGCGTTATACTTCATGAGTAAATGTGGATTGTAGGGTACTACATATCTACTGTCAACTTTTTTACCACGAATAATGGCACTATCTCCTTCTCTTCTTTTATAAAGTGGATAGCCATCACAATTGGCATAGGTTTTGTCTCTATAATCTTTTGAAAAATCTTTGGAACATTTATTATTTTCCATACATGGTGATTGTGGATTAAGCTCACCACAGGGTCCATGAATCATGCGATGAGTAACAATCTCATATAGTCTACCATATAGTTCTGGATCTGGTAGTTCAGCAACAATGACTGCATCCACTTTGTCAGAAGTAGGCGTTATTGGCCGTAATGTTATCTAGCTCTATAAAATCACTGGGTAAGCATTTTTTTTTCTTCCAGCTGCCTACGTTGGTCAACAGCTTCCATTGTATCTAGGACATATAGTTGAGCACATTTTCTTTGCTCTCCTTCCTCTGGATGTAAATGGGAAGTACCATGGTAAATTTGGCCTTGGACTTTAAAACAGTAAGGACCATGTCCTGGTACATTAGCAGCTAATGTTGCCCCCATAGATGCAAAGGATATGGCACTATTGTAGGATCTTATGTTTGTCTTAAAATGTTTGTAGTTTGGAAAAGTAGGTTCAGTCATAATGTTTTGTAAATAGATTGGAAATTCTTTTCTTTCTGGAAGTTTGAACTTGCCTTTTTGACAGCAACTAATAAATTGGCCATCTCTGGGTCTCTCCTGTTTAAAATGATAAGCCTCACAAAACTGACATTGAGTATTCATGTCCCCACAATTATGAACCTCTACTGCTAAAGACTTGAGTAAAGGACAATTTGCAAAGCATATATTAGTTTAATTTTCAAATTCATCAGGTGAAATGTCATGTGATGTTTCAGGAACAGGTTCTAAATGCTTTGTTTTCTTGGTGGCTTTTTTTGGTATATCTTTTATTGGTTTAGGTAAAATGTCATGTGATGTCTCAGGAACAGGTTCTAAATGCTTTGTTTTTTTGGTTGTTTTTTTTGGTATATCTTTTATTGGTTTAGGTAAAATGTCATCTGATGTTTCAGGAACAGGTTCTAAATGCTTTGTTTGGTTAGTAGCTTTTTTGGTGTATCTTTAATTTTAGAAGGTGATAGTCTTTTGCTTGCAATTCTTTTGCGTTCTTTTTCTCATGGAATTTCCTTCTGCTCCGGTGTCTGCTGGCTGTCCAATCTCTGTCGTCGTTTATAAGGATAGTAGAGGGCAGAAATTAGTCTTTGTAATTTATCGTACAGGGGATTGTTATAATAGTATTTTTATATTTTATTTAAAGGCTTATATGTTGGGGCTCTGAAAATGTTTCTATTGTTGTTTATTGGGTGTTAGTACTATTTGTTGTACTGTTGTATTTTATGTGTATGGTTAGGTTAAGTGTATGGTTAGGTTTTATGCTTAATATTGTACATTAGGACTGGTAATTTAGAATGACAAATTTTATTTAGTCTGTGTTTTGAGACTTTTGTGGACTATGCAGTTTTTGGTTTTTTTGGCTAGATTGAAGTTTGGATTTACTGTTAAACATTATTGTCCATAAAAGACAAATAAGAGGTACAAGAGAAATGTGTCAGTTATATTTTGTTAAAAGTTATAGTTAGTGGTTGTTATTCTTTTTTTTTTTTTCTGTTGACATGGATGCAGAGCAAACATGTTTATTTAGTTTTCTCTTTTTTTACTTGTTATACTGTACCTTGGTTGAAGTGTGATTTCAAGCAGAATCTTTGTTGGTCCTCTGTTGAAAGTCTTCGTCCGATGCTCTTCACGCAGTGTCTGTTGTAAAATAAAAAGTTAAATGTTATTTTATTTTAATGTATTTGTACTGAATATCAAATGTTATTGTTTTGTTCTATTGTATCTGTTATGGTGAATTTTACTGCTATGCTGTTTTTTGTGCAACCTTTTAAAATACTTTAGTTGTATTTGTATATTACAGTTATCCTTTTTCCCCCCTGTAATTATTAATGTTTTTACTATGTTGGATCTGATCACAATGTTTTTAGCATTATCCTGTTTTGTGTCCACCACTTTTGGTATGCTTATTTAGGCTTCTTTGTAATGCTTATAGGTTCTTAAACAATGTAGAAGAATATTAATTAACTTTTCTATCTGTTTGTGTGATTTTTGGTACAATCCTGTTTTGTGTCCACCATATTTTGAATACTTTATTTGCTTAATTAGTCTTCTATTTTGGATATGATCACAATGTTTTTAGCATTATCCTCTTTTGTGTCCTCCACTTTTAGTCTACTTATTTAGGCTTCTTTGTAAGGCTTCTAGGTTCTTAAACCGTAAAGAAGAATATTAATTAACTTTTTTATCTGTCTCTGTGTTTTTTGCTACAATCCAGTTTTGAGTCCACCATATTTTGCATACTTTATTTCCTTAATTAGTCTTGTAGTTTGCATATGCTCACAATGTTTTTAGCATTATCCTGTTTTGTGTCCACCACTTTTGATATGCTTATTTAGGCTTCTTTGTAAGGCTTATAGGTTCTTAAACAATAAAGAAGAATATTATTTAACTTTTCTATCTGTTTGTGTGATTTTTGGTACAATCCTGTTTTGTGTCCACCATATTTTGAATACTTTATTTGCTTAATTAGTCTTCTATTTTGGATATGATCACAATGTTTTTAGCATTATCCTCTTTTGTGTCCTCCACTTTTAGTCTACTTATTTTGGCTTCTTTGTAAGGCTTCTAGGTTCTTAAACCGTAAAGAAGAATATTAATTAACTTTTTTATCTTTTTTAGGCTTCTTTGTAAGGCTTATAGGTTCTTAAACAATAAAGAAGAATATTATTTAACTTTTCTATCTGTTTGTGTGATTTTTGATACAATCCTTTTGTGTTTTATGTATGTTGCTAATGTTTTGGATGCTATCCTGTTTTGTGACCACCTCTTTTTTTTTCTCTGAAACTGTCTTTCTTTGTAAATTGTATAGGTGTTTGTGAAGTTTGTTGAACTGTGTTGTTTTAGTCTTTATTAAATTTGTATTTTTTTTTATTTTTTGTACTTTTAATTTTTATATTGGCGGCCATTAAACATATATATTTCTTTTTTTTTCCTACTTCTTATACTATACCTTGATTGAAGTGTTGTTCTTGTCCGAATGACAGAGGGTCCCCTCCTGCCAATCTTAATCCGCCAGTCTTCTTGTAGTGTCTTTTTGAAAAAGAAAGTTAAATGGTTAATTGTATATTTCTTCTTTTTGATTTAGCAAAGCATGGGCTTTTTTTAAGCATGTAATGTATTTTTCTATCTTACCTCTTCTTCTTTCTTTGTGTTCTTTAAACGGGATTCTCGTTCACAGTGCACGGTGCAAATTCTTGAGTGACGCTGTTGATGCAGAGTCTGTTTGAATAGGGAAAAAAGGGCAAAGATTCAGCTTCAGGTTCCATATGTATTAGTGTCATATTATTTTTTGCTATGAGTTGCACTAAATTAATGTAATTTGTTTCTTGTAGGGCCTATACACATAAATGTGCGTGGGACATGTCACTATACATGAATCACATTTTCATAGTTAAAGTTTTTTTTTTTTCATGACATTTAAATATACTTGTTTAATTAGTTTGGGTTAAGATTAGTTTGTTGTAGGGGCTATACACATAAATGTGTGTGTCACATGTCACTATACATGAATCACATTTTCATAGTTAAAGTTTTTTTTTTTTTGTCCTGTCTTGATAATGAAATGTAATATATTATAGCTTACCTCTCAGTTGTAATTTGCACAGTGTAAAGTAGGAAATTAGGGAATAATTCTCTTCTCAAGTAACAGCAGCAGTTAACTATCCAGTCACTGTGTTCATCACTTCAGTAGAAATGTAGAATTTTAGGCAGTATTTATAAACTTTCAGGTGCCTCAGACCGTTAGAACGCAATACGCATGCGCTATTTGCGTTCCAGCTTACAATTTGCGTTACATCAGCCATTTTATGCGTAGTAGTTTTCAAAATGGTGGTTAATATCAGTGTGGTACGTGCCGCATAGTATGTGTTTCAGTTTTGCAAGTCACTGTAGTATTGTTACGTCTGTATCGTCGTTTTCGTATTGTTCGGCGGCCATTTTTTCTCTCGCTTAGGTGATTTTCAGCAGTTTTTTTTTTTTTTTTTCAACTTAAATGGACGTGTAAATTAACTTTTTGAGGAGCTGGATGCCCCCCCTTGCTGTAAGTAACCTTTTTATGTGTTCGTTGTGTTTATTTATTGTGTTTCTGATGTTTTCATGTTCTACGTTTTCGGCCGGTATTTGCGTGTTCGGAATGGGTCGTAGCGCAGCCGTATTTTTTTGCGAGGGATGCAGTTGTTTTTTTTTCTAATTCGTGCGTGTGAGACGCAGTTGTTTTTTATTCTAAGTCGTGCGTGCATTTGCGGACAAACACAGCCGATGTTGGATCCTCTTAAACCGTAAAGAAGAATATTAATTAACTTTTTTATCTGTCTCTGTGTTTTTTGCTACAATCCAGTTTTGAGTCCACCATATTTTGCATACTTTATTTCCTTAATTAGTCTTGTAGTTTGCATATGCTCACAATGTTTTTAGCATTATCCTGTTTTGTGTCCACCACTTTTGGTATGCTTATTTAGGCTTCTTTGTAAGGCTTATAGGTTCTTAAACAATAAAGAAGAATATTATTTAACTTTTCTATCTGTTTGTGTGATTTTTGGTACAATCCTGTTTTGTGTCCACCATATTTTGAATACTTTATTTGCTTAATTAGTCTTCTATTTTGGATATGATCCCCCATCTATGCTGGGGGTCCCCATTGGGACCCCCGAAGTGTCCCGCATTTGCGGACAAACACAGCCGACGTCGGATCCTCCACCACCGCAAATGCGGCCCCTCACGATTTGCGGCGAACTGCGCAAGCAACAACTCGTATGCTCACAACTATATATATGATATGCCCTCTCAGAGCAGCCAGGCATCCCCTCTCTATGGCCTTAGATAGTCGTAGAAGTTGATAAGCATGGCCAAATAGATAACCCCCACCACTCCTGACAGCAGAGCAAAACCAGAGGGGGAGAGGCTAAAGAAAGTGTGGGGGGGGGGAGATTTTGGTTTATTGTTTGGTTTTTAAATATGTTTGAAAAGAAATAATAAAGTCAGTCTGACTTTGCACTAAGAAAAGATGCATAGGTATTTCTTGCATGATGGAAAATCCTAATTAAAGGGATCTGATTTTCCTGCTTCACCATGAATGATGTTCTGATCTGAATTAGTATGCTAGTTGCTGAGATTAATATAAAGTCACAACCTAGAGATTGCTCCTGTAAGCTAAATTAGGAGAGTGTTGGGGTGCACAAGGCCCATCATCTCATGACATAGTATGTGTATTCAGATCAACAATTACACATAGGTATGCAGTAGAAATATAAAATGCTTAATTTTCATTGTTAGTTCACAAAGATACTAAATGTAGAATATTGATGGTCAGTGCACATAGATGCACTACAGAACTTTGTGCTGCTTATTCATTATATGTTAGGGATGACAATGTGTATGAGAATGACAGAAAGTCAAGGTTTTGCTTTGGGTCCAAGCATTTTGAAATTAGAAAATGCTGGAAAGTATTCAGTATGTGAAACATTGGGTCTAATCTTCAGACAGATTACACAGGATACAATGTGTAGATGCTCTAGCATAAAATAATGGAGATGTCTAATTATATTTACCACAGAAATAAAACTGTTTCGATATTTATTTCTAAAACATTCTCAGTACACACACATACCTAAAAAAAAAATCCTCCCATAGTCCAATATTTGGTTCACTTTTATGGGATAACTGGACAAGCTTTAAAATGATTCAATTTCAAGAAATTACATTGGCCATTGTCATTTACATCATTAGTAACTCCAGTGAAGTGGAATAATAACTATATGGGGAAAACAAGAAAATACCATTGAAATGGATAATGTTAGGTTAGGTTTTTATTTAACCATGTAAGAAAATGTGGAACTGCTTTACCAAAGTTTAATATACATCTGTTACTTGAATTGATGTTCTTTTGAGCAGAATTAAACTACATCAATCTTAGTATATTAAAAGTTACCATTTAAACTTATATGAAAAAATATAATTAAATTCTAGTCTCTTGGGGCCTCATTAAATTAGCCCTCGTAGTTCCCTCGGTCCTTGCAAAAGGCAGTTTTTTGCTGTTTGCGAGGACCGATTCCCTAATACGTTCCTCGCAGCCTGCTGTGTGAGATGACTCCGAAAAATGGCAGAGAATAAGCTCAGAGAGAGCTACGGAGTAACACGCAGCCTTAAATCTATGAGGTGAATCTCGCACCTCGGAAGAATCCTTACGGGCACAAAAAAATGCTAGCAAGGGATCCTAAACCACATACGCGCTGCCTCGGAGCAGCTCGAGACAGCCGTGTGATGCTCCCCTTCTCCCTAAACACATCACCATGCTGCAGGGGTCCCCCTTCTATACCTAACCTCCAATCTAAACATCCCCCCGTCTATACCTAACCCCCAATCTAAACACCCCCCCTGTCTATACCTAACCCCCAATCTAAACACCCCCCGTCTATACCTAACCCCCAATCTAAACACCCCCCGTCTATACCTAACCCCCAATCTAAACACCCCCCTTGTCTATACCTAACCCCAAATTTAAACACCCCCCCTGTCTATACCTAACCCCCAATCTAAACACCCCCCTATCTATACCTAACCCCCTAAATCTTTTAAATGCAGCGGGGTCACAATCGGTGCAAATCAGGGACCCCTGCAGCAAGGGGTTAATGTAAGGACACTTTGGGAGGCCCAATGGGGACCCCCAGCATAGAGGCGGGTTAATTTTAGGTGCTGCGGCCGGGATTGGCTAATAGCGTGCTGCAGGCCCTTTAAGGAGATGCAGGGAATTTAAAAGTTTTAAAATGCAGCGGGGTAAGGTTCAGTGTCGATCGGGTACCCTAGCTGCAAGGGGTTAATGTGGGGTGATGCGGGGGTCCCTATGGATCCCTGTTGCAAGGGGTTAATGTGGGGACACTTCGGGGGTCCCAATGGGGACCCCCAGCATAGATGGGGGTTCATTTTAGGTGCCAGGGGGTAGTTGGAGTACCCGCTATGGCAAGGCTTATGTGTGGGATTGCCATGGAGTTCCCGTTCAGGAAATTGATGAGGTGTGGGAGCCTGCAAGATCATCTCGCAGGCTGTCACTCCTCATGTACATTTTCTCTGTATTGATACGGGCGAGAGCTAATTTAATAGCGCAGTAACTTTTATAAATTTGCAGCATGTATGATTTAAGTAGAAGCCTCTTATCTACGAGGCTGGAATTTAATAGGGCTATTGATGTCCATGTTCGTATCAAATCTCATCAAGAGTATCATGCTCATTGTAATATATGTATTACTAGCGACTTGCCCGTCAAAAAATTACGGCAAAAAAATTGTAAGGCAGGTAATGCTGTTTGGTGGAGACATTAATTTTGTTGGTGGTCTGAGATCCTTCGGCGCTCATTGCGAGCCTCGCGCTGAGCCCCTTAGGCTGTTGTATTTATTTTTTCTGACAGGCGCTTTTGCTGTTATTGTTTTGTCTGCGTTGATCTGCTTTTTGCGCCTATTGCAAGGCTTTGTGTGCTATGAGCAGCGTTGGCGCTCATTGTGAGTTGCGTGGTGAATGGATTTTGTGTTTATTGTGAGAGTTTCTTTTTTTTTATGTATATTTGTTTTTGTATGCTAATGAAATAATTAATACATTAATAAATGAATATACTTTACCTATTTGGAAGTAATGTATGAAGGAAGCATTGTGCTGAAGAGCTGACAATCTGTTTTGATGTTCCTGCAGCATATAATGTAGGTTTGCACTGTTGTTGAGCTGAGGTGTAAGTGTCAGCAATGTGTGCAGTGTGTAGTGTATATAGGCTGCGTGCGCGAGGGGAAGCCGTTAGGGTAGCTGTGTACTTCCGCATTGTGTAAGTTAATGTTGTAAAATGGCGGCTAATGTGTATGGGGTATGCAGCCTTTCGTGCTCCTTGCCAGTAATTGCGGCCCTTTCTACGCGAGCCTGCAAGTGTTAGCAACAACCCGCACGCTCACAACTATATATGTGATCTTAGGTATGTGCATGTTTATGTAGATTACACATACATCCAAATATAAAGCAGCACCACAAAGGAATATATACAACACTCTGTAATGTTTGCTGGTTTCAGCTGTGCTTTTAATGTCACCAATATGAATGCATTTCTTAAAGATGAAAAAACAAAGATATCAATAAAATGCATAATAATTTTAAAAAAAAAATAATTAAACACCTTCATTTTTTGTGAGAACACTCTTACCAGACTGTTATAAGTGCTTCTGCACAACCACCTATTAAACTAAGTAAAGGTGAGTTGACACCCCTGAAAATCCCTGCTAAAATTATCATAAAATTCAGAATTCATGTTGAACAATCACAGGCAGCTAATATAATTTAATACATTTTTATCGGTCAGTAATGGCAGTTTGTGCAGAAAGGAATCTTGGGATGTGTAGTCCCCCTTGCAGAAGGAAGCAGGAGGAACCAGTCACTGATCTGTAGATGTTTTCATTGAGCTGCTGCTGGCTTGAAGGTTAGTAAAGAGTGAAAGATCTGTACATGAATGCAGTGTTTCTATTGGCAGGTACACTGTGCCTATGTAAGCAGCTATGGAGTGTGGAAAACAAGTTTTATTTTTAAATAAAATAAATATTTATGTGTATAGAAAGAACCAATGTAATCTATGTTTCTGATATAAGCAGCATGTGTTAGATTATAAAAATGTAAAAACAGGGAAATTTAGATATGCCTTTAAACCTCTTAATGCTTTCTTTTCCACTTCAGATGTTCAGTATAAGGGGGAAACTCTAAAACTCACATCACCCAGAAGCTTATTCAAACCCTGGAAACAATATTAAAGCGCCTATCAAAATGGACCAAGTTTCATCTATGTGTAACTCAGGAGTGGAACTACAGCTGGTGCAGTTGGTGTAATGTACCGGGGTACATCTCTGGGGGGCCCAGTGCTGCTATGATATGTATATATATATACATATATATATATATATATATATATATATATATAATTTATTTATATATTTATATATATTTTTACCCCTGCCCATCCAACCACATATATATATATATATATATATATATATATATATGCACACAAATACATATATATACAGGGGGGGGCCAACAAAACAAATGTTGGACCACCTCTGTGCCTGGGCCCAGTTATTTTATTTATTTTTTTACACCGGCATGCTCCATTCACTAGCTCTGCTATCTGTGCAACTTAAAACAAAAAGGCAGAATAATGTAGTATATTTATTACAAAAACATATGTTAAAACATTTAAAATCACTGTATGGTACCTCTGGATATTTACCACAATCACTGTACAAATTAACTGTGTGCCTTTCTGAGAGTTTGTCTAATGCAACCATCTTCACCCAGGGGGGGAGGACTCAAACTGCGATTCGTCTTCACGCTTGCGACAAATTGCAGTTTGACAACTAAGCATTGCGCAATGGGCCAAGCATGCGCATAGCGAGGCGTAAGCTGCGCATGCGCATTGCGCAATGGGCCACGCATGCGAATTACGCATAGGCCCGCGCATGCGCATAGCGTGGTGCAAGCTGCTCATGCCCATAGCGCGGTGTAAGCCACGCATGTGCATAGCTCCACATAAGCGCAATCGTCGCACAAGTGCATTGTGCAACGGCCCGCACATGTGCATTGCGCAATGGGCCATGCATGCGCATGTGCATTGCGCTACGGCCTGCGCAGGCGCACTGCGCGGTGGCCCGCACTGTCGCATTGCGCCCCTGAGAGAGAGGAGGAGGAGGGGACACACAGGGAAGGAAGGGAAGACACAGAGATGGGGGAGAGACACAGGACAGGGAGAGGAGGGGGGAAGAGACACAGGGGAGGGGAGAGACACACAGGGGTGGGAGAGGAGGAGGGTAGACACACAGGGGAGAGGGGGAGAGACACAGAGAGGGGGAGAGACACAGGGGAATGAGAGGGGGAGAGACACAGAGAAGAGGGGAGAGACACAGGGAAGGGGGAGAGATAGGGAAGTGAGAGGTGAGGGGAAAGACACAGGGGAGTGAGAGGAGGGGGAGAGACATAAAGGAGTGAGGGGGAGAGACACAGGGAAGGGAAAGCATGGGGAAGAGACACAGGGGAGGGGGAGACACATAGGGGTGGGAGAGGAGGGGGAGAGACACAGAGGAGGAGGGGGAGACACACAGGGGAGGGAGAGAAGGGGGGAAGGCACAAAGGGGAGTGGGAAACAAACATGGGTGGGAGAGGAGGGGGTAAACACACAGGGGAGGGAGAGGAGGGGGAGAGACACAGGGGAGGGAGAGGAGGGGGAAGAGACACAGGGGAGGGAGATGAGGGGGAAGAGACACAGGGGAAGGAAATGGGGGGAAAAGACACGAGGCAGGGGGGATGAAACATGGGGGAAAGAGACACGGGGGTGGAAGAGAGGGGCAAGAGACACAGGGGAGGGAGGGGGCAAGAGACACAGGGGAGGGAGAGATGGGGAAAGAGACATGGGGGTGACAGGGGGAATGACACAGGGGGGAGAGGAGGTAAAAACACGGGGGAAGGAGACACAAGGGAGTGAGAGGAGGGGGGAAATGAGACACAAGGGAGGAAGTAGACAGAGGGAGAGACTCGCAATGATCGCCGAAGGCGCTCATCGCGAGGCCAGTAAAGTAGAGGGGAAGAGGCTCCCATTGTGTGGCATTGCCAGGATTCACATTTTATTGCCGTAATTTTTGATGTGCAAGTTGCTAGTAGATATATAATATTCATTATACCATTATCATAAGATTATGACTAAAAGGAAATAATCTGCTATTTGCAGTACATGTTTGCCAAGGAAAAGTGTTATGTCAGGATTACACATTTTGGATATTTAAAAAATCTAATAAAGAGTTAAAAATATTGATTTGCACTGTGAATAAGATTATATAGTGCAATATGAAAGTTCTGAGGTTACACAGGGACCTTTGGTTCAATGTTGAGTACAGTATGAAGGGCAAAGAATGCATCACTGAATCATTGAAATGTCTCCCAACCACATTGAATGTTTTAGGAACTAGACCTTGAGGTTATCACTGATAGAAAACCAACATGCCTGGAAAATGTCAAGAAACCAACAAGTAAAGCAAAATAAAAAAGACCTGGTTAAAAGGTTAGATTAAAAACAGATTTATGAAACTGACTGATATAGTCCCATTTTTACCAGATGTTCTTTTAAATAACTAAACTTGATAGTTTACAAAAGTTTTTTATTCAGTAAAAATGTAATTTTATAGGCAATTATTCATTACTTTGCGTTTTAGTTTGAGCTGATTCTTTTAGCAGCTTTCTCAGTAAGTTGTTTTGTTGAGAATTAATGAGATTGCCATTAATCTTACTGAAAGTAATGCCATATAGAGTTTGCACATTTCCATTGTATAAAAACTTCAGATATAGAGGGCAGAACAAGGCGCATAGGGACATCACATAAAAATAAGGGCTAGATGCAAACCATTCCTCAAAAAAATTAAGTATAGATTCCTTATATTGAAGGAATCACCCAACACGCGTTTTTCTGCTTGTTAACATCGATTTGTCAAGGGATCACTCTTTTTTTATCCAGTCAGACCACAATAGACCTCTACAGAGGAGCCCACGGCAGCATTCATAGGATGAGTAGCTAAGTGGATGGTCTTTTGCACTATTATTTAAGTTACAGCTTATGGCATCACTACAAGCATCATAAAAAAGGACCAGAAATAAATTGTGTTTGCCATTAACTGTATTTATCCTGGGGACCTTGTTTATTTAAGCATAGGAGTGTGTATTCATATAGTGTGGTTATTAAAAAGAATGTACCCATTACAAGGACTGTTGATATTATCTCTCCATGTAAAGTCTTCTTCCACTACAGGAAGTGGATCAACAGAAACCGCAATGGTACATTTCACTGTTGCAGCATAATTGCGCTTAAAAAATAATAAATTAGAGATAGTTTTTTTACAATCTAAACAGAAAACTTGGTTTCAATGAATACATCTGTAAATAGTTAATTCATTGTCTGTACCCAAAGAGAGCTTATCCTCCCACAATTAAAATGTTTACTATTCCCTACTTAAAACAATATGACAACCATGCCATTCCACAGAGCTGGGATATACATCAATACATTAAAAAACAATTCCAAAAACAGAAGGTCATGAAAGAAAAGTAACGTGTTGAAAGAAAGATTTAGCAGCAAAATTAAATATTCCTGGCCACGAACATCTTGGATGGTTGAGTACCTTGGACGTGTGTAAGTCCCAATTCCCCCAGGCAGCATGTAAATGAAGGCTACTGCTGCCTCTCTAACCTGACAAGTCAGCCCTGTATCACATCTTTATTCTTACAAATAAACCTCAGGGTTTTTATGCAAATCAGAACAGCAGGTCTCTGTTTATGAACTGCGATCTCATTATTGGCAAAACAGATCTGGTAGATTTATCTTCCTTTTGTGACCAGGTGGTTCTCTGGCTATTACAGAGAGTTTAAAAGAATTAATTGCATGTACTAGCCAGACCATGTCAACAACATGACTGGTGAATTCTGGGCATATTCAGTGAATGGGCGTATTAACATATCAATAGCTGGATGTTCCATATATAAAAGTATCTGTGAGATACTGTTGGAACATTTTATGCTAAAGTCAAATTTGTGGTTTTAGAAAACAAACACATTTTATATAGAAAAACTTATTTTGTCCAAGTTGTGGTTTTGAATTATTGTCTTTTGTTGCCCAAAGTGTTCATCTTAGCTGAATTTTCTTTGGAAAATTGATGGGAAATTGCTACAATGTCCATCATCTCTAACATGTCTCAAACATAATAAAATTGTTTATAGGGATATTTTGTTGCAGTTCAAGTGGTGATTTGATAGTAAAATATAAAACAAGAGAGGGGGATTTCTATGTGATACTCTAACCTAGGGGTAGTCATTATTTTTTGCAAAAGTGACCAAAGTCTGAATGTATTTATCAAACCACGCTCAAGGTCCGGAATGAACATCATCAGCTGCATTAAATTCCAGCCCCGTAAGTGCAACTTTGATACCCGCAACGGCTGCGGGCTTGAAATTTGTCCGAGTTACGGTGCTATTAAATTAGAATGGGCTGCAAGTTACGAGCTGGAGACGCAAACCCATAACTTATTCGTTGAATGTTGGATTTGAAGCCCTGCGCAGGATCAATTAGTCAAACCTGTAGTTACGGGTTTAGACAGAGCCAATGGTAAAAGAGATCATCATCATTACGTCACTGAAAAAGGGGAGGTTAGATTTCAAAATCCTACGGGCTACCATTATGAATTGCGATTGGACACACATTTCAGAATAATGCAATATTAATAAAGCCGTAAATATGATATTCTAGTCCATGCGAGTTCCATTATATGTATTAACACATTGATTGCTGGGATCGATATAACATGCAAATCTAACATGAAATAAAGTATTTTATTGGACCAATTTGTGGGCTTGAGAATGCAGTGCTATTAATTCTAAGACCTAACATCACTTTCACTTTCAATAAATGTACAGTAGTGTGGTGATATTTGCACTTAAAGTGCTACGGATTGGATTTTAACCCCCTTGTGAGTCCTCTCCAGCACACATTGAGCTTTGGGCTACATTTGCATGTTACGGGCTTGCTCGTGAGTGACTTTGTCGCAATTTAATAGCATGATTGGAATTGTAGCAGTTACGGGTTTGACAGATCAAAGGATTTACGGCCACGGAGTTCAACGTTCCTCATCCCGTAGGCTTTTTTCTGCCTTGCTGCATCTTAACCCGCAGACGACTTCCTTTAAGAGGCTAATTTAATAGCAAGCTACTTTACGAGCTACGATTTAACACGTAGAGGGAATTTAATGAGACTTTATGTTACTAATAGCTTATTGGAAGCTGCAGATAGGATACATGATACATTTAATAATACAGTGACTATCCCAATAAGTGGACCAGTAGTTCTTATTTGGCCCACCTATTTACTACCCCTACTGTAGGCCTTTCCAGTTACAGGGAAACCAAATACACAGCCAGGACCTCTTTGAGACTCTTATTTGGGTGCACTAGATTAGTTATTTGGCTTTATGGAGAAGTCAATTACTCCCTCTACTGGTTGCACCTGACCAGCCAGAAAACAAAACAGAAGGATATCCTAACATTGCAGTAAAAACGTTTATTTCAGGTTGTCTCACTGACTTATTATTTTAAAGCCATAGTCCTTTAAAATAATTAATACCTGAGCATGGGTAGCACATGATTGGGCCTGATCATTGCTGCCAACTACTCACTAATGACTGTTATCAAAGTATATGTTGTGTGCCCCTCAGCCTACCAACCAAACTGCTTAATCTATATCTAAAACAAACTTCTGTGACAACAATACTGCTTGATTCACTGTATACAAATCATACATAATCGTACCATGTAAGTAACCTATTTTCTGCTCATGATACCAGGATCTATTGTGTTCCCAAATGTTCACTGTATGGATATGTACTGCAATGTATATAATAATATTACAATAATCACATCATTTTGGATAAAATAGTGTAAAGCTTTGCGAGGAGAGATAGCCATGAAAACCTTTTAATAAAATATTGTTTAAAAAAACAAAGGGGGGGGGGGGGTAACATTTTGCAAGGAAAGCAAAACTGAAGGTCTGGCTAAGAAGTTGCTATGAGTAAATATAACAAATAATTTACAGAAAGAGAAGATCCATAAAATGTCCCATGATAAAAGAGCATGAAACTACTTTTGGGACAATTCTTGGTCTGACCTGGGCATAAAAGAAAAATGGAGATTAGTTATGGCCCAGAAACACATATAAAAACAAACAGATATATATTTATATATCAGCTGGGGCAAAAGAATCATAAAATGAGTAAATGGAAAAGCTTAACTTTTTTCAAAACTAACAATATTAAATTGCTGGAAGTATAAAAAGCTTGGATGAAGAATAGTTATGGGACTATTGTTTAAAACGCTTTTAGAAAGCAAAATAAATATAACCTTTACAATTTGCAGCTTTTTTATGGAGTTATTCTTTACTGCAAGGATGCATTTTGCTTTCAGTCTTTTACTTTCTCACGTGGTATCTTTGTAAACTAATGTGCTCTCTGTTAGTCCTGTACTTGCAGCTGTAGCTGCCACATTCACACTGTGCACACAGAAACATCACATCTGCGCCAAACTTTGGAAGATGATATGCTGAAAACAAAATTGCAGATTCGATGGCAGCATAATTGCACATAAAAAGGAATACCTTTGAGCATGCTTTTTGTTTTACATTCTAAAAACATGTTGCCTTGTTTCAAATGTAGCTCTTCACAAGATTACATCATGGTCCTTTAAGGTTTTTAATGTACCAATGGAATTTATTTCTATTTAGTAAACATTGGTTACTTATTAAGATCACACCTTGCAATCCACTTCTATAAAGGATGTCTTGTACATCCAGTAATGAATATTTAGGCACAGCACATCTTGCTTTAGCATACCGATCAAGACATCAACAGGAAATATATTTTTTTGATGAGCATAGTGCCTTTTATTATCCACACTAGCCCCACTGTTTCAGGAAAGGAAATGTGTGAAAAGGTTACCAAGTCATGAAGAAAGCTCTCTGTGTTGCTTTTCTGAACATCAACTTGTTATTCAGTAAGAAAAGAAACTGCCAAGCCTGAAGATTGTGCTTTAAACCTTGCACCTGGACTGTACGGCCTCCTTTCTCACATATGCATTTTAATCATGAAGGCCTTACAGATTTATTAATCAGGTTGATTTTTTAAAGGCAGTGATTGGTTTGACACATTAAATAAGAAGGCCATTCATCGACTAGCCATTCAGGCAAAAGTAAACTTGTGAGGCTCTTTGTTTATGCTTTGAGACGTTATATTCTCAAAAGGATCGTGAAAACTAGATTCACTGCTACTGGTTCTCATAAAAGATGAAGAAGAATATATTAGCATATATGACTTTAATAGGAAGCAAATCAGTTAAGGCAATACATAATAATTATTGAGCAAGTGTACTTGGAAATTAGAGGGAAAAGGGCAAACTGTTTCCTCAAAATACCCTGGTTTTATTTTCAACCTAACCTTGTTTAGGACTCGAATTGCATTTCCCCCAAGTGGAGAGTTCTGCAGAATTTACCCTGAACTGATACAAATACCCCATAGAAAATAATTTAAATGGTCAACTAACCCTGTAGCAAGTCTTCATTCACAGTAAATGTTTGCACTATATTGCAGAGCCCCTTTGTTGTTATGAGATGACGGATTGAACAACAAATCACTTTTGATATTATTACCAAGTATATAAAGCATTTTAAACATTTATACACTTGGAAGTATTGGTTTTAAAACATCCATTTATGGATATTGTCTGGGGTTTATTTATTCCAGCAAATAAATTACTATATTTTACATTTGTTTTTGTGGTATTTCAACATTTATTTTAAAAATGAAAACTTTTCAAAAAAATCTTATAAAGGAGGATGAGAGACTGATGGCGTCCAGCTCCACCCACTGGCTTCCTGTTTATGTGCCAACCCACAATCAAACTGTGTCAAGTCACAGATTTAAAGAAACCAGTTGGCAGACATCACTCATTTATAGTAATATGAAGGTAGTGGATGATTTGACTTTACAGTATGAGCTTTTTCTACGTTTTTAGAAACTTCCTTTTTTTAAATTAAAGCTAACTTTTAAAATCATGTTTTAGCTATTACTATATTAAATTGAGCAACAACAAAAAAGTCCCCCCAAATTTTTTTAAGAGAAGTTATTTTTCTTGGGATACATTCTACGCGTGTATAAAATTGTTCTTCTTTAAGAGTGCTGTGTCAGTATAAAAACAAGACGTATTTACAATAGTTTTAAAAACCATAACATAACATACTAAATTATACTAAGTTATAGTATATTATAATTATTAATAATTTTTCTAAAAACTGAAAGTAAACAATGCAATATCACATCAACATAGTTTCTAATTTAAAAAAAATATATAAAAAATATTTTTTGTTTCAATAAATAGATTATACATTTTTTTATTTTATAGAATTTTTAAACAAAGTACAAATATTGTAAAAAAATCAATTATCTAATTAATCTTAAACAATTGAGATGAGCAACATGAATTCTTTTTTTTTTTAAATGTAGTGCTATCTGCACTTACTTTAGTATAGGGATTATGTGTGGTGAATGTGATACTGTACAGAATGAGGATTTGATCCGCACATCCTCTTCATATGGCTTGAAGTGATGATGATTTAGATACTAATACCAGATTTAGTTTTTTCCTTCTAATTACAACCATGTTATTCAGCAAATAATTTATGAAGGATACCTGCAAACTATGAAGGATACTTTATGATTACTAAATTTGAATAACTAAGTTTGAGTTGAAAACTTGAATCCTTTAACCAAAATACAGTATATTGTTCTTTTATTGATCCTGTGTCTTTTCTATTTTACATGTTTGCCTAAAAAAAAAAATCATCAAAATGAATGGGCAAATGAAAAATCCCCCCGGATTTTCCAATGTGTGTATTTATGTATATAGAAGCTGTTTGTGATCAGTGTTTACAATGAGCTGTATCCCTCCGGAAATTATTTTGGTTCCTATACCTGTGCTAATGAAGTCTAATTTGAATTTTTTTTTTTTATATATCACATATAATGCGTATGTTGGTCATGCAATGTTACATTTTACAGCATTGCGCATGCGAATTGAGCGCCAAAGGCGCTCATCAAGAAGCATGTAACTTACCAGCTTGACAGGGCTGCACTGAAGGCGCTTATTGTGGGGCTCGCCATGAGGGCCAAAGGAGCTCATAGTGATGCCCGTAACGTGCGTGGGGGAGGCTTATTGTGAGGGCCGCGCTGCACTCCTCTATACCCATTGTACGGGAGCATCACTGTACCCATCTCATCATGGCAGCACTGTCATTATGGCCTACACAGTAAGCTTACTGAGCTCACTAATGAGTTAGGACCCCTGTGTATTTTTACAGTTCCCTACGTCCTTATGGTGACATTTCTCCGCTGAACTCCAGACTTGGAGAGGTGACAGTTAGTAAGTGCAGCCCAGTCATTATTTACACCGCACACTATTTGGGTACTGTGGCTCCCTCCTTTACCTAGCTCCACGGTCTCAGTTCCGACACCATTTTTCAATTCAAGCCCATAACTCTTAACCGTCGCAAGGGGACACAAAAGAGACACAATTATGAAAGAATTGTGGTTATTATTAAGTAATGATTTAAAGACGCTCATTGCGGGGCTCCCGATGAGCGCCGAAGGTGCTCATCATGAGGGCCGTAACCTAGAGGGGGGCTCGCCATGAGCGCCAAAGGTGATAAATGCGAGGCCCGCAATGAGCGCCAAAGGCTCTCTTTGTGAAGTCCGTAATATAGAGGGGGAAGAGGCCCATAATAAGCGCCAAAGGCGCTCATCGCAAGGCCCGCAAGTTATGAGAGGGAGAGCCTTGAATTGTGTGGCAAACAGCATTGCCAGGCTTCAAATTTTCGTGACGGGCAAATTGCTAGTAATTTTATGATTTTTTTAATTATTTTTTTTATTTATATTATTTAGCTTCTTGTAAAATATGGCTTGTGTTTTAAATATTATACTCAATATCCATTATACCAATTAATATGATTCCGGTTTAGTGCTGATTACTATATATTTAATATATTATTATTATTATTATTATTATTATTATTATTATCTTGTATTTGTATTTAATAATAATATAATATAATGTAATATTAAACATCAGAATTACCAGAAAACTAATTCTTTACCATAACTCCATTAAAATGTAATATTTGTATAACTGTCTTTGCGGTTAGATTTTCAGGGTATGATGGGCATGCCATGCCTCTCAGCTGTGACTTGAAACTTCACATGTTTTGGGCTGAAATGGACTGGTATCTTTTAGACTTTAATCAGTGAACCAAGTGTTAAATATTAGATAAAAGTCAAGAACTACTGCCCAGAAGTACTGAATAATTTTATAACTCACAAGTTAATGGTATAACGAAAAAGCTTATTTTTCTTCTTATCCACATAATGTCTTGGTCAAATCCCTGAGTTTGCTTAATGCATCATGGTACTTCAAGAAATATGATACTTGTTTGTAAAGTATGTAATAAGCTAACACTTTATCAGCTGTGTAAGCAGGTTTTGGCCTTAGGGGGTGCAGACCAGGGTCCTCCACTTTACTGCCCAGGGCTCCAGAAAGGTAGAAACGTCCCTGATCATAAGGGGTGTGTTGTATTTATTAGTGCAGAGATGGTGGGGAGGAAAGAATAGGGATAGGTGAGAAGGACTAAACCATAGTATAAAAGTATGGTTATGCACAATTTATAAATCAAAAAAAACTAAGTTATACAAAAATAAAGTCAAATAGGTCAGGCAATGTCTTGACACAAGAGATAGTACATAATAGTTACATTTTTCAACACTTAGAACCAAGTAATGGTATATATACCCAGACAAATCCAATAAAAAAGAACGAAAATGGTAATGTAAATATTTCACTTTGCTACCAAATCAAAGAGTGTATTACAAATCCCATAACCAGCTAAACATTACTGAATTACTGAAACATGGGTAACATTATTAAAGAATAGGTTAATTAATATCTGACAGATCTGCCTTTTTTTTTTACTCTATATATATTCCTATACTGTTTAAATCAAAATTATTGTAGGGTTACCCAACATTGATTGTAATATAAACCAGTCTGTGTGTGAAAATGGTTCTGTCATTTTTTCTTTGTGTCACAATGTAAAGTATTTATATAAGGATTCCACTTCTTGATAAATGTATAATCCCTATCTTCTTTACTTGTTGTTATTGTTCTGTCCTTCAGTTGTGCCTGACTTTTGGTGACCATATGGACGCAGCACACCAGGCACATCTGTCTGTGTTTCTGGTTGTGCTTATCCATATGGTTTCCTTGGAAAAGATACTGGAGTGGCTTGCCAGTTCCTTCTCCAGTGGACAACGATTTGTTTGACCACTCTGCTGTAACCTGTCCATCTTGGCTGACCCTACATTACATTGCTCGCAGTTTCATTGAGGTACACAAGATCTTTCATCGTGGTAAGGTAGCGATCCAGAAAGGGGTTCTTTACTTACCCAGTCCATTTGGAATAAAAATTGTATTTGCGTTATTACTTCTGCAAGAACTGGTGGTATTGGCTGTAAGCCGTTAGCTAAAAGTGAGTGTAAAGAGATGTTTTAGGAAATGTTTGCCTTTCTTATTTTTTAAGATATCCGAATATAGCCCATTCTGGGGCAAATGAAAAATATAAATGCAGTATAGTTATAGAACTGAGTCATACAGCAGTCCAAATGTTTGAATACTTGGACATATATACAGACCAGGAAAATGTTTTAGCCAATTTGATATACCTTTTAAAGTTCCATTTAATTTTGGATGTAATATAATCACATATATAGTTGTGGATCTTTGCGATGTTTGTAACGTTTGCGATGTTGGTAACGCACTTGCAGCGAGGCGACCAGTAAACTGCAAGCCTCGCGAAGAGAGGCGAGCCATTGAAGCATGCTCTCATTGCACTGCGAGCCTGGCGGAGCAAGCAGTTGAGGCACGCGGGACTTAGGCTGCAATGAGTGCAAAAGGCACTCATTAAACTGCAAGCCTCACAAAGCAAGGCAAGTAGTTGAGGCATGCGGGCCGCCGCCGAAAAACGCAGCACTTTGCCGCTGACCGCGAGGAGCGCAGTTTGCTAATTTAACGCCCAAACTTAGTTCAAGTGTGTAACTCGAAAAACCCTATAAACAAGCAAAATAATAAAAAAATAAAAAAAACACTCACACACAGCACAGGGAAAGAGCCAGGAAGCCGGGGAGTGAGGTTGCAAGCGAATTTGATGGTCGAAAAAACATAAAAAATCAGAAACGGGATGAAAACGAGGCTGAGCAAAGCCAGGCATGCGGGACTTACAAAATACACGACAGCAAAGACAGTAACACTTACACCAACAACGCTAGGCACGTGGGACTTTGAAAATAAAACAAATGGCATTCAACGCGTAACACGCCAACATTCAGCAGACACACAGAGGAGAAAGACACAGGGAAAGGACAGGGGGGAGATGGTGGAAAGCGACACATGGCATTCCCAAGCACAAAAATAGAGCAGTTGTAGGATATTTACTATTCCAAATACATTTTCGGAAAGCATTGTTTAAAAATGTAATATCGTATGGCTTCAAAAATATTGGTAACATCTGTAAGGGGTATAGCAGTTTAGGATAAAGTTATTCCATCGCTGTAAATCAGTGATAATATTATGCATTAAGTTCAGTTCATATAATAAGCAAAATTGTCTAAAGATAATGAGACCCAGGTATTTCATTTTGATAGGTGCCCATTTATATGGGAAGAGGAACACCAATTATCTCTCATCTCTTGTGTTTCTGTTTCTTAATTTGAGTTATTCTCCAGTATACATTTGAGATAAAGATTTTTAGATGATATTTTCACTTTCAAAATGTTTGAGAACCCTTTTTAATTTTCCCTCTTCTTATTAATAATGTCAGTGTCATTCTTTAAATTCCTGGCCAATTTTACACATTTAAACTGCTTTCCACATGTTTAACAAGCCTGTACATGACAGTGCAAAGTACATCTGGTGACTTCACTGTCAGGATCCATGTTGCCAGTTTTCAGGAAAATCTCAATCCAAAACACTATTCAAGAACTCACCAATGCCCTGGGCAATTTTAAAGTGGACCACCAAAAACCTCAGCACTTTGTAAGGTGCCTTGAGGATGAAACATTTTAGACCACTGATCTTGGGTAATAACGCCTGCAGGGGATTGGAAAATGTTTGGAAAGGGTAAGTAAATAAAGAGCAAATTGGAACCTGGCATGTAAGGGGCAGAGAACACAATAAAACACAATAATGGTTTAATGGCATATTTAAGTTTCCGTGATTATGAATGCATCTGAATGAATGTTTACTAAATCTTTTCAATTTGCAAGCTGATGCTTTTGTCAGTTGATACCCCTGAAAATCGCTGCTAATATTAAAATAATTTGTTTTGACCAATCAGGAGAAAGCAGATTCATTTGTATCATACTCTGGGGTTGGTGTGTTTCAAAGAAGCCTGGGATATCTCTAGTCTCTTTCTCTCTATATCCTTGTGATCTAATTCAGTTGTAAACTCAGACCCCACCCATCCATTTGATGCAATCCAGCACCAAGTACTTCCTTTGAAAGGTCAAACTCCCTACCTAGCTGCATTTCGTCTGCATACTTGGTAATGTCAGTTTCCTCTGGGTGTGCAAAGCTTGAATTTACTTTCCTGCCTAGCAGCCTTATTAAATTGTGATTTGGCCAATTGAATAGGGCTCTATATAAGCACAGAGCATATTTTGTTTAAAGAAGTTTTTAGTTAGTGAAGACCTTGCTTTTGGATAGAAGTTCACTAACTAAAAACTTCTGTAAAAAAAATATGCTGTGTGCTTATATAGAGCCCTATTCAATTGGTTAAATTGCAATTTAATAAGGCTGTAGATAATTGGTAAGTTCACTGAACGTATCTATATAACACATATTTTTCTGATAATCACTGCCTGTTTCTTACCAAACATTTGAAACGCAGGAAACTAATATATACACCTTTAAATATACATCACATTACTTGTACATAACATAACAAAAATCTAAATTGTATTATAAAATGTAAAATTCAGTATGTATAATAATAGCAATATAACATTAATTTATTGTAAATAATAGAGAATAATAATAATATAATAAAACCACATACGTTCTTATAATATAATAACATTTAAGTCACGTCACTATGATTTTCTGTAATAACTTTTTCATTTGAACTCTTAAGTAAGAGTTATTTTATGAGAAAATAATGTTATAAATCTTCTAAATAATTTACATTAGATCTTAATGCTCTCAAGAAATGACAAATGGAAGAGCTGTAGGAAATTGTACATATCTTGAAAGGAAGGCTGTGTTATCTTGAGTTTATATATCTGATAAATATTTATACTAGGTGCTAAAAAGCATTGCTTCCCTTGCTCAGGATTATTTGGACAGAACAGTTTATATCTTTCTATGCTTAGTAAACACTGCAGTGGGATTTTAAACCATTTTAGTGGTATTAGTAGAAACTAAATATTTATACGATTATAGAGATCACAAAGGTATCCACGGAAGAACCTTTTAACCACAATATTAATTTGACTGCCAGGTGATACAGAGACTCCCAGTGAACACTTGCCTCGTCAAATTACTTTATTTATAATAAATGGGATAATAGGCAAATTGATTTAGTATTTCCTGCTATGCAGAAGATTGTGGTACACTTCACTTAAACATGGATTTGCACTTACGTTAAATGTGTAGTTTTAAAGCTCTCCAGATTTACAGAATAAAAAAGAAACTAACATTATAGGAACATGGTACACTCACATTAACATCCATATATTTAAAAGAGATTGGGTTACAGTAGGTATTTTATTTTTGTTTTTGTTTTTTTGCGAAAGTGAGAGATCAAAGGCTTCTGGAGGCTGTAAGTTACGAGTTTAAACATCTCCATTTTTTCCAAGGCTGTAACTCGAAAGCTGTTCGCAGCCCGCAAAAAGACACCAATTGAATAGCAATTTAACTTGAGACCTCACTTATGGGCTACTGGATCGCCCGGAACCTCAAGTGAAAATGGCCCTAATAATCTTTGTCTCATATTAGCGGGTTTATAGCCATATTAAATTAGAGCTAAGATCAAACTCTTAGCACGTAGTGACATAAGTAGCACTGCGTTGCTATTAAGTTACCCTCTTAACCCGACACGCAGCCGACTTGCGTGTTAAAACGCAGGCCAGCCGAGAAATGCCTAAGAGACAGGCACGTAGCCCTTGAGATCCAATCTTGCTATTAAATTGCTAAGATGTCACATGTGAGCTAGCACGTAACACGCAAATGGAGGCAGAAGCCCCACGGGTGCTCCAGAGCAAACCGCAAAGGCTAGTAAACACGTGCTTGCTCCAAGCAGAACAAAAGACTCCCAATCCGTTCCCGAACCTCCCTTCAGCTCCTAAACCTCCCCCTTCTTCCTAAATCTAATCCCATGTTGCAGGGGTCCCAAATAAGACCCCCGCAGCCTCCCCATATTAGCCCTTGCTGCAGCGGTCCTGATGGGGACCCCCACGGCAGTTAAATAGATAAACCCTGCTGCGGGGATACTTCAAGCACCTAAAGTTAACCCCCCTATGCTGGGGGTCCCCATCGGGACCCCCGCAGTGTCCCCGCTGCATTTAAAAATTCCAATTTCCCACCTTGCGGATCCTGAAAGGACCTTAAAGGTCCTTAAAGGACTGGCGATAAAAAAAAAATTAAACCCTGCCACAGGGGTACTATAAGTACCCCCCCAGGCATCTAAAATTAACCCCATAACTCATGGGAGTCTATACAGACCCCCATGAGCCTCTAAATAACTCCCCAGTCCAATAAGGGGCACAAATTAACCCCATTTGTCTCATAAAGGTCTATACAGGCCCTTATGGGACAATACTGAAACCCCATTAGTCCCATAAGGGTCTATACAGACTCTCATGGGACACTAATTAACCCCAATATTAACATTATAAGTACCATGAGGGTCCTCCAAGACCCTCATGACACTAAGTCTAAGCACTACCCTACACTACACTATTAGCCACCCCAATAAACCAATAAATCTAAATTAACCCGATCTAAGTAATTAACCGCCCCTTTAAGAAATAAACCCCTCTAACTAATTAACCCCATCTAAATAATTAACTCTAATTAACCCTATCACTAACCACTTAACCCCATCTAGACCTATTTAACACTGTCTAGTCTTATGTAACCCCCAACTAGTCCTATTTAACCATATCTGGGCCTATGTAACCCTATCTAGTCCTATTTAACCCCATCTAGTCCTATTTAACCCTATCTGGGCCTATGTAACCCCATCCCATAAACTCCCTCCTGCCCTATTAACCCCTACACTACCTACATAACTCCTATCCTACACTATTAACCCCCCTCTACCCCATTAATCCCCCCTCTACACTAATAACCCCCTCTACCCTGTTAACCCTTACCCTACGTACCTAACACCCTAATAAAATCATTATTACCCCACTAACTATACAAATTGAAAAACCTAGAATTACACAAAATAAAAAACCCACTTAATTACACAACATAAAAAACAAACTCTAATTACACAATAATAAGAAAAAAACAATAACATTGCCAAAAATCAAAACACCTACTTTACATAAAATTAAAAAAAAACTTAATTACACAAAAAAAAAAAAACTTACATAAAATTAAAAAACCTACAT
Source organism: Discoglossus pictus (assembly GCA_027410445.1). Taxonomy (NCBI): domain Eukaryota; kingdom Metazoa; phylum Chordata; class Amphibia; order Anura; family Alytidae; genus Discoglossus; species Discoglossus pictus. Next base: position 84,636,350 of record CM050163.1, read on the forward strand.
TACATAAATTTGAAACATAAATTACATACAATAAAACCCCTCAATACATACAATTTAACCCCTAACTACATACATTAATACCCCTAAATACATACATTAATACCTCTAACTACATACAATTAAACCCATAAATACATACAATTAATTGCCTAAATACATACAGTAAAAACCCCTCAATCTCACCTAAAACTACACTATCTCACTACCTCACTAAACCTAGAATAGGGTAAATAAGACCACTTACCTTGCCCAAATGCCCCTCCAGGGACGATGGTTTTCTTGTCTTCGTCCCTAGCATAAGGGCCCTTCCTAGTTGTCCACAGGTCCGACACCCCTAGGATAAAAAAAAACATTAAAATTAATAACATATAATAAAAAACATTCTAAATAGTACACTTACCTTTTTGTGATGCCTGCCTCCTCCTTGTAGTATTCGCCAGCAGGGCCCCTCCAAAAATATCCACCGGTCTAAAAAAAACAACTAATGGAGCTCCTCCCTGGAGGAGCTCTCAGCCGCATATGAAGCTTCTCTTGTCTGCTCCGGAAATGTTTTGAAATTGTGCCTTCTGATTGGCTGAAAATGCTGTCAATAATTTTTCAGCCAATCAGAAGGTGCCAAGGTGAGCCTTTCAAAATGGGATACACCCCTATTTCCCATTGTGATTGGCTGAAGTAACTGTCAGTCAATTATAATCCAATCAGAAGGCGTAATTGTCTTCAGTCAATCAGAATGGGATACACCCCATGGGGTGTATGCCATTGTGATTGGCTCCAAGCATCTGCGTCTTCTGATTTGCTGATGTAACTGTCAATCAGATTTCAGCCAATCAGAAGATGCAGATGCTTGGAACCAATTCACAATGGGATACACCCCGTGGGGTGTGTCCCATTCTGATTGGCTGAAGGTAATAGCTCCTTCTGATTGGATTAGTATTGACTGACAGTTACTTCAGCCAATCAGAATGGGATTCAGTATTGTGCCATAAGGGTCTGTATAGACCCTTATGGGACTGAGGGGGTTAATTAGTGTCCCATAAGGGTCTGCCCATGCCCCTGATAGGCAAAGGTAGAAGGAGATACACAGCTCTACTTCAAGGTAAAACTGGCAGATTAAAAGCTAAAAAAGAATTTACCTTTAAACAAAAAAATACAACTGCAAGCAAATGAGCTTTATTTATAAATGCAGTGGTCCTTTAAAGTAGTGCATTTTCATGAGCACCTCTGCATCCTAATTAATTTAATGAGATATCAGATGCATTCAATTCATGTTTCCTTTTGCGGTGACATATGTGTACATCTAACTCACAACAGGACAAGTATTAAAAAAGCACAGATTTAGCATTACACATTTTTGCCACATGAAGCATTACACATTTTTGCCACAGGTAGATAAACAAATGCAATCTGCCTGTAATGTTTTCATAATAAATAATTTCTTTATTATACCTTAACTGCTTCAAAATAATAAATCAGAACATTTCTATCAATGTTTTTATTAATATTAGTTTTTTTTTCTATTATTTATAAATCTGTCACATGTACTGCATGTTACTATTACATATGTTGGCACATCAAAAGTAATAATAATTGTATTATTATGCCCAGCTACAGTATCTTCTTGAAAATGTGATGGTCATCATTGATGGCCATGTTACATGTAGAATGGAAAGATAACACAATTGCCATTGGAAATATGCATATGAAAATTATGTTATTTTTTAAGATTATTATCTTGTATAGAGTGCCTGGGAGCCTCAAATAGCCCTCACGTGTTTCCAATGCAGCCACAGCCTGTTCTCTTTTAAGAAGAACATGTCCCCCTTCAACAACACAGGGTTCATTTTATCTCTCCACAACAAGCAAATAATTTTCTCTTCCACTGCAAAACACATATCCTCATTATTTATACCTGTATTATCAATTAAACCACCAACCATGTACCGGTTTTCCAAAGTTACTTTATCATTTTGTATACTCATAAAACAAGATGTTAAAAACGATTCTGTGGCCCCTTTAAGTGCTTGGGACCGTATATGGGGCCCTTCAAGTGAAATATGTTGTCTATTACTGATGTACAGAGATTGTCTTATCAATTGATGGCACTGTTGAGCTTTGCCTTTTCTTCTGTGTACAAGGTTTTCTGGTTCCATTCAGAAAAACGTCCTAGTTCCTGTTGGAAATTCCTGTGTCTGCTATTGCTTTTTGGCTAAACACCAATGTGTCCCATTAAAACAATGATTAATCAAATGTACCACAAAGTACATGTAGGACATATTAGGCATTATTTAGGTAGTATAACAATAAATATTTAGTAAAAAACTATAAATACTAACAATAATATACAGTGTAGTATGGAATTTTGGTTTTTGTGTTAAGTGAGTTGTACAGTCCTACAATGTAGCAAATTCTGCTGTCTCTCAACAAATAAAAATATGATAATAATGTAATGTCAGTATGATATCAGACAGGTTGTATGCTGTCCCACACTGATTCTTTTCAAGAAAGATTAATATGTTATGGGATAGAAAAGTGGATTGCCATCAAAGTAGATCTGGAAAGTCTCTATTAGATAAACAACCTATTCCACTGAAGTCTGTGTAGTAAAAAGAGAGTTACATGACATGCTTTAATGGATCTCCTTCTGAGATGAATGTTATCTAAGACAAAGGCTGTCAACTATTTTAAAGAACAATTGCAATTTTCAACTAAAGAAACACACTGTTGGTCCATATGAATAATATTTTAGTATCCAACAATACAATGCTGTCATGCATTTAAATGGTCATTTATTTGTTAGAAAATCATTTTGCAGTGATAGCAAACGTTAGACTACACTGTCCCTTTATAGAAATAGTACAGAAAATAATTTAATAATAATTCTCTAAAACATTTGTTCCACTGGCACATGAAGCCTTGTGTGAGTTCCAATATTGTAATTTCACTCATATCTTGGATAAATAAAATCTTCTTATTGAATGTCTCGTTTTTTTTTTGTTTTTTTTAATTAACTCAAGTTTTATTAGAAGAGAATAAATATTTCAAATTACAACATTTTTTTGATAGAAAAAAATAAGTATTTGTAAAAAAAATGATTTTTTATAAAAGATTACTCTGCTTAAGTCTTTGTCTTTATAGTGATATATGTATATTTCTTCTACTTATTTTTCCTCATTTTTTATATTAAATTATTTCAAGTAATAATTTACAAATAACTTTAACCAGTGTAGATATGAAAGAAGTATAAAATATCTAAAAATAGGGTTAAGAAGAATACAAGAAAATGATTCAACTAAAAGAAAAGTGTAATATCAATAAGAAACGTAATAATAACAAAAAAATAAAAAAATGATCTTCTCCATTAAAATTTATTTTCTCAGTTTGTAAGCTTTATCTGAGATAGAAATTAATAGCACTACTCAATTAGCTACTTGCAAATGCCTTGAACTCAGAAATTTGGCTTTTGGTGTTTTTTTTTATAAATGTTTATATGCATTCTATTGACTTAAGAATTCATTAGTGCCAATAAGTAATATTTTCAGAATATGTACTGAGGGAACTGGGTTCTTTAATAGCCAAACCATTATATTTAATTTTTCAAGAACCACTCAACACAGGGTCTCCACCAGATGACTGGAGAAAAGTAGATGTGATACCTATATTTAAAAAGGGAGCAATAGCAAATCTGGGGAATTATAGACCAGTGAGCCTCACTTCTGTAGTGGGGAAGCTTTTAGAAGAGTTAATAGGGGATAATATACAAGAATATATCTATTTGAACAGGATTATAAGTAGGAGTCAACATGGATTTATGAGGGATAGGTCATGTCAAACAAATCTAAATCGTTTCTATGAGGAGGTTAGTAGGAACCTGGATCAAGGCAACTCAGTGGATGTAGTCTTTTTGGATTTTGCAAAGGCTTTTGATACAGTGCCACATGGGAGACTATTGTGCAAACTAAGAGAAACAGGAATTGCAGTAAATATCTGCTCATGGATTGTGAGCTGGCTAAAAGACAGGAAGCAAAGGGTTGTTGTAAATGGAACATACTTCTATTGGACTAATGTGGTAAGTAGGGTTCCTCAGGGTTCAGTATTAGGTCCTCTCCTTTTTAAGATATTTATTAATGATTTAGAGGTACGATTAGAGTGTGGTGTCTCCATTTTTGCTGATGACACGAAGTTGTGCAAGGTAATTAAATCAGATAATGATGTGGGTGTGGGGATAGTATGTGTAATCTCACTGGAGAGCAAGTTAAACTTTTAATATCCAAAAAAGTACTGTAAGGTTAAAAATGTAGTTTTAATCACAGTTCACAGATTTTGTAACAAAGTCAGGACTTACTTAGCACATATCAGTGAACGATGAATGAGACCAGCAGTTCAGCTAAGGGAAGCAGGTTCTTGAGTACACTCAGGTATCATTATCTGGCCCAGGTTATAGAAGAACCTACTAGAAATGAAGTTATCTTGGATTTAGTTATCGCAAATAATATTCATATAGTATCAAATGTTGAAATAGGGCAACCTTTGGGAAACAGTGATCCCAACACAGTCTCATTTGAGTTTGAATTAAAAAAACAAAACTGTAAGGGGACAACAAAAACTCTCATTTTTAAAAGGGCAGATTTTAACGGTCGAAGGGCAGTGATACAATGTATGGACTGGGGCAAAGAACTGATGGGTAAAAATACTGAACATAAATGGACAACGTTCAAATCCTTACTAAATAAACATGCTTATCACCATATACCATGTGGAAATAAAAGTAGGAGGAGTAAATCACAACCCATGTGGCTTGACAATGACTTAAATATGAAAATGAGGAATAAAAAATCAGGCATTTAAATTATACAAACAAGAGGGGACAGAGACTGCCTCATGTAAGTAAAAGGAAGTCAACAAGGCTTGCAAAAGGGCTATTTGACTGGCTAAAATCGAAAATGAAAAGTTAATTGCACAGGAGATTAAGACTACCCCTAAAATATTTTTTATATATATTAATGGGAAGAAGGCCAGGAACAAAGTTATAGGAACATTACAATGTGAAACAGGCTGTCTGATAATCCGTTACCAGGAAAGGCAGATGAGCTAAATTGGTTCTTTTCTTTGGTATACACAGGGGAGGTACCAGTGGTTGGGTAACTGCAACATAATCAGGCTACACTACCTTCACCAAATAACTGATTAACGCAGGAATGAATCCAAAAGAGGTTGGAAAAAATAAATGTTAATAAAGCCCCAGGTCCTGATGGAATACATCCAAGGGTACTGAGGGAACTGGGCTCTGTAATAGCAAAAGCATTATATCTAACTTTTCTAGATTCACTCAACACAGGGTCTCTACAAGATGACTGGAGAAAGGCAGAGGTGATACCTATATTTAAGAAGGGAGGAAGAACAAATCCAGGAAATTAGAGACCTGTAAGCCTCACTTCTGTAGTGGGAAAGCTTTTTAATACGGGATGGTATACAAGAATATGTCTATTTAAACAGCATTATAAGTAGGAGTTAACATGGATTTATGAGGAATAGGTCATGTCAAACAATCCTAATTAGTTTATATGAGGAACTTGGATCAAGGCAACTCAGTGGATGTAGTCTTTTTTGATTTTGCAAAGGCTTTTGATACAGTGCAACAATCTGAGACTATTGAGCAAACTAAGGGATACAGGAATTGCAGTAAATATCTGCTCATAGATCGAGAGCTATCTAAAAGACAGGAAGCAAAGGGTTGTGGTAAATGCAACATACTCAAATTGGACTAATGTGGTAAGTGGGGTTCCTTAGGGCTCAGTATTAGGTCACCTCCTTTTCAACATCTTTATTAATTACTTTGAAGTGTGATTGGAGTGTGGTGTCTCCATTTTTGCTGATGACACAAAGTTTTGCAAGGTAATTAAATCAGAAAATGATGTACTTTCCCTCCAAAGGGATTTGCATAAATTGGAGGAATGGGCAGATGACATTTAATAGGAATACATGTAAAATTATGCATCTGGTAAGGAAAAATAGCAATGCAATTTATAATCTTAATGGAGCACATCTAGGGGTATCAGATATTGAAAGGGATTTGGGAGTGCTTGTGGACAACCTCCTAGGTAACAGTGCTCAATGCCAAGCAGCATCCGCAAAGGCAAGTAAAATATTAGCATGTATTAATAAGGGAAGCAAATATAATTCTGCCCTCATTTGGAATATGGAGTACAATTTTGGGCACCACTACATAAAAGGGACATTTTAGAGCTGGAAAAAGTACATCGAAGGGCAACAAAACTAATAAGGGGAATAGAGGGGCTAAGTTATGAAGAAAGACTAACCAAATTAAACTTATTTACTCAAAAAAAATGGCGTCTAAGAGGAGATTTGATTACCTTATATAAATACAAATAAATAACCTTATATAAATATAAATACTAAAAGCATTTTTTCAACCTAAATTACTATGTAACTATGTAACTGTACCACTGGAGTTATGGGGCTCTATGGAAAGGTTAGTTGCTCACTTTAGTGCCAAAACCTCACACTGCTAAAAATTTCAGGTGGAGGTCCTAAATATTTCTCCATAAACAGTGTGTACAGAAATTTTCATTATTTCAAAGCAAACTTTTTGAATGTTTAAAACCTGTATTTCTGAGTGCATGAAAGCAAATTTATGACTTCAGTGCCCACTTTAAATGTTAAGATTTTATCTATATATTTAAAATAGAAATACAGAAGATAGATAAAAATATGGCACTGATTTGCAAAGAATGATTTTTGTCCTACATCTGGACTGTGAGTTTGGAGTTCTGCTCTCTTGCCACCATAAATCATACACCCAAAAACTCTATCTCCTGAAAATCTGTTTACTAGAGTTTGATGTAAAAAATGTGTAATCACAGAACAGCAACCATCTGTGCAATACAGCAACACTCATTTAGTACAATGATGGTAATTTCCAATAAAATAAACCAGTATTAAGTTAGTAGGAGAAAATTGTATACAACGTACAAAAAACAGGAAAAAGTAATACTTCCTGAGCAAAAAAGTATGACTTTATTTATGCAGGTGGGAGGTAATAGTGCAAATATTTGTAATTTTCTGTTTATTTAGGAATTAAGTAGTTGATTCTGTTAGTTAGGCAGCAATGTATACTATTTACAAAAGATATATTAACCATTCTGCATCCAGCATTTAGAGGGAATTATGCTGACTGGTATGAAAAGTTTCTAAAAGATGCACAAAGATCTTTCAAGAAACATAAATCTAAAAATGTTATTTGTGTTATGAAATATTCTATTTGGTTGGTTTCCATTAAGAATGATAAAAACATAAATAAGGAAGGAGGGAAAGCAGCAAAGAACTAAAATGCCTTTCTAGTCTGCCCATGCCATCTACCTAAATCTGTCCATCAGCATGGCCCTTTGCTCAGCCCAAACATGACTGAATTATTGCAAATTTGTCCTTACAATATCCACTAATCCACAAATATCTGTAAAGTAGTATTTTCGCATACTTTTTGGAACTTTGAAGACTTCTTACTCTTGCAATAATAACACCTGCAAGATGGATCACCCTCTGTTTTCTGTTACTCAGCTGTATTTTCCTCTGCTTATCAGAATAATGTAACCTATTGCAGTTCATCAGTTGATATAAATTATTCAGCTATAATTAATGCATATGAAGGGTGCTTCTAGGAAGACATGGCATGGATAAAAATACATTTTGTAATGAAAAATCGTAAGCACTAAAGTCTCCGTTCTATGGCTTCCATAAGAAATGAACCCAGTGCAGTTCACTTGTAAATCACTACCGAGCTCTCCCAACACAGATGTAAATTTAACCACCAAGAAATGCCAAATGATTGCACAAAATGTCCCTAAGATCCGAGTACCTGTACCATAGCTAAAAACCCTATCACATGTCTCTCATAACGATACTTTTGTGGTCCTTATTCTATGATCCACAGCACAGGCACAGCTGCAGGTGCTCATCCCCGCTACCTGTGGGACTTAGGCAATGAGCGCCGAAGGAGCTCATTGCGCTGGTGGAGATGAGCACCACAGGCGCTCATTCCCACGACCCATGGGACTTAGGCAATGAGCACCAAAGGCGCTCATTGCGCTGGTGGAGATGAGAGACCCGCAGACTTAGGCAATCAGCGAAGAAGACGCTCATTGCGCTGGTGGAGATGCGCGGCTACAGCTGCTCATCCTGAGACACGCTGGACTTAGATAAAAAGAGAGCAGAAGGCGATCACCGCTATCTTATCAACGCCCGCAAAATTGCGGGACTTTTGTGACGGCCGCAAAATTACGTAAAAGACGGCCGAGGGGCGTAAAAGGTGGCCGAAGGATGTAAATACCAGCCCTAAGCACTAAGAATTAAGGCATCAGTATCACTTAATACAAGGCAGTCACAACTCAAGCCAGTAAAACTTAATCAAAGGCAGTAACACTTAAGCAAAGCCAGTGACACTTAACCCAAGGTAGTAGCACAGGGAGAGAGGCTCGCAATGACTGCCAAGGGTGCTCAAGTGCGAGCCCTATAAAGTACACACGGGGAGAGGCTTGCAATGAGCGCTGAAGGTTAGCAAGTTGGGTCTCGCAATAAAAGCGCCCAGCACGGGGCTTGCGATGAGTGCCGAAGGTTAGCAAGTTGGGGCTTGCAATGAAAGTGCTCAGCGCGAGGCTCTCGATAAGTGCCAAAGCTGCTCAGAGGGGCCATAACCTCACAAACGGTGGCAAACAGCATTACCATGGCTTTTAAATTTTATTGCTGTCATTTTTTGACAGGCAAGTTGCTAGTGATTAATTAATTAGATTTAGGTGCAGAAGCTTTCAGTGAGTGAATCATGACTCTTTGTAACTACTTAGATATGTTCTAGCAGCATAAGTAATAGCTGCAGCAATAGCTCCGTCAGTAGAGCAATTGTCCCTGAACGTTTTTTACTGTTTTAAAAAATCAGACATATATACATATATATATATATTTATATTTAGGTTATATAATAAAATATATGTCAGCATGAGGTACTGTTGTCTTGTGTTTTTTTATGTGAATAATAATTATGCGAAAATCTCTGTACACACACATACACACACATATAGTAAATAAATAGCTCACAGTTCACTTAATTATTCAATATAAATATATATAGTTAAAAAAATATACACAGTTTTTAAAGCAGAGCATGTTGGTCTAGTGGAAAGTGAGTTTCATAAAATGTTTTCATAAGTAAGTCATGTGGTTCTAAATCAATGACTTCCATGTTTGTTTTAATTAAATAATGCATTTATCAACACACACACATATATATGTCTAAAACAAGTTAACTTGTTTCCTGCTCAGAATTCTGAGAAATACAGTTATTACAATGCATTCTTGGAAGCTGAGAAGGGACATGCAAATGTGCCCACAAATGCTCCGGTCTTCAATCCATAAGCATTTTAAATATGGCTCCCTTTAAGCTTATGCCTGCGCATTACACAGCTTTTTTGCAAAGCCAAGGTTGGATTATATACAAGCTGGGAATCCTACGTACAGCTGTTTCAAAGTTAATGCCTATCATAATAATACATTTTTTTAATAAATACAAAAAAAGACAAGGGATATGACCCCATGGCTTGGCAATGAAAGAAATCTTTAAAACAAGGTTATTACCACTGTGCCACCATAGATTGCTTATAAATGCTGTGTAAATCCCTAATGCAATGTATTGCAGTTACAGACATCTGCTTTATTATTTATGCGGGCTCTTGTGGAACGGCTTCAAGGACTAAACTAAAATTACAATATCAATTCTTCATCAATTTTAAAAATGTTAACAAATTTTCCACATGATTTTACACCCTCTAACTGATGGTGCAGAGCACATATGGTGACTTTTGTGGTCCTTTAATGTAAAGTTTAATCCGAGTTCCCAACATTTTAAAAAAGCTTACAGGTACTTGCAACCCGCTCTAAAGGCAGAAAAATGCATCAGAAAAGCCTGAAAGTTTCATATCCCTCACTATGAAGAAGCCTAATTGTGTGTGATTTTAGGCTCAAATCTGACACAATTAAAGGGTTAATACAGCTGCCTACTATGAGCCAGATAATCCCTGAGATCCACCCTCAATATCCGCTATAAGATCCACCCTCAATATCCACTATAATCTATGAGCCTGGGTATACCCCAGGATTCCCCCTTCGTATCTGTTATCCCCAGGAGATCACCGGGATCCCTCACAATATCAACTCGCCCCTATGACCACAGGTATTCTTAACTAAAGTATAATTATGGGAGTCCATATGGACCTTCATGGTACCAAATCTTAACCCATTACCATGGGGGTTCTTATTGCACCTAGCGAGGCGAGCCGTTAACTTGGAGCACTTGGGCGATGAGTGCCGAATGTGTATCGAGGCGAGCCGTTAACTTGCAGCCAAAGGTGCTCATCCCCTGTGAGCCTCGCATAGCGAGGTGAGCTGTCAAGGCACTAAAACTCCCAGCACAAAGGCGATGAGCGACAAAGGCGCTCATTGCCTGCTCGCCTCACAAAGAGAGCAGTGAAGGCAATGAAGCACGCAGGACTTAGCCACCAATTAAAAATGTAAAAATGAATTACGAGACGCAGGACTTTGAAAAAAATCGCCTAAGCAACAAAACAAAATGGCCACCAATCAAAATGAAAATGAGGTTACATGACCCTGGACCACGCAAAACACTGCCAACCACGTAGCACTCTCACACAGGAACGTATGAGGTACAAAATACACTATTACAAAGGAAAAAATACGAGATACTAAAAATACGAAAGTAATGGCCAAACCGTGAAAAACAAAAAACACAAAAAACAAAAAAATACAACAAAAACACAGCACAGGGGAACAGCCAGGACGTCTAGGAGTGCGGTGGAACGCAAATTTAAATCCATTTGGACGAGTTTTGCCACTCGAAACTCGCATAAGCGAGAAAAAAATGGCCATCAAAAAAAATTAAAGAGGTTACACGACCCCGGACAGCGCAGAACACTGCCAACGACATAGCACTTTCAAACAGGAATGTACGAGGTACAAAATAGATTATTACAAATGACGTAAAATGCTTGCGAGCCGCATAACACATTGACAAACAAAGCAACTTTACAATCCTAACTTGCAACTAATAACATTACGAATCTACAATGGCGCTTTACACAAATAATCCAACGGTTTGCCCTCGCGCACGCAGCCTATTTCGAATGCACACTTGGGACATTCATTACAGTTTCTCCTCAGGGCAGCAACACTAAAACTGTACATTGTATGCTGCTGGAAAAACAGATTGTTAGCTCTTCAGGCTATTAATTGCTAGATATATTACTTACAAATAGGTAAAGTATATTAATTTATTAAGTAACTAATTAATTTATTATTACTTAACAAAATTTATATAAATATTTTTCTGTCTTTGTTATGACTGCCGAAGGTGCTCAGAGGAGCAAAAGTACGCAAGAGGAGAGGCTTGCAATGAGCGACGAAGGCGCTCAGTGCAAGACTCGCATTAAGCGCCGAAGGTCCTCAGCGTACAAAAAGCTTTATATGGTGTGACAAACTGCTTTGCCATGGCTTCAAATTCTATTACATTGCATTTATTTCATTTTTGACGGGCAAGTCGCTAGTATATATATAAACAACATCAGTTAGCAGCAGGATATATCTCACAAATAATGTTAACACAGTGATCATCTCCACAGATCGCAGACTGCCTGTGACCAAGAGGTACTGAACCAGCATTTTGCACCAAACCAAATCCAAGGTGCAAAAAGGGTGATTAACATTATCAGTTCATCTGGTCTCTGTACAAATGCAGCAATTTTCTTTTCACTGTGGTGTGTTTTACAGAGGCATTTGTACACTGACCAGATGAATTAAGAATGTGAATCTGCTTGTTTTCACCTTGGATCTGGTTAGGAGCATGATGTATGTATTGTGACTGTGAGTGTATAACACTTTGATTTTATTAAATATTTTTATGGGTGGCATTCTCTTCTCTTTTTTTTTTTTTTTGCCTTTTTACTTTAGATATTAGATACCCTTACACTACCTCTCTCTTGGCTTGACCTATTGTGCCCATGAACCTTATTATCATCTGGCCTGTTGCATCTTAGCAACGAACCCATACCTCAATTTACACCAAGCCTATTATGTTTCTAAACAAAATGTAAGCTTTCTATATATCTAAACCATGTTGTACCACGTTATAACTATTTAAACTTCATTGGATGAAGACACTACATACAAATGTATATAAATAAATAAAAAAACAGAAACATATTTTTCAGAGCTGTAAAATTGTACAGAAAAGTATAATATTCAGAGAACCCATGTAAAATGTTGGGAGGTTGCAGCTCTGGCATTATACAATCTATGTGACATTCCATAGATTAGACTAGGATTATATTCACTATATAATTTTATTAGAAAATATTGTGAATTTTCTTGTTACTGTGTAACATTATTAGCATTATTAGTAACAAGTACTTGGTTACTTGATACATTAAAATGGAACATTTAATTGCAAACCTCATGTTGTATATTCTTGATGTGTAACTTCAAAATGATTTTGATTGCAATAATTGTCTCTTGTTTATTTATTTTTATTTTTGATATTTTGAACACGCTGCATATTCTCTCCACACTACACACCATAATAAGAATTAGCCAAGGCTAGGGAGTGGAAAAACATCATCAAATCTCCAAGTGTCATCTGTTTCTATAAATTCACAAACTTCAAAGACCAGAACATCATCAGCAAGACAAGTATGTTACCAGTAGCCCTGCTTCTGCTTTTGGAAACTGGATCCTGATAGATTGGTATTAAGAAGGAAAATAAATCAGCTTTGTTTTTGTTTGTGTTTTCACTGCTTTATTTCGTTTTTATGGCTGTCACCAATCACAATTTCAAAGAAAAGAAAGAAACCAATGAAACTGTCCACTGTAAATGATTTTAAATCCAAATTAATTGATTCACTGTATTAAAAAAATATTTTGTGTCTACCTAAAAGCATTATTAAGAAAGAAAAACGTCATACAGCTAGTTTTAAATTTAAAAAAGTGGATACCTCTGCTGTGTTCTGTGTTAGAGTGTTGTTTTTATATTTGGGGCGATATGGTTGCATTTTCTCAAGCATGGAGTTTGATTCTCGGACATTGAGGGGTAAGGGGTGTTTCGCTGTTCCTTCCTACCCCAAATGACTATACATAACCTCCATGGCAGTGCCCACATCTCTTGGTTGTTTGTATATATACAGTGCCTTGCAAAAGCATTCACCCCCCCATGCCATTTTTTAAGTTTTGTTACCTTACAACCTGGAATGAACATGGATTGTTTGAGGATTTGCATTATTTAATTTACAGAACATGCCCACAACTTTGACGATTTTTTATTTTTTATTGTGAAGCAAACAACAAATAGCACAAAATAACAGAAAAAGTCACCCCTCTAGAGTCAATACTTTGTAGAGCCACCCTTTGTGGCAATCACAGCTCCAAGTCGCTTTGGATAAGTCTCTATGAGCTTGCCACACCTTACCACTGGGATTTTTGCCCATTCCTTCTTCCAAAACTGCTCCAGCTCCTTCAAGTTGGATGATTTGCGCTCGTAAACAGCAATCTTTAAATCTGGCCACAGATTTTCTATTGGATTGAGGTCTGGGCTTTGACTAGGCCATTCCAACACATTTACGTATTTCCCCTTAAACCACTCAAGTGTTGCTTTAGCAGTGTTTGGGGTCATTGTGCTCCTGGAAGGTGAACCTCTGTCCTAGCCTCAAATCACGCTTAGAGTGGTACAGGTTTTGCTCAAGAATATTCCTGTATTTAGCACCATCCCATTCCCTCAACTCTGACCAGTCCTTTACTTGTTTGGAGGGTTCCTTGGTCTTCAAGGCAGTATTTGGTTAGTGGTGCCTCTTGCTGAGGTGTTGCAGCTTCTGGGGCCTTTCAAAAAAGGTGTGTATATGTCACTTAGATTGCACACAGGTGGACACCATTTCATTAATTATGTGACTTCTGAAGGTAATTTGGTATGTATTGGGTGAATACATGCGCACATGCCAATTTTCTGTTTTCTATTTCTAAAAAATTGTTTTATGTATATATTTTTCTCATTTCACTTCACCAACTTAGACTATTGTTTTTTGATCCATCACATAAAATTCAGATTAACAAAACATTGAACTTAAGGCTGTAATGTAACAAAATAGGTAAAAAGTCAAGAGGGGGAATACTTTTGCAAGGCACTGTACATATATGCTTTAAATCATCACATCTCCTATCCAGTTCTCTTGAATTTGACATATGTGCAAGCATTAAACAGTAAGGCTGTTAATTTTGGATTTATGTGTAATTAGCAAATTCAATATGAGCATTAAGTCAGAAGGGAAAACACACAATACATGGAAGATCTATTTGGTATGAAAATAGTTGTGGTACCATGGTCACTGTAGAAGCCAGATCTATGTTACTTGGCAACTGGCATCTTAGATTCTGTTCAGTGTAAATATAAGTAGCTTGTAAGAAATTGCCAAATGATAAAACAATTGATTCTTCCTTAAAACAGGAAAACCTGGAAGATTAAAGACAATGGAAGCATTAGTGCTTGGATTTTAAGGTGTCTAAGGATGTGATTGTGGAGCCCACAATTATTGTCCAACTTTTTGTTTTAGACAGATATTAATAATACAGTAGATGTGTATGAAACATTACAGTGTAATTCAAGTATAATACAGTAGTCAACCAAACGATAAATGCTTTAGTGGTTAACCTTTGTGTAGATTATTGTACATTACCCATAATGTCAACTGACTCTTCTTTTAAGTTAATATTAATTTAAAGATAAAGAAAAAAAAACAGACGTACGTTCTCGGCCTTCGTTGGGCCGCGTCAGTGAGGTGTAGCTTATAACTCCCTAAGGCACAGTGAGAGAGGGGTCCACATCTGGATTCCCCTATCACCCTTAGGGAGACTAATCCCTAAGGGTAATTTGCATTAAAAAAAAAAAAAAAGTGGTGCTCAATCAGAAAATGAACTAACCTTAATAGGTTAGTTCTGTGGACATGATAGCCCACTCTGAGAGCAACCTCTTTTACCTCATTTGTGTCCTTCACAGGGAGAAATAATTAGTTGTTCCAGCCCTGAAGTACCTGGCAATTCTACCCTGAATAGGAGAAACAGCAAACCCCAGACGTACGTTTCGGCCTTGTCAGTGTGGTGTAGCTGATAACTCCCTAAGGCACAGTGAGCAAGGGGTCCACATCTGGATTCCCCTATCACCCTGAGGGAGACTAATCCTTAAGGGTCATTTGCATAATTTAAAGATAAAGCTTTTAAAATTTTACAGAACATTAAATTACACTTTATTATATAGCATGCTCTTTTTGTATTAGTAAAATAGCATTACAATTCATTGATCATTGCTAGTGATATAACATGTTTTCTATTCTTTATAATTGCAAGCACACTTACAGATAGACAGTTAGAAAAACTACAGACAAATGTGTATGTTTTGAAGCCTCTTGTGGTCACCCACTTTGGTGAGAGTTGCATATGTGCGAGGGCATTTACATTTCTGGGGGGAAAGACTTGCATTTTTTGATGTCAGCTGCCTGCTTCAGATCATGTGCAGGGAAAGGGACAGGTGTCAAATTGTAATGGCTCTAGTCATTTAACAAATCTCCCACCCCTCTTCATCCTCCCACACTCCTCCTTCCACTGTTCATTAAATTAGTATATACCGTCAGCTACCAATCTTTCAAGAAGTGCTCAAGTTAAACAAAATGTGTTTATGCTCATGGCTTACGCGGTTGCTAATGCTACTAGCTTGTTAAATACTTCAGAATTGTGAGGTTATTACTAAAATACAGGGGACCTTTTATTAAAAAGTAATGTATATTAATTGTTGAACTGCTTGTATGGGATTCTAACTTGACAGTACAGTTGTATTCAGTCTGCTCAATTGATAAATTAGTGCAGCTCAATTACAATAGTACAATTTACAACTGTGTAGAAGAATTACTGAACATGTATTTAAAAATATTACCTAAGACAGATGATGATAATAACAATATTTTATGCTTGCACTACAATTCTATGAGTGACAATCCTTGCCTTTTTACTGTTGCACTCCTTTCCTGACCTTGAACCATTCTGTTGTTACATGTTTGGTTCTAAATGTGGCTTCATGGTCCACATACAGATTCCTCCAGAGGCAGTTGAGATAGTTTCCCCATCTCTTTGAGGACTTGCCACATTTTGTTATGATCCACACAGTCAAAAGCTTTAGAATAGTCTATGAAGGTAAATGTCTTTCTGGAACTCTCTTGTTTTCTCTATTATCCAGTGGGTAATCGATCTCTTGTGTCTCTGCCTCTGAGAAACTGGACTTGCACATCTGGTAGTTCTTGGTCTATATATTGTTGAAGCTGACCTTGCAGGATCTTAAGCATTACTTTGCTGGCATGTGAAATGAGCGCAATTGTTAGATAATTGGGGCACTCTTGGTCACTTCCTTTTTGAGGAATGGGGATATAGACTGACCTTTTCCAATCTGTTGTTGAGTTTTCCAAATTTGTTGGAATAATGTAAGCAAAAGGGTTCAGCTCATTGGAAAAACTATTGAGGTTATCAATGCTGTTAAGACCCTTCCTGTATAGATCTTCAGTGTATTCCTTCCATCCTTTCTTTATCTGATCTGCTTCTATGAAGTTCTACTGACAATAATAAATCTTGTGTCTGAACCATCTTTTTAAGGCCTAGTCTTGTAACTTTACAAATTTTACATCTGCTTTATTTACCTCCTTTTTTGTGAAATCATGATAGCTTTTATTAGTTTTTATTTTGAGTCTATGAGGTTCTGTTAATTATAGAGTATTTTTTTTATAAATGTGATGTACTGTATATCCAAACATTGGCAAGAAAACCAAATACAAACTCAACCTTTCTACAATGCGATAACATTTAAAGGGCGTTTGAGAATATTTAAAAATTGTGGAAAGTGTTTTCACATTGATATTTTGCTAATGCATATCAATGGACACATATTTGCCTCATTCTTCTCATGGCTTTTCTTCTAAACTCATTTTTTTTTATTCAATACTCCTCAATCTACTTATTTAAGGGTAAGATGATAATTCCCTTCTGGATCGCTACCATGTTGTGGTGAAGGGGCTTGTGTACTTTGATGAAGCCGTGCTCTATACCATGTAGGGTCACCAAAGATGGGTATGTCATGGCATAGAGGTTAGAAAATCGTAATCCATTGGAGAAGAAAACTGCAACCCCCTCCAGTAACTATGCTAAGATAACTTTATGGATAGGAACAACCCGAGATATAACAATATGGCAGCTGAAGATAAGCCCCTAAGGTCAGAAGGTGCCTACCACATTACTGAGGAAGAGCCGAGGGCAAGTACAAGTAGCACCAGATCTAATGAGGTGGTTGGGCCAGAGCCGAAATGACACCCAGCTGTGGATGTGTCTGGAGGGGAAAGGAAAGTCTGCTGCTACAAAGAACAATTCAGCATTGGGACCTGGAATTTAGGATCTATGAACCAAGGCAAACAAGACATGGTCAAGAATTAAATGACAAGGTTAAACATTGATATCCTGGGAATTGGTGAACTTAAATGGAATGGAATAGGACATTTCACATAAGACAACCACCAGATCTTCTACTGTCGTCAAGAATCCTGCAGAAGAAATGGAGTAGCGATGCTAGTCAATCAAAGAGTGGTCAAAGCAGTGCTCGATTACAACCCAATAAATGACAGAATAATTTCAATTTGAATTCAAGGCAAGCCATTTAATATCACAGTGATCCAAGTCTATGCTCCAACCACGGATGCTGAAGCGGCTGAAGTTGTCCAGTTCTACGAAGACATTCAACAAGTCATAGATATAACACCAAGAAAAGATGTTACTATCATCATAGGAGATTGGAATGCTAAAGTAGGGAACCAAAAGACACCAAGAAATTTGTAGAATTTTGTCAAGATAATTATCTGATCGTTGCAAACACCCTCTTCCAACAGCCTCCAAAATGACTCTACACATGGACATCACCAGATGAACAACATAGAAACCAGATTGACTAAATACAGTCAGCAAAAACAAGACTTGAGCTGACTGTGGCTCAGACCATGAGCTTCTTATTGTAGAGTTGAAAATTAAACTGAAGAAAAGAGGGAAAACCTTCAGACCAAGTAGATACAAAATAAATAATATCCCTTGTGAATATGCAGTGGAACTGTGGAAGTAAAGAATAGATTTAAGGGACTAGACCTGGAAGATAGAATGCCTGAAGAACTTTGGACCGAAGTTTGCAACATTATCCAGGAAACAGCAACAAAAAATATCCCTAAAAGAAAGGAAAGTAAGAAGTCAATAAGTCTGATGAGGCTTTGAAAGTAGCCCAGGAAAGACAGAAAGTGAAAGGTAGTGGAGATAGGAAAAGATTTGTCCAACTGAATGCAGAATTTCAGAGGATAGCGAGAAGAGACAAGGAGACATTTTACAATGAGCGATATAAGGAAATTGAAGAAGATAACCGAATGGGCAAATCAAGAGATCTCTTCAAGAAAATTGGGAACCTAAAAGGCAACTTTAATGCCAAAGTGGGGATGATAAAAGACAAAATTGGTAAAGACTTAACAGAAGAAGATCAGATAAAGAAGAGGTGTCTGGAATACACTAAACATCTATAGGGGCATGATCTTAACAGCAGTGATTACCTCAATAGTTTGTCCAATGAGACTAGGATGTCTTGCTAATAATAAGGCTGCAGGAGGTGATGGAATCCCAATTGAACTATTCAAAAGTCTACAGGATGATGCTGGGAAAGTGTTGTTTGCCTTATTGCCAACACAGTTGGAAAACTCAACAATGGCCAATAGACTGGAAAAGATCAGTCTACATCCCAATCCCCAAAGAGTGCTACAATTATCAAACAATTACACTCATTTCCCATGACAGCTCGACTCATACAATATATGGACCAGGAACTACCAGATGTGCAAGCAGGGTTCCGCAGAGGAAGAAGCACAAGAGATCAAATTGCCAATATCCACTGGATTATAGAGAAAGCAAGAGAGTTCCCAAAAAAACATTTACTTCTGCTTCTAGACTATTCTAAAGCCTTTGACTGTGTGGATCACAATAAAATGTGACATGTCCTTAAAGAGATGGGAGTATGAGATCATCTCATCCTCCTCCTAAAGAATATGTATGCTGACCAAGCCACGATCAGAACCGAACATTAGACAACAGAATAGTTCAAGATCGGAAAAGGAGTGCAACAAGGTTGTATATTGTCGCCTTAATGCGTAAGGCTGGAATGGATGAAACCGAAGCCGGAATCAATATTGCTGGAAGGAATATCAACAACCTCAGATATGCCGATGATAACTACCCTGATGGCTGAAAGTGAGGTAAAACTAAATGACTTGAGGGTAAAAGAAGTGAGTGCAAAAGTTGGCCTGCTGCTCAACGTTAAAAAGACGAAGAACCCATGGCCCTCCTCAACGCAAGCTATTGACATTACTTAAACAAATAATTACACTTTACCTATATTAGCCTGTCTAAATGCCCCTTAAAAATAAACCTGGTTCCCATTTCGTCGACCCCAGGAGCCAGATAAACTCTTAGTACGGCCTGGGTGAGTGACTGGTTGCGGGTCATTTCCTAGTCTAACCAGGTCCGATATTTGGATTATATATGAAGATTCCGATTTGCTCATCGGACACATATTAATTTAAGTTCAAGTTATTGTATTGTTTGTTTGTTCAAAGTAAAAAAAATATATATTATCGTTTTTTTCTTTCTTACTCATTTTTATAATATGTTATGTGAAACATTGATATTTTAAATCTAAACTCGGTGTTGTTATTTACAACATAAGATCTCAACCAGCATTGTTTATTGTATCACGATTGTTATAGAGCTTCTTACAACCTTTCAATTTAGAAAATAGAAAATGTTGAAATGTATTCTATCAGTGTTAAACAAATAATATACCTTGCATAACAAACACATTCCTTCTTAAAACTTTATTAAGCAAAATGTTTGTAACAACACTGGCGTTGTTTGACAATAAAAAAAATTGAAAAAAAAGACGAAGATCAAGGCAAATGGCAATCTCACTCCCTGGCAAATAGATGGGGAAGAAGTGGAGGCAGTGATAGATTTTATTTTCCTTGGATCCAAGATCTCTGGAGATGGTGACTGTAGTCATGAAATTAAAAGACATTTGCTTCTGGGGAGGAAAGCTGTGGCAAGCTTGGACAAGCTTGTAAAAAGTAAAGATAATAAACAATCAACAAAGGTTTGCATAGATCGTACTATGGTATTCCCAGTAGTAACATACGGATGTGAGAGCTGGACCATAAAGAAGTCTGAGCGCTGTAGAATTGACGCCTTTGAATTGTGGTGTTGGAGAAGACTGCTTAGAGTCTTTTAGACTGCAAGAAGATCCAATAAATCAATACTTCAGGAAATCAAGACAGACTGTTCACTAGAAGGTATGATCAAGAGGCTGAAGCTCAAATATTTTGGCCATATCATGAGACGGCAGGATTCCCTAGAAAAGACTCTGATGCTGGGAAAGATTGAAGGCACAAGAAGAAGGGGACAACAGAGGCGGAGATGGATAGATGAGGTCAATGAAGCAATGAACCTGAACTTGATGGAGCTCAGAGAGGCAGTAAATGAGAAATGAGAGAGTCACGGAGAGTTGGATGTGACTGAGCGACTAAACAACTAAACCTATGGTTAGGTTGAGGAGTAGTAAATTAAAAAATGAAGTTTAGAAGAGAAATTATGAGAAGGAAGAGAGCATGTGGCCATTAGAGTTAAAAAATAAGGTTAAAGATTAAGGAATAAAAATTAAAAGCAAGTTTAAAAGTCTACTGGACATCTTAAGTGGCATAAAAAGGGTGGAAATAAAAAAGTAAAGTGAAAAATCCAGTACAAGTATAAAAGAATGACATATTCACAGTAAGGTGTACTAAACATAGTATGATTCTAAACATAGACAAACAACTATAACACAAAAAAATTAAGAATTGTATTAGTGTGATCCATTATAGAAACATGATCTATATGTAAGAAGCAAGTATCATAGGTTTAGCTATTTCATGTATACATATGTACTACTCACACTAACACACTACTTCCTACACATTTGTAGGGTAACCTGCTTATCACATATAATAGTTGTGATATAATAGAAGGAAGAGAGCATGTGGCCATTGGAGTTAAAAAATAAGGTTAAAGATTAAGGAATAAAAATCAAAAGCAAGTTTAAAAGTCTACAGGACATCTTAAGTGGCATAAAAAGGGTGGAAATAAAAAAGTAAAGTGAAAAATCCAGTACAAGTATAAAAGAATGACATATTCACAGTAAGGTGTACTAAACATAGTATGATTCTAAACATAGACAAACAACTATAACACAAAAAAAATAAGAATTGTATTAGTGTGATCCATTATAGAAACATGATCTATATGTAAGAAGCAAGTATCATAGGTTTAGCTATTTCATGTATAGATATGTACTACTCACACTAACACACTACTTCCTACACATTTGTAGGGTAACCGGCTTATCACATATAATAGTTGTAATTTTTAATGGACATTAATTTATTAATTAGTAATTAGTAATCATTATCCAAAAAAAAGTGTTTAGACTGCCTTTACTTTATGAATATATTAATGCCTAGCTCTTTCTAATACATTTATTCATTGATTAATTAATTATTAATGTTCATTAATTTAGTAATTGGTAATTAGTAATAATAAAAAAAATGTTTAAAATGGCACAAAAAATATTTACATTATACAGTGCACTTATATACAGTGGATATAAAAAGTCTACACACCCCTATTAAAATGTCAGGTTTCTGTGCTGTTAAAAAATGAGAAAAAGATAAATCATTTCAGAACTTTTTCCACCTTTAATGTGACCTATAGACTGTTCAACTCAATTGAAAAACAATCTGAATTTTAACAGGGGTGTGTAGACTTTTTATATCCACTGTATCTGTGTTGCTGCTCATTGAAATCAGTTTATTATATTATGACTTTGCTACATTAGTGCATTTATAGTGCATTTATGAATATATCCATGCTTAGATCTTTATGTTTTGTATGAATGCCAATTAAACATCCTATTCTGAATGATTAATGAATTAATTGCATTCAAACATTAAAAATACTTCTCATTTAATTTTACAGTTTGATCATCTCTGCAGCTGACTGAATACACAGAATGACGTTTGCAGCATTTCATCTGCGATAAGATCACCTTTATAGGTATATCATTTAATGATGCTCTTTTTTAGGAGATAAGGATTAAGGTTTTTTGTTTTGCATTGATTACCGTTATTGATTAATTAATTAATTTCTATTAATTTATTAATTAATTAATAATTAGTAATCATCATAAAAAATAAATATCGTCTATTTTACTACGCATAGATTTCATATTGCATTTAGATATCTGGAGTACTGATCATTGATTAACTATTAATTATTAATAATTACAGAGAAAAAAAACATTTTAAACTTTAGGTACATTTTCTAATGCACTTATATATCTCTGTTCCTGCTCATTGCCTAACAGCGATAGGACCCTATAAGCACTTAAATACTTAATTCAGTTTATTATATTATTACACTTTTTAATATTTTTTATTGCATTTACTTATGAATATATTGATGATTAGGTCTTTACTTTTTGTATGCATGCCAATTAAACAGGATACTTTCAATGATTAAGGAATTCATTGAATCAAAACATTAAAAATGCTTTTTGTGTCATTTTACAGATTCCTCATCTCTACACCTGCCTGAAGACAGAGAGTGAGCTCTGCAGGTTTTGATCTGCTATAAGATCAACTTGACAGGTATATGATTTAATGATTACATTCTTTAGGAAAACAGGATTAAGTCTTTTTATTTTACATTGATGACAGTTATTGATTAATTAAAAAAACATTATGAATACATCTATATGTTTGCCATTTATGTTTTAATGAATGACAATTACACATCATAACTTGATTTATTGATTAATTCATTTAATCAAACCATTACAAATCCTTTTCAGGCCAATCTATAGCTCTTTCTGTTTGCCCTTCTTTAGGAACACATGATTACCTGTTTATGTTTTGCATTGATGGCAGTTTTAGATTATTTAATTGATGTATATTCATTTATTAATTACTTCATAATTAATAATAAAAAAAATAACATATTTTAGCCTGAACTTGTTAATGAAAACATTACAAATGCATTTCAAGTAATTTAACTGATTCATTACTGCTATTTAGGTTTTGCATTGATGACAGGTAAAAACAATATATACAATAAAAAAAATTAAAGATCTTACTCCTGCATTTACAATTACAGATTACAATGGCAAACAACGCAGAAGAGAAGAATGAACGTAAAAGAAAAATGGCAAGGGAACGGAAGCAAAGATGGAGAGATGCACAGTCCCCTGAGACATTGCAACACTTAAGAGAGGAAGACCGACAGAGACTTCTAAATTAAAGAAAAAGTACTAAGAAAGCACAAACGGAGTGTGCTGGAGCTTCAAAGAAAAGAAAAAGTAAACAAAAAAATGTCTGTAACCCATTGCCTAATGACCCAATAGTGCCTCATGAAACCAATGTTCATACACATAAAAACCAATGTAGATATAGAAAGTTGTAGTGATATCTATGTTGAGGAAGCTCACAATAGTGCTTTATTTACAGCACTAACAGTAGACACTCATTATTGTGGATTAATGAATGTGGTTTGTCAGTTTTTTGGGCCTATCATTTTCTGAAGGAAAGACCAACCGATGGAGAGTTTATTAGTTGCTGTCAAAAAAGAAAGGTAAGACTTCCAGAAAGACACACATTTCCAGAATAATTAAAAAGTATAACGAGTGATCCAAAATTTCCAAATTATACCAATTAAAAAAAAAAAAACATTAGGTCTTATAACAGTGCAATTTCATTTGCTTCAATGGGTGCAACATTAGCAGAAAATGTCCCAAGACATGGTCCTTACTGTTTTAAAGTACAAGGACAAATTTACCACCGGACTTCACATTTACACCCAGAAGCAGGAGAGCAAAGGAAATTTGCACAGTTATATGTCCTTGATACAATGGAAGCTGTTGAGCAACGAATGATGCTTCCTGAAAATAAACAATGCTTACCCATAGTATTAAACAGCTTAATAACATTATGGCCAACAACCCATATAGTCAAGCATACAAAAAATTAGCAGAGGTTTAAAAAGAACAACAGGCACATGCACAAATAAATCAATTGCCAATGCCAAGAGTAAATATGGTTCTCAAAAGAGATCGCCATACTGATCAAAGACGGTATAATTTACCAACAGCAAATGAGGTTGCCATGGTCTTTAAAAATGATGATGGTGAACCACCATTTGGGCGGTATATTAGAATATATCCCCCAATGAAGATCAGCCTTTCATAAACATAAATATATTAAGTAGTAATTTGGATCCAATGACATATCCCATTTTCTTTCCAAATGGTGAGCCAGGATGGCAACCAAAATTACAATTGCAAAGTTATCCCAATAGTAAAATTTGTGTTAGAAACAATATTTCTATGCTGGAATATAAAGTGGCACAAACTGCTATTTGTGATCATTTTAATCATGTTTTATGTGAGGGAAAACTCACACAACACTGGCTTATTGATTCGTAACTACAAGTTCAGGCAAATAATATAAACTTTGTCAACTTTCAACAAAAGAAGCTTCGAGTAGAACAATATTGTGGATTGATGGATTATGTCGCTGGATTGGCTGCAAATGGAGACATTCCAGCTGGAAGAGCAATGATTTTGCCATCCTCTTTCCAAGGATCTCCTCGCAATATGCGAAAAAGGTACAATGATGCCATGGCTAGTGTCACTAAATTTGGCAAACCAGATTTATTCATCACATTCACATGTAATCCAAAATGGCCAGAGATCAAAAAAATATCAAACTTGGCTAAAATTCTTCTGACCGACTAGATATGGTGGCTTGAGTATTCAAAATAAAACTAATTTGGGAAATGTGTGGCTTTTGTTTATACCATTGAATTTCAAAACCGAGGCCTGCCACATGCATATATACTTTTAATACTGAAAGAAAAAGATAAATTGAATACGGCAGAGAGAGTGGATTCAGTAATCACTGTTGAACTGCCACATCTAGAAAAACATTCAAAACTTTATGAGATTGTAACTCATAGAATGAATCCAAATTCACCATGTATGGAAAATAAAAAATGCACAGAAGAGTTCCCAAAACAATTTCAAATGCAGACTAATTGTGATGGATACCCTTTGTATAAAAGAAGAGAAGAACAAAAAGCTATTATGCGTGGCCAAAAGTTTGATAATATATACGTGGTTCCATACAATCCACATTTGCTGATGAAGTACAATGTACACATAAATGTGGAAGCTTGCACTTCTGTCAAATCCATAAAATATGTGTATAAATATATATACAAAGGATATGATGCAGCAACTGTTGTTGTGCAAGGTGCACAAAATGAACAAGACAATCCAGTTTTACATGACGAACTTTCATCTTATTTAGATGCTCGCTATGTAAATGCTCCAGAAGCAATGTGGCGTCTTTTCAAATTTGAGATGCATGATCGGTCACATGCTGTGTATCAATTAACTGTCCATTTGCCACAAGGTCAATTTGTTGCTTAACTGCAGGGAATGAAAGAAATGCTTTAGCACAAAGTGAACATAGAGTAATAACACTTCCTGCTTGGTTTCAATTAAATTGCCAGGACACTGAGGCCAGACCAATTAGCTGCAAGATATGAAAACTTCCTGGCAGATGATACGGAATGGAGAGATATCTAGAAGAAGCAGCACTATGTCAAATGCCAAAGCAAATGAGAGAACAATTTGCTTTTATTTGCATCTTTTGCAATGTACCTGATGCATTAGCTTTGTGGGAAACATTTAAATTACCAATGTGTGAAGATTTCTTGAAATGTTACCATGAGACCATTGCACTATTAAAAGCGTTAATAGAAATTCGGGCAAATCTTTCTTTGTCATTGATTTAATTGTGCAAACTTTAATCTACCTGATCCAGGACTTATAGATGAAATTAACTTTGAGGAGTATGACATTGAGATTGAATACCAAAAAACACAAGAAGAAATTGGAACTTTAAATGCATTACAATTGGAAGCATTTAACGCCGTTACAAATGCAATAGACGATGACATGCTCAAAGAGCGTTATTTCTATCTATATGGCCCTGGTGGATCAGGAAAAACGTATCTATATTATTTTTTGATGAGTTGCATTCGAGCACAGGGTTAAATAGCACTGCCATTAGCAACAACCAGAATTGCCGTACTTTTGTTAGAAGGTGGTAGAACTGTGCATAGTGGATTTAAACTGCCAGTTCCCATTCTAGAAGCATCAGTGTCGGATATTCAAATTAATTCATTACAAGCCAAAAAATTTCACAAAAGTAAATGAATTATAATAGATGAGGCAACAATGATGTCATGTCATGCCCTGCAATGTATTGATTGATTATTAAAATAAGTTATGGATAATGATTTGCCATTTGGTGGAAAGGTGATGTTGTTAGGAGGAGATTTTAGGCAAACATTACCTGTGGTGCCACATGGCAATAGGACTGACATTGTCGAAACATGTATAAAGAGAAGTAATCTGTGGAAAATATTAACACACCTTAAATTAGAAATAAATATGAGATCTGAAGGCCAAAATCAATTCAATGATTGGCTAATTCAAATTGGAGAAGGAAAACATCAAAAAATAACTAGTCTACCTGAGGATAGTGTTAAAATTCCAACAGAAATGATTTGCAAAGAATCACTAATATTGACAATCTTTCTCAATACCATCAATAACGTGGATTACTCACACATTGCAAGCAAAGTGATATTAACATCAAAAAATATAGATCAAAATAACAAAATTTTAAAATTAATCATTGCACCCCAAAAAAACTATTACAGTGCAGATTCCGTTCTGGCTGATGACAAAGACAGTGAATCTAACTTTAATATGGAATTAATTAATTATTTAACTCCCTCTGGAATGCCACCACATATTTTGCAACTTAAAAAAGGGGCAATAGTCATGCTACTGAGAAATATGAATCCCCAAAAAATGGGACCAGATTAATTGTGATGGATTTAAAAGAGAATTTTATACATGCAGAAATTATGAATGGTACCCATAAAGGTGAACCAGTTCTTATACCAAGAATTGATTTGGCTCCAAGTGAGAGTGGTTTGCCTTTTGTCCTTCAAATGAGACAATTTCCCATTATCATGGCATTTGCCATGACCATTAATAAATCAGGATTAATAAAAAGGACAAACTTTTAAGTCTGTGGGTATTTTTTTACAGGAACCTGTATTTGCACATGGACAACTCTCTGTTGCATTTTCAAGGTGCCACAATCCAGAGGAAATTAAAGTTCATATTGAAGAAAACCCAAGTCAAGGTGATTTATTGGATGATGGACGCATTTTTAGCAAAAACATTGTGTACTATGGAGGTGTTGTAAACATAGAGAACAGTGGTTTTAATTAGAGGTCAAAATTTGATCTCACTTGGACAAAATTTTATGTCTCTTGACTCTTTTTAGAGGACCACTATTCCACTAAGGAAACTCTATAAAATGGGAAAAAACATAGAGAACAGTGGCTATACCCCGTGGGCGAACTTTTATGTCCGGCGGTCTCTTTTTAGAGGACCACTATTTCACATAGGAAACTCTATGTGCCATTTTCAAGAACTACAAGAATAACAACAAAAAGTGAAAACAAAAATGCAAAGACAAAGTAACATATTGGAATGTGTTAGAAGTTACCTTTTTGCATGATTGGCCCCACAAAACAATTAGGTGTCATTTTCCTACGATTCAGGGTTAAATGTTAGTATTTTAAGGTACTATTTGAGATGTTAACATTGTATTGTAAAAGGTGTGCAAAGTTGTTTCAGTGTATATAATTAACAATTTATATTAGTAGGAGGATAACCATTTGTTAATAAATTGAAATGTATAATTAAATACAGAGTATTAATACAGGGAATAATCCAATCACCAGTTAATGGGGTCAGGAAGGAATTAATTGTTTTCCCCCTTTGATACAATTGGTTAAGTTTCAATGGGGGGTTTTACTTTTTGCCTTCCTCTGGATTCAATACCTATGTGGTTTACCAATACTTGAAATAAAAGTTGCATGTTACAAAGTGTTATGTAATGATTGCAAATACTTATTCAGAGAAAGTTGACCTATTCTTATGTTACTCATGCATACCTCTGAATTAAAAATGTTAGTATTGTTTAAAAAAAACGGTTCACCATTGTTTCAAATATAAGTTGCATGTTACAAAGTATTATGTAATGGTTTAAAATACATATTCATCAAAACTTCAGCCATCGTTATATTCTTCTTGCATACATGGGAATTAAAATAGTTAATATTGTTAAAAAAATATGGTTTACCTGTTAGTGAAACACAAGTTGAAAGTTAAAACAATAAGCAAGATGTATTATAATTGTTGTACTTCTTTGTAGATAACAAAAAGGTTAAGAGTCTTAGAGACTCACATTGTCTGGCAAACAGCTTTCCCAGCCTTAAAATGTTATTGCCCAGTCATTTTTGACGGGCAGGTCGCTAGTATGAAAAATAGTTTTAAACAGCATCTTAATGTTAAATAAGCAAAAAAGTTGCTTCAATATTTAATTGTATTGATACTCAATACAAAAATATGCCAAACCAAGCAAAGTTACGGTAATTCTACTCTAATCAACTACCATAGATTAGATTACTCATGACACCATATAGAGATTAGAGTTTCCTGCAAAAGCTTTTAACATAAACCATGTAATCAGTGAGTAATTTGTATTTGGTGCATTTTAGGAAGACTTTTTAAACGTTATTATCACACAACAAGGGGTAGCCATGCAACTCCAATAAGTAGCATTGGATCTTGACCACTGTTAGCTGCTACCGACTCAAATGACAGTTAATGCAAATTGAATATTAATAATATTTATTCAGTGAGATATGTCAAGGCACATACCATAAATATATGTAAAAATGTTACAAAGGTTCACCCATATGCTAAAAAGGGCCACGAGTCAAATTTTATATATTTAGGCCTATATACATTTTTACTGAAAGAAACATATTATTAAAATGTGATATTTACTAGACTGGTACCTGGAGACATGTAGGAGTAAAGAAATAACAGAGGAAATCCATTACTTTGTCTGATATATGTATAAAAATATAAATTAATGAGAATTGTCCTTGTTACTCACATGTAAATATAGAACATCTTACTTAATGTTGGACTCACACCAAGCAGAAGGTTCAGTGTTTGTATAACTTGTTTTAACATCAAAAGAATAGCATCAAAAATACTAAGTATATCAAGTAGATCTCGCATCAACCCTTACTTTACCATGCACTATTTTCAATGGGATGGGGTTCCCTGGCATTTCAGTGGTTAGGATTCGGTGCTTTCCCCACTGCGACCTGGGTTTGATTCCAAGTCAGGGAACAAAGAGGTCACACCACCCTGAAGCCATGTATGGATGGGTCTGGGCAGTACTTGGATGGGGGACCACCTAGGAATACCAGTAGCTGTATGCTGTGGCCCACTAGAAAGGGACTGGTAACCCACTCCAGTATGTCTGCCATGAATACCAAGTGGATCAAAACTTAAATGGCGAGAAACAGCCCTTCTCACCACGTCAGTTGTAAAAATGCCTAGTAAATTACCTCAAAGTTGTGGTTGTCTATTGACTTTCAAAACGCCTGGCCACTCCTATTTAGGTGACACGTGATGAGAAAATAATTCTGCCCTTTCTCACTTTAATGTAAGTTTTCTACGCAATAAACAACTCACGTCTGTAATTTTAAAACATAATCTTTTAAACGCATTACAGAAAATATCAGTGAAATGTCTCTTACCATTCCATAATTACATCTTACCGTTTATAATGATGTTATACTCTATTTTACGGAATCAAAGCAAATGTATGCAAAAGCTACATTTATCAGTAAACATATTTATTAGATTTTCTAACACCAGGAAATGATGGCCCTCCAGTCTTCTTTATACATTTGTGGTGGGTTATTACCATCTGCAACCTGCATCCAGCTTCTCAGTATCAGAAGATCTAAGGGTGAGACTTGAGTACAGCTGCTTTACTTAATTGCTTGGGTACATACCGTAATACAAATAATGTCAGCAAAAGCTATAAAGAACCAAAAGCCATGAAAATTGAATGGTTTGCTGTAAAATAACCTAGTAACGACACGTTGTATATTTTTATTAAAACTCACAAAGTGAATGGGTTGTTTTCTTATTTTCTTGGCGTAAAAGAAAATGATAACAGCAGAAAGTTCATCCTAAAGACCTATTCCTCATGTCTGATTTTAGTCTCCTCTGCTGATAAGGATGACCTAATGCCTCTAAGTATGTTTTACATCAAAGGCCACTGAAGGGTTCTGACAGTCTGGATGTCAGTGCTGTAAATAAACCATTAATCACTCTGCCAGGCCATGAAATAAACTTTTCCCACAGGGTATGACCCTTTTGAAAGTCACTAATACAAAACATATCTTTGCTAATCTAGTGGAGGCTGAGTATTATGGTAGTCACAGTGCTCTTAAGGGTGGTCGTGCTTTATGTCAGAAGAAAGTTCTATTAAGTGGGGTTAATGCAAAGTTCCCTGGATTGTAAAATGGCATTTAAAAGTCTGGTCACAATTTTACTTAAACACATCATTACACTTGAAATAATTCAGTGGTTTATAATTTTATACATGTGAGAACATGTATTTAGAGGCATCCAAGATGGCTAATGGACTAAAAAATCTTTACTGTTGTGAAATGGCAAAGTATAGTCAATGTAGTTTCATATTATAATAACCCCCCTTTTTAACTTTTGCAACAAATGCTAACTAAAATAATTACAATAATATGCTATTTGGGATTAGCTTGAAATCTAGGCACATTGAAACTGTTCTTGACATTATTTGCTCATTTGACAGTCCTTGTACTCTTTCCTAGGATCATAAAAAAACTAAATATATTATCTTTTAACTTACATTTTAGGAGAAGCATTATTTACTTTGGGATTTTGTAATTTATTTTTCCTAATTTACATTTTTATATAAGGGTCCCTTTCAAGACTGAGTGACCGACATAACTCCATTTATGCAAAAGAAGTTAAAGGGACACTGCCCTTGGCAACAAGAGCATTAAAAACTGAATATACATTATACTAGCTATTTTCTCTTGAGTTAATCATATCAAAAGATATTCAGCAATGTTTGTGCTGTGTCAGACTCCTGATAATGTGCAGTTCATTGTTCTTGATAAGGCTGGAGGAGGTAACCAAATACATAATAATATTGGGGGTAGGTTATTCTTGCTTGGCACATCAAAGCACCAAATTAGTATTTATGAGCTTCACTTTTGCATAATAAATGTTACTTTACAAAATAAATACTTTACAAAAATAAACAAAACAAAAAAGTCAGAGGTGCTCATTTTGTCTTTACAAAAATGACTTTAAAAAGACTTGATATTAAGGGAATTGCATATGACCTTACAATCTATATTATATATCGATTAGTGGGGTTATACGAGGTTAAAGTGTACTAAAGTGAAGCAGAAAGAGAATATTTGAAAACATTTCACACTTTTTTCCTATTTTTAAAGGTTTGATTGCTGAAAAAACAACTTTTACTGTATAATTACCCTTGGGTAATGTCGGTGTCAGCTAGTGAGCAGTAATAGAGCTGAATGTGTCATGAGGTTCAGCCAATGAGCTAACATAAAGCTACATAATCCGTGCATAGACAGACATGTTTTGTGTGTAACAAAAATACATTATTAGCTGTGTAAGACATGAACATATAAAAAATTTTAAAGAAAATGTGAAATGTTGAAAACGCTTTTTGTGAATACAGGAATCCATTTTGTCATTGTTATATATGGTGCTAGTCACATTATTGTGACCTCAGCAGCACATAGCCAATGAAATAAGGCATGTGTTGTGAGCTGGCTTGATGGGCCTATAAGGTGGCCTATACCGCAAATCCATCGCTGTCATGGGTAAAATGTGGGACTGTTCATGTGCTGCTGTGGTTAAAGTGTACCATGACTGGACAAACAACACCAGTGCAATTAATGCCATGGAAACTTTGGAGCACCATTTGCCATTGATGACGGAGGTGAACATCGGCTGCGAATGTTAGTGAGGCCCAACCGACATGCTACAGTTGAGCAACTCGCCTTCCAAACAAACCAGGGGGCTACCAGGCATGTGTATATAACAACAGTACAGTCAACCCTGATGCCTATGGGGGTCATGCGGCAAAGGAAAGAAGGGGAGCTTTGGGGTGCTGGGGTGTTGGGGACCAGGAGGGGCAGGTGCAGGGGCCACAGGTGCTAGTCACATTATTATGACCTCAGCAGCGCATAGCCAATGAAATATGTCATGTGTCGTGAGCTGGCTTGGTGGTCCTATAAGGTGACATTAAAATTAACACCATACCCCTTCTTCCTCACAGGCCCAGAAGTAGGCTGCTTGTATCATTAAATGCAAGCATTGCTCTTGTGAAGTGTTTTACCTGCTTAATTATGCTCTTGGACTCAAACCTTTAAAATATATATGTTTTATTTCATTATGCAGAGGCCCTTTTATGTTTTTTTATGTAAATGTAATATTTGAAACATGTGTGTGTGCTTTTTAATGCATGGCAGATTGTTTTTGCCATTGCATATACTTTTAATTATCAATACGTAAAAATAAACATATAAAAGAAACACATGTAAATGTTAAAATAAAACAGGAGCCACCAATATGTATAAAAGATTAAAGCTATGACATTTGTTTTGCACATGGATGTCATAACCAAATATATGTAGGCCTTGTTATCTCTTCTATTTTCCAATAAACAGACATTGAAGAGATTAGTATTTTCCTAATGCCAGGAAATCATTTATATGTGTCTCGTACCTTGTAATATATCATGGTCTTCTACAACCTGTGTCAGAAGCACAAGATCTGAAGGGTGCTACTTGTGTACAGATGGTTTAGTGAGTTCCCTGGCTAATTCAAGCCATGAAACAGTCCCTCATGATTTCTCTGCTAGATCAGATGTGCCGAAAAACACGCACATTTTACTGTGTCATTTCTTGAAACGTAAATAAGTACTATCGGGTAAGAAAATTAAAAAAACGTAATAATAACAGATATTCCACTATAAAGAACAAATAAGGTTTATACATGTGAATACTTTATGTACCTTTATTCTGGCATATTAATATGCATTACAAATATATGATAATTATTATCAGCCTTATTAAATTGCAGTTCGGCCAATTGAATAGGGCTCGATTTAAGCACATAGTATATTTTTTAGTTAGTGAACTTCTATCCAAAAGCAAGGTCTTCACCAACTAAAAACTTCTGTAAAAAAATATGCTATGTGCTTAAATAGAGCCCTATTCAATTGTCGGAATCACAATTTACCATATATACTCGACTATAAGCCGACCCGAGTATAAGCCGAGGCACCCATTTTACCACAAAATACTGGGAAAAATGAGTGACTCGAGTATAAGCAGAGGGTGGGAAATGGGCTGCCCCCTGTGTCCCTCTTGTGCCCTCTGTGTCCCCCTCTCTCTCTGTGTCTCTTCTCCCCTCTCCCTTCCCTGTGTCTCTTGTCCCCTCTCCCTTCCCTGTGTCTCTTCCAACCTCTCCCTTCCCTGGGTCTCTTCCCCCTCCCTTACCACCCTCCTCAACCTCCCTCCTCATCCTTAACCTCCCTCCTCATCCTCAACCTCCCTCCTCATCCTCAACCTCCCTCCTCATACTCAACCCCCTCCTCAACCCCCTCCTCAACCTCCCTACTCATCCTCCCTCCTCAACCCCCCATCCTCAACCCTCCTCCTCAACCCCCCCATCCTCATCCTCTCTCCTCAACCCTCCACCTAAACCCCCCTAAATACCTCCCCCCTCTCCCCTCACTTACCTGCTTCTGCTCCGGCCTCTGCTCCTTGACCTGGCGCGCATGTGACGTCACATGCGCGCCGCGTCATTAGAATATACCGTGTGCCGGCACCCGGTATATGCTAATGACGCGGTGTGCATGTGACGTCACATGCGCGCCGGCGACGGGTCAAGGAGCGAAGGCCGGAGCACAAGCAGGTAAGTGAGGGGAGAGGGGGGATGTATTTAGGGGGGTTTAGGTGGAGGAGGGGGGTTGAGGGGGGTTTAGGTTGAGGAGGAGGGAGGGAAAGAGACACGGGGGGGTAGAGAGACACACGGGGGGTTAGAGACACATGGGGGTTAGAGACACACGGGGGGTTAGAGACACACGGGGGGGTTAGAGAGACATGGGAGGGTTAGAGAGAAATGGGGGGGGAGCGTGACTCGAGTATAAGCCGAGGGATAGTTTCTCTCTACTTTCCACTTATGTTACTAAACATGTATTGTGTGCTCTTACTACATTCTCCTAGTCTGACATATCTTAAGGGACACTGAAGTCACATACAGTATTTCACAAAATGCTTTTTGAAGAACTAGTCTTTATACGCAACTACGAAACTGCCCGTCAAAAATTAAGGGAGTAAAATTGAAAGGCTAGCAATGGTGTTTGCCACACAATGTGAGGCTATGTACCCTCTGAGCACCTTTGGCGCTCATCGCATGGCTCGCAATGAGCTCATTTGGCGCAACCCTCTCCCCCTGTGTAGTTTATAGGGCTCCCGCTTGAGTGTTACTGTCTTGGGTTAAGTGTTAGTGGCTTGGATTAAGTGTTACTGGCTTTCGTTACGTGTTACTGCTTAGGGCTATTTTTTACATCCTTCAGGGTAGTTTTACTTCCTTGGGCCTCGTTTTCGTCATTTTGTGTTTTTTCAGCAGCTCTTTTCTTTTCTTGCTTCAGCTTTTTTTGATTGTTAAAAAACAGCAAATATGCATCAAATTAACTTGCAACCTGATTCACAGGCTCCCTGCCTCTCCCACTGTGGTATGTGTGTAAGTTAATTTGAGGCATATTCATTGTTTTTTTCCTGTCTTTTCAGTTCCGTGGTTCGGCCGTTAAAGTCGAAATTTTGCTTAATGCACAGTGCATGTACGGGTTTTGGTCCTAAGTCGTACGGTTCATAATTCCCACATGCCTCAACTGCTTGGCTCACAGTTGCGGCTAAGTCCCACGGGCCTCGCAATGAGCACCGCATTGCAGGCTAAGTCCCTCGTGCCGCAACTGCTCGCCTCACTTCACAAGGCTGGCAGTGCAATGAGCCCCTTCGCCGCTCTTTGCAGCCTAAGCCTTGCGGCTAAGTCCCACGGGCTTTGCGATGAGCGCCGCATTGTGGCTAAGTCCCATGGGCCTCGCGATGAGAGTGCTGCATTGAAGGTTAGGTCCTGCATGCCTCAACTGTGCGCCTTTGCGCTCATTGCAGCCTAAGTCCTGCATGGTCGACGGCTCGCCTCGCTTTGCAAGCCTCGCAAATTGTGACCAACATTGTAAGCATTCCCAACACTGACAATTATTATAGTGATTATACTTTACTGTGTGCCTCCATGGTTGTATTTAGTTTCCTTAATTGTCACCTGGGACAGTGTTATTATTGTTCCATGTAATCGTATCGTTAAGTAAAGATCATTTTTACAGCCTTTTGGTAACCAAAGAGCTATAGTTTTTTGTATCACAGAGAGGCTAACTCTCCACTCAAGTATCCTCCTACATGTGGTAGATCAGCAGAAAGCAAAATGGTTGCCTCTGTAGCATTATCGCATATAAAAAGTAATACATTAAAACTATTATTTTGTATAATCTAAAACATTTTTGGATATTGTCAGTTGTATTCTTGAAAATATATATTTTAAATATAGGACTAGAGTTGTCGTTTAAATTACATATAATCCATCAGTTTATGTATGATTACACAACACTCCTCTTGGAATGTATCTAGAATACCCAAAAGTGCACTGGGTAGTTTATATATAGATACAGATATAGACTTGTATTAAGCCACTCACTGTCCAAGGAGAATTTTGGCATGAATAAATTGGAGATTAATTTAAATTGGGAAGTTGAGCTGAAAATGTACAGTTTTTGGGTTAAGCAACACATTCACTTTGATTTTAAGTTCATTAAGTTCCAACCAGATGTGTTTCATGGCAGGATATGTCCAATGGGTATGGAGACACTTGTCCATACCATTCATGAGTGTTGAAGAAGGTCATATCTTTATTTAATTTATATTCATTTATAGTTATATTAGATTTATATTAGTAAATTACCACGTGTCTTATCATATTATTAGTTTCTAGTTAAATTTCCTAGCAGTCATTTCAATATATATTTTAAGATAGCAGTCTATGTTCTGATCGATTCAATTGTCAATTTAAAGATGCGTTTTATTGTTTCAGTATGTTTTTGGATTCTGGGGTTTTGTTTGATGATGATGAGATCAAAGTCTATTTTTATTGCAACTCATATGTTTTTTTTATATTTTTTTAAGTTGTGAGTTCATCATAATAGTGGAAGAATCAAGCATTTGGCATATTATTGATATAAATGGATAGACCAATAAAGTAAAGGTCAAAGGGGTAAATTTGTCAGGACAGCAGAAAATCAGCTAAGATGCATGCTTGTCATTCTATGCATGAAATATGTCTTCCTATTCTGCCCAGTTCCTTCACGGTTACCTTGACCGTAGACAGTGGGAGCATCTCAAACTCTAGGGATGCCATGATAGCCATAATAAAACCTTCATTTACTGGAAT
This sequence comes from Discoglossus pictus, assembly GCA_027410445.1. Lineage (NCBI taxonomy): Eukaryota > Metazoa > Chordata > Amphibia > Anura > Alytidae > Discoglossus > Discoglossus pictus. Next base: position 84,673,218 of record CM050163.1, read on the forward strand.
TTAGCACCACTAGTAAAACAGAGAATGTAGTAGATGCACATGGCATTTGCATATAAAGAGAGATTAGGTGAGTAGTGAGAAACAAAGAATAAAAAAAGAGAATGGAAATGCTAGTGAAAGAGTAATTGGTGTTGGGGAAAAGTTGGGAGAAGATAGAGTAAGGAAGAGAAGGAAAGAAAGCAGTTCTGAAGGATGTAGAGAAAAAATAAAAAATAAAAATAAAAGTAAGAAATACAAAGATCATGAAAATAAGAAAATTAAAAAGGAAAGGGAAGAAAGTAAAAAATAGAAGGGAGAGAGAGAGAGGCAAGAAGTAACTGTGATGGCACCCCGACTTCAAGGCACATGTAAAATGCGCGCTGACAAAAGCATGGGGAAAGCTGCGCACCGACAGCAGCGCACTTTTGTAAAGTTGGCCAAAAAAGGGAGCTGACGGAAGGGCGCAAAAGAGAAAGCCCTCCAGTGTCTCTGCACTGCTGCACTGTTGCACTAGGCAAGGATGGCAGGAGAGACTGGATCATGCTATGAGACAGTTACAGAGGAGACTGTGATACAAAGAGAGACTGGGATATATGCAACAGAGCAAGTCAGGGGGAGAGACACTTGGGGGGCTTTCTCGAATTTAGTTTCTCTAATTTCTGCCTAAACCACTATACCACCATGCATTTTGCGTGTGCGCTGAAGTCGGGGTGCCCACTGGAACATTATTAAGCATTCCTTAGCGTGTGAAGTGGTTAAAGACCCTGGTTAAAGACCCTGGTACCTCCTAGCCTAAACCTAACCCCTCACACCCCAAGCCTAACTCTTAACCCAAAGAGCCCTAACCATAAAAGCTAACACCCCTAAGCCCAACCAAAAAGCCCTAACCCTAAAAGCTAACACCCCTAAGCCCAACCAAAAAGCCCTAACCCTAAAAGCTAACACCCCTAAGCCCACCCAAACAGCCCTTACCCTAAAAGCTAAAACCCCTAAGCCCACGCAAAAAACCCTAGCCCTAAAAGCTAACACCCCTAAGCCAAACCAAACAGCCCTAACCCTAAAAGCTAACACCCCTAAGCCCACCCAAACAGCCCTTACCCTAAAAGCTAAAACCCCTAAGCCCACGCAAAAAACCCTAGCCCTAAAAGCTAACACCCCTAAGCCAAACCAAACAGCCCTAACCCAAAAAGCTAATACCTAAAACCCCAACTTACCTGAGGTCATGCCGGAGCAGCACGCAGATATCGGGTTGCGCGCGCACAGATATGGTGTGCGCTTTAGTGGGAGCGCTCATGCATCGGCACGCATGCGTCGGCGCGCATGCTTCACGCGCTGTGAAGTCATGCAACCAACTAAGATAGATAGAACTAGGTTACTTGGGTTGGGAACCTGTTTTTTTATAGAAGACCACTGACACACAAAGTGGCAATGAGTACACAAAAGTGTAATTGATATAAAATATAAAACCTTGTTTTAAATTTAAGCTTCCTTATGTACTTTAGGTGGAGCGAAGCAAAGACGCTAATACGCCTTTGTCATGCTCCCTTTCTTTGGTAAAAAATGACTGCAAGAACCAGACTTTCCATGCTGCTGCTGCAAAAGAAAAAAACTGTAAAACATTTTGTGTATATTAATCTATGCATACATACAATCCCCAATCCAGAATTGTCAGTCGATGTCCTAGATCATTTCTTCAGCTCTGGTAAACTGGCACTCTATCATTTTGAACTTGAGGCCCTTGTTCTTCCAACTATTTTAAGCATGGAAGTTAGGGCTAGCGTTTTCTTAACATTGTTGAATAAGTGTTCTAGTTGGCTGGATAGATTTACCAAGTAGTTTGGTAGCGCGATGGATTTTCATGAGGTACTTCCATTTGCGATTGTTAAACTTAGAGAAAAAGGTACAGGGTCAGTAACAAGCTAGAATTAATGCTTGCTAATCACATTTGCCTTTGCTATCATTTTAGCTAGGCTCATGTAATCTAGGCCTTAGGTGGCAGGCAAACTGATGAAGCCTATCCTCACAGACATTCTGCCTTTCCTTTCTTTACCATAAACAGTAAATTCTGTAGTTTATAGTGTTGTTTTGACATCATTTTAAGAACCTACAATTAGATGTATAGTATTTGTATGTCCCAAAATACTGTCTTATTCTATTTTAAGCAATATTATCCTAATTCATAAGTAGCCAATACAATGCAAGTCAGATGGAATTAGGTACCTATTTAAAAAACCAAACAAATATTTTATACTCATAAAATGCCAACAAATTTAGTGATTATTCACAGTCCTTGGAAGCAGTTCCAATCTCCAGACATTTCTGTGTCATTGCAGTTAGTCTCAACACAATGCACAGTCTCATTTCCATTTTGTCCACCTGCTCCATTTGATTTCTCTTATTGTGATGTTACACCATCATTAAACTGCAGAGAAGAATTATTGATATTGACATCCCATTCAAATAAAGGCCCACTGGGTCACTTTTAGCTTCCTATCTTTTATATGGTTTCCCTACAGCTTTGTCTTTTGTATTACAAAGACTGCAAAACTAATCCTTAGACACACAAAGGCAGCACTATTCTCAGCTTCTAGCCAGAAGTTTGATCCTTTGCCCTGACCCTTTATACTACATTATGATCTTATGAAGTATTTATTAATAGATAAAAATGATTTTGACAAGTCTGAGATCCGCACAAAAAGTTAGAATCTTTTTTTAATACAATATAATAGATTTCCCATATACAATGATTTTTTATTTAAAGTAATCAAAATATAAAAATCTTAAAAAATATATATTATTTGGAATACACATATCATGCAATATTTTACAGCTGATATTAAAGCATAGATAAATGTCTCTAATGTATTGCAGGGCGAGCTAGCACATCATATTACAGAAATAGAAATACAGGTGTAAAAAATGAGATAGCTCACAGGTATAAGACTAATGAGGGCCTATTCAAAAGAGTTTATGGTAGAAGGGATTTTTAGTCAGTTCCTTCAATATGATTTTTTTTTTTTAATTAAGAATTTTTTTTTATTACAAATTTAATATTTCACTATTTACAGATTAGTCCTTTTGTGCAAATCTTTATTCATATAATTGTAAAAAGAAATAATAAGTCACCTTGAATTATTAATTTTTTTTATTTAATTTTATATTTTGATTGACTACACCTTTAAATACCGCTGTAGTCACATACTTATAATATACTCCTTTGAAGAACTACTGTAGAAAATAAAGAAATGAATACAGCTTCAAAATAGCAGACAGAAACAGGTGAAAAAAAATACCCCACTAAAGTATAATTGTATATACAATATAAAACTATTAAGGATGTATTTTTTTCCAGTTTTATAAGCCAATTTGTCCATTATAAAGTTTCTTGAGAACTTGAGTTCCCCTTTAAAGAACATTGTCTTATATATCTCTATACAACCAGCAATAACTATAATTTTCATGTGGTACATGTATTAAAGACATCCTTTTCAATGCTGAAATTAATAGGTCTGCTATCACTACTGAAACAATGTTTGTCTCCATGGTTTGCGCGGTCAAAGATATATCTCCAGTACGTGCCTAATAATCCTGCTGGATTAATGTTGTGCCTCTCGCTTTATTGTTTTTGTGATAAATAGCATTGTGCCTCTAGCAAGGTTTGGAACTGATACAATTAAATCAACCAGTGCAGACTAATGTGGAGTTCAAAGTAATTAGTCAACTTCAGTCTCTGTCTCTTTTTTGTATTCTAACACTAACAGTACTGTGGGTGTTGAGAGCAGCAGTGCTGACCTAGTCCGACCTAACATTTGATTGCCTACATCATGGGGTTATGGATGAGAAGCTGCTAAAGTGCAGGGTCCCCATGCAGCTTGCAATTGATATTCATTTCAGCTGTACTGTTTAATTTTGGTCACCAGGGGAGTTGTAGGACCATATTACTATGTGCAACCAAAGAACAGTCCCTTAGGAGGCATAGAGACAGCTGCAGGGATAGAAAGAGACCAACTAATGCCATAGAAGTGGCCATTTGAAACTCAGTCATGGCTACAGCCAGTAGCCAGCTTTCATCTCAATATTATGTTTTGTTATTCAAAAGACCATATACAAAAAACAACACTGGTCCTTTAAATTCATGCTACACCAATATTTAAAAATATATATTAGTTCTGCTTTATGTTAAAAATGGTACATACTGTCCTTTCTTGATCTAAGTCTTAGTAGCTTTCAGAATTTTTTTATTGATCCTAAATAACTCTCATTACAGAAACTCGGTCTTCTGGGATAACAGATTAATACTTGCCTATTGTCCATCTGCAGTGACTATTTTTTTATTAAGATATTCACTGTTACTCTTGCTATCTTGGGGCCTCATTCAATTAGAAGTCTGTAACTCTATCGCAGACAGCCGAATGTCTGCGAGTGAGTTGTTGGCTCCTGTTGGTCTCCGATTGCGATGCTATTCAATTGCGCATGGCCGCAAGTTGTACTGGTTCAGAGCAGTTCAGGGCGGGAACATGATCAATTCAGCAAGCCCGTAACCGACCATTTCGATTCAGCCAATAGAAAATGACACGTTATTCATTATTACGGCAGTAAAACATTGAGGTTACATGTTAATCAATTAGGTTTGGGGGTCCGATATGTGATCAAACTCACAAACCCGCAAAATAAAGAATTAAAAAAATGAATGCCAATAATGTTCTAGTCCATATGGGTGGCCTGATATGTATTAACTTATTGATACCCGATATAGATTACACCCTGAAATGACACACATAAATACTTTTTATTTTCTGTAGATTTGCGAGCTTGAGACTGTTGTGCAATTAATTCTAATGTCTGTCATCGCTTTCCCCATTATTTACAGTGCAGTATTGATTTTTTATTTGCCTTTACAGTGCTACTAATAGGTGTTAACCCCCTTGCGGGTCCTCTCTAACCCTCATTGAATATTCTTCTTCATTTGCTGCTTACAAGTGTGAAAACATTTGCGGGCTTGGGGAAATTGAGCAATTGAATAACGATTTGTAATTTTAGCCTTACGAAAGGCTAAAAGGCTTCTGGAGGCTGTAAGTTGTGTGGTTAACCATCGCCATTTTTTCAACCCTGTAACTCGGAAGCCGTTCCGACCCCACAAAAAGAAGCCAATTGAATAGCAAAGTAGCTTGCAACCTCACTTACGGGCTTCCGGATCTCCCGAAACCTCAATTGAATGGGAGACTTGGACAGTGGTTCCCAAACCTTACTTTATGGACCACTTAAAGGACCGCTGTAATGCTCTAACAAAAGGAACTACCGTATTTTTCGCCGTATAAGACGCACTTTTTCTTCCCCAAAACTGGGGGAGGAAAGTTGGTGCGTCTTATACAGCGAATATACATTTTCAAACTGCCTCTGTCCTCTTGATCTCACCCCAGCGCTTCCTACCAGCATCGCGTCGGCCGGTGCGTCCTAGTGACGTCACACACGCAACGCTGCAGTACACGAGGAGTGCTTGTAGGAAGAGCTGGGGTGAGATCAAGATGGCAGAGATCAGAAGAAAGGTGAGGATCAGGAGGATCAGGAGGGTCAGGGAGGGTCAGGGAGGGTCAAGGGCTCCCAAATGCTGCAGTATATGTATGTATGTGCATGTATATGTGTGCATGTATGTGTATGTATGTATGTGTATGTATGTATGTGTGTGTATGTGTATGTGTATGTGTGTATGTGTGCATGTATGTGTGTGTATGTATGTATATGTATGTATGTGTATCTATCTATATATATATATATATATATATATATATATGTATATTTATGTGTGTATGTGTATATATATATATATATATATATATATATATATGTATATTTATGTGTGTATGTATATGTATGTATGTGTATCTATATATATATATATATATATATATATATATATTTGTGTGTAATGTAGGTGTGTTTGATTCAGATTTTTTTTTTCTTGTTTTCCTCCTCTAAAAACTAGGTGCGTCTTATCTGCCGGTGCGTCTTATAGGGCGAAAAATACGGTAGTTGCTTTAATCAACAATTGATCATTACTAAAAGTCCACTTTGTCTCCATCCTTATAATGTCACCAGGGTGGGATGGGGGATTTGTCAAAGAGAAAGATCTTAAGTGTTTTGAGAACAGCGTGATTCGATAGGATGCTAATCTTTCATATGCTGCCCCCACAACAAAAGTTCATTGCTAAGGGAACCATATTAACACATCAAGTCTCCAGACAGTAAAAAACAATTGTGTTGATGTACTCTTATTTTTGAAAATTTAGCACATTTGCCAGACAAATCCACATCCACTTATTACCTTATGTGGGGGGGACCAACAGCAGCTAACTTGAAAGTACAATTAATATTGAATATCATTTGTTTTTGTTTAATCATTGGATATGAATATTATCAAGGTTTAGTGCCTAGCTAAAACATCAAGCTCCTGTTGTTAGATCAGTACAGTGGTCCTCTAAAAGTTGATCAGGGTCTTGGAGGAAACTGCTCAGGATCTTCACGGATCACCAAATAATTTTTCTACCAGTTAAATAAAAAGCATGTTTATGAAGTATGTAGCAAGTTAACAACATTAGCAGCTGAAGATCTAACATTTGATCGCTTGCATTGTGGATTGTGGATGAGAAGCTGTTAAAGTGCCCATACGGCTGCCAGAGTCCCCATACGTCTTGTAATTGATATTCATTTCAGCTTCACAGTTTAATTTTGGTCACCAGGGGAGTTTTAGTACCATCTTTGTTATCTGCCTATTACTTTGTAAAGCCAGCGTACAGACCCATGGGGAGCCTAGGGACAGCTGCGTGGATGGACAGAGACCACCTAATGCCATCTCAGTGGCCATTTAAAACTGAGTCATTGCTATAGCCAGGAGGCAGCTTTTCATTCACAGTCACAATGATGTGCAGGTAATAATAAAGTTGTGAAAGGATTTCCTGAAAATCTGAGGACATGTTGGAAGTAATTCCCATGAGATAAAACTAGGCATCTGCTTTCACTGACACATAATAAACATGATGAGAGCAATTAACATTTCATTGGGTACATTTATGTGTTCAGCAGGTGAGTGTGAAATTTGTTTATTATTATAGAGAGGATAAACAAGTGTGAATCACTAGATCACATGCTGGTACGCATTTGTGTACAATTTTTTATGTCTTCATGATTATAAACGTTTGTGAGAAGGGACATCAGCTCCTTATTTATGAATATGTCCATTCTTACTTATATTTTTATTCTCCTTGTATACTGTTAAGTGTAAAACAGTAGCTTGTTACAAATAAAGAGTAATAATTTTAATAATATGCTGGCAATCATATGCCAAAAAATATCTATGTTATTAAATGACTACTGAAGCCCCGTATTTATAGTATTAATGATGGGAACATGTTTTCATAAAGAAAATATATATAGATATAGCCATCCATCTATTACCTTTTTTTTTGCAGTTATATTAAACTGTGAAAAGCCATAGCTTTATTTTTTTATTTTTTTGTCCCCAAATGGTTATTCTATTGTAAACAGAACTCCTCTGTGAATCCATTTAATCATATTGTACGTTCCACATCATTACAGCGCCAATTTTAATGGTATACATTCATATATTATCTGCCTCAAATTACTCCCTAGGTAAATAAATAGTTTAAGAAAAAATAGTAAAGCAAAATGTAATATAATAACAAATAATTTGTGTTCATTTTTCCTTTAAAACATGCTGCTTATTATCAGTTCTAGTTCTTGAAAAGATCAAACTAATAAAATGTGTCTTCAGCAGTCCTGAATTAAACTATGTCAGTCTCTCCATTGGCTCACCATATCCTACATAATAAAATCCAAAAATGTGTCTCTCACATAAAAAGTCATCAATGCATCCGCACCATACTATATCTCTGCTCTCATCTCCATGTATGACCCATACGATCTGCACAGAACATCGTCTCTAACTACCTCCTCCTGCCTACAAGACTTCTCTATGGCCTCTCCTGCCCTTTGATACTTGCTACCTCTCCTCTAGCTTTTCTAATTTTAAGAGGTCATTATAAAACCACCTTTTCAAGAAAGTCCATTACCTATCGTGCTCACACCTACAGCTTATTGGCATCAACGGACTTGTTCATTCTTCCAGCCCACTACTGGTCACTGATCTCACCTACTCTTTCTGAATTTTTTTCATGAATTTAAATACATTAAACATAATGTATTTAAACTTCATTCAGACTAACAGGAAATGCATAAATCATACTTTAGACTGTATATTTCATTGGCTAACAAAGGGCCGGCACCCAAGAGCAGTTAAAAAATGTTGGACCCTGTTTTTGAGCCCTGGGAACTTTATTTGATAAAAGAAAACATACTTTAACACATTATTAAATACCCTTTCTCTGATGCAACAAAGAAACAAATTATTTCCATATCTTTTTTATTACCTCCTATTGAATGAAAGCTATCACAAGCAGTGACCATTTCTCTTTCTGTATTAATATTTGTTATTGTATTGTTATGTGACGCATCCTCTATGTATATAATGTATTTCCCCCTTGTATATAGTGCGGTGTAAAATGTAATTGCTGTATCAATAAAGGTTATTATTAATAATATTAATAATAATATTTATTTTTATTATTGTTATTATATTTAACGTAGCACTGAATTCTACAGTGTGCAAACCATTTTGTAGACCAGGGGTAGGTTCAGTACGGCACTGCATGTAATACAACTGCAATTGTACTCTATAGAAAACAGCCATGTCAGCCCTTGTAATGTTTCGTGAGTCATCCATACACTGCCATGTGAATCTGACATTGCTGAATTAAATATTTTACCCAAATATTTTAGAAAGCAAAAAAATAATGACATACATCATTTATTATATGTTGTATGTAAATATGCTATATAGGACCTACTAATGTTGTTTGTCTACTTGGATTATCACCATGTAGAGGATTTTGGATGGTGATAAGATTTCAAGTAGTTTAACTGAAATAAAGGCAAGCAATAGAGCAATAGAAATCTTATTTACATCATTCCATATAACTGTGAATTATACTATCATGCCAAGTGAGCCAAAACCCAATAAAACTTAGATACTGGCCAAAGATAAGTGTGTTTTACATTTCTTTTTGGGTAATAGTTAGATATGATATGAGCGTTGGATCAGGAGGGTGTGTTTTTATCAGTGAATGGAGTATTGACAGAGAAGGGAACCGGGAGTGGTCAGAAGGCTTTATTAGATAACTGAAACTGATTAAAATTTACACCACCACACTTCCCCCACACAGAGGCAAAAGTAGTCTGCTTGCAACAGGAAATGCAAGCATTGCTCTCAAGAAATGTAAACACCCTGCACACACAGCTTTTGCCAATATACCATGGATGCCTCCAGGGTCAAGCAAAGGCATCACAATTTTAAAACTAAATTAGCTTAATTACTTTTTCCCTGCTAAAATATGCTCTTAGTTAGACTCTAATTTTTAAAACATACCGGTATGTATTTGTACAGTGCTTCTTTAAATCGCCATGCTGTATTTGCTTCTACCACCTCTACTCTTCGTCCATTCCATTTAACCACTACCATTTATGTGAAATAGTACTTCTGCATGCTCTGCCTTCCTATGTAAACCATAATCCTATATTGTTCTGTGCTTTCTTTTTTTCTCTATTTAATCCTTCCTTCTTAAACTCGGTTTAATTCTCTAATATATGTGAAAATGTCAAATAAATCAATGTCTATGAGAACTGTATGCAATAAAATATATCAGCACATTAGTAATTCACTTAATAAACAGTAAAACTTAAGCAACTCTTGAGAATTTATTGTTTAGGTGATCTGACTGTTTGGATTCAAAGCTTTCAGAAAAGTGGAGAAAAAGGTCTCTATAAATCATACTTGCATGGTTTCCCACGCTTCTGTTTATTCAATGGTCATCCAATGTAAATTGTCATCTGAAAAAGTGAAGCAGGAAATGAGCATTGTGAAGTGTCAAAGTACCTGTATTCAGCCAAGTGAATGAAGATGCTTGTACATAGAGCCATAGCTGTCATAATCACGACAATTTTGTCATTATTTACATGAGATACTGTATGAAGCATATTCTAGTCCAGAGGTTCTCAAGACCATCAGTGGTCTGTCAACTCCATTCAGACGGTCCACTACACAAAAGCGATTAAAAAAATTAAATAAAATTAAGAAAAATGTATAAAAAGTATCCCAGAATACCTAGTTGATAAATGTTATTTTTTATAGTAGTATATCAAAGTGTATTATAATTGATAAAGAGGAAGTTTAACCTAAACAAAAAGAGCTTTTATTTTACAGAGTCTGCATATAGAAGGTTAGAAATCTGGAAAAAAATAATTTAAAGTAGCACTGCTACACCAATATTTGTCATAAACCCCCCTCTTACAATTTGTAATATATATTTGCAGTATTTTTATGTTTAAAGCAAAAAATTACTATATAAAAAAAAGACTTGCACCCAGGTCTACAGCATCACAACACAGCTTCTTAATCACTAGACTATTTCTTTACATGCATTGAAGTGTTGAAAAATAATATAACTAACTAGGAACTTGCCCGTCAGAAATGACCGGAATAAAATTGTAAGCCTGGTAATGCTGCTTGCCACTCAATGCGAGGCTATGGGCCCTCCGCGCACCTTTTGCGCTCATCGAGAGCCACAACTTTCCTGCATTGCAATGATCACCTTCGGCCCTCATCGCGAGCCCCAAGATGAGCGCCTTTGGCTCTCATTGCAAGCGTCTCCCTCTGTGTAGTTTATACGCCTCACGCTTAAGTGTTACTGTCTTTGGTTGTGTTAGTGCCTTGGGTTAAGTGTTACTGGGTTGGGTTAAGTGTTACTAGCTTGTGTTAAATGTTAGTGGCTTGGATGAAGTGTTACTGCTTTGGTTAAGTGTTACTGATTGGGTGTTAGTTTTACGTCCTTCGAGATAGTTTTCTGTCCTTTCGCCTTGTTTTAGTTGTGTGGCATTTTTTTGACAGCCATTTTTTCCTTGCTTAGGCGATTTTCGCTCATAATAAAACTATAAATATGGCTCAAATTAATTTGCAACCTCACTCACAGCCTCCCTGGCTCTCCCACTGTGCAGTGTGTGAGTGTGTAAGTGAATTTGAGGCATATTTCTTGGTTTTTTTCCGGTCTTTCCAGTTTCGTGATTCGGCTGTTAAAGTCGGATTTTTGCAAAGCGCACAGTGCATGTACGGGTTTCGGCCCTAAGTCCTGTGGGTTGTAACTACCGCATGCTTCAACTGGTCGCCTTGGAGCTGCAGGCTAAAATGAAGGATTGATTTCAAACTCTTACGGGCTTCAATTACGAGTTACGATCAGAACGACATTTCACAAATAATGCAATAATCATAAAGCCATAAATATGATATTCTGGTCCATGCAAGTTCCATTATATGTATTAACACATTGATTGTCGGAATCTATATAACACGGAAATGAAACAGAAAAATAATTATTTTATATTGCCGATTTGCAAGCTTCAGAATGTTGTGCTATTAATTTTAATACCTAGCATCACTTTCCCTTTCATTATAAGTACAGTAGAGTGTTTCCATATGCATTTTGCAGTGCTACGGATTGTACTTTACCCCCTTAGCAGGTCCTCTCTAGTACTTGTTGGCTTTTGGGCTCCATTTGCGGGTTACAGGCTTGAAGGCCAGTGAATTTGTTGCAATTTAATAGCATGATTGGAAACGTAACAGTTACGGGCTTGACAGATCAAAGGATTTGTGGGCTCACAGTTCAAATTTCCACATCCCGTAGCCTTTTCTGGCCCTTACCCCGCAAGTCGTTAACGGGTTGCTTTAAGGGTCTAATTTAACAGCTGCAAGGCTTGCGGCCTACTTTATGGGCTACGGATTCCAAATTGGGGAAATTTAATAGAGCTGTTAGTGTAGTGTGCATTAAATAAACTAGATTTCAAGCTCTTTTTCCACACAATGCTAGGGTAAGTTCCATATGGTGACTGGTGGAATTGTATTGCTAGCTTTGAGGATTAGGCTAGTGAGCAGATCTATCAATAACTAATTGTTACATTCTCTGGCTCAAGGCTGTATATATAGACACAAGAAGGCCATTATAAAGTCATGTACTGGACTTTTATTTGAAGTTTGTAGAGATACTATGGAGGTAAAATGGATGCTATAGCATATATATAAGCTGTTCCCAGCATTAAAAAAAGCCCTAGCAGCGGTAGACAGCAATCCTCACGCAGTGATACCCTCAACAAGGGCTTCCACGGTGCTGGAAGCAGTATACACTTTTAAAAGACCAAAAGCCTCACATTGTATGCCAACCAGCATTTCTAGCTTTACAATTTCATTCCCATCATTTTTGGCGGGCAATTTCCTAGTATATATATATATATATATATATATATATATATATATATCTGAGTGTGTATATATATATATATATATATATCTGTGTGTGTACATATATATATATATATATATATATATACATATAAAAATGTTTGTGTGTGTGTGTGTGTATATATATATATATATATATATATACATATATATAGATGTGTGTGTACATACATATATATATATATATATATATATATATATATATACGGTATATATATATATATATATATAAACAGTGGATATAAAAAGTCTACACACCCCTGTTAAAATGTCAAGTTTCTGTGCTGTAAAAAAATGAGACAAAGATAAATCATTTCAGAACTTTTTCCACCTTCAATGTGACCTATAAACTGTACAACTCAATTGAAAAACAAACTGAAATCTTTTAGGTGGAAGAAAAAAAAAAGGAAAAATAATGTGGTTGCATAAGTATGCACACCCTCTTATAACTGGGGATATAGCTGTGTTCAGAATTAAGCAATCACATTCCAAATCATGTTAAATAGGAGTCAGCATACACCTGCCATCATTTAAAGTGCCTTTATCTTTGTCTAATTTTTTTTACAGCACAGAAACCTGACATTTTAACAGGGGTGTGTAGACTTTTTATATCCACTGTATATATATCAACTCCATGCTGACGGTAGCCAGTAAGCTTGAAACAGCTGCATGGATAGAATTCTCAGCTTGTGTAAAATCCAGACTTGGCTTTGCATTAAAGCTGTGTAATACAGCAGGCATAAGCTTAAAGGAAGCCATGTTTGAAAATGGCTATGGATTGAAGAGCGAGGCATTTGTGGGCACATTTGCATGTCCCAGCTAAGCTTTCGCAGAATGCAGTGTAATAACAGTTTTTCTCGAAGTTCTGATCTGGATGCAGGTTTTTTAACTTGCTTTATTCAAATGTGAACACAGATGTACTATGTATTTACTATATTGCATATTAAAATTGTCTAACTACGAGACGTCGTCACGTTTTGAGTGGTGCGTACGACTTAGCGCTGCAGGCGCTTATCGCCAGCAAGCTTTGCATAGCATGAAAAAAAAAAAATACAAGATAGCAAAAATACGAGGTTAACGGCCGAACTGCAAACATCCAACAAACACAAAAAACACAAAGAAAATACAAATAAATACAACAAAAATATCACCCACAGCATGGAGGAACAGGCAGAAAGTCTGGGAGTGAGGTGCAACGTGAATTTAAGCCAATTTCGACGACTTTCACCACACGAAAATCGGCTAAGTGAGAAAAAAAATGTCCGCCCCCAAAAAAAAAAAACGAGGCTACAAGACCTGGACCGCGCAAAACACTGCCAATCACGCAGCGCTTTATCATTACGAGATGCGGGACTTTGAAATAAAAATATGACAGAGCAAAAATACGAGGTTAACGGCCGAACCGCGAACAACTATAAAAAAACACACACAAAAATAAAAGAGATACAACAAAAACATCACCCACAGCACGGGGGAACAGCCAGGACGTCTGGGAGTGAGGTGTAACGCGATTTAAACATGAAAGTCGTCTAAGCAAGAAAAAAATGTCAGCCGAAAAAAATTTAAACGAGGCTACAAGACCCCGGACCAGGCAAAACACTGCCAAACACGTAGCACTTTCACACAGCAACGAACAAAATACAAAATACACTATTACAAAATACCGAAAAGACATTCAAGCCGCGTAACACATTAATAACATTACGCATCTACAATGTCGATTTACACAACTACACCAACGGATTTCCCTTGCGCACACAAACAATTTAGAATGCACAGTTAGGACATTAATTACACTTTATCATCAGACCAATAACACCAATACTGTACATTGTATGCTGCCGGAAAATATAAACAGATTGTTAGCTCTTCAGACTATTAATTGCTGAATATATTAATTACAAATAGGTAAAGTATATTCAATTAGTGAAGAAATAATACATTCATTATTAAGTAAATATAGATAAATATCTCTCTTTATAATGAATGCCGAAGGTGCTCAGAAGAGGCTAGCCATGAGCACCGAAGGTCCTCACAGTACAAAAAGGTTTATATTGTGTGTCAAACAGCATTCCCATGGCTTCAAATTTTATCGACCGTTATTTTTTGACAGGCAAGTCGCTAGTATATATATATATATATATATATATATATATATATATATATATATATATATATATACAGTTGCAAGCAAAAGTATGTGAACCCTTTGGAATGATATGGATTTCTGCACAAATTGGTCAAAAAATGTGATCTGATCTTCATCTAAGTCACAACAATAGACAATCACACTCTGCTTAAACAAATAACACACAAAGTATTAAATGTTGCCATGTTTTTATTCAACACACCATATAAACATTCACAGTGCAGGTGGAAAAAGTATGTGAAGCCTTGGATTTAATAACTGGTTGAACCTCCTTTGGCAGCAATAACTACAACCAAACGTTTCCTGTAGTTGCAGATCAGATGTGCACAACGGTCAGGAGTAATTCTTGACCATTTCTCTTTACAGAACTGTTTCAGTTCAGCAATAATCTTGGGATGTCTGGTGTGAATCGCTTTCTTGAGGTCATGCCACAACATCTCAATCGGGTTGAGGTCAGGACTCTGACTGGGCCACTTCAGAAGGCGTATTTTCTTCTGTTTAACCCATTCTGTTGTTGATTTACTTCTATGCTTTGGGTCGTTGTCCTGTTGTAACACCCATCTTCTGTTGAGCTTCAGCTGGTGGACAGATGGCCTTAAGTTCTCCTGAAAAATATCTTCATAAACTTGGGAATTCATTTTTCCTTCGATGATAGCAATCTGTCCAGGCCCTGACGCAGCAAAGCAGCCCCAAACCATGATGTCCCCACCACTGTACTTCACAGTTGGGATGAGGTTTTGATGTTGGTGTGCGGTGCCTCTTTTTCTCCACACATAGTGTTGTGTGTTTCTTCCAAACAACTCAACTTTAGTTTCATCTCTCCACAGAATATTTTGCCAGTACTGCTGTGGAACATCCAGGTGCTCTTGTGCAAACTGTAAAAGTGCAGCAATGTTTTGCTTGGATAGCAGTGGCTTCCTCTGTGGTATCCTCCCATGAAATCCATTCTTGTTTAGTGTTTTACATATCGTAGATTCGCTAACAGGGATGTTAGCATATGCCAGAGACTTTTGTAAGTCTTTAGCTGACACTCTAGGATTCTTCTTCACCTCATTGAGCAGTCTGCGCTGTGCTCTTGCAGTCATCTTTACAGGACGGCCACTCCTATGGAGAGTAGCAGCTGTGCTGAACTTTCTCCATTTATAGACAATTTGTCTTACCGTGGACTGATGAACAGCAAGGCTTTTGGAGATACTTTTATAACCCTTTCCAGCTTTATGCAAGTCAACAATTCTTAATCGTAGGTCTTCTGAGAGCTCTTTTGTGTGAGGCATCATTTACATCAGGCAATGCTTCTTGTGAAAAGCAAACCCAGAACTGGTTTGTGTTTTTATAGGACAGGGCAGCTGTAACCAACACCTCCAATCTCATCTCATTGATTGGACTCCAGTTGGCTGACACCTCACTCCAATTAGCTTTTGGAGATGTCATTAGTCTAGGGGTTCACATACTTTTTCCACCTGCACTGTGAATGTTTACATGGTGTGTTCAATAACAACATGGTAACATTTAATTCTTTGTGTGTTATTAGTTTAAGCAGAGTGTGATTGTCTATTGTTGTGACTTAGATGAAGATAAGATCACATTTTATGACCAATTTGTGCAGAAATCCATATCATTCCAAAGGGTTCACATACTTTTGCTTGCAACTGTATATATATATATATACACACAGGAAACTTTTTCATTTTGTGAGATTTTTAGGAAATACATACTACATAAATTTACAACATTTTCATTCGTGTCAAAAGCATTTTAAGTGCAGCTAAAAAAGTTCTGCAACAATAAAAAAAAATGTTCTACCAATAGTGTGAGGTGGGTGTCAGCAAAAACAACTTGTTTACAACACATCTCCCAATTGATGGAGAACAGAAGTAAATAATCCCTCCAGGCCCTCCTAAATCTCCCTTTTTGAAGAGACATTCCAACATATAAGTGCAGGTCCTTTTGTTACATCTGGATCAAATGCTTGTTTCTTTCTCTGGTTCTTTCCAGTTATTTTTCTCCACTGTTTCTGGAGGAAGAGCGAGTCCAGGTGTGTGTTTATGCATTGTGATCATATTAAGCTTATATATATCTAGTGTAAGGACACTGCGCAAGCTGCTGCCAGCATTTAGTACAGCAGGTGGTCCGGGCGCTCCATGTGGCCTACAGGCACTTCTCATGCGGCCCCCAACCTAATCTCTGGAGTGGGAGAGCATGTCTCTCTTCTGCAATGCAGAGTCATAATGTCACTCTAAAACTGTACTCCTAAATACTTCTCCTCTTTATCTGTATCTCTATTACTAATCAATTTCTTTCCTACAGGGATATTACCATTTTGCTTTCGGCAAATAAAAATGTTTAAAGCACTGTGAGGCCTTTTGAGGTCTCAGGGAACACATATTAAATTGGCTACCCGTCACAACTTTGGACTTTAATAAACAATAATACAGGGCCATATTAAATTCTAGCCCCATAAGTCCAACGTGAAGCACATAAAGGTACGTTATATGTCGTAACACATTGATTTGCAGGGATCGATATAAAAAGGAATATAAACAGGAAATAAAGTATTAAACGGGGCGATTTGCGGGCTTGAGAATGTTGTGCTATTAATTCTAAGACCTAACATCACTTTCACTTTTAATAAATGTACAGTAGTGTGTTTTTATTTGCATTACAAGTGCTACATATTGGACTTTACCTCCCTTACGTGTGCTCCCGAGCACACGTTGGACTTTGGGCTTCATTTGCGTGTTACGGGCTTGCTCACGAGGGATTTAGTTGCAATTTAATAGCATGATTAGAAACGTAGTGGTTACGTGCTTGACAGATCAAAGGATTTAGCGCCGCGAAGTTCAACATAGCTCAAATCGTAGGCTATTTTCTGTCCTTGTGCGTCTTCACCAGCAAGTCTGCTGGCTGCACTACAGGGATAATTTAATAGCCGTAACGTAAAATTGGAGTTACGGGCTACATTTTAAAACAGTGACAGTGCTGACTCCCAGACGTCGTGGCTGTCTCCCCGTGCTGTGAGATGTTTTTTTTTACTTTTGTTAATTTTGGTGGTGTTATTGTTGTTTTTGTATGTGCGCTGTTTAGCCGTTAAGTTTGTATTTTTGGGGCCTCATATTTCTATTTTCTTTCTAAGTGCCATGAGTCGTATTTTTGTGTAAGTCTCGCTTTTCTTGCAAGTGTTACAGGCCGTTATTTTTTAATGCAATTTTTTTCAAACTGCTACGGGTGTCGCATTGTGAATTGTGTAATTGAGTTTTGTGATGATGTGTAGTTCCGCTGGTTGTAGGGACGAGCGCCTATGGCGCTCATCACCACCAGCGCAGTGAGGACCTTCGGCGCTCCCTGCCTAAGTCGAACGGGGTCGTAGGGATGAGCGCTCATCTCCACCAGCCTACGGTGCTCATCTCCACCAGCGCAAGGAGCGCTTTAGGTGCTCCTTGCCAGCAACTGCGGCCTTCGCTTCACTAGCTTCGTTAGCAACAACCTGGATTGCTGAGAACTATATATGTGATAGCGCATCACATATATAGTTGTGAGCATGCGAGTTGTTGCTAACGCTAGCGAGGGCCGCAGCTTGCGCAGTGAGCCAAGGCCCTCGCGAAGCGAGGGCACTGGGCGAGGGCCTCAGTTGCTGGCATGGAGCGCCGAAGGCGCTCCATGCCAGCAACTGCGACCCTCGCAAACTTCACGTTGCAACGCAAATAACACGACACACAAATTACGACACTCGCTAAATTTTAGGAGCAACGCAAACAACATACGACACACGTTCACACACATTACGGCCTCGCAACACTTGCACGCAACTCGCGAACATTAAGAAATTCAAAACACATTACATACACACAGGACATACATAAAAAGCTTACCTACAGCAAGAGGGAGCATCCAGGACCTCAAAAATGCAAGTTACACCTTAATTTCACTCAAAATAAAAGAGTTTAGACACTAAAAAATTTGCTAAGCGACAGAAAAAATGGCCGCCGAACAAAACGAAAACGAGGCTACACACGCAAAAACCATACGAGACACGTTACCAGACATTACGGCCTCGCAAACATTGGACGCAGCACGCCGACATACAAACATTTAAAACACAATAAATACACACAACACACACAAAAATCTTACCTACAGCAAGAGGAACCATCCAGCACCTCAAAAAAACAAGTTACACCTTCATTTAAATAAAAATAAAACACTTTAGACATTAATAAAATCGCTAAGCGAGAGAAAAAATGGGCGACGAAAAAAACGAAAACGAGGCTACAGCACTCTCAACACGTAAAACACCACAACACACTCGCAAAACACCACACAAAACTCGAAAAACACCACGAAGCACCAACGGATAATCCGCAAAGACGCATACCACAGATAACCCACCATTTTACGCCAATACAGAAGTACACCACTACGCTAACGGTTTCGGCTCGCGCACGCACAGTATTACACTGCACACATTCAGCACGCTTACACAGCAGCTCCACACCACTAATGCTGCAGCAACCTCAAAACACATTGACAGCTCTTCAACACAATGCTTCAAAATAGGTAAAGTATATTCATTTATTAATGTATTATATATTTCATTATTATACACCAAACAGCATTAACTACCTTACAATTTCATTGCCGTCATTTTTTGACGGGCAATTCGCTAGTATGAGATAAATACGAATCTTTGATGAATACATTCCAAATTGTTAAAGTATCCAATATTAATTTATTTTCTGCTATGCTTGTATATCTGCTTTTCAATATGGATTTTTCTAGGTTATTAATTTATAATATGGATTTTTCTTGCAGTAAGTAATAGTTAATTAATTAATTCTATGGATTTGTAATCAAAATCATTATTTACTCAACAAGCACATATAAAATCTATATGCAAAGACATACACTTTGAACATGAGAGAAACTGCAGCTTTCTTAGATCTTTCCAAAGCAACACAGTATTAATGAGAAAAAAACATTGCACAGTTCAGATGTGATCAAGATGGTAAAACAAGGTTTCTTTTTATCTCTGGTAAATGTGGCAGATAAAAAGGATGTTCATAGCTGGAGGGGTTTGAGGAGGAGATATGCTCTTCTATGGCAAGCTCATTAACCGTTGGGAAGCTTCTTCTAACATGGTTATGACTGTGTGCTTGTTTAGGTCCTGGTAACCTAATGCCACCTCACTTTCCTTTTTTCTTTTTTGTAGCTGTAATTAACTTGTTTTTTCTTAGTCACTCAAGTAACAGGAGTGACATGCATCAATGTCCTTCCCTTACCCAAGAGAGCCCTTTAAAGTGTTTTATTAACCACATAGTCTTACGTTTATCAAACAGTTCAAATTACATTATAATATATCACTTCATGCTCTTTTAAACTGATCAGATTTTTGAGTGAAATCTGGGAACATTATTTTAGGGACATGGGGTAAAATTTATAAAAATAAATGTTACTGTGGTATTTATATATACCTATAACTACCGTACTAAAATCACATTTTACCATATAATTAAAGCTTACTTAACTGAGCAAAGATTGAAAACAGTTTATCTAATCATGCGCCATGATTCCTACCTACTTTTATATGGTGGTTAGTGTCTCAATTTCTACAGAATCACAAAACCCATGGCTGGGTTGACCTATTTCTATTTTGGCACACAAGATTATAATAATTGTATGTTTTCTAAGGATATTTTGTATAGAGCACTATGTAAAATATCACAATACACAAACTCTTGCCGAATCGGTCAGACTGGCTGGTGTTGAAGTCTTAAGGAAGGGGCTGCAACCTTCAGTTTAATCTTAAATCTAACACTTCATCAGGGTAGGGTTGTCTGGTCTTCCTATGCTATTATATTATATTGGTCCATCTAAGTCATTCTCCATTAGATTTGTTATTTGCATTAAAAAATTGTTCCATTTGAGAAGAGATCTCAAATGAAATGCCTCCATTCACTTGAGGCCTTTTTCACACAGTATCTACATTTAAAGTTTTTTTCCTTGGAATGTACCTCAGGGTGAAGTGATAAATGCAGAGTTCAGCTAGCCACCTGTGTCCAGTGCCATCCATTTTAGTGGTTGTTAACACATAAATTATGAGATTGTCAGGGTAAGATTATGCATGGAGCAACTGGAGTACTTGCTCTTGGGACTAAGTATCGAGGTGAGACACGGTGGAGGTCAATAACTTATGTAGCACTCCACATGGTGTTATAATGTGGACAAATGATCTATATTGGCCATTTTTAAAAAGAGGGAGGAAACATTGTGAGCTCATGTGCATGTCTTCATCTAAAGTCTATATAAATATGTATATCTTGAACATTTTAATTACAAATCAATTATTATAGTTTTATATCACTGAGTTAGTCCAGTGATTAAAAAACAATTAGTATTACAGTATATAATAGATTTTAGAGGACTAAACATTTAATTAAAAACACAGCCATTCTAGGGGTGCTTGCTCCCTTTATCAAGTCATAAGCAATATTCAGTTATATGGAGAAGTAGTACACTTACAGGCTACATGCAGGGATATTTAGGACCAATATGATCAATGCTAGAGTTTTTGATTCTACCATTTGGAAAAGACTAAATAAATATGGCTTTCATGGCAGAGTTGATAGGAGAAAATCCCTTCACTCCAAAAAGAACAGCACCCATATCAACTCCAAGACTTCTTGAACAATGTTGTCTTAACAGACGAGACCAATGTGGAGTACTTTGGCCATAATGTACAACATCATATTATGTAGCCAGAGTATTCTGTGAGCCAAAGCAATATAAACTGGGATTTCATAGATATTTTCACCCTTAGCTTTTAAATTAATTGTACCTTTTATTAGTCAGTATACTGTTTGTTTTCTATCAAGGGGTGGGTTCCATTGCATTTAAAGAGCTGAATTAGATTACATTTGTGTAAGTATATTCTTATCATCTCCAGATTTTGTAGGAGGTGAGCATTCATTTTATTCTCTGACAAACATCTTTTTTAAGAACCTGCTTTTTGAAAAAAAAACTTATAAAGGACTTGCATAGTCTTTGAAATTATCACTTTCTGGAATCCTGTCAGGTAAACTTCCTAAAATTATATATGGTAGAGACACAACAAGGTACAGTATATTCTTAATTCTTGCTTCACCTCAAAACATAACATAATACCTATAATATATACTTACATAATTGTTGTTGCTTAGTCGTTCAGTCGCGTCTGACTCTCTGTGACTCTATGGACCACAGCAGGACAGGTGCATCTCTCAGTCACTGCCCCTCTGAGCTCATCAAGTTCAGGTTCATTGCTTCAGTGACCTCATCTATCCATCTGTGCCTTCAATCTTTCCCAGCATCAGAGTCTCTTCTAGGGAATCCTGCCGTCTTATGATATGGCCAAAATATTTGTGCTTCAGCCTCATGATCATACCTTCTAGTGAACAGTTTGTCTTGATTTCCTGAAGTATTGATTTTATTGGATCTCCATGCAGTCCAAGGGACTCTAAGCAGTCTTCTCCAACACCACAATTCAAAGGTGTCAATTCTACTGCACTCACACTTCTTTATGGTCCAGCTCTCACATCCGTATATTACTACTGGAAATACCATAGTTTGAACTATTCGTACAATCGGATAATCAAGTGGACATTGGCAATTTGATCTCTTGTGCCTCTTCCTCTGCGGAACCCGGCTTACACATCTGGTAGTTCCTGGTCCATATATTGTTGAGTTGAGCTTGGAAAATCTTAAGGATCACCTTGCTGGCATGTGAAATGAGTTTAATTGTTCGATAATTGGAGCACTCCTTGGCACTGCATTTTTTGGGATTGGGATGTAGACTGACCTTTCCCAATCCATTGGCCATTGTTAAGTTTTCCAAATGTGTTGGCATAAGGCAAGTAACACTTTCACAGCATCATCCTGTAGAATTTTGAATATTTCAATTGGAATTCCATCAACTCCTGCAGCCTTAATATCAGCAAGACATCCTAGGGCCCATCTTACTTCGCTCTCCAAAATATCTGGCTCCAGATCATTGGACAAATTATTGAGGCCATCACTGCTGTTAAGATCCTTCCTGTATAGATCTTCAGTGTATTCCTGCCACCTCTTCTTTATCTGATCTTCTTCTTTTAAGTTCCTACCATTTTTGTCTTTTATCATGCCCACTTTGGCATGAAAGGTGCCTTTTTAAGTTCCAAATTTTCTTGAAGAGATCTCTTGATTTACCCATTTGGTTATCTTCTTTAATCTCTTTACATCGCTCATTGTAGAATGTCTCCTTGTCTTTTCTTGCTATCCTCTGGAATTCTGCATTCAGTTGGACAAATCTTTTCTTATCTCCGCTACCTTTCGCTTTCCTTCTTTCCTGGGCTACTTTCAAAGACTCATCAAACCGCCATTTTGACTTCTTACTTTTCTTTCTTTTAGGGATATTCTTTGTTGCTGTTTCCTTCATAATGTTGCAAACTTTGGTCCAAAGTTATTCAGACATTCTATCTTCCAAGTCTAGTCCCTTAATTCTATTATTTACTTCCACTGCATATTCAAAAGAGGTATTATTTATTTAGTATCTACTTGGTCTAATGATTTTCCCTCTTTTCTTCAGTTTAATTTTCAACTTTGCAATAAGAAGCTCAAGGTCTGAGCCGCAGTCAGCTCCAGGTCTTGTTTTTGCTGACTGTATAGAGCTCCTCCATCTTTGGCTGCAAAGTATATATTCAATTTGATTTCTATGTTGTCCATCTGGTGATGTCCATGTTTAGAGTTGTCTCTGAGGTTGTTGGAAGAGGATGTTTGCTACGACCAGAGAATTATCTTGACAAAATTCTACAAATCTCTGACCTGCTTAATTTTGTACTTCAAGGCCAAATTTGCCAGTTATTCCAGGTGTCCTTTGTTTCCCTACTTTAGCATTCCAATCTCCTAATATGATAGTAACATCTTTTCTTGGTGTTATATCTATGACTTGTTGAATGTCTTCGTAAAATTGGACAACTTCAGCCTCTTCAGCATCCTTGGTTGGAGCATAGACTTAGATCACTGTGATATTAAATGGCTTGCCTTGAATTCGGTTTGAAATCATTCTGTAATTTATTGAGTTGTAACCGAGCACTGCTTTTGCCACCCTTTGATTGACTATGAGGGTTACTCCATTTCTTCTACGGGATTCTTGACCACAGTAGAAGATCTGGTGGTTGTCTGATATGAAATGTTCCATTCCAGTCAATTTAAGTTCACCAATTCCCAGGATATCAATGTTTAGCTTTGTCATTTCATTCTTGACCACATCTAGTTTGCCTTGGTTCCTAGTTCTAACAGTCCAGGTTCTTATTCTGAATTGGTCTTTGCAGCAGCAGACTTTCCTTTCCCCTTGAGACACATCCGCATCTGGGTGTCCTTTCGTCTTTGGCACAACCACTTAATTAGTTATGGTGTTACTTGTACTTGCCCTCTGCTCTTTCTCAGTAATGTGGTAGGCACCTTCTGACCTGAAGGGCTCATTTTCCGGTGCCATATCCGGTTGCGGCTGTCCATAAAGTTTTCTTAGCAAAGATACTGGAGTGGGTTGCCAGATCCTTCTCCAGTGGACTGCGATTTGTCTGACCTCTCTGCCATGACCTGCCCATTTTTGCTGACCCTATATGGTATAGCTCACAGCTTCATCGAAGTACACAAGCAGTTTCACCACGACAAGGTAGCGATCCATAATAATATAAGGTAAAACTCACTTATGTGAAAAAATTAAATTAATTTGTCTGTTTACTTTGGTGTCATCTATTTATATTTTTCAAGTAGAATACCCCATTTGATGAAGATTAAGGAATTTTCAGCAAGAATCACAATACAATTTTATTGTAAATGGATTAATATACACTTGAGCTGGAAATTTCTATATTTTCTTCACAATTTATTTATTAACAACTTCATTACAGCAATATGTGAATATTTAATTGGCTACTTACTACTCATTTGTGAAAAACACAGCTATGCTAAATATATATTTTTCTCCAAATGTATTGTGCTTCTTTCGTGAAATAAATCTCCATTGTACAATGATTATTTATTGAAAAAATAAAACTTCAACATGATTATAATTTAACTTACACTCATCAAATAGCGCAATTTAAACTTTTTATAAATGTTTAGCTTACTAATAGACGACGAACTAACAAGCTTTAAAATTACAATTTGCATAGCAAATAGCTTGCCATGACAGTGTCCTCTAGGCTGGACAGAAAATATAAATTTGAGCCACTGAAAACTCCTATCACATGCTAAAAAATGCACATATAAACAATTAAATATTTGACAATTCAGCTTTATTTGAATTAGGGAAAATGTGTAACCAGACAGTCTGAATGTCTTCTTTTTTTCTGTTAAAACTACATGGGAAATATGCATTGCAGCACTTATTCAAATACATAGTAAACAAGCAATAGTAAGTACATAGTAAATAATTAGTGAACAGTAAGTAATTAGTAAATAATTTGCATTTTAATCTTTTGCAACAAAACATGCATTATGCTACGTAATTTGAGCTATTATGTAATTTGAATTAAAATATTAATACCATCTACTTTCTGTGAAAATTTGGAATTTTGCATTTATGTTTACTTTTGTGGGCATCCTTACTGTAGATATATCAATAGTAATACACATGTACTTTTTCTTTACTTGCAATAATTACAATGGTCTCTATCTAAGACTCATCAAATGAGTACAAAATGGTGACCTTGTAGTTGATGAATGAACTCTAACTTGAATTTCCTTTATGTTTCAGACCACATATATTGTACTGTATGTGTTATTTTAAGTTAATTATAACCTTATGTCTTTACTGGACTTCTCTGTGGAATATCCCAATAGTTTTAATATAAAGACAGGATTAGGCATGAATATCTAGTAGAAAAAGATAAGAAATAAGAGTATTGATACCGTTTTACTGTAAAAACATTTTATTTGTAGTGAATTTAGATTAATCAAAATTTTTCAAGTTGACTCGCACCTTAAAAATGTTTATCCAATAAAAACAATATCACAGTGTATGGCATTTTCTTAATCTAATGTACAATAATATATATATATATAGTTTAAAAACAAAACAAAACATCACCTCTACTTTATATAAATGGACAACAGACCACACTTAGATCCCCCCTAATGCAGCTGCATCACTTTCCCACACATGTCCAAGTGTTTATATACTGTCCAGTTAAAGAAACAGGAAAGCTGTTTTGTCAGTTGGGGTATCCTACTGTTACTGTGACTGCTCAGACCCTCTCAGTATATACAGAGTCAGCACATCTAGTGAAGGCTAACATATATGTGCCCTGGACACACAGAGCCCCACGCTGCCAGTTTGTTTATATACTTGTACTTTGAGGTGTATGTGAAATATCCCTGATGGCCATTAATGTCAGACAGGTCGTAAATGGAAAAGCACGGGCTTCTTCTATATAACCTTAGGAGGGACTTGAAAACTATCATCTTACCAGTAAACTAGGAAATATAAACATTTTCATTATAATGTAGTTCTTTTTTCATGATTCTGGTTTAGATGATGGATAACTTCATAGTTTCTATATCACTTTTCAGACATACACATTTTTCTTACATTTGTTTCTATTTCTTATCTTTTTTTCCTTCAGAACTGCTCAGTAAACCATATTTCCACTGTATTTCCCTTTTTTTTATTATCAGCAATTGATTTCACTTGCTTATTTTGCTTCTGTCACCTCAGTTGAGAGATAATCTTGCATTACAGCAATCCCTTTGTGTAATGAATTGCATATTGCTCTAATGTTTCTTTTCGTCCATCATTTGTATGAATAATTATTTTTAGTAGTAGCAGTGGTAGGTATCCACATCTTTTATGATTTAGACCAGGGGTTGGCAAGTTCGGTTCTGGAGGGCCACACACATGCCTGGATTTGAAGATATCCTTTCTGTGCACAAGTCAGGATGACTGAAGAAGCGACTGACTCACCTGTGCACAGCAGGGATATCATCAAATACAGGCATGTGTGTGGCCCTCCAGAACCGAACTTGCCAACTCTTGATTTAGATCATTGTTTCTCAACAGTCGGTCCTATGACCAGTGCCAGACCCTGAGGTCTTATCTGCCGGTCCTCATTGATAAAGTGAGATGAGGAGAGCCTGACACTTTACACATACCAATACCATTAGTCATATTTATAGACAGATCATTGATGAATATATCTGTACTTAAAGAACCACTATGGTTATTTTATCTGTATGGTATTTAAAAATAACTAAGCTTAATAATGGGCAGACATATTTTAGAAAGCAAAATAAATTAGCATAGCCTTATTATTTTTTTACTACAGGAGTCCATTTTCGTTTCTCAACTGTTCCAGTCTTTTACTTTCACAGAAAAGTGTGTTTTTTATAATCTAATTAGCTTTCCACTAGCAGTTCTAGATGCCACATCCCCAGTGTATATGTACTTTATTCAAATCAGTGCAAAACTAGTAGACAATGCAGTGTGTCACATGTGGTATCAACCTGTTACAAATGTTCTGGAACGCAGATGTTTTCCTCAATGGCACTGGAATGTATCCAGGATGACAACCACTACTTAAGAACACTCTATCTTGAATATTTTACTATGCAATGATTGTGGGTATACACAATGCTAATATAGAATTTCAATTTGGAACCAGTGGATTCCATTATTTGTAATGTAAACAGACATTTTCTAAAAAAATAACTTTATTATATTCATATCGGTTTAGATATTTCTTCATTTCAAATAAAGCTAACATGGGGCCTCATTCAATTAACGGCCGTAGGAGATGCGTGGCCGCAAGGACCGGCTGCAGGCTACGTGCGTATTCTATTCCCTTGTGGCCGAGGGCTCCGGCAGGCTTGCGGCCGGCGCCTTGTTATCCCTTGCGGCCGCCCGCGCAGCAGGAAAGCCTTTGATCTTACACGGCAGTAAGAGTTTCGGCCACAAGAAAGCCAAGGTCGCTATTCAAATGCTACGTGAACCCTTTCGTCAAGGCCAGAATTAGCTAAAATCGAGCCGCAGCTTACTTACACCAAGAAGGTCCCGCGAGCACAAATTAAGCCATTCTGTACTGATGAGACGATAAAGTGATTGGAGGTGTTAGCATTCATAGCACAACATTCCCCTACACTCAAATCTGAAAATCATTTTTATTGTAATTCATGTCCAATTTCCGTGTCCAGAGTCCCACGGGCTTGGAGCACATCAGACCCGCAACAGGTGCGGGATTAGCCTCCGTCAAGTCCGTAAATGGGTAAAATAGACCCACAGGTCGTACATGGCTTACTTACAAATCGTAGCATAGAAAAGCCATCCTGTACTTTTATTAAAAGTGAAAGTGATGTTTAATTTTAGAATTAATAGCTCAACATTCCCCTACTCTCAAATCTGCAAATAAAGATATTTAATTTCATGTTCAATCTTCGTGTTCTATCTATCATGCAAGCCTGCACGGGTTTGAATAACGAGCTACGGGCTTGGTCATTGAAGTCCGTGGGACTTGGACGGATTTTAAAATCAAAGTATTATTTGGCAATGTGCAAGCTTGACAAATGTTTTGCTATTAATCCTCATGCCCCCCATTGTGTTCCCCATCATTTACAGTGCTTTGCAGTGCTGGATTGAATATATATTGGCTTCTACATTGCTTTGAGTTTGCGGCCTTCAACCTCCGAACGCGTACGGGTTTTAACGAGGACGAGCCCGCGGGAATTGGGCCGGAAAATAAACCGGAAATGAAATATCAGATTTGGGCGATGTGCAAGCTTGAGAGGGTGTTGCTATTAATCCTCATGTCCCCCATTATGATGCCTAGCATTTACAGAGCTTTACAGTGCTATCTTGAATTTATATTTGCATTTACAGTTTTCCAACTTTGCGGCCTTAAAACAAGATTTACGGGCGCGGGAGAAATGCTTGCAGCCGATTTCCATTATTTGAGGCCGACCGTAAGGGGGATATCCTTGCGGCGCCGTCCATTTGAATAGCAGGGTAGCAGTAGCGCTACACGGGGCCGTAAGATGGCCGCAAGGAATCGCAGCATTGCAGCCATTTTACGGACGTTAATTGAATGAGGCCCTTGGTTTCTTTCATTTGTGCAATTTAGAGAAGATCTGCCAGGTAAGATTATACTTGTGTAATGTATCACACTGGTAACCTTCTTTCCTTTGATAAGATCGTCAGTTCGGTCATTTGGTCTAGGAGTTTAGTTTCAAGATAAATATGAAAATGTTCTTCTTGTAAGATTCCCAGTGAAGCATGGTTTAGGGCACTATTAGCAGCCATGTGGAAATCATGTCCTGCTGGGCCTAGTGGTGACAGGAAACTGTTTAAGAGTAATCAAGGAAAAGTGATTAAATTTGGCAGGGAGAAACAAATACAAATACCTCATGTTTTCATATGCAAATGTCACAAGTGGTTGACAACACACAGAAATAACAAACTGTATTGTAACAGTACAACAAAAAATAATAGGATTCCAACATGCCTGACATGAGTAAGCTTTTATTACCAGTACAACGGGCCACTTTACATAATGTTCTCACTCTGTATCATTCTTTGAGAACTCCTTAACACTTTACTTGAAAGTAAACTCATTAACAGTTTGAATGAGCTTTCAGCTTAATTAATGGTGTGAGTGCTCTTTAATTTAATGAATTATTCCAAAATTATATTTCTAGAATTGCCTGCATAATTCTCTAGGAATTATGAAAGAGTTATATTTAAATAAGACTCTTGCTGGATTGGAATCAATAAAGAAATATGGATTTTATATTTAATTAAATGTAATAATTTTTTTACCTTTTTATACAATTCAGCTTTTTTTCATTCCCCCTATATCTGAACGTTTACTATCAAAATACATGCAGGCATATTATATAAGTGTGTACAAAATGGTTGACATGACATGAATTATCTCTTATAAGGTATCCATGATGAGAGGAAATCTTTATGGTGCAAACATTTGTTATTAGTCCTGAGAGAAAAAATACATTTTTATAACTCAATAACTAATCATTAATACCCATTAATACCTAAACTTTTACTTTGGATTAACCTGTAAAAATAAGGATATACAGTGCCTTGCAAAGTATTCACCCCCCTTGACTTTTTACCTATTTTGTTACATTACAGCCTTGAGTTCAATGTTTTGTTAATCTGAATTTCCTTTGATGGATCAGAACACAATAGTCGGTTGGTGAAGTGAAATGAGAAAAATATGAGAAAAATATATATATAGAAATAGAAAACAGAAAATTGGCATGTGCATATGTATTCACCCCCTTTGTTATGAAGTCCATAAAAAGCTCTGGTGCAACTAATTACCTTCAAAAGTCACATAATTAGTGAAATGATGTCCACCTGTGTGCAATCTAAGTGTCACATGATCTATACACACCTTTTTTGAAAGGCCCCAGAGGCTGCAAAACCTAAGCAAGAGGCACCACTAACAAAACACTGCCATGAAGACCAAGGAACTCTCCAAACAAGTAAGGGACAATGTTGTTGAGAAGTACATGTCAGGGTTGGGTTATAAAAAAAATCCAAATCTTTGATGATCCCCAGGAGCACCAACAAATCTATCAGAACCAAATGGAAAGAACATGGCACAACAGCAAAAAGGCCAAAAGACGGCTGCCCACCAAAACTCACGACCAGGCAAGGAGGGCATTAGTCAGTGAGGCAGCACCGAGACCTAAGGTAACCCTGGAGGAGCTGCAGAGTTCCACAGCAGAGACTGGAGTATCTGTACATAGGGCGACAATAAGCCACACGCTCCATAGAGTTGGGCTTTATGGCAGAGTGGCCAGAAGAAAGCCATTACTTTCAGCAAAGAACAAAATGGCACGTTTTGAGTTTGCGAAAAGGCATGTGGGAGGCTCCCAAAATGTATGGAGGAAGGTGCTCTGGTCTGATGAGACTAAAATTGAACTTTTCGGCCATTAAATAAAACGCTATGTCTGGCGCAAGCCCAACACATCACATCACCCAAAGAACACCATCCACAGTGAAACATCGTGGTGGCAGCATCATGCTGTGGGGATGTTTTTCAGCAACCGGAAACTGGGAAACTGGTCAGAATTGAGGGAAAGATGGTGCTAAATACAGGGATATTCTTGAGCAAAACCTGTACCACTCTGTGCGTGATTTGAGGCTAGGACAAAGGTTCACCTTCCAGCAGGACAATGACCCCAAACACACTGCTAAAGCAACACTTGAGTGGTTTAAGGGGAAACATGTAAATGTGTTGGAATGGCCTAGTCAAAGCCCAGACCTCAATCCAATCGAAAATCTGTGGTCAGACTTAAAGATTGCTGTTCACAAGCGCAAACCATCCAACCTAAAAGAGATGGAGCAGTTTTACAAGGAGGAATGGGCAAAAATCCCAGTGGTAAGATGTGGCAAGCTCATAGAGACTTATCCAAAGCGACTTGGAGCTGTGATTGCTGCAAAAGGTGGCTCTACAAAGCATTGACTTTAGGGGGATGAATAGTTATGCACATTGACTTTTTCTGTTATTTTGTCCAATTTGTTGTTTGCTTCACAAAAAAGAAAAACATCTTCAAAGTTGTGGGCATGTTCTGTAAATTAAATGATGCAAATCCTCAAACAAGCCATGTTAATTCCAGGTTGTGAGGCAACAAAAGACGAAAAATGCCAAGGGGGGTGAATACTTTTGCAAGGCACTGTAGTCAATTGCCTTAAGTAAAGGATATAATTATATTTCATAATATGTATATTCGAGTCAACAGAATACTGTATGTGTAATAATGTAATATTCACTGTATTAGACGCTGAATTTAGTGTAATCAAAGGCAATATATAGATACCAGCGACTTTCCCGTCAAAAATTACGGAGCAATAAAATTTGAAGCCATGCAATGCTGTTTGCCACACAATGTAAAGCTTTTGCTCCTCTGAGGACCATCGGCGCTCATTGCAAGCGTCTCTCCTTGTGTACTTTTGCTCCTCTGAGCACCTTCGGCGCTCATTGCGAGCCTCTCCCCTCGTGTCCTTAAAGTGTTGTGTTTTGCAACGATCATGTTCGGTGCTCATCGCAAAGACAGATATATAAGTACAGTGTTAAATATACCATTTTTGTAGTGCAGTGTAAATTAGAAAATGTTTTCAGCTCTCAGAGCATAAAAAAGTGATTTAAATATGTAACTTCATTGAGAGTGCTATCGCTGGCAGCCAATGAGCAGTAATCCAGATATATATAACTGCAGTGTAAAAAGTAACACATTTTTAGTACAGTGGAAAGTATACATTTTTATTTTCCATTACTAATTAATACTTATTAAATGAATGTAGGTTAATAATTAATTCTGAATGACTAAATGTATTAGGAAGTGTATAACATTAATGTATTCATCAAGTTACTGCAGTGTAAAATTGCAATTTAGCGTTTTTATAAATATATATATATTTTTTTAAAATACAAATTAATTAATTAATTACTTAAAAAATTAATATACTTTACCTATTTCTAATTAATATATCCAGCAATCAACATCCTGAAGAGCTAACAATCTCTTTTGATTTTCCTGCAGCATACAATGTACAGTTGGACTGTTGCTGCCCTGATGAGAAGTTGTTTGCAATGTGCCAAGTGTGCAGTATAAATAGGCTGTGTGCGCGAGGCCAAACCATTGGTCTAGTCGTGTAAAGCACCATTTTAAATTCGTAATGTTATTAGTTGCAAGGTATTGTTGTAAACTGGCGGTGATTGTCGCAATCAGTTTCCGTCCTTTCTAATAGTGTATTTTGTACCTGGTACGTTCCTGAGTAAGTGGTACGCGTCTGGCGGTGTTTTGCGCGGTTCGGGGTTGTGTAGCCTTGTTTTCATTTTTTTGGCTGTCAATTTTTTTCACGCTTAGTCGATTTTCGAGTGCTTAAATTCGCGTGAAACTTCACTCCCAGGCGTCCTGGCTGTCCCCCCGTGCTGTGTGTGAGGTTTTTTTGTTTTTTTTTCTGTTTTATTTATTGTGTTTTTCGTGTTTTTCAATTTGCGCGGTTCGGCCGTTTATTTTTTAAGTAATATCCAGGAGTGTTAACTAACAAAAGCTGCTGCTTGCAAACTCAAGATATTTAGCAAACATCAGGGTGAGTTTTGGTATTTTTTCATGCAAAAAATGTGTTCATACACTACTGATTTTTTTTTATGGGATGAATCCCTAACAAGGCTGTAAAAAAATACAAACAACTACAATTTAGAAAGCACGTTAATAAAAAATTACTGCTGACCTGAGCCATTGTTCATAATATATACTGTAGAGCCTCATTCAATTGAGAAATTCTAGCTTAACCGAGCCCGTAATGTAGCCCGTAAACTTATTTGCTATTCAATTGGCGTCTTTTTGCGATCCTCAAACGATCTACGTTATGCCCCATCTAAGCCTTTGATCTTTCACAACCGCAAGAGTTACAATCGCTAAAATGGCAAATCGCTATTCAATTGCTACAATTCCGCAAGCGTGCAAATGTTTTCACACCCATAAACGGCAAATGTAGAAGAAAATCCTACTGGTACCAGATGGGACTTGCAGAGGGGTTAAAAACATGTCCGTAGCACTCTAAAAATAAAGAATAAAAATCAATACTGCAATGTAAATGATGGGGAAAGCAATGAAAGACATTAGAATTAATTGCACAACAGTCTTGCATATCTGCAGTTGGAAATATTTTTTTTATGTTTTATTTCAGGGTTATATCAATCTCGGGAATCAATGAGTTAATACATATCAGGCCACCCGCATGGACTGGAACAGTATTGGCATTCATTTTTATTATTTCGGATTTTGCGGGATTGCTGGTCTGATCGCATATTGAACCTCTAAACGTGAATTGATTGACATGTAACCTTATACTGCTGTAATGATGGTGGTCTCATTTTCTATTGGCTGTTTCTGACTCGGGAGTTACAGCCTTGCTTAATTGATCTGGCTCATGCTCTGAAATACTACATACGAGTGCATGGTTTACGTTTTCTGATTTCGGGCTGCAACTTGATCAATTGAAACACTCGTAATTGTTGCAAAGTTCAAGCCCGCAGACATACGGCCTGTATAACGTAAGTTGCCGGCTTGCAATTGAATGAGGCCCTTACACTGATTAATAATTAATAAAGACACAGTGAACCAAGACTTAAGAAGTATATCCATAGGATTATTGCACACAACCTGCACTGTCATGCTACACAGATGTTGTGTCTCAGCTGTTTATAGATGGTTGAGGCTTACACGGAACAAATAGACAAAAAAAATGCAAGAAAGATTATAAACCAACCAGAACATGTGTGGTCCTCAAATAGAAGCAAGGCTTCTGTTTCTGTGCCAGATAAACAAGAACTCTGTGATAATAAAAAAATGAATCCTTGTACTGATCAGATTGAAGTTGACGATTACATGTATCATTTCCTAGGAGACTGTTTTCATGGTAAAAATGTCCTGAATTTCTACAGAAAATGTCAAGGATATACGTGGAAAATTACAAAGGAAAACCAAATAAATATATGAGTACACACATAACTACTTTGTCAGATTAAATGTATTAAAATGTCCTACAGTTTAAAATAAATTCAGTTTTGCTGCATCTTTTTATCTTTCTTTTTTTTTATTACAAAATGGAAAAAAAATGTTTTTTAAAAAAATACAATTTAGTAATACACATTATGATAATCGTTTTTAAGTGTATTTTAAGTATTCACTATCTTCTAAGTAAATTTGAGTTGCAGTTAGAGATGGTTTTGGTGCCTTCATAATAAGGGCCAATAGGGGGAGCTATTTTGCTATTTCTTTGCAAAGTCTTTTTACCAATAAATGCACAAGAACATTTGGTCAAATGAACAATGCAAACTCTGTATTTTAAAATGACTGTAGTTATAATATTATTGTTATTTATTCACATAAACCACTATCATATTCCTTACTGATGGACAAGAGACTCCCTGGTTATTTGAGGTTATTAATGACAATGATTTAAACAATCCAGTGAAGAAAAATTATTTAGAATCACATACAGCCTTATTAAATTGCGATTCTGCCAATTGAATAGGGCCCTATATAAGCACACAGCATATTTTTTTTTTACAGAAGTTTTTAGTTAGTGAAGACCTTGCTTTTGGATAGAAGTTCACGAACTAAAAACTTCCATTGCAATCAGCCATTGTGAGCTTCACGCTGCACTTACGGGGCTCGAATTTAATAGGGCTGCATGAGTATGAAACTTAGAAGTCACTATAACACGTAAGCCTTAACGGAGCAATTACATGCCGCCCATAGCAAATTGTAAACTTTTGCGAGTGATCAGTATGTGTAATATGTTCCCTGTTCTACGTGTTTTACCTAAAGTGCAATTGCATGGCTCCCGTAAAAAATCTACCATAATCATACGTGGTAAAGTCCTGTGGTCGCAGTGAGCCTTCAGTCAAAGTATAAACTCAACCTCCTGCAGCACCATCTAAACTGCAAATGAGTGCTGTTATTATACAAGTAACAGCTCTACCTCCATTTAAGGCTATACCCTATACCCTTCCATGTCACAGCAGAGAATGGTTTAAAAATTTATTTTAAAAAGGGACAAAATCTGCAGTTCCTTTCTTCTGGACATATATATTACAAGATAAAAGTAGCAGTAGTACCTGGGGTGTTGGAATGCACAGTCTGAATGAAAGGGCCTGAAGGCCACCTCAGGCTTGCCTGTGGTTGGATGGATGGACCACTTGATCGGGCAGGACCGGGTAGGGGAGGTGGAGCCATTGATAGGCTTTTGGCACCATTTTCCCACCAGTATGCCCCCAGCTAGCCATGCGAGCAGATGCCCACCCACCCATCCCTAAAATATTGTTGTTTAAAGTGATGTATATGTTGTACCAAAAAAAATAAATATATATATATATATACATAAGGATGAATAATGGCAAGCTGTGGATTATTCTGTTTATTGCACCCGTTGTTGTGGATGTATTATTAAGTTATACTATATGTTATCAAAAGTTTGTTTATAGGTTGTCACAGCGGCAGGTGGTGAGGGGAGTCGCTGGGTCAGTGGTAAAATGGGTGAGATCCTACCCTACGGTGGTACGGATGTTCCAACACAGTAGGCCCTGGATGAGGCTTCAGGGCGTAGGGTGTACTGTCTCTGTCCAGGCTCCTCCCCTTGTGGTTATGTTTATTTATTTATTGTTATGGATGTATGTCATGTTGTGTTTACCGATAAATGCTGTGGCCAGTTATCTCCCAAGAAGTGGTCTGTGTCTAATCTTTATATTTAATAAGTGATGGTGTATAAATTGTTATATGCAGATACCAACTGGGCCTTGCTTTGGTCATGGATCTAAACCTAAATTTGCTCCTGATGTAAGCAGTAATATTTTTGTTACAATAAATGTAAAATATAGTTTCTGCAAATGTGCTGCTAATACTGAGACTGGAAATAGAAAGCATGGCCGAGGCAGGGTATACAGATAGAGCTTATATCTCAAACCAGGATCTCGGTTGAGTTTTTTATAATTGGTTTATAATTCAGTTGAGACAGGAGATCTATAGATCACAAGAGAGTAAACTGGGTGAAATCAGAAGACTCAAAGCAAGTTCAAGGCATTTGATAAACAGGATGCATGGTGAATTCAGGAACAGACGCAAATACTTATAGTAGCAGTAAAAAAGCATCAGAGTGCACCAAAAATTGTAATAGATACAGTAAATTGCAATGGTGCCAACTTCTTGTTTTGTGGACATCTTGGTAAATGCAGCCATCTTGGTAAAGGCACATACAGTCTTCATTATCATTCTTGTTACAACTGGTGTCTATTGTGCTATAATACTTCTGCTTTTGAGCTCTGTGTCTGGACTAGACTAAAATCACCATGGACCATATCTAGTTGATGTATTAGAGTATTCTGTGTGAGGTTTGGTTTACATGCAGTAGTGATTATAGAGGCCCATCTCCACACGACATTGTGAAAAGTATTTTTACTGTCACAGATTTTTTTCTGCTCGCAATATTTTGAGTCTGCTATCAATTAACAGATACCATATGTTCAACTATGCTTTTCCAAGAAAAGAGCAACTATTTGTATGCATGCTGTATATATTAGCTGTGCTTGTTTACCAAGTAGAATGTCTGTTTTACAGAGGATATCTTAGTTTATAAAAGCCTACACTAGTTTTCATGAAAGAGAACACAATGAAACTTGATTCTAATTTAATATGAAATACAATATTGGAATTTCAATTGGACAATCCTAGAGATTACAATAACTATTTAAGAATAAATATATAGATCCTGTGTTCACTTAAAGGATCATGTGACTACTAAATATTGCAACAGAACATTTAAGCATTTCAAACATTCCACCCCAATAAAATCAGTGAAAAAGATACTTTAAACCCTGTGGAAAGATAGACGTAAAACAAAATTGCAGAACTGTAATTTGACAATATCTGATTTGGGCACATCCAATCACAAGCTGCACCATCTGAGTCAATAATAATTTACTCTCTCAAATGGATGAATTGGAGTTACTGTTGTGCAATCGGCTGGCCATAGAGAGTGCTGCTGACTGCAACTGGCACGCAGAAACCTGAGATTTTTAGAGGAGAGTTTCAATAGGCATCTTCAAACTGAGATTAAAAGAACTGTAAAACTAACAGACTGCTAGACTAATTCTTATTTTTCATTCAAATTTTTTTTATTATGTTTAAAATATGCATGATAGAATAATTGATTTAGATATTATGTGATTCATCAAGGATAAATTGTGTAAAATAATAAATTTTAGAATGTAATAAACGGCCATCAACTCAAACGCTATAAGATTTATAAGATTTAGCAACAACATTTTTGTATTGTTAATGACTGATTTAGGACTGAATATAGAGACTCTGGAAGAAAACCAGCTTTAGTTTTAAATGATAATAAGTGTAATATTGCTTGGGGTTTCCAGGATGCTATCTGTGACTTGTTAGGTTGATCCTTTAAAAGTTGTTTATTGGAAAAAAACACTTTGCAGGGAAATGCCTAAAACATTTTCCAATTGGACATGTGTAAATATTAGTAATTGGGAATGATGTGTGTGCGTGAGTTTGGAATGTATTGCTTGTCTGTAATAAAGATGTGTTCTATAATTGACCGTATTTAGCTGTGCACAAATCATTGGATTGATTAAATATAGTAAGAAGGGTTATATTGTGTGACAGTGTTGTTATAAAGCATTGGTACAATTGAACCATCCAAAAAAGTGATTTTTGATTGACGGTGTTCAGTTGTAAATGGAATTATTATGGGCTCAATTAGGATTAATTTTGCACATTGCCATATCAAATAAAAATTCATTATTATTAAACTCATTCATGGCAAAAATAGTGGTCCTTCTATAATTTTTTGCTTGCTCATATGGTCCAGTAACAATAGACTATAAGTATTTTTTTATAAATTTCCAAGGGCTGCTTTACCCACCTATAACATGGCTAGGTGTACTGTTCTATGTCTTTGTAATAATACATTATCTTGGATAAAAGCACTAGATAAACTTGAGCAAATTAAATAAGTATTTATGTAAAAAAACAAGATATGAAATAAAAAATACATGTCAAAACACTGTATGTACATTTTTTTCCAAATGGATGATCATTCTTACATGAATTGCAAAGTAATTGAAATTATTCACAGTGGATGATAGTAGATGACTTGATTACATTTATTGTTGTCTTCCTTTGTGAATATTTTGTCTGTAAAGATAACTGTACCTCCACTATTGTCTAAATAATAAACGTGATACTGTTGATCTTTACACCACCCCCTTTTTTGTACACAAGTGGTTTAACATATTTTATGTTTCTGATTTTATATAAATACCTCTGCGATAGATGTAGATGAACTCAATAAACTCAAACAGAAACAAGGTAAATGTATGTATCCCCTGTAAACACTTTAACTTATTTTGTACCTCTGATAAACACTTTTTATTTGTTATATTCCTTGTGTTATACATCCTTTGTCCAGCATCAAACCATGGGGTACTGTTGGTGTTCAATGAACAGGGTTCTCCTTCCAAACCACAGGCCTCTATCTCTAGGCCTAGTTCCTGCCAAGAAACCCTGAAAAATAGCTTGAAGAATTCCTGCACCAGTTACAGACACTCACTCTCCTGCCATACGTACTCTACAATCCTCCATTCATACACACTCCCTGCAGTCATACTCCCTTGGTTCCCTGCAGTTTATATTCCGATCACTAGATGCCGCTGTGATGCGCACGGTCGGGCGCACAATCACTCAGCGCGCTCACAGGGTGCACTGATGAAATTAGCTAGATCCAAGGACACTCCAGGTGATTAATCAGGTTAGAAAAAACAAAGATTGGATGTAGTGGTTAAAAATTAACAGCCTTATTAAATTGTGATTCAGTAAATTTTAAAAGGGCTCTATTTAAACACGCAGCATATTTTATTTACAGAAGTTTCTAGTTAGTGAAGTCCTTGTTTTCGGATAGAAGTTCACTAACTAAAAACTTCTGTAAAAAAAAAATATGCTGTGTGCTTAAATAGAGCCCTTTTAAATTTACAGAATCGCAATTTAATAAGGCTGTAAATGTTGTATTTATTCATTAGTATTTACTTTCGTAAAACATTTTCACCATCATCAAGTTTTTCAAATAAGAATAAGACTTAAGGGGACACTGCAATCATCATATGCACTATGCACTATGATAGAGGGTTGAAAATGATGTGAAAAATCTGTTTAATCTTTTGGTAAATAATTCACTTACTGTAAATATTGCCTTTTTTAGTTGTGATTTTAAAGATCTTGACGCCCTCCCACAGCAAGATGCAAATTAAATTATAAGGTTCTCCCTGCAAGATCCACACTGACTCTATTTCAGCTTTATTGATTTCTGTTGATAAACTAACTAATATTGGCATACAATACTCTAAAAAATCTATCAAATAAGTCAGATCATATACTTATTTGATCATAAACATAAGATATCAAGCAACATGTAAGAAAGTTCAACAGAGTCCAGTATCATAACAGAGTCCTACGCTGCAAACAGAGAGAGCAAAATTCCAAAAAAAGTGTATTGTTACTAATTAAAAAGACACAGAATATAATACTACTCACAAGATGTGATATATCCATTGATCATTGTCCAATATCAAGAAGAATTCAGTATTGTGTAGGAACTATGGCCTCCATTCCATGGTTCCAGTAAGAACACCAGTAAGGCTAACTTTCAGCTACAGGGGTTTTGAAAAGCAAATTTGCAGAGCTATATGGCTCCCGCAAACAAGAATCCCATAAAACTTACTCGCACCCAGGGGGGTTTGCCTAGAACTCTCTAGCTCTGATGTTTGCTTGCAGTCTGCTTGCAGGAGGCTTCACAGCAGCGCTACAGAATGATACCCTCTAACATGCACACACTACATTAGCCGTAAGATCTTCCCTTATCTAAATACACCCCATCCCATGACCGATTATCTGCTACCCTGTATGACCTCAGTATCCCCTGGGATTCCCCCTTAATACCCACTATCCCCTATGAGCACTGGTATTCCCCCAACTAAAGTATAACCATGGGAATCCTTATTAACCCATTACCATGGTGATCCCTAAGAATCCCATAAAAATCTAAGGTACAACCATGGGAGTCCTCATGGACGCCCATGGCACTCAGAATCAAATTCTATACCACAGGGGGCTTTATGGAATTCCATGGCACCTAAAGTTAACCCTATACCATGGGGGCCTTCAAGGACCCCCATGGCACCCTTTCTACCACCATAGGGTTCCATATTGGACCACCATGCACTACCCATGGGAGTCCATAAGGACCCCTGTAGTCTCTACCAATAAATTCATTAAAAAACTACATAAAGTAACAACAAATTACACCTAAATGAGGGAAAATATAACTTATCCTTTTTACACCCTCCTTCGATGATCATCGATGCCCAGGTTCCTCATTCTTCATCCCTGTATAAGTGGGCACTTCCATGGTGACTGAAGATTACATTCTCTTCTTTCTTGAATGAAGCCATTGGTAATCAGCTTCGGCCCGTGGAAATGGGCCTCTGACTAAAATAATCTCTTGAATAATCTCAAATAATCACTCTATCAAAAAAAACTTCACCTAAAAGAGCCCCTTGAAGACCCCCATTGTTGTGATCTGCTTCTTCAATGGGCTTGATAAGCATTGAGTTCAAACCTACCCAATATAATCGTAAGGTCCTTTTGCACCCCTGTTAGCAGGAGAAGGGCCAGTACAAGGATTGTCATCTTAGGATCTCCACCAGCAAGACAGGATACTAGGCAGTAGTAGTTACCCAGTGTAACGATATTTCCAGAGCTGGATCAATAGCAATAATCCAAATTAAAGTTTAGGATTAATACACAGAATGAGGCTCACATAAGGTTATGCAAGTTCAAACTGTAACACACTTTATTTTTGTTACATATTTACATACAAGCATATTTAGACATTTCTATCACCATCTACTGGCCAATCACAACTGGTCCCTTCCTTTGGTACACATGAGGATGTCCAATCAGCAGGTAGCTGCCCTAGGTTCAAGTGGGGCACCTGTCTATCAAGATGTCAGGCCTCTAATCTACCCCTGTGATGCAGTAACCAAATTATTGGGGCAAGTAAACCTATCCTGGGTTGTACTTCAAGTACGACAGTGCTGGAGATACTCCATCTCTTCACATGACCTGCTAATCTTCCTCTTCCTTAGGCACCTGCCCCATGAATCTGATCTCATAGTATTCTACTCATGTCTGGCAACTTCTTTCTGGGCTGAGTCAACCCCTTATGCCTAGTATCTCTCCTCTGGTTCCCCTTGTCCCTGGGGCCCATCACTATACTTTATTAGCTTCCCCAGCGACAGAACAGCAGTTTGATACCAAACATGGTAGGGCTCCCTCTCTTCACATACATGTAATTATCAACATCGCACCCAAAATAACAATACATAGAGTAACCAAATCATGGAACATCATACACATAACATGGCAGTGAGAACCATAACACATAGATGTCCCAAACCCTGATCCCCAAAATAGGGATACAGTCAGAAAATGTAGAAACTGGGGAGTCCATATTAATCCTTGCCATCCCAAATTAGTCTTTTTTATAATCCACAAAAGTCCAGTGGCCGACTGGGCATGACACCCATGGTATAGGAGTTAATATTAGGTGTCACAGGGGTCCATAGGGACCAGTGTGGTATAGGGATTAATTCTGTGTGACATGGGGGGCAAAGAAACTCCCCATGGTCATTGCTTAGTATATCATAGTGGTCCATAGAATCCCCCGTGGTAATGGGTTATATTTAGCTGCCATGGGGATCCATAGGGATCCCCAAGGTTATTATAATTATGGGAGGCATGTGATAGAGATATTTAAAATAGTGAAGGGACAAGCCCTTGAGGCTTATGATATTAGGGACATTTCAAGCATATTCCATATTCTATTAGCTGCTCACAAATGCCTCAAACTCATAAATTTGGCTGTGGGTGTTTTTTTTATATAAATGTATTCTATCGACTCCACCTCACAAATTCAGTGACCATAGAGCTTTCCCCAAAGCACCGTGCAAGATTGAAAACTCACAGACAGGTTTTGGGTGTGGTACAGGAGCGGGGAAAATGCAGTGTGCATGTTAAGGTGGCAGGTTATAAGCTTATTTAAACAGGTGTGTTTTTAGTGAGGATTTAAAGGATTTGAGGCAGGAGTATAGTCTAGTGGAGCTAGGCAAAAAATTCCAGAGAATAGGGCAGTGCGAGAAAAGTCCTGAAGGCAGGAGTGAGAGGAGGTGATGAGAGAGAAGGAAAGAAGAATAACAGAGCAAAGAGGGCGTGTGGGAGAATATTTGGAGATGAGAGCAGAGGTATAAGGGGGTGCAGTGTTGTTGAGGGCTTTGTAAGTTAGGGAGTGACTGACAAAGAGGTTCTGCAGACACTGAGTATTGAATACGGTAGATGAGTCTAGCGGAGGCATTCATTATGGATTGATGTCGGGATAGACTGGTGATGGGTAGGCCAGCCAGAAGTGAGTTGAAGTAGTCGAGACTAATTACAGTGGGCGTGATCATATATACTGACAATATTTAAGCAACCCCGTAATTTACTTTTTAGACACAGCCAATAATAAATGAGACCATCATCATGATGTCATCATGATGACAATCGGAGGCTAAGTACCAATGAGAGCCAATATGTAATATCTGCCGATCGGGCTCACAATCAAGCACTCTATAAAATGCATTAGATCATCTGTTCTAGTCCATGTGGGTTTCATGATATGTATTCACCCCTTGAGTCCGGGGATTGTGATTACTCAAAAATAACATTTAAAAAAATATTTTTTAATTGCATATTTGTGTGTTTCCATGAGTTCCAGTAATGCTTTTTTCAGTTGCCGGTCAGACTTTTTTGCTGCAGGTCTCATAGAATATCAATTTTCTGCTCGTAATATTCAAGCTGTGCTAAAATCACTGAAGTTCCAAGGCCGGTTTTGCGTCTTTGGCTGGACCGTAGTTATTGTGGGTGGCGATTGCGAGTAGCTAATAGAATCTGCGGCAATATTAAGAGCGGTTTTCAGTGTGTATAAATTTACAATGTGGGCAATAGAATAGGGCCCTATATTTGGAATTCTGCTTGTTCTGTTTTTCAATTGAAGCTATTGATTGGTGACTTCAGTGT
The DNA here is from genome assembly GCA_027410445.1 of Discoglossus pictus. Lineage (NCBI taxonomy): Eukaryota > Metazoa > Chordata > Amphibia > Anura > Alytidae > Discoglossus > Discoglossus pictus. The sequence goes on from CM050163.1 coordinate 84,716,492, forward strand.
CCCTTACATAGTGGTATAAATGAGTTATTAGTTGATGTAAATATCAGTTTAATAGGCTTAATATTGTATGTTCTTGCACATATTGTGATATTTAATTGTAAAGTAAACTTATGGAAACATAGTATGATTCTAGAGATTCTGAAGTCCATAGAGACTCACATGTGCAGGCCAGCAGCTTTAAGAGCAATGACATCACTAGTTTATGCAGGTGCAGAAATGAGATCAACATTTGGAGTGCACATTAAACAAGAACCAGAATAAAAAAGGTGGACAATAGACTTGAGTTAGGGAGGTGTACAGGGAATTAACTAGAAAAGTGATTTAGGGCACACTGAACCAAAACATCATTGATTCTAAATTAATATCAAGAAAAACATACTTTATTAAAAGCAGCATATATTAAAATATATAAAATATTGTATTGAGATTAGAGTTGTTTAGCATGCAATGTTTTAAAGTGGATGGATAACTGAATTTATATGTTTGCAGTATGCACTTTTGAAGAACTAACAGCTTTTAATAATTACACTGCCTGTATGTGAAGTGTGTAACAAAATAACAGCATTGGAAACTATTTAAGCCAGAGGTGGAGAGACCGCTGGTGCAGCCGGTGCAAGGTACCAGGCCGTGCTAAACTTGGCATGCCGTGGTCCCCGCTGCGCCCTCCTGTAGTCCCCGCAACCTTCCCGCTGCCCTCCGCGACCCTTCCACGGATCCCGCAAGCCTTTGCCTGTAAGTGCCAATCTGCAGCCTGTGTCTGTAAGAGCTAATGTGCGTCCTGTGTCTGTAAGAGCCAATCGGCAGCCTGTGTCTGTAAGAGCCAACATGCAGCCTGTGACTGCAAGTGCCATTGTGCAGCCTGTCTGTAAGAACCAATGTATAGCCTGTGTCATTAAGAGGCATTCTGCAGCCTGTAAGTGCCAATGTGCAGCCTGTGCTTACAAGAACCAAAGTTCCAAGCAATAACCTCTCTCCTCCGTCTCCCTCCATCCCATTGGGCCCTCAAGTCCTCTCAGAACAGTTAAAGTAAAGTTAAATTCTATTTTATTTGTTCTAATTATTGTTTTTTTTTTTATTTATATCTGTTTCGTTTTAAGATTTTGTTTAAAAAAACAAGACCATCAGTTGAAAAATCTGGGTCCGGAACATATTATTTTAATTTATATTGATTCCTATGGGAAATACTTGTTTGGAACTTAAACTGCTGGGGGGGGGGGGGGGGGGGGATTATTTTTTTCTGCACCGGGCCCCCCATGCACTAACTCCACCACTGATGTAAGCCATTTGCATAAAGCATTTTTACTAAAAATCCTAAAGGCTCTACTTGCGTTATGGGCACATCCATCTTGGATAGCTAATTTGCTTACAGTTTCAGGAGTCAGGTAATCCTGTTGAGATTATTCAGTTCATGGTGATCATATTCCAAAATTCTTCCAATTCACCTACAGTGTCAAATCCTTTAGGAGCAAAAGCAAATATCTGCTGCTTGATTATAACAGTTAAATATCAAATGCTGTCCATGGTCAAGTCATCATAAGAGCATACTACAAATATGAAACATTAGCAGTCCTTTCCCTTAGCAAGATAAGGTGTTATTGACTGTAGTAGATATGGCGCTCACTGCATATAATGGGCGTTTTTTGTTGTTGTAAACTTTATACAATTATTTTACCCATTAACAAGTGTGGTTCTTCAAAAAGTCATGCTGAAATATGTAATGTTAATTATCCAGAGGCAAGATTTATGTTTGAAAAGTAAGTGAATATATGTAAACATGTATTAAAATAAAAAAATATATTTGTTATATTGGCTAGCTAATTCCTATGTTTACTTACTTTTTCCCGCCTCTGTTTATTTTTGCTGGCTTCTAGTACCATCCTCTCTAATCAAATTAGAAGAGATATTTAAATATCTGATGCTTGGCATGTGTGGTGCTTTAATTGCCTTAAATAACATACCAATTTAAGGCACGAATAAACAAATTGAGATCTAATGGAGAAAGTAATTTGTGAACAAAGTAAAGGAACGATTTTGCATTTAATTTCTAATGCTTTAAGTGCATTTTTATTTTAATATAGTTGGCTCAATGGAACACGCTTTTATACTGAATTTTTAATACGAAAAAAATCTTGTTTAGCCCTTTATTGCAGTTTTGCTCACGGGTCTACAATGTCATTTCTCAACACACAAATTTCAGCTTAGACATCTTCATTGTGTTTCATTGGACTGGAGACCATTATAGTCTTCTACATTTTAATGGAGCAGAGCACTTCCATAGCAGGAGCAAGTCATCTTCATAATATTTTAAATAGGGCCCTCTCTCTCCTGTCGATCACTCTTTCAAGGACCATCATGGGTCTGAACTTGATCTCTTGTTTTTGACAAAGAGGCCTATTTAGAGCTACTTTTCACACTGCCGCTCCGCCAGACAATAGCCAAGGTCTGAGAGTAGATGACCTTTGCAAGAATTATACTCCAACTGTTCTCTTTCAGACATCTTCTCTCCCAGTCCTTGCTTTTTGCGCTCCTAAAGTACAAAAACCACTTCTACACACAACAGTCTGTTAATCTCATGTTGGTCTTCTGATGAATGTCATTTGCATAAACCCTGCCAGTCCAAATGCATTTCTTTATACAGCAGGTGTCTGGAGAAGGGAACAGAGTGTTCTTAAAACCATGTTAACAGTTAGTCAATAAAGCCACCAATTCTACTCAAAATTTAACTGACTGACCTTTTTGTATTGTATATCCCAAAGCTCCCATTCAGAGCTCGGAGGATTAATTAAACAGAGTGTGAAGTCTTCTTCATCTTAGAGAAGATAAAGGACAGACATGAAAATAAGGGCAGGATTTATGATTTAAGAGTGTGACAAGTTTGCTTTATTGCACCATGTTTTATGTTTGGAGTGGATTAGTAATGAGGGAAAATTTAAAGACAGGCTAAATATGACATAAAACATTAAAACAGCATATTTATCATATAACATTATTACATTTTTAGAGTGTTAGGAAGGAAAATTCTGTAAATTCCATGCTAGTGATATTTTTGATTGAATGGGGGGAGTATTTTAGTGGAGGTTTACATAAGGGACATTCTTACACAGAATCCAATTACCGAACAATAAAATAAGTGTGGATCATCTGACTGAGGCAAAAATATAAAACTATACCACCAAAATCCCAATCCAGTAACACACTAAGATAATATCCAATCTCCAATGTGATTATTAAGAATTATAACTACACATAAAATGGGGCTGTGGATTTTTTTACATAATTACACATACACACAAATAAATATATATATATACTAGCGGCTTGCCCGTCAAAAATGACAGTAATAAAATAGTAAGCCAGGCAATGCTGTTTGCCACACAATGTGATGCTTTTGCTTCTTTGAGCACCTTTGGTGCTCATTGCAAACCTTTCCTCCCATCTACTGTACTGGCCGCTCATTGCAGGGTTCATTAACCTGCAAGTTTTGTGCTTGGCAATGCCATGTGTCTCTTTCCACCATCTCCCCCCTGTGTGCTTCTCCTCTGTGTGCCTGCTGAATGATTGTGTGGTGCGCACTGACTGCTGTTTTGTTTTATTTTCAAAGTCCCGCTTGCCTGGCGTTGCTCGTGTAAGTGCTACTGTCTTTGCCATCGTGTATTTTCTAAGTCCTGCGTTCCTGGCTCTGCTCAGCCTCGTTTTCATCCAGTTTCTGTTTTTTTACGTTTTTCGGCCGCCATTTTCTTTGTTGCTTAGCCGATTTGCCAATAACCAAACACGGCAAATAAGGCTCAAAATTGCTTGCAGCCTCACTCTCAGGCTTCCTGGCTCTCCCGCTGTGCTGTGTGTGAGTGTCTTTTAATTTATTTTTTATTATTTTTCAATTTCCGCTGTTAGGCCGTTATCTTGTTATTTTTCCAAGCTCGGATTTCCTTTCCGGCCTTCCCTCCTTGCAGCATAAGACCGGCGTGCCTCAACTGCTCACCTCTGCGCTCATTTCAGCCTAAGTTCTGAGTGCATGCCTCAACTGCTCGCCTCGCTTCGCGAGGGTCGCAGGAGCACCTTTGGCGCTCAGTTCAGCCTAAGTCCTGCGTGCGTCAATACCTCAACGGCTCGCTTCGCAAGGCTCGCAAGTGTTATGACAAATCGCAATTTCACAACTATTATATGTGATATATATATATAAATATAAATATATATATATATATATATATTAAACAAATAAGTCAGAGGTGCCCATCAGAGAACAAACTAACCTTAATAGGTTAGTTCTATGGACATGATAACCCACTCTGAGAGCAACCTCTTTTAGCTCACGTGTGCTCTTCACAGGGAGAAATATCCTGTAATATATCAGTCTGGTCTCACTCAAAAGAGTCGCCCAGCCCTGAAATACCAGGCAATTTTACCCTGAACAGGAGAAACAGCAAACTGCAGACGCGTTTCGACGTTCATTCAGCCTCGTCAGTGAGGTGCAGCAGAACTCCCTAAAGCACAGTGAGCAAGGAGTCTACGTCTGGATTCCCCTATCACCCTTAGGGAGCCTAAACCCTAAGGATTGCTGGGTCACTCTTTTGAGTGAGACCAGACTGATATACTACAGGATATTTCTCCCCGTGAAGGGCACAAGTGAGCTAAAAGAGGTTGCTCTCTGATTAGGTAACCAGACCTATGGAAAAAAAAAAACACTGAGGTATTTTTCGTTCTCAGATGAGCACCTCTACACTTATTTGCATACATTTTCCTCACCTTATGGGTGATAGGGGGAACCAGACGTGGACTCCTTGCTCACTGTGCCTCAAGGAGTACAGCTGCACCTCACTGACGAGGCCCACAGAGGTTGCAACACGTAAATATTAATAATAATAATAATAATAATAATAATAATAGAGCTGGTTATTAATATGTCAGGTAGTTGGTGGCCCAAGAATGGTAGTGATAGGTCGATAGTATCAGTGGATGATGTAGAACATTTAGAAAATAAACAGTTAATACTGGTATACACTATTGTCACATGTAAGCAGAAGCTCATATGCCAAATGAACTTAAAAGACCTCACAGAGCTTTTGCATCAAGAATTGTTAACATCTGAAGTATATAACATAGAAGTGTTACAGTATTCTTGTCAGTGTGTACTTAAAATAGATATGTGTCTGGGTCCCAGTTTATTGTTAGCCTTACACAGATGAAATGCAGCTCGGCAATTTAACCACTATGGCTGTTTTTTATTAAACAGCTATAAAACTTGTTTCAGATATTAAATTTATACAGTTGGTGAGAATAATGGAAGTCAAATGCCTTTGAATTTAGAACATTGCTTAAAGAAAAAAAGGATTTTATGCCTTTTATGATGATCTGTTCCATATGTTAACTATGTTTCTCAATTACCATTAATTGTCATTGAAGACATTTGCTATTTAATTTCCAATTTTTTATATGCATTAAAAATTTTAAGGTGATAGACAAATTCCTACAAGCTACAGTGGCCTTTAGAGATAATATTTTCCCCTTTTTCAGTTATTCAATTTTATTTTCTCACTTAATTATATCTGCTACTTTCTTAAGAGGGTGTAAACTAACCAGCTTTAGACCTAATGATAGCACTGGCTGTTGTACATACCAACTTACTGTACGTTGAAAGCCTCCTCCCATCCCAGGAACTTTTTCATAGGAATCCAAAATCGTAGATTTCACAGTAGCAACATTTTATATAAAAGGTAATAAATTAGAGGCTGTATTTGTTTTAACATTTTAAAAAGATGCTGCTTACGACTACAGTGATCTTTTAAGACAGTTCATGAACTCACCAGACAAAAACCTAAACAGCCATAATGTGATAATATTTTTTTTATTTCACAATAACTACATTTTGCAGTTGGTTTTAGCTACAACCTGGTTTGATGGGCCAATCTCTCTTATAATGAGATAACTTATAGAAAAAGGACAGTGCACACATTTAAATGACCTATGGCAGCAATAAGCCAAAATGCATATCTGAGGTCAGTAATATGTAGACCCGTATGTACAAAAGGGTGACCTGCTGAGAAATTTAGTAGTCAAATCTTAACATAAATCCACCACAGGATAACATATGAATAGAGAGGTTCTCCAAAAGATTTTTAAATCTTCAACCTTATAGGCTGATATTTTTATTTTATGAGGCATCATTGAGTTATTGAAACTACATTGCAAGGAGGATCTTCAGTTTTCACTAGGCACTGCTGTCTGATTATAAAATGATTATGCTTTATTTGTAAAGAGCCAACATATTCTACCGCACTAACTTATACACAAATATATTCATCACCTCGCTCCACCCTACCATGGCTTCCTAGTTTGCATGTTCCATATTGTTTCAATTACTCAGATTCCTTGTCAATGCTTCCAGTCCTGCTCCCACCTAGTACCAGTCTTAATTTTACTTCCTGTCTCCTTGTGCCCCCTTTACTGTAACAAACTCCTATTATACATTAGGTCAGGGGTGCGCAATTCATTTGCCAAAGGGGCCACATGAGAAACCGGGACTGTTGTGGAGGGCCACCCTCCAGTGCCATATACAGTATGTACACACACATTTTATATAAAAATATATAAAAACTATTTTTTTTGTCAAACACCCCCAGTCCCATCAACAGCACCATTCACCCCTCCATCCCCCTCAGCAGCAATATTCACCCCAGCCTCCCTCAGCAGCACCATTCACCCCCAGCCGCCCTCAGCAGCAATATTCACTCCCAGCCTCCCTCAGTAGCACCATTCACCCCCAGCCTCCCTCAGCAGCACCATTCACCCCTCCAACCCCCTCAGAAGCAATACTCACTCCCAGCCCCCTCATCAGCACCATTCACCCCCAACAACCCCTCAGCAGCACCATTCACCCCCCCCCCCAAAAACAGCCCCTCCTCAGGAGCATTATTCAACCCCTCAACACCCCCATGGCCCCTTGTCACACTATTCACCCCCATCAAGCCCCCTGCACTTCATTCACACTCCTCCTCTTACTTGTGCACGGCAGTCCCTGTCCAGGATCCTATAGCTCAGAGGTTGGATATCCTTCCCCTGCCGGAGCTTCATACTGCAGCATCATGTGACATCACTAGGAATTCCCCTCCCCTGCTGTATGAAGTTCCGGCAGGGGAAGGATACCCACCTACTGAGCAATGGGATGCGGTACAGGGGCTGACGGAGGCCGGGCAGTCTGGGGAGCTCCGCTCAGTCACCTCCTCCCGGGCTGTGCATCGTATGCCCGCGGACATAAAATGCCCAGGTCTTCATTAGGTAGTCCGCCAAATTCAAACAGTTCTACACTTTTTTAAAGACACATTACTTCTCTCTGACTCACAGGGATAAAACATATAACTGATGACCAACCCACTTACCATTAGAAACTTTATCACCCATCCACCCTTACCCCAATTTGTATCCCCTAATATACACTGGCATGCCATGATTGAGCATCTGATTAATTTCAGCAACAAAATACATTTGACTTTACACTCAACTTTCCTACTTAGACCACATATGGTATGAGCAGTTGTGCCACATTAATGTAAATAAACAATTTCCCAGCACTGTTTGTGCAAAAATACTTTGATGTAACAAACAATTTCTGTACATGGTTGACTCCCGAATGCCGAAAATATTCATATGGCAGAACAATATATAATAAAGATCATTAAAACACAGAGCTCATAGTTACACAGTCCATTTGCATAGCTAGGAGGCTATTTTCAGTGGGGTTTATATGTAAAAGGTTAGGATGTGCTTTCCATCTTCCAACTGTGGTAAACTGCAAGTCTCTGTTTAAAATGATCTCCATTTGGGACCAAGGTCATTTTAAAATGTGTTTTTTCCACTCTGGCTTAAAAAGTGTTTTTTTAATGTCTCTTTGAATGAATGTCTTTTATCACAACTGACAAGAAATGCAGTTTGAAAGAGCAAATTAGATGTCATGACATGTTTTGTTTGACATACCAACAGTTTACAATACAACAGCTTGTAAACTTGGGAGTTCAATGGTTATTAGACTTTTTTCAACATATTGCACATTTTTGCTGAATTCATACTCATGTTTTCCCCAAGCACCTGAGTATAGTAATCGAGGAAATGATACACTTTAGTTGGAAAGGATATCACTTCCCTGCTTCTTACTTTCTCTGTCCAGAACCGACACAACAGCTGCCTGATATTGCAGGTCAAAGCCGGAAGCATCTCTCACTGAGCAATAAACAGCCAAGGAAAGATTACTTGCAGCATTTATACCAGACATGACTGATGAGCTCCAACATACACCGAGAACACACAGTGACCCACATCCATTAAACCAGCAATGGGTTATGGAATAAAATTGCCCCAGTATTTATTCCACTACAACAAAAATTATTTCATGCATCCAAGTCAATGATGGCCTCCTTATTTTAAGGACTATTGAGTAATGAAAATATATATTGAGCGAAAGAGCATAATTAAGCAGAAAAAAATCCAAACTTATAGCCCTATTAAATTCCAGCCCCGTAAATGCAACGTGACGCTCGCAGCGGCTGCGGGCTTGAAATTCCCCCGTGTTACTGTGCTATTAAATAAGAACGGGCTATGAGTTACAAGTTTGAGACGCAAACCCATAAACCAGTTGTCGGCCGTTGGACTTGCGTTTTTGCTGGGGATCAATTAAGCATACGCGTAGTTACGGGTTTAGATGGAGCCAATGGAATCATCATCATTGCGTCACAGGAAAATGGAGGTTGTATTTCAAAGTCCTACGGGCTTCAATTAAAAGTTACGATCGTTCATAATGCAATACTAATAAAGCCGCAAATATTATATTCTATTACATGCGGGTTACATTAAATGTGTTGATTGGCGGGATTGATCTCACACATAAAATATACATTAAATGAAGTATTTTATTGGGTCGATTTGCAGGCTTGAGAATGTTGTGCTATTAATTCTAAGACCTAACATCACTTTCACTTTTAATAATTGTACAGTAGTGTGTTTTTTTTTCACAGTACAAGTGCTACGTATTGGACTTTACCCCCCTTGCAGGTCCTCTCCAGCACTCGTTGGCCTTTGGACTCCATTTGCGTGTGACGGGCTTGCTTGTGAGTGAATTAGTTGCAATTTAATAGCATGATGGGAATTGTAGTGGTTACGGGCTTGACGGATCAAAGGATTTGTGGGCTCAAAGGTCAACATTGCTCAGCCCGTAGGCTTTTTTCGCAGCAAACCCACAGATTGCCAGCAGCCTGCTTTACATGGCTAATTTAATAGCCATAGGCCTTACTTTCTACAGTGCAACCTATGTTTTTAAAAGTTGCTCGAATTTAATAGGCCCTATTCTATTAGAAGCATGTCAGTGACCCTAACCCTTGATTTTGACTGCAGGTGTTTTTTTCTCTAAATATTTAGATGTATTCTGTTGACTCAAGCCCACAATTTACGTCTAACGGCCTTCACATGTAAACCCTGCCTTTTTAAAGTAGGATTTCAGGTGGTGTGATCATATGATCTGACAATATTTAAGCAAGCAGTTAGACGCAGCCAATAGTAAATGAAACCATCATCATGAAGTTAGTAAAACATTCAAGTTAGATGTAACCTGCAATCAATTGGAGGCTACAAATTAATTAGTGCCAATAAGTAATATTTGCCGATCAGGCTCACAGTCAAGCAATCTAGTACTTTATAAAATGCATTAGAGCATCTGTTCTAGTCAGTCTGTGGGTTTCAGGATATATATTAACCCCTTGAGTCCCAGGATCGATATTACTCAGAATTAACAGTTAAAAATAATATTTTTGAATTGCATATTCACATTTTTTTTATCTGTCCTGCAATTAAATATAATGTCTTTCCATGCACTCTGGTGCCTTTAAAGTACAGTAGTGTGTGTTTAATTGCTACTACAGCTTTATTAAATGTTTGCAAAAGCCCCTGGGAGTCCTATTTTCCTATTTAGTACTTGTAATATTTTTGACAGAAACTTGATACTTTTTTCAGTTGCGGGTCAGACTTCATGTGTCTAATAGAATATTATTTATGTGTTACTTTAATTATTTCGAGCTCGTAATATTTGATCTGGGTTAAAACCAATGGAGTTCTAATGCCAGTTGTGTGGGTTTGGCTGCCCGTTAGTGATTGTAGGCGGGGAATTGCGGCTAGCTAATAGAATATGTGGCAATATTAAGAGTAATTTTAGATGCCTATAAATTGACGAATTGGGCAATAGATTAGGGCCCTTAGTTTTTAATTAGGAGAAAATATATTTTGTTTCTGGTGGAAGTTGTGTGTGAGATGGATATTTACATTGCTGGAGAGCAATGCTTGCATCTATTGACACAAGTGGCCTGCTTCTGTGTCTGTGAGATGGAAGGTGTATGAAGTCAATTTCAATCAGATCCAACTAACAAATGTACATGTCTTCTCCATCCACTGATAAACAAAACAAACACATCTCATGATCCAGCTCTCAGGAAGCGATGTAACAAATTAAAAATGTATTCCACAATCCATAAACTTTTATATTTCAACTTTTATATGCAACTATTCTTTCCTGTGCACTTTCATTCTTTAGTAGATTTTTTTCTGTTGCTTTCTCAGGAAGGGGTATTCTTATAAACTAGTGAGATTTCCAGTAGTTTTAGTGAAAGCTCAGGCACATATCTATTGCAGGTTTCTGCTGCAATTTAAGTATCCTCCAACTTCTGAAACTACGTCAGCAGAAATCAAAGTCTCCTCCTACTTCAAGAAGTAGATCAGTAGAATCCAAGATGTCACTGTAGCATAAAAAGGTAATAAAAACTGTATTTTTTTTTTTTACTTTCGAAAAATATTTTGCTTATTTTCAAGTTTACTTGTATTTTAATTATAGGCTGCTGTAGTCTTTTAAACCTTTGTTGTAACTGCAAAAAATATATAATATCAGTCTTGAAAGAAATAGGTAAATTGAATTGGAAATAAAGAATATATAGTGAGGGGAAGTACTAGTTCCGGAGAAACAAATTCAACTGTGCACTGGAAGGAGACATTTTCTCATACCCTAGAGAATAGACTGTGGACAGCATGGAAAGACTTATAGCCTTATTCAATTAGCTACTTGCAAATGCCTTGATAAATTTGGCTTTGGGTGTTTTTTTTTTATAAATGTTTATATACATTCTATGGACTTAAGAATTGCCAATAAGTAATATTCACTGAATATGTAGCAATATTAAGAGTGATTTTAAGTGTGTATAAATTCACAAATTGGGCAATTGAATCAGGCCCATGGTGGCTGCATGTAGCCACTGGCTAGAGTTGCCCACCACTAACCTAAACAGTGTTGCCTTGCCTGCATTGTGAATTATACTAAATACAGATTTTGATAACAGATTAAATTAGAATTACTTGTCTATTCTATTCAATACCTATTGGTTTAAGAGCCTAAAACCCTTTTTGGGGCCCTATTCTAGGGCCCAATTCATACATTTATGCACACTTAAAATCTTAACACTCTTAATATTGCTACATATTCAGCAAATATTACTTTTGGGCACTAATGAATTCTTAAATCAATAGAATGCATATAAACATTTATTTTAAAAAAAACGCACAAAGCCAAATTTATGAGTTCAAGGCATTTGCAAGTAGCTAATAGAATATGGCCCGTATTCTATCTATCCATCGCTGTTTCATTAAAGAAATGCAACAGTTGAAGACAAACAACACTTGTTTATCAAGTATGTATCAAATTAATACTATTAACATCTGGATAAGCCATGGACATAAAACATATCTTGGGAATTTTTTGAAGACATTTTTGGGACATTTTTGAAGACTCTGTTTATGAGTGTGGGAATCCATGTCGTGCTTGTTACATCTAGATGATGGGGGTGGTGGGAGGTGTTTGTATTTATCAGTGGAGGCAGTTTAAAGACTTTATTTCATAATTGGATAATATTGAAACTGATATCATATTGCTTCCCCCTCACTGACACAGGAGACACCTTGCATCATTCAATGCAACCATAGCTCTCCAGAAATGTAAACAGTAATGTTTGATTGATGCCACAAAGGTCCTGCAGAAGTATCAATATTTATTTGTTTCTAATTAGAAAACTAGTTGTATGACTTTTTCCTGAATTACTATGCTCTCAGTCAAACTTAAAGTTTTAAAACTTATTTTTTTCATTGTGCAGTGGTCGTTTAAATTAATTCTAAACCTACAACCTCTTAATTCAGAGCCAGTGCTAACACCATTCTAAGATTTTCCTTTTAAAAAAATCATTCCATGCTATACTTTGCTTGAACCCATTGAAATATTTGCATATGTAAATTATGTGTTCACTATGTAAGCAGTGCTGACTTTGTTTTACAATATACGGTACATCCTGTATAGAGTTTAAGACGGTATAAATTTAGAAGAGCACTTGACAAGTTGAAGCATTGATGAAACCAGGATCATTCCCTATACTAAGATTAAATCTCAGTAAATACCAACCAGCTTCCATGATTAAGTGACTTAAAACAGTTTAAGCCGTTGTAAGCATGAGCTTCAAACAGAAAGCAGCTTAACCTTGCTATCAATGTCTTAAGTATCTTGGTTGAACATTGCAACCCTATCTTTATATCTTAAAGAAGGAGAATTAGAGGTTTCCTTAAGGAGCCCCAGAGCAGCAGCTTTTCCTTTCAAGTTTCAAAATGATTTAACTCCAAATTACAGAAAACCTAACACTCTAAGTGCCTTTTTTGAGCTGTATTTTTCTGTATGTCTTATGGTAAACAACAAGCTTAATGCTTACAAGTATACCCTTAAGCCAAAATGGCTCAAAAGGAGCATTTCAGCTAAAATGGCGGATTTACACACCAGACCACACAGGCTCACATAAACTACCGGTTTGCTTTATAAACAGAAGAAATAAAGTGAAACTGTAGCTTTTAAAGAGAGATGGATGCTTCCGGGTTTGTAATATTAAGATAAACTACTGAAGTGTTTGTTTGCATATTTAAACATAATTGTATTAACAGGTGCTTAAATTATCTGTTTTTTACTTACTGAAACCTTTTAAATAGTCCCAACAAAGGTCTGCTCCCTTTAACTCATGCACAAAGTGTCACTGTAGTACAATATGTATTAGCCAACCACAGACTGTCTCTCAGCAGTATTTCAAAACACTGTGTGCTTGACCTTAGTAGGGACTATCTGGAAGGTTAAAGCATTAAAATATTCTTCAAGAAATACAGATGAAAGTTTAAAAATGGAGTTTAAATTACCAATTCAACTTTTTAATACATCTATTATCTATTCTGTATGAGACAGAACTAATATCTGAAAATGTATGTAAAATGTATGAAGTATTTAACGTAAAAAGTATAAAAATAGGATTATAAATTATTTAATGTGACCTGGAAATTCCATAAATTTTACGTGGCTTATTTCCTTATATAGACTGTATGGTTTAACATGCTATATGCTCCCATCCAAATGAGTCTGTTAACTTGACCCAAGCATGATCCATTTAGGCTTAACCAATTGTTTGGGAGAAAACACGGGCCACAGCATTATTATAAATAACCGATTAACATAACTTAAAAACTTGCATATATTATGCATATTAACATATTAAACTATAGGGGGAGGAGCCCGGACACGGACAGTGACCTCACGCCTAGGGCCCTGCCCAAAGACCCCAATGCTTATTTTAAGCACGCCCTGTGAGGTAGGGCCACGCCCACTTAGGCCATTGGGCCGGGCAACTCACCTCCCGCCAAACCAATAATACAAACAACATCTCAGAAAATTGCCACTTCTCCAATAATTATTATTATATTTTTTTTTTTTTTTGACACATTTTTTTTTTTTTTTTTTAAAACATACATAAACATTTTTTATCCTACAGTAAATTAGAGTGGGAGGGAGGGATTTACCACGGAGACCGCGCCAAACTGACTCCCGGCGTGCGCATGCAGCGGAAGTCCCGCCCCCGCCGCTTCTGATTGGCTGTTGCGCCTTACAGGCTCCGCTGGGTCACGAGATGCTGCGGGCTGACCCAGGGAGCCTGTGCAGCCTCTGCGTCGGCATGACCCAAGCATGATCCATTTAGGCTTATCTTAAAATAACTGACACCACACCGATTGTTTGGGAGAAAACACGGGCCACAGCTTTATTATAAATAACCGATTAACATAACTTAAAAACTTGCATATATTATGCATATTAACATATTAAACTATAGGGGGAGGAGCCCGGCCACGGACAGTGACCTCACGCCTTGTGCCCTGCCCAAAGCCCCAAATGCTTATTTTAAGCACGCCCTGTGATGTAGGGCCACGCCCACTTAGGCCAGTGGGCCGGGCAACTCACCTCCCGCCACAGAGCACGCGAGGGACTCCTCCTGAGCCTGCGATCCCCCCCTGCTTTCCATGAAAGCCAAGGCCCTAACAGCGCTCTCCCTAAACTCTAATGTAACTAACTCCAGACCCATCTCCGTAAGATGTACCTTATCTGGCCCAAAAAAATCATCGGCACCGGCCGGCTCAAATTCTTTGTACCTAATGGCGATGAAGCCCAGCTTCCGAACAAAACTTGACAGCTGCTGGTTAATCTTCTGCCTCGCTTTATCCAGGCCGACGGGATCTTGTGTATTTCGCCAGGATCGTCTCTTTATCATTTCTGACCATATCAGGAATGTACCCGGGAACTCTTCATAACCTTCAGCATTCTTCGCTTGGGCACCGTTCCTAGATCATTACGTGAATTATAATTATCGTGGGTTGACCGTACCACTGACCTGAGTGTCCAACAACTCATCCAACTGGGCCCACCGCAGGCCTCCAACCCCGAGCCACCACACATGTAAGTCCGTAACAGGGAAACCCAGTTGTGTCCTTCCTTCTGTAACTGCAGCCAACCTGTGGGCCCAGTACACGTATGAGTGGCCCACAATCCACAGTTGCTTCTGACCTCCTGAAAGCAGAAAGCAACAGATGTTAGACTACAGCCCTGGGTCTTACGTAAGACCGAAAACGTTCTGATTCCCATCTACCAATACGCTTGACTGCCGCGTCGGGTAAGCCTAGCCTAGCTGCTTCAGTCGCGGCCCCTATTCTGAACTAGTGTGTTCCGAAATCTGCCTGCTCCAGGCCCAAACTGTGTAGTGCAACTTTTAGCATCCTTTCAAACTGATACCGGGATAACGCCGTCCCGTCGGCATGTACTAACAGCGAACACCGTCCCACCGGTCGCTGACCAAGATATTCTACCATACACCCGTAGGGGCAGCACTCCGTGCCTACTCGGTGTAACACCACCTCTTTTCCTTTTCCCCTTTGGTCGGTCTTAGACCGCCGGAGCCATACCACCACCGTGCCTTCCTTGAGGCAGGTATCCACCACTTGTAAGCCCCCAGAACCGTATCTACTGTTCGCGACTAACTCCCCTATTCGGAATGCTCCAAAGAACGCCAGGGAAAAAGCCGTACGGAAAAGCAGAAATTCAAAAGGGGTCCTACACTTTACTACCAACACCTGCGCCATTCGCAGTAACAAAGAGAAGGTGATCGGCCGCCTAGTGTCTGGCCTGCGATCCCCGTTAAACATGCCGCGCACCACCTTGCGCACTATAAATTCCTTTGTAAGGTCCCTCTGTCCCGCCTGTTTAAACATAAAGGTCAGGGCCGTGACCTGTCTATCGACTACTGCTTTTTTCTTGCCTTCTTCGGCACACCGCAGCAGAAACCAAAGCAGTATCCCTAGGGTCTTATCCTCTGATGTAGACCCACCAGCCATCTTTACTAAGTCGTTCCATTTAGCCCATACGCGTTTATATGCGGACCACGTCACCGGGGCGACAGACTGTCTGATGAGTCTCGTCACCTGGCTGCTCCAAGCTCCCAGATTTCTTCGGGAATGGCCTCCCCCAGCGTGTTCGCCCGGGGGGCCAGAGCCCTGAACCGTTCTTCCTAAAACCGAGAAAGGACGTCAGCAATGCCATTTTCTAACTCCGGTACTTGCCTCGCCTGAAACCATATGTTCTGGCGCAGGCAAAACAGCACTAGGTGCCGAAGTAGTCTCACTACCGGCACGGAAGTTGCTGTGAGGTTATTCACTGCTTGTGCAACATCCTTACTTTCCGTGTAGAATAAGACACGCCTGTCCCTAAACTCTGAGCCCCATAAGAGTACCGCCACTACTATGGGGAAGAGTTCGAGGAATGTCAGGTTTTTTGTGAGACCTGCCACCTCCCATTCGTCTGGCCATGGTGCGGAGCACCATTTTCCTTGAAAATAGGCGCTGCATCCGACTGCTACGCCGGTGAACAGTTTCAGATTGGCGCTGTTAGCGCGCTTTTTCTAAATGATCTCCGAACCATTGAAGTCAGCCAGGAAGACCGACCACACCTGTGTATCGTCCCGCATGGCCTGGGACACTTTTATGAAATGATGCAGCCTGATGACACCCGCAGTAGCAAGTGACATTCTCCTACAGAATACCCTACCCATAGGAATAATCCTACAGGCAAAGTTTAACTTACCTATGATGGACTGTAACCATCACAGAGTTACCTTACGTGCACCTGCTAGTGCACTAAGTTCCGCTCTCATGTCTACTACCTTCTCCAGGGGAAGACTACATTCCATTGTCTTGGAATCTATCTGGATCCCGAGGAAGGTACATTTTTTTTCGTGGGGCCCTCAGTTTTATTGTGGGCCAGTGGTACCCCAAAATCCCCACAGATTTTGGTGAACACTTCCAAAATGAACCGGCAGGTGTCCTGCACAGCTGGACCGACGAACAGGAAATCGTCCAGGTAATGCGTAATGCTCCTGTACCCAGATTCCTTGTGTGCAACCCATTGTAAGAATGAGCTGAACGCCTCGAAGTAGGCACATCATATGGAGCACCCCATAGGTAAACATAGGTCAATAAAATATTTTCCCGTAGACTCCTCTCGCCTGAGTCCATTTGCCTGGACATAGGCAGCAGAGAGAACAATTCGACAAATTCTCTCCTCCAAATTTTTTCTTTAACTTCCAGGGTTAAATGCGCCCCCAGGTTGTCTAGCGCACATAAGACGATTGGTCTCATGGCTACGTCTGAGGCTACTGCCTTGCTGCTGCTCGCTTGCGGGACCATTGCTTGCGCTATTGGACTGCTCGTCCAAGCCCGCTGGCTAGCCCTCCTATCCATGTGCCCATCTCCGGCTCGCTAACCGCAATGTTATGTGTGGCTAAGAGGGCCTTAAGGGACCCCAAAAATCCCCCTTTAGTGTGTGGCAGTATGCATTTGTCTGCTTCCTCTACTCCACCAACTGCCTCACCTGCTTCTGGGAGCCTCGGAGTGGATACAGCCAACGGGGTGTCCCTACATCTTTCCTGACGTCCTGGGGATTCCGACCGTCTGGCCCTCCGCGGGCTCCGTCCTCTTTCCGATCCTGCTCCTTGATCTTAATCGTCGTTAAGACCTGTGGGTGCAAGAGGAACAGTCACTAGCTCTCCATGACCTACATGCCCGTGCCCATACCGTTTGCTCCTCCCCTGAGGACTGGTCTTGGTCACCTAAGCTTGCGCAGCTGGAATGGGCTAGTGCCGCGGGCTCTGCACTTTGTACCAGTAACCTGGGGACTGCTTGGGGCGTTGCAAATTCTACCTGTGGGTCAGGGGTCACTTTTTGCTGTGGCCTAACCGTAACGCCCTTAGTCTCTGTCCTCTGTTGTCTTAGGGGGGTATGGGTAAATAGCAGCGGGCTGTACCTGCTTGTGTTCTTCCTAGCTCTGGTGGGGCGCGCCCGCCTCGCCACCGCCGCTGTTACGGGCATGTCATCGATCATGACCATGCTATCCTGGCTGTTCATCTCTCTGACCACTCTGTCTCTTCTCTCCCGTGTGGTACCCGTGTCCATCTTTCTGCCGCGGCTGCGTCCCTGCAAAGCACCAGAAGCGCTGTTACTATTGGGGTTAGAGGGGACCGCATGGTCGGCACCATTTATGTCTGTAGGAGCCCTTTTGGGGTGGTAACGGGGTGTTCTTTGCTCTTTGCCGCGGCCGGAGCCCTTTAGGCAAAATGACGGGTGGTGGCTGGAGTTCTAGGCCCTCACCCTCACCGACCGTGGGCCCGGCTCTCTCTTGTCTGAGGGGTTAAGGATCCTGGCAACCCTGCCCTGTATTACCACGGTCACCCGTGGCCTTGTTATCCACTGGACGGTGGTCTATTGGCTCTGCCTGAAAGGGAAAGGAGAGGGCACCCCAAATATTGTCTAGGCCTCCAGCAACTGCATGCTGAGCCTGTCCAATGTAATGGGAGTCTCCTACAGAAGGCATGGGAGGGCCCAGCCTGTCGTGCACCCACCTGACCCCTTGGCTTAAGGCCCTAACATCAGCCAGTAAGGCCTCAATAGCTAAAGCATCCATACCCCCAAGCACAGAAAAGACCCCCCCAAGACAAACAAAACGGACCGCGAGACACAGGAAAAACAAACAAACAAACACACATCCACACTTATAGCCACAATCACACTGCCCCTTATATGCTTTTAAGCTGGGGTATTCTCAGTTTTAACCTCCTACTTTTAATTTGCTTTTAGTGCAGGAGCCTCTCAGACCTCCGTCCGTTTTACACAGAGACCGCGCTGAACTGACTCCCGGCGCGCGAATGTGGTGGAAGTCCCGCCCCCGCTGCTTCTGATTGGCTGTTGCGCCTTACAGGCTCCGCTGGGTCACGAGGCGCCGCGGGCTGACCCAGGGAGCCTGTGCAGCCTCCGCGTCGGCAGTATAAGTGATTTCATGTTACAGTTTAACATTCTTTGCAGAGTCTTTTAATATAAACTCTGTTTCTCTTAACAATAAATTTTTTTACTGACAAACAGCAGATATCTTAAAAAGGCAAATTCTGAAACATTTTCTATTTTCAAGTAAAACTTGCTTAAAACAGGCAGCACATGTCTGTTTGTGCAGAGACCATACCTCTGTATGCAAGTCTTATTGGCATCCAGCTATGATTCATACAGAGTTAGTACTGTTCATTGGTTGATAAGGACCAGTACCACCAGCACTAATATTAAAAAAGAAAGCACATCGTGACACACTCTCCGTTACATGTAAGAAAGAAAATATGTTTTCCTTTGTCAAGGCAACAATTCTAATAGAACAAACTGCTATGTCTTATCTTAAAGTTGTCTTAAAGTTTATTTGTAAATATTAACTTGCTTTTTTCTTTGTATAGTGGATTTATATTTAATTTTGGGATGATGACATGATGTTTTTCCCATATAAATTTTTGCTCACTTGTATGAACACATCCACTAAATGGATTTGTTTGAAAGTTGACAACGTAATAGTGATCTAAAAAGTCTCACTGCCCTATTTTGGAAATTATTAGAAAGCTTATGTACTTCTGGAGATATAATTGTTTAAAAAAATATAATGGGACTGCACACTATAGACTTATGCATGTGAGCTACTGTTCGATTCCATGCATTTTAATTGGTCAGTTATAGTCAGGTGATATTTTTTTGTGTGTGTGTTTGTTTGTTTTTTATAACATACATTTTATTGAGAAATTCTGGATTTGTATTGACAAAAAGAATAGAATAATGGTAAACATAGTCCACATAGTTTGGAACCGTTTCATATAAATAAAATCCCCGTTACAACTCTTTTTCGTTTTTTTTGGTGATTTTGTCTAAATATATTCAAACTTGTCTCTTGATATTCAAACAATATATACAGCTTTTGAGGTCTCATTGATCAAATTACAGGAATTCACATTTCCATGGATGGACCGGTGCAGAAAGAAATATGATAAAAGAAAATGAAATAAAAAGAAAACTGATAGCATTGTATAAAGCGTAAGGTGAAGTGTCTTCTCCCAGTTACTTCCTGCTCAACCAATCTTGAGGCTACCATCTACCCCCTCTGTACCTTTGGAATAGTGAGGAAATATCTTTCTGTGTCCTCTCACCACTTCTTCCCGTCCGCTCCACACTCCACTCCCCAGCAGCACATCAGGAATGGCTTCTTTATTGTTTTCCCTTAACTTAATCGTTACATATTGCTATCTGTGAATAAAATCCAGGGTTCCCAAACCTCCAGGGAGCTGTGATGGGTATCTGATATGATATGGGTCGTCCGCTCATTAGCACAAATAAAATGTATTTTGTTTGTTACTTCGTGGAAATTAATGACCCTGCTCTTCCATAGTCTTGCGATGGTATTCTTAGCTGCTAGATATATCAATTGGGCCAGTTTATTCCCCTCCCTTCCCAGTTTTGAGAAGCGCATTCCCAGGAGACAGGCTGCTATTGATGGTTGGAGTGGGGTTTTGAGAACTCTTGAGATTAGTCTGGTCTTTTCAGACCATATTTTAAATACCTTAGGGCAGCTCCACCATGTATGTATGAAGTCTCCCCTTCCCTGGCACCCCCTAAAGCATCTATCCGGGATTGTTGGGGATATCTTGTTTAGTCGAACTGGAGTTGTGTATGCCCGGTGTAAAATCTTAAGAGAGGTCTCTAGCAAGCTATAGTTAAATGAACCCTTAGATAGGTTCGATAAGGATTCAGCCCATTTATTCCCATCCCACTTTTGTCCTAGGTCCAACTCCCACTTCGATACAAAGGAAGGCCTCCATGTGCTTGGTGGACAATTGAAGATATTGTATAGTGATCCTAAGATTCCTTTGGACAAGGCCTCACTTTTACACACTACCGACATCCAAGATTCCCTCGGGGGCCCATAGGTCCTATGTATCTCTTCAATCCAGCTTCTAATTTTAATGTAATTGAAAAATTCCCGGTGTGGTACCTCAAAGTTCCTAATCATAGATTCTGAAGTTATCATGTTATCTCCCTCAAATCAAGCCCCTAATTTATCTAGATCATGAGAAGTCCAGTATTCCTTGGACTCTGCAGTGATGGTGGTTGATAAGGAAGGTGATGTGAAGATTGATGTGAGAGGTGATACAGGGTGAGTTAGTTTGTATTTCCTCCTAGCCCAGTTCCAAACTCTTAGTGTAAACTTAGTTATAGGATTCTTTATTCTAGAGTAAAACATGCTTGTACCTGGAGCCCAAAGTATAATACCCCACGTTAGCGGGGCCATCTGCAACTCCTCAACAAAGACCCAGTTTCGTTGAAGTGGGATGGAGTGAGCTAGGGGGATAGAGGCAAGTTGGGCTGCTCTGAAGTAATTAAGAAAATTAGGACAAGACAGGCCCCCCTTGGATTTATGTACGTACATTGTTTTTCTCGCTATCTTAGGGGGTCTATTTCTCCATATGAACTTAAACACTTGAGTCTGGAAGCGAGCCAATTCTGTGTTTTTTATCTGGATTGGCAGCGTCCTGGCAAGATAGAGCAGCCTTGGCAATATGTTCATTTTTACCGTGGCTACTCTGCCCGTCCAAGAGATTTGCCGTTTAGTCCAGTTTTCCAGGTCTCTCCGCAGAGCCCTATAGAGAGGTGGGTAGTTGGCTTTATACATATCAGTTAATGAGTTGGTCAATTTGATCCCTAGATATTTGATGTGCGAGGGGGGCCATAGAAATTTATAAAATTCCCTTCAGGTGATTTAGGGTTTCTAAAGGGATGCCAACACTTAAAGCTTCTGTTTTGTCCTGATTTAGCTTCAGGCCTGATAAGTTGCTATAGTCTCTTATCGTGTCCATCAGGGCGTCCACGGAGGAGCTAGGGTTCGAGAGGGTGCAGAGAAGGTCGTCAGCAAACAAAGAGCACTTTAGATGCTGGTGTCCCACCCGCACCCCCTCTATAGAGGAGTTAGCTCTAATCGCTTGAGCCAACGGCTCAATGGCCAGAGCAAAGAGAAGTGGAAGTGGAGACAGTGGGCAATCCTGTCTCGTACCTCTCTCGATTTTAATGCCGGCCGTATGGGAACCAGGCAATTTTAGTGTGGCCCTGGGAAGTGTATAATATGTACGCAGCAGGTTTAGGAAGTTTCCTCTGAACCCAAACTTTGCCAGTGCGGCAAATAGGAAGGGCCACTCCAGGGTGTCAAACGCTTTTTCGATGTCCAATGCGAGCAGGCATACAGGGAGACCTCTAGACCTAGCCAAGTGTATGATATTTAGAGTCCTCCTAATGTTGTCACTAGTCTGCCTGTTTGGATTAAAGCCTGATTGGTCCTTATGTATTAAGGAGGGTAAGAAGATCGAGAGCCTCTGGGAGAAAATTTTGGCCAGTAGTTTGACGTCGCCATTAAGAAGCGAGATTGATCTATAATTTTTAGCTTCCTTTGGGTCTCGACCTTCTTTGGGAAGAGCGTTAAGTCGGCATGGTTCAGCTCTGGGGGGGTTGTCTCTCCTCTCAGAATTGAATTGAATAGACTGCATAAATGGGGGGCTAGAATTTCTGAGAACTTTTTGTAGTAGATGTTAGTGAACCCGTCAGGGCCGGGGGACTTCCCTAGCTTCAGTTCTTTAATGGCGTCTAGAATTTCCTTAACCGTTACATCTTGATTTAAGTTTTGTAAGTCTAGGGGTGAAATCTGGGGTAAATCAAGGGAGTTTAGGTAGGAGTGAATAACATTCTCTGCGGCCAAATTCTGAGTGGAGTAAATGTTTTGATAGAAGTCCCTAAAGACCTTCTGTATTTCGTTTTGGCTGTAAGTGGGATCGCCCTTCCTATTTTTGATTTGGGATACCCTGGCTTGAGTGTATTTTGCTTTTAGACTCCTTGCCAGTAGCTTATCAGGTTTGTTTGCCTTGTTTTTATGGTCAGTATATTATCCAACTCTAGCCTGGTTTTGTCTATCTGTTTTCTCAAAGCTGTTGAGGGAGAAAGCTGATGTTGCCGCTCTAACCGAGTTAGTTTCCCCGTGAGCCCCTTTTATTTTAACCTGTTTTGTTTTCTTTGTTGGGAGGCTAGCTTGATGAGCACCCCCCTTATGTAGGCTTTATGGGCCATCCAGACCCATCCAGCCTCGGTACCCCTGCCCACATTGGACTCGAAAAATTCAACTAATTCCCTCTCAGTTTGCTCCTGGAACCTGGGTAGTGATACTAAGTATTCATTCAGTCTCCAGGTATAGGGCATCCGACATTGAGCTCCCAGGTCCACCTCTAGTATGACCGCCGCGTGATCCGACCAAGTACACGGGACTATAATCGCTTTGTTCGAGCTGTCTAGAAGCGGATTGCTTATGTATATTGTGTCTATACGAGAATAAGTCCCATGGGTGGGGGAGTAAAAAGTATATTCCCTCCCTCTCGGGTGCAGACCTCTCCAGGCGTCAACCAGGTCTAAGGAGTGTAGGAGTTTTAAGATATGCCTGTTTGTTTTGGAGAAGCGATCTTGTTGTGGAGTTTTAGATTTATCTGCCTCTGGGTCTAATACCAAATTAAAGTCCCCTCCTATAATTAATATACCCCATTCTCCCCCCTCCAGAACCCTTAAGAATCTGGTCAGGGTCTTATGTGGTGCTGTCGTGGGGGCGTAGAAGGAGTCCAATGAAACTGGAGTACCCAAAATCGTCCCCTTTAAAATGATGTAGTAGCCCTCTCGATCCACTATCTTAGTTGTTAGTTGAAATTGGAGGCTCTTATTGAGCAATATCGCCACTCCTTCTTTTTTGGAGACTTTGGTGGAGTAGAAATAATGAGTATAATTTTTGTTGAGGTAGGTTGGGGCTTTATTCCTGGCGAAGTGTGTCTCCTGTAGGAAGATCACCATGGGGTTATGGGTCTTATAATATAGGAAAGCCTTCCTTCGCTTGAAGGGGGAGTTGAAACCCTTCACATTGTGGGTGAGTAATGTCATAGGTGTTGTCATAGGTAAACTGGAGGTGTACATATCTGATGCATTAGTGTAGCCTTACCCTTCCGGAGGATCGCTGAGGCGGGAGTGCGGAACGGTTTTCCCCCTCTGGGGAACAGGAGTGGTTGAGTCCGGCCAAGAAGTGATCTAGTATGATTAGCTCTGTGGGGGGTAAAGAGGCATGAGAATGAGTAGTTCAAAGGTGTTCCCAGGAGGTCTAAGGGAGGAAAGGTAGTAGCAAACAAATCTGATATTGTCTCTGAGCTATTTGAACCCAACTTAGTAAGCTTAAAAGAGATCCGTTCCAATAGTACCAGAGGTTCTCCACTCTCTGAAGCCGAGCAACTTGGCCCACTGTCCAGCATACAGGCCGCTGCCTCTTCCTCAGCTATGTAAAGTGTACCCTGGTTTGGTTTAAATTCCCTTAAACAGCCAGAGAGAAAGAGATGACAAGTACGTGGAAGCACTAGGTGACAGGTTTCAGCTAGACAGTAGGGGGGAGTACAAGGGCAAGTGAGCCCATGCTGATAAGTGGCAGGGAGGAGAGCAGCAATGTAGAGAGCACAGAGGAAGGAGAGTACAGTTGTTGCCAAGAGGTCTTGCTGTCTTAGGACTACCCACCCTGTCTTAATCATTCTACACTCTTAAAACACTAACTGCCTCTGTTCCAAATCCCGCCGGCAAGGACAGGTGAGAGTGATCTAGAGAAAGCGTTAAGGGAGCAGTTTAAAGCCAGAACCATGGATAGCATATTTAAACATTAATAACAGAATTAACTAAAAGCAGTATAAACATTTAGACCTGGTCTAGTGAAGGAAGGTCCCGCCAGACTTACTATATTTTCTTCAATTTGCATTAAAACTTATAACTTTAACAGTCTGCTAAAACCTGCTAAAAAGGGAGGGAAAGCAAAACATGGGTTAGTAACAGTTCAAAAGTCTTTGGTTGACGTGGCCCCGCTTGGGGTCCCAAGCTCCTTTGAGGGCCTATGTAAAAAAGTAAGAAAAATAAAAAGTCATGAGAAAAGGCTGGTTCTGTTCCAAGAGACTTCTATGTTGGTCTCCACCAGGGAATATTGGTATGGTGTTTTTAGACAGCCCTTGTAGATCCTGTGGATGCCGAGATTAGTCTGGGGTAGCCTGTTACCCTTTCAAGTGTTCTAACCTGTTTGATAGTCTCTGAGGGTGGCATTAACTGTGCTATTGAATCTGCGAGTCCATGATCTGGGTGGGTCGCCCATGAGCGATTTTGGGGGTTTGGTCTGTAGGCCTCTTTTGCCTGGTCGTTTCAGACCACTGTCTTTTTGGAAGAGATAGAGCTGCTGATGCGGATGTTGTCGGGGTCGGGTCCCCCCCAGTAAGATCCAGTCTCTTTAGAAGTTCTTGACATTCGTCTAGAGAGCGTGTTGTGTATTGGGTGCTTCCCACTGAGAAAATAAGGGCAAATGGGAATCCCCAACGGTACCTGATGCCGTGGTGGAGGAGGACTTCCAGGGCAGGCCTCATCAGCCTCCGTTTTTGTAGTGTGGAAGGGGAGAGATCCGCGAAAAATTTAAGTTTGGCCCCGTCTGGGCCTGTGATTGAGGTCTTTTTGCGGGTACCGTATTTTTCGCCGTATAAGACGCACTTTTTCTTCCCCAAAACTGGGGGAGGAAAGTTGGTGCGTCTTATACGGCGAATATACCTTTTCAAACTGCCTCTCTGTCCTCTTGATCTCACCCCAGCGCTTCCTACCAGCATCGCGTCGGCCGGTGCGTCCTAGTGACGTCACACACGCAACGCTGCAGTACTCGAGGAGTGCTGGTAGGAAGCGCTGGGGTGAGATCAAGATGGCAGAGATCAGAAGAAAGGTGAGGATCAGGAGGGTCAGGGAGGATCAGGAGGGTCAGGGAGGGTCAAGGGCTCCCAAATGCTGCAGTATATGTATGTATGTGTATGTGTGTGTATGTATGTGTGCATGTATGTGTGTGTGTGTGTGTGTATGTGTGCATGTGTATGTGTGTGCATGTATGTGTGTGTATGTATGTATATGTATGTATGTATGTATATGTATGTATGTATATGTATGTATGTGTATGTATATTTATGTATGTATGTGTATATATATATATATATATATATATATGTATATTTATGTGTGTATGTATATGTATGTATGTGTGTATATGTATATATATATATATATATATATATATATATATATATATATATATATATTTGTGTGTAATGTAGGTGTGTATCCTGTGTGTAAAGTGTATTTGTGTTTGATTCAGATTTTTTTTTTTCCTTGTTTTCCTCTTCTAAAAACTAGGTGCGTCTTATCTGCCGGTGCGTCTTATAGGGCGAAAAATACGGTAGTTGCAAGGTTCAGGTCCCTGGATTGTTGGCGTAGAAGCCTGACGATGATGTCTTTAGGTAGGTCCAGGTTACAGCTTCCCCCAAGGGCTCCATGCGCACGCTCAACTTCCCATTCATGGTCCGGGTGTCCTGAGAGGATCTCATCGATCGTGGCCTTAAGGTAGCGAGGGAGGGCAACTATTGCCGTAGGAACGCCTCTGATCCTCAGGTTGAATCGTCTGGATCTATTCTCCAAGTCTTCCAGTTTATCCTCTATGCCAGAGATACGGGAGGTGTTGTCAGCGATGTTGGCCCTGTCTCTCTCCTGGGCCTCTACCACCTGGTCAACGGTATCCTCGAGTTGATGGGTCCTTTGGCCAATCTCTTGTATGTCTTTCTGCAAAGATGTGACCGCCCTATTGATGTGGGAGGCCAGGAGGGCCTCGATTCTTGCCATTGAGTTGCTTTTGATGGAAACTTCAGGCTGTGGGGCCACCTCTTGGGAATCCAAGTCTGAGGTGTCAGATTGCTCCAAGACAGGGTCCTTCATCAGTGCCGCCTGTGTTTCTGAGGCCTTGAAATGCTCATCAATTTTTTTTGATGTTAGTGATTTTTTGTTTCTTACCATTTTTATGGAGCTGCTTCTTCCCGGGGTAGCGGTTGAGTGTCCAGACATCGGATGAATTCCACTGGGGGGGTCACTCTGTATTAGCTTTTTCCTCTCTAGTGTTTAGGTCTGTTGTGATTTGCTTAGTCTGCTCATATCTAGTTTCTGTAGTGGTGTCTTGGCATCTCTCAGTCCCTGCCGGCGAGAATTGTGCATAGTCACTTCAGCTACATCTCCTTAAGCTAGTATGCTCCGCAGTTCTGTGCCCCCAGCAGATCTGGGTTGTGTATTTATCAAAGTCCCACCAAGTGTCATTCGTGGTGTTTTTGATGGTGGCAGAGTTGTCTTTTCTGTGCACTCCCAGGGCTGTAAGAATGAGATATACAGCTATACTGTGTTAATGAGATTGCTTCTTCTCCTTATTTCTTGGCTCTTAGATGTAACCCTTTTTTTGTGTTAGGGTACAGCTTTACAAAGTATAAGTGATGTCTTGGCTGATTGTGCAGTTATATCTCTTCTTAAAGTTCAGGATTACTGAGCTGGGTATAGCTGGGCATTGGCCTGTCTGGGCAATGTGATAAAATTCTGGGCCTTGGGGGGGGGGGGTTTGAGCTTTGTTGATGGTGTCTGCGGGCTTTGGGGGCTTTAGTATTAGGCCTGGGCCCTCCTTGCTGCGCCACAAAATGGCCGCCGCTTTTTCACTGGCTTTTCCTCTTCTGCCCTGCCGCCCTCTTGTTATCCCCTGAGGTCCTCTTTTTCTGCCCTGGCCTGGGGTCCTTGCCCCTGTCTTCTTCTCCCTTTGTCTCCTGGGGTCTAGCGGGTTATACAGAGCCCCGTTGCCCCTCTGCCTGCCAGCTTACCGCGCAGCCAAGATGGCAGCCGCCTCTTCACCTCCTCGTTCCCGCCGGTCTCCTCTCCTCCTCTGCTACCGTGGACTCACCTCTGGGCGTCCGCTCCTCTCCCACCCGTCTCCAGCCGCATCCGCTGGTTCTGCGGTGAGTCTGGGGTGCTGTGTGGTTCTCCCGGGCCTCTTGCCTGGCCCCTCCGCCTCTCCGCTCCCGGTCTTCTTCCGCTGGCCGGTTGCACCGCGCGGGGGTCTGGGCTGCTCCCTCCTGGTGTCCCCTGATGTTGTTGGGGCTCCCTCAGGGTTCTTTTCCACCGTCTCAGGGGCTTTTTGGGCATTTATAAGCCCTTTCTTGGGAATCTGCTGCTGAGCTCTCCCTAACCACGTCCACTTCTTTGTGTGTTTTTTATAGTTATATCTGACATGTAATGTTGAACGTTCACCATAAGGGGAGAGCAATTTACACTTTGAATATTAAAGTAGTCTTGAAGTATACTTGCTTGACTATAATGGTGAACATTCGCCAGAGGGGGAGAGCGAATGGTAGTTAAGGAAATGTAAAATGCTTTAAAGATATATGGTTTCTCAGTCAGGAAAATGAGGCTACCAATATGAATCATGTTTGTTAGCCAGACTTAGTGTGTGAGGGTAAAACATACTACTAACAATGTTTATCTGCTAATATTAACTCATGGCGAATGTTCGCCATTAGATGCAAGTGATCAATTTAATAACATAGCCATTAATATGTACCAACTGCATCATACTGATTTCTAACACAGTAGCATAGCTTGCCTATGTCAGTTATTTGTAAAATGTATGTTCAGTCATGTACATAATCATATTTTAATTATTTTGTGTCTCATGATTTAAAAATATTGTAAGAATAGTGTTAACAATTAAGTGACATCATAGGGATCTAATGGGATGTCATTTTTCATATTATATATTATGCCATACCTAATATCATTATTTATATCATAGGTGATGTAATAAATGATGTCACCTAATGTCATAGATGATGTCATGAATTATGTTATCATAAAAACCTTTGCAGGGGAAAAGGTTTTTAAGATTGTAAGCAACCTTAACTTTCTAATACCTGCATTTTCAGCCTTAAATTTCTTTATCCTGCTCTACAAGTTTAACTATAATGCTTTTTTTTTGCAAACAAATATGTAAATAAACTAGCAGCATATTTTGTAGGGTTGCATAGTAGGAAGCTGTCATTAAACCCAAAAATATATATACACAAAAGGGCCTTGCTTATGAGAGCTTACGGTTCTCATCCATAACATGCAAGTAGTGCAACGGGGATTTATAAAAAAAAATGTACATCCGTTTCACATTAACCTTTTCCTGCTCATGTTCCAGGTTGGACTATTTTTACATTTTAGCTCCTTAAATTTATTGCAGATTTTGACAGTTCACAAAACTACTAAGTATTTGGATAGGGTCTAGACACACCAAGCTGTACAAGTTACCAAACGGGTTTAATGTATCTGTTTGATATATTTTCCTATATAACTTGGCACTGTCTCATCCGCACCTGGATCATCCCCAGAGCCTACAATAACATAATAAAAGCAAGCCAAATTCTCTTCAGTCCATATAGACATGGAATGGTAAAGGTGTTTTTGTCTGGACATTCTGACTAGCTGTAAAACTTAGAAATGTAATATATTGCTCACAGTTACACACAGTTACAGGAACACTATGTACAGTAGACTCTCAAGCAACCAGAAAAAAAATGAATACTGTACTTTAAACAAAAATTACAATTTACTGGGCTCAACAAACACTGTATGTCTCTGCAATTCTGGAAGCAGACAGGCATGAGTGACTGAGCCAATGCAATGTTGGCATTACATTACCCGGGTTCAGCACCACACCCTCCAGCCAAACATACCTGTGTGTAAGTGAGGAGTAAATGCTGCTGCTGCTAGAACAGCGCTCACTGACAAATATACTCAGCAGCTAATCTAGGCCTCTTTTATATGTAACTCTCAAGCAACCAGAAACAACATTTATTCTGCATCTACCAATCCCCATGGGTGTCGGTTAAGAGAGAGTCTACTGTAATAGGAAAAACTGAAGTATATAACAAACAACACTAGAAGCTGGCTAAACCAGAAGCATAACACATTTTTGGGAAAATAATAACTTGTAAGGACTCTGTTTATAGGAAATATACATATTTTATGGTTATGTCACTTTCTGATAGCTTGGAGCCAGAGGGCACATTCTTATCTACTGAACAATGGAGGAGTAGAAGGAGGCAGAGGTGTGGGGATTTGTTAATGATTGGCGCTCTTGGTATATAACATCACTGCCTTACCCCAGAAATGCTCAGAAGTAAAAAGCTGTCATGTATAAAATCCATAAAGAGATGTACATGCCTCTTTTATACATGCAACCTTCACCAAAGTATCATGGATGTCTCCAGGATCCAGCTGAGGTATCAAAATGAATTTTTTTTCTAGTTCAAAATGTTAGTTCAAGAGTTATGCATGCCCAGTTAGATATATGCATGGCCCGATTTCCCACTAGGCAAACATAGCAGATGCTTGTTTTCTCTAGTCACCGGCGAAGAGCATGCTCTTACTTTGGAGGTAGAGGAGGAGTTGAATGTGAAGTGGTAGGCTTGCAATGTGCTGCACTATAGTAAAACAAACAGCATGAGAGCGCATGGGCAAGTTCACTATCAGCACTATTAAATTCCCCCAAAGTGAAAACCTGTAGCCCGTAACAGAGCCCCTAGACTTACGGCTATTAAATCGGGGACCCATGTCTGTTGGCCACATCTGTTGCGGGCTTGGATAATTTAATAGGTCTGTTACTCCTCCGAATTTCTAGCCCGAATTCTTTGCGGGTGTACCGGTGCTGCTACGGGTTTGGAATTTAATATGGCCCTATGTCTGTACTAGCTCTACCTCTCACTGCCTGCCTACCACCAAGCTTTCTTGCTCCTTCAGGCCCAGAAAGCACCATAATTGCCTTCCCTCAAAACAGCATGCTCCTGCTCCTCTTATTATGGGTCCCCATAATAGACAGCTAGGATACCACCTTCTCTTGTTTAGTTAGTAAGCAAAACCTACTAAGTCTTTCCCTTGCCTGTAAGATAAATTATTCTTTATACTTTGTGTAAAATCAGCAATTTAGTATTATATGTTATGATACTTTATTTTTGCCTGTATCTATTTGAATATCCACATTCTCCCTTTTTCAGCTCACTGTTTCCTTTAACATCAGAGAGGGTACTTTTGTTGACTTCTTTCGTTATGTACCTCTACTAAACTTTATTACACTACTTCCCTTAAAATCAATAAAATATATTTTGAAACAGGCTGGAGTTGGACAGCATTCTGTCAGACCAAACGGAAAAAGCCTTAAGAAAATTCCAACATAAATGATTCTCTCAGGCAAATAAACCTAGCCCCTACTTGTAAATAGGTTAAATTCTAAATATCAACAATCCAAAATTACCAAGATGAAAAAAACGCCTGGCTCAATAACGGCTAGACAAACGTTGATCCAGGAAACTTTCCTCAAATTCTATAAAGATATTTACTCCTCCCACACTCAAGTGAGTGACTACTGTCTACATAATTTCTTAGACCAATTGGACCTACCTGCCCTAAACCTAGAATTAGAGCAGCTCAATGATGACATAACACAATATGAAAAGGGTTTTAAATGTTCTCTATCGTGCAAAAGTTCCAACACCCGACTCTGCATCTTAGCATCAGATAAAGGAAAAGCATTCGGTTCCATAGAATGGCCATATCTATATGCAGTGCTATCTAAATTTGGCTTCAAGGGCCACTTCCGGAACCTCCTAAGGACATATTACCAATCTCCTAAAGGCTACCTGAAACTATCAGGCCCCAGTAAAAAAAATCCTGAATATTCAAAGGGGCATGAGGCAGGAATGTCCACTATCACCACTTCTTTTCCCCCTTGCTAATCAAACCATTAGCACAAGTTATTATGTCCTCTCCCGATATTTACGGATTAAAGGTAGGCCACCATCATTACAAGTGTTGTCTTTTTGCTGACATCCTCCTATGAACATTGACTAATCCTTCCACTTCAAATCCTCATGAACTTGTTAGATAGCTTTGGACAAATTTCCAGTCTCAATGTAAATCAGAAAAAACAGAAGCCCTATCTCTCCTCCACAGATCTGAACTAGACTATTTAAAGAACTCTTTCAATTTCTCTTGGCCTAAGACTCAAATAAAATACCTAGGTATAAATATTACTCCCAAATTATTGGACCTATACAAAGCTAACTATATCCCTCTTTTCAAGGAATTGACAGTGGACCTTAACAAGTGGACTAAATATCAAACCTCATAGACAGGCTGAATTAACTTGATAAAAATAAATATCCTCCCCAGAATTCTTTACTGCTTTTGATCCTTACCTGTTAAGGTTTTTAAGGTTGTAACTAAAGATCTTGATAATTTCCAGAAACCAAATCTCTACGTTTATTTGGCGCAATGAACCCCCCAGGAATTGTAAATTCTTTAATGTTTAGACAAAAGAGCAAAAGTGGGCTTTCCTGTCCAAATTTAAAGTTCTACTATAGAGCAGCTACATTTTCCTTCTTACCACTAGCTCACTCAGTAGTTCATCAACCCATCTTGGTGTTCATGGAAAACTGTCAAATAAACCCTCTTTTGTGGGATAAGATAATCTGGCTTCCTAAATCCCAACGTCCACATTCCAAATACCCTATTCCGATGATCAAACTCTCCTTAACAAGCTTGACATAGGCCAAGTCCAGGTGTCAACTAGTAATGGACCTCTCTCCTCTTATACCTATATTTGCTTCCCCCCACTTCCTCAAAGACCTCCCAATAGAATCAAAATTATGGTGGACCTCGAGGGGCCTCGACAGACTAGATCTGCGCTTTACTGAAGACTAATTCTTACTTTCAAACAAATGAGAGACAAATTTGAATTACCACTTAGAGAACACTAACTACTTGCAGGTTTAGATACTATATTACAAGTACAATGAGGACCCTAGGCCTCCCAGAGATAGCTGGTTTTCCCGCATATGTAAGTACGCCTCATTAACAAGGGGCATTATAGGCTTACTATATGAAACTCTTACTTCTGCCCCTACAAACCACAACCCGAAATCCATAATTAAATGGGAGGAAGATCTTGATCAGATTTGGGACATAGATCAATGGGAACAAACCTGCAACAAGTTAGCAATGGGCTCTTTGAATTACAACCTATTGGAATCTACTTTAAAAAGTCTCCATATAATTTATATCACTCCAGATAGGCTTCATAAAATGAAACCCCAAGAAAGTGCAAACTGCTTTAGAGGGTGCCCAACTTTGGGGACCTTTTTGCATACCTGGTGGACCTGTCCCAAAGCTCAAACTATGTGGATTAAGGTGTCTCAATTAATCTCCAATCTTTTTCAAACCCTGATTACACCTTCCATTGAACTTTGCCCTTTGAGTTTTCATTACTCTTCCCTTTCAAAATCCCAAAATAAACTACTCCAATTTATCATCCTGGCCTCCAAAAGTCACATATCTAAAAATTGGAAAAATACTAATCTCATCTTTCAAGAAATAATTAATAAAATTAACTACATTATGGTAAATGAAAGATTGTCACATATTATCTCTGATACTCTCCCCTCCTTTTTTAAAACATGGGAGACTTGGGTGTGCTCCCCCCACATAATTATTTCAAAATAGGGAGATCAAACTCTCTCCACCTTTTACTCTCCAATACCTTGATTTGAGGTGTTGTGGGCTGGGGGGCTTTGGAACCGGTGCACTATTTTACATTCCTAACCCACACAATTTAGCTGGACCGAACATTAATCAGTGGGAGAATACACCTTCCCTACTTCCCTTCCCTTTAAAATTTAGAGTAGTATATCACACTTAAGCATGTCTTTGTACGCCTAATAGTTATTTACTTCACGATTGTTATATTTAAACATATGTACAAAATACTGTTTGTTGATATCCAAATGTGTGAGTTAATAAAAATGATTGAAGAGAAAAAATATATAGAAAATATAAGAAAAAAGACTTTTTAAATAACTGATAAAGCTCCTTTAAAAAGGAATGAATGTTATGTAAAGAACAGAGTTAAAAATATGCTTGTACCAACAGCATGCTATATCTCTGTTCTTTCTCAATTTGTAATTGCATGTCTGTGTCTATTTTCAATTTAATATATTTATTATCACTAAATTGAACATGTCTTTTGTTAAAATATTCTCTCGTTTTTGAGTACTTGTTAAAATATATTTGGTTATTACGGTATTACTACTTTTAATTTCAGCTCTGTATCTTCCATCTCTCTTACTATAGTCTACCCAATACCTATTTTTTCCTTTCTTTATAATCCATAGTGTCTCTCTAAATTGTTTTAATGGTTTTTGACACTTATTTCCTTTTCTATTTTTTTTTTTACTTTTTTAGTTTTGTTAAATGATGTCCCATATTCTTCTATGCGTTTATAGTCCTTTGTGAGTTCAATTATACTCTGTATCTGTTTATTATTTTTTATCATATTATATCTAAATGATGATTAATTTCATAAGGTTAAATGCCCGTTTCTGAAATATTCCATCTCTTTCTAGAATCCTTAGAATCTGCTTCAATGGTAAGTTTGGTTCAAACCTATCCAGCAGAATTGTACGGTCCTTGTACAGCTCTGATAGCAGCAGATGTACCAACACAGGAACCAAACCCAGGAGCCTGCTTCAGCAGACCATAATATCAAGAACACCATATAATAGGTTAAGTCACAGACTGAAACTTACACCTTGTTTATGTAAGTACATATACAACTGTCACATTTTATACCATTTTCTGGCACACAGGCTGGCTAATCACAGCAAGTCCCATCCCTATTATATTTAGGGGGGGCTGAGTGAGTTATCACCAGATAACAACACTGTAACATAATAGGCTGCACCTGCTTACTGGGAAACCCTGTACAATGATTATTTATGAGATTATCTATGAGACTACAGTTTTGAGTGTTGGCTGATGCAATAGCCTGCAGAATAGCTAATATGTTCTTTACAACAATTCGTATAATATGAAAAATATTACATAAACCAACATACATATAAAAGTGTAATCATATTTTAACCATAAGCACTAAGAAATACATAACCATAATAATAAAAATAGTCCATGGTGTTAAAACAGTTCAGTAACGCCCCTGGGCATGACAGTTACATTTTCTGTGTTAATAAAACTTTGCTTGTAGCTTAAAGTGGTAAAAACACAACTATTTAACTTGTTTTAGACATTCAAATGTGAACACAGATGTACTATTTATTTACTATATATATATATATATATATATATATATATATCACATATATAGTTGTGAGCATACGAGCTATTGCTCACACTTGTGGGCAAGAACTGCGTCCCTCGCGAAGCGAGGGGCGTAGTTCCCCGCAAATGCGGGGTGAAGCAAATGCGGGGTGGAGCATCCCAACGTCCCCGCAAATGCTGATCCTCGCGAAGCGAGGGGCCGCATTTGCGGAGGTGGAGGCTCCAACGTCGGCTGTGTTTCCGCAAATGCGGACTCTCGCAAAGCGAGGGGCCGCATTTGCGGTGGTGGAGCATCCCAACGTCCCCGCGAATGCGGATCCTCGCGAAGCGAGGGGCCGCATTTGCGGTGGTGGAAGGTCCAACGTCGGCAACACACACACACACGCAAGACTTAACAAAAAAAAAATCAAAGGCTCCTCGCACGACTTAGAAAAAAAACAACTGCATCGTACACCTAAAAGCCAACTGCGTCCCTCGCAAAAAAAATACGTCCTCATCGCAAAAAAATACGGCCGCGAAACGAGCTCTTCCCAACATGCGAAACTGGCCGAAAACGACGCGCATGAAAACATCAGAAACACAAGAAATAAACACCACGAACACATAAAAAGCTTACTTACAGCAAGGGGGGGCATCCGGCACCTCGAAAAGTTAATTTACACGTCCATTTAAGTCCAAAAGAACGAGTTTAAACTGCTGAAAATCACCTAAGCGAGAGAAAAAATGGCCGCCGAACAAAACAAAAACGAAGCTTCAGACGTAACTATACTACAGTGACTCGCAAGACTGAAACACATACTATGCGGAACGTACCACACTGATATTAACCACCATTTTGAAAACTAATACGCACAAAATGGCGGATGGTATGCAAATTGTAAGCTGGAACGCAAATAGCGCATGCGTATTGCGTTCTAACTGTCTGAGGCACTTGAAAGTTTATAAATACTGCCTACTTTCCAGAAAATTCTACATTTCTACTCAGGTGATGAATGGAGTGACTGCATAGTTAACTGCTGTTGTTACTTGAGAAGAGAATTGTTTCCTAA
Source organism: Discoglossus pictus (assembly GCA_027410445.1). Taxonomy (NCBI): domain Eukaryota; kingdom Metazoa; phylum Chordata; class Amphibia; order Anura; family Alytidae; genus Discoglossus; species Discoglossus pictus. Next base: position 84,752,407 of record CM050163.1, read on the forward strand.
TTTCCTACTTTACATTGTGCAAATTAGAACTGAGAGGTAAGCTATAATATATTACATTTTATTATCAAGACAGGACAAAAAAAAAAAAAACTTAAAGTATGAAAATGTCATTCATGTATAGTGTGGCACGCACGTTTATGTGTATAGCCCCTACAACAAACTAATCATAACCCAAACTAATTAAACAACTATATTTATATGACAATAAAAAAAAAAATTACTATTAAAATGTGATTCATGTATAGTGATATGTGACACGCACATATATGTGTATCATGCATAGTGACATGTCACACGCACATTTATGTGTGTAGGCCCGAAAACAAACTAATGTTAATTGAAACTAATTAAAGAAGTATATTTAAATTACATAAATTTATTGTAATTCAATATATCACCTAAAGCTCAATCTTTCTCCTTTTTTTTACTATTCAAACAGACTCTGCATCAACAGCGTCACTCAAGAATTTGCACCGTGCATTGTGAACCACAACACCAACAAAGAAGAAGAGGTAAGATAGAAAAATACATTACATGCTGAAAAAGACCATGCTTTGCTAAATCAAAACGAAGAAATATACAATTAACCATTTCACTTTCTTTTTCAAACAGACACTACAAGAAGACCGGCGGATTAAGATTGCCAGGAGGGGACCCTCTGTCATTCGACACTTCAATCAAGGCAAAGTATAACAAGTACAAAAAATAAAGGAACTATATATGTTTAATGGCCGCCAATATAACAAATGCAGCACCCAAAAAGTAGTGAACACAAAATAGGATAATGATAAAAACATTGCCATAATATCCAAAATAGAAAAAAACATTCATTTGCACTGTAGAAAAACATTAAAGCTTCATAAAAAACACTAATTAAGCAAATCAAGTATGCAACATATAGTAGACACAAAATAGGATTGTACAAAAAAATCACACAAACAAATAGCAAACTAAATTAATATTCTTCTTTAATGTTTAAGAACCTATAAGCCTTACAAAGAAGCCTAAATAAGCATACTAAAAGTGGTAGACACAAAACAGGATTGTACCAAAAATCACACAAACACATAGCAAACTAAATGAATATTCTTCTTTAATGTTTAAGAACCTATAAGCCTTACAAAGAGGCCTAAATATGCATACTAAAAGTGGTAGACACAAAACAGGATTGTACCAAAACTCACACAAACACATAGCAAACTAAATTAATATTCTTCTTTAATGTTTAAGAACCTATAAGCCTTACAAAGAAGCCTAAATAAGCATAACAAAAGTGGCAGACACAAAACAGGATTGTACCAAAGATTACACAAACACATAGCAAACTAAATTAATATTCTTCTTTAATGTTTAAGAACCTATAAGCCTTACAAAGAAGCCTAAATAGGCATACCAAAAGTGGTAGACACAAAACAGGATTGTACCAAAAATCACACAAACACATAGCAAACTAAATTAATATTTTTCTTTAATGTTTAAGAATCTATAAGCCTTACAAAGAAGCCTAAATAAGCATACCAAAAGTGGTGGACACAAAAAGGATAATGCTAAAAACATTGCCATCAGATACAAAATAGTACAAACATTCATTTTCACTGTAGAAAAACATTTAACCTTCATAAAAAAGACTAATTAAGCAAATAAAGTATGCAACATGTGGTGGACACAAAACAGGATTGTACCAAAAATCACACAAACACATAGAAAAGTTAAATAATATTCTTCTTTATTGTTTAAGAACCTATAAGCCTTACAAAGAAGCTTAAGTAAGCATACCAAAAGTGGTGGACACAAAACAGGATAATGCTAAAAACATTGCCATCATATCCAAAATAGCAACAAAAAAAAATTATACTGTACAAAAACATTTAACCTTCATAAAAAAGACTTATTAAGCAAATAAAGTATGCAACATATGGTAGACACAAAATAGGATTATACCAAAAATCACACAAACACATACCAAAGTAAATTAATATTCTTCTTTACTGTTTAAGAAGCTATAAAGCTTACAAAGCCTAAATTAGCATAGCAAAAGTGGTAGACACAAAACAGGATAATGCTAAAACCATTGCGATCATATCCAAAATAAGAAAAACAGTTATTTAACAATACAAAGAAACTACCGCTACAATGAACTACAAGCACATATAAACAAACTGTTGATAATAAAAAATGTAAAAAACCAAACTTAACATCTCAAACTAAACTAATTATACATTATTTTCTTTTACAGATTAACATGGCTACTAACGAGAGCAAACAAGAAAAGATAAGAGGGCAAGCTAGAGAACGACAACAGAGATGGGCCAACCAGCAGACACCAGAGGAGAAAGAAATTTGGCGAGAAAAAGAACGCAAAATAATTGCAAGCAAAAGACTATCAGCTGCAAAAATTAAAGATACACCAAAAAAAGATAATAAGAAAACAAAGGATTTAGAAACGGTTCCTGAAATGTCAAATACGTATATTAATAATTAAACAACTTTCCAAACATACACATCTCATTGCCGTCATTTTTTGACTGGCAAGTCGCTAGTATACATATATATATTTATAGAGGTGAGAGCGATGAAGAGTTTTCTCCAGAAAATAGAGAGTTAACTTAATGGAGCAGTGCTAAGCGACTAATTGAACCTGCAGGTGTTGTAAGCCTGTTAAGGGCACACACAGAGAGACGGGTGGGGTGCCCCTGCAACTAGGCTCTGTTTGGCCTACCAGAGTGAGGCCAGGGCCTCACACAAGCTAAGAAGGATGCTTGTAGTTATCTGCCAGTGAGAGTGAAGGCAGTGTTTTGACTTTGTCTGCTGGAAGCAGAAATTGAGAGCAAACTGAGAATTCTGGTACTAGGATTAGAGTAGCTGCAGAGAAAAAGGATTTGTGCCTCATAGAGCATTTACAGAGGAGACTGTTTGCTGCAGAGGAGCTGCTGCAAGGATTTTGCCGCAGCAGTTATTACAGAGGTGACTGATTGGTGCTATCCCAGCGATTGGAGCAGGGGATCCATTACAGCTGAGAGAGACTGGATGTAAAGGTACAGGACACTTTAAACTATTGAATATGGGCTGTTCAAAGTCTATATGTTTTTACCTGGAGGCCGAGAAGCGGCTTCAGGGCTAGCGAGGGTGTTCCTGATGTTAAGCCAGTACGTTTACGTAGATGTTTATTTCATGTTGAAAATCAGCTATTTTTGTTTGTTTGAAAAACTTTTATTATTAAAAGAGATAAAAAGCACTTTGGGACTCTATGTGTTTATATGAAGTCACAGAAAAAAAACAGTAGCCAAAGGCCACATTGCACAGAGCTCTGAAGGATGCTATAGATTCGTATAGATTGTTTTGAATTTTGCCTTATTGTAATGTATTAATGCTGCTATTAATTTATATAACTTTTCATTAATTCTCATCTATTACTTGTTTTACAATGCTATCCATGCCATATATATATAAAAGTTAAAAGTAACAAAAAGAGAAATAAATGAATGTAGTTAGAAACACAATTATTTAACAATTTGAAATGATCACCTCAATCAATCAGTATAATTTATATATCAGTTATATCCATTGTCAATCCCAAAATTAAACTTGCAAGTGTTTGTAGTTAATTTCCAACACTGCTTTAATGTGCAAACATCTTTCTATTTAAGATTAAATATATATTTATCGTGTGAGTTTCATCTTATGATTTTTATACTACAGTATTACATAGAGATGTTTTCACAGTACTCACATCTACCAGTTGTAAACTACCCCTGGTATATGAACAAATAATTGGCAAGTTCTCTAATACATCTTTCCAGCTTTGTTTCTTCCAATTAATTTGGTGAACAAAAATAAAAGAAACCTACATAGTGTAATACAATTTATTAAAACATTAATAGAGGCAAAATTAGCCTTATACCTTTTCAGGGGGGAATTAACCACACCTTTTCGACACCCAGTAGTACTGTCCTGTGGTATGGTGAGTATACAAGCCCACTTCAGTCGGTCTCCGCAAGTGTCTTACTCACCTTTCTTCCACCGAAACTTAACAATGGAAGCCTCAATGCCACACTCTACCTATAAAGCATTGCACCTTACACCTTTCTCAAAGATGAAGGGTTAGATGGTATAGGTCCTTTAAATACCTGATACTGGAGTCCATATTTTTTTTTTTTTTTTTAAGTAAAATATTTTAAAAATTAATATTTGCAGTAGATTTTCTTCTTATATTGCCAATCTATACAATATACTAGTAATTTCACCATTTCCAAGTACATATATTTACTTTATAATGGTTATTGCCCTGGATTTTTTTATAGGATGTGACCAATAATACATAGTACTTTTATTTAGATCAATGTTAAAATTGTAATAATCTTTTATTTTATGTTTTATAACCATGCACCTAAAATGTCTATTATCAACTCAACTCGCCGTGTTTGGAGGAGGAGGAATGCTGCCTATAACTCCAAGAACACCATCCCCACCATCAAACATGGAAATATTATGCTTTGGGGGTGTTTTTCTGCTAAAGGGACAGGAAAACTGCACCGCATGAAAGGGACGATGGACGGGGCCATGCACCGTCAAGTCTACAAAGAGGAGAGGGACAAAATCCCTCCTGAGATGTGTGCAAACCTGGTGGCCAACTACAAGAAACATCTAGCCTCTTTGAATGCCAACAGGGGTTTTGCCACATACTACTAAGACGAAGGGGTCAAATACTTATTTCCCTCATTGACATGCAAATCAATTTATAACTTTTTTGACATGCGTTTTTCTTGTTTGTTTTTTTCTTGTTATTCTTTCTCTCACTATTAAAATACACCTACCAAAAAATTATAGACTGATCATTTTTTTGTCAGTGGACAAACATTCAAAATCAGCAGTGGATCAAATACTCCCCCCCCCCCCCCCCACACACTAAGGGCCTCATTCTATTAGCGGCCGCAGCCGTTGCGGGGCCGCAAGGACCGGCCGCAAGCTATTCGGCTATTCTATTCCCTTACGGCCGGGGGCTCCGGCAGGCTTGCGGCCGGTTCCTTGCTATCTCTTGCGGCCGCTCGCGCTGGAGGAAAGCCTTTGATCTAAAACGGCCGCAAGAGTTTCGGCCGTAAGAAATTCCTATTTGCAATTCAATTGCTCCGGGAACCCTCTCTGCAAGGCTAAAAACGAGCCGCTGCTTACTTGCAGCAAAGAGGTCCCGCTAGCACCAATTAAGCACATAAAATAGCCCAAATAAAGCCATCCTGCACTTTGAGAAGACTATAAAGGGATTTTAGGTGTTAGAAAAAATAGCACATAATTATCCTATACTCAAATCCGTAAAATATTTTATTTTTAATATCCGTAAAATATCCATGTAAAAAGTCCAGAGTGCTTGGAGCACCTCAGACCCGCCCACGCCGCAGCCGGAAAATAAACAGTTAATTTGAACTCGGGTTTGGGCTGATGTGCAAGCTTGAGAGTGGGTTACTTTAAATCCTCATGCCCCCCAATATGATCCCTAGCATTTACAGAGCTGTACAGTGCAGGCTTGAATTTATTTTTGCGTTTTTAGATTTCACAGCTTACGGACGGTTCCAAGATATGCGGCCGGCCGTAAGAGGAGATCCTTGCGGGGCCGTATAATAGAATCGCGAGTTAACAGAACCCCCGCAAGGAATCGCAGCCTTACGGCCGATTTACGGCCGCTAATAGAATGAGGGCCTATATATATATATATATATATATATATAATGTGTGTGTATATCCACGTATTAGAATTCTGCAGCACACAGCTAATTTATTAGTGTTTTTAGAGCAAAATGGAGAATAGTAATAAACATGCCCTTGAGCACCCAGGGGTGCCTAAGAAGTTTGTGCCTAAGGTTACCATATATGTAGGTACAGCCCTGGACAGATGGTCATGTTCTCTGCCCACCAGTTACATCAGAGGGCAGATGAAGGCCGCAGGAGTCTCTAAAGCTCACTGCTGTTGGTCACCCCTTTGCCAATCCCTGTTAGGAAGTATAATGAGGGACAGTAAAAAAAATGTGAGTTGTATTTACTGCAAAATGTTCTTCAGGTCAGCTTGATATGGAGTTGGTGTGGTAGGTATATGTCATTTATACATGTAATTTCTTTCTGTATTCACAGAACACTGAAGACAAAAAAAACTCACTGCATATTTAGAAATATAAATATTGCACATACAATGTTAATATATAAAGGGTTTATTGAGGATAGTTAAGATAAAAGATCATAGAACTATATGGTCAAGTATAGTCCAATCATAATCCTGGCTCTAATGAAAAAGGAAGTGATGGTGCCTAAGGGTAAAATTCTAAGCAGCATAACAGCTGGTTGTATTAGACAGTGATACGTTGAAAACTTTAACACAGAACATTAGCAAAATGTTGTGTTTTTTAGTGTATACAATTCTAATGAAATTATCCATCCAGAGCCAGACTAGTAAAGAATAACATTCTAGATAGAAAGTCATAGCCAGCTAAAAAAAGCAATTAAGGAAGTGTTTGGTGGGAAGTGACATACAGGGGGGGGGGGGGGGGGGAGTATTTGATCCCCTGCTGATTTTGAACGTTTGTCCGCTAACAAAGAGATGATCAGTCTACAATTTTAATGGTAGGTGTATTTTAACAGTGAGAGACCGAATAACAAAAAAAAAAAAAAAAAGAAAAATGCATGTCAAAAAAGTTATAAATTGATTTGCAGGTCAATGAGGGAAATAAGTATTTGACCCCTTTGACTTAATACTTGGTGGCAAAACCCTTGTTGGCAATCACAGAGTTCAGACCTTTCTTGTAGTTGGCCACCAGGTTTGCACACCTCATTCTATTATCGGCCGTAAATCGGCCGTAAGGCTGCGATTCCTTGCGGGGGTTCTGTTAACTCGAAATTCAATTATACGGCCCGCAAGGATCGCCTCTTACGGCCGGCCGTATATCTTGAAACCGGCCGTAAGCTCTGAAATCTAAAAACGCAAAAATAAATTCAAGCCTGCACTGTACAGCTCTGTAAATGCTAGGGATCATATTGGGGGACATGAGGATTAAAAGTAACCCACTCTCAAGCTTGCACATCAGCCCAAACCCGAGTTCAAATTAACTGTTTATTTTCCGGCTGCGGCGTGGGCGTGTCTGAGGTGCTCCAAGCACTCTGGACTTTTTACATGTATATTTTACGTATATTAAAAAATATATATTTTACGGATTTGAGTATAGGGTAATTATGTGCTATTTTTGCTAACACCGAATATCACTTTATAGACTCTGCAAAGTGCAGGATGGCTTTATTTGGGCTATTTTATGTGCTTAATTGGTGCTAGCGGGACCTCTTTCCTGCAAGTACGCTGCGGCTCGCTTTTAGCCTTGCAGAGAGGGTTCCCGGAGCAATTGAATTGCAAATAGGAATTTCTTGCGGCCGTTTTAGATCAAAGGATTTCCTCCGGCGCGAGCGGCCGCAAGAGATAGCAAGGCACCGGCCGCAAGCCTGCCGGAATCCCCGGCCGGAGGGGAATAGAATAGCAGAATAGCTTGCGGCCGGTCCTTGCGGCCCCGCAACGGCTGCGGCCGCTAAGACTGGCAGTCATTTTGTGTTTCTTCCATTTGCGAATAATCGCACCAACTGTTGTCACCTTCTCACCAAGCTGCTTGGCGTTGGTCTTGTAGCCCATTCCAGCCTTGTGTAGGTCTACAATCTTGTCCCTGACATCCTTGGACAGCTCTTTGGTCTTGGCCATGTTGTAGAGTTTGGAATCTGATTGATTGATTGCTTTTCTGGATGTTGTGTTTTATACAGGTAACAAACTGAGATCAGGAGCATTCCCTTTAAGAGAGTGCTCCTAATGTCAGCTCGTTACCTTTATAAAAGACACCTGGGAGCCAGAAATCTTGCAGATTGATAGGGGATCAAATACTTATTTCCCTCAATGACCTGCAAATCAATTTAGAACTTTTTTGACATACGTTTTTTCTGTTTTTTTTGCTTTTGTTTTGTTATTTTATCTCTCACTGTTAAAATACACCTACCATTAAAATTATAGTCTGATCATTATAGACTATCAATATAGACGTTCTCCCACTGTATAGAAAAGAGCTGCATAGACTTATGTTAGAATCTCAAACTTGGATTTTGGAGAATTTGAAGAAATAATGGAATGAGAAGCAAAGAATGAGTAATGAAGTAGAAGAACCTGGTGACAACATGAATGATGGATTGGAATAAGGACTGTTAAGTGGTGGCATGGACAATTATATATCAACTGCAGTATTGAAGGTGGTTCATGATGAGAGGACGCTCACACTTTGTGTGAAAATGATGAAGGGCTATTTTCTGTACATTAAACTAATCAGATGAGACTGTGAGAGAGCATCAGAAATGAGGAGAATAAAGGCAAAAGTAATATAAATATTTTGGTCTTTTACAGGTTTGATTGTTCCAGTCAAATCTTAAAATCACACCCACAAACCGTAATGTAGGCCCGATTTGTGCTCCATGTGATACTCCCGGAGCGCCCTTCATATTTGTGATTTTATGTTTTAGATAAATAAATACACTGTAATTTTAGATTGTAAATGTGAGAGTTTTCAATCTTGCAAGGTGCTTTAGGGAAAGCACTATGGACACTGGATCCTAAACTCAAAAACAGAGCCCTCCATTCTTTTGCTAAGTGTAAAGTTTTTGCCATGTACTTAACTCCTGTAAAGCACGGAATATGTTGGTGTGTTGCAAATAAACAATAATAATAATAGTAATAATAATAATAATAATAGTGTAATTTTAGAGACTTTACTATCGATTGCCTTGTATGATGTCTCTATTCCAAAACTGATTTTGTCAGCCTGTGCATGAAAAGTCTATCCATCAAGAGAAAATAATAACACTGGAGATCTTCTTGAGGTCTGGGAATAAGGATTTGCCTAGTCTGAGCTTTAAAGAGCAACAGGCAGTAAGACATGTAGACTGATCTGTAGCATGTCGGATTGCAAATAAATTCTGGGACCTAAAAGTTGCTATTTTGTGAATTTTAATGTAAACATTTTATATTCCAAAATTGGTAGAGAAATGATAGAAATACAAATAATATTGAAATTAACCCAATGATACATGCGAGAATATAAGAAATTGTATATGTGGTTTCCTGGTCTTCATCTACAGACAAGAAATTGCTCCAATTAGGTGAGTTTTTGAAATGTATACATAGACAACTGAATTACCTCAGCTTCTATAGGGAAATAATTTAACTGTGCACACAGACTAATTGATTGCCCACATCAAGTAATAATATGTATGAGAAGGGGAATTAATTACCTGGATAATACACTTTATTAAATCAGTTTCAGCAAAGGAAATCGTTTTTGAGAAATTACCCTAAATTATTCATACTTTGGAAGTTCTTTGGTCCAGTACTGTTTTTTTTTAAGAATTTTTTTTGAAAATGTAACATGTTAAACACATGTTACAGAGTTACAGAGATATTAAATTAGCCAAGCCCGCAACAGACGTGGCTGACATCCAAACAGTTCTTGCGTGTTTAATGTGAGGCTGTGAACATGATCAATTAGTCAGACCCGTAGTTACGGGTTTAGACGGAGCCAATAGTAAAAGAGATCATGATCATTACGTCACTAAAAACTGGAGGTTAGATTTCAATCCCTTATGGGTTTGAATTACAAGTTGTGATCGGACCCGCATTTCAGAAATAATGCAATAATAATAAACTAGCTAATTGCCCGTCAAAAAATGACGGCAATAAAATTTGAAGGCATTGCCAATGCTGTTTGCCACACAATGCAATGTTTTGCCCCGTCTGAGCACCTTTGGCGCTAATCGCTAGACCTGCGCTGAGCGCTTTTGGCGCTCATCGCGTGGCTCACAATGAGAGCCTTTGGCGCTCATTGTGAGCCTGTCCTCCCATCTACTTCACCGCTCATTGCAGGCCTCGGCAACTTGCAGCTTACCATGTGACTCTTTCCATCATCTCCCCCTGTCCCTTCTCTGCTGTGTCTCTGCTGTATCTTTGCGTGGCGCGCGCTGACTGCCGTTTATTTTTACAGTCCTGCGTGCCTGGCATAGTTGGAGTAAGTGTTACTGTATTTGCCGTTGTGTATTAATTATTATTTTTTTTTATTAATTAATTAATTAATTAATACATTAATATACTTTACCTTTTTGTAATTAATATCCAGCAATCAATATCCTAAAGAGCTACCAATCTCTTTGAAATTTTCGGGCAACAGAAAATGTACAGTTGAACTGTTCATCACCTGAGGAGGAAGTGTTAGAAATTTGCAAACTGCAGTATATATAATCTGCGTGCGCAAGGCAAAACCATCTGTTTAAGTGGGAAAACCGCCATTTCAGATTCGTAATGTTGTTATTTGCAAGTTAGTGTTGCAAAATGGAGGCGATTGTCTAAGTCTTACCTGCCTCGCTAGCATTTTGCATCCATCGTATTGGTATATTTTGAAAATCGTACGTGCCTGGCAGTGAGTTGCGTGTTATGCCCTCATTTTGCCTCGTTTTAATTTTTTTCAGCTGTCATTTTTTTTCTCGCTTAGCTGATTTCTAATCTTTAATAAATGCCAAATATGCCTCAAATTAACTTGAAACCTCACTCACAGGCTACCTGTCAGCTTTTTTTGCCCCCGAGATTCCAAGGTCGGAATTTTTTTTCCGAAGTACTGCGTTCTTCAACTACTTGCAGCCTCAGTCCCGAGTTCCTCAACGACTCGCCTCACTTTGCGAGGCTCGCAGGAGCACCTTCAGTGCACATTTCAGCCTAAGTCCTGCGTACTTCAATGCCTCAAGCGTGACGACAACTCGCAGTTTGACAACTATTATATGTGATCAGTAAATATTATATTCTAGTCAATGCGAGTTCCATTACATGTATTAACACATTGATTGCACGGAAATTAAACAGAAAAAAAAGTATTTTATATTGCAGATTTGCGACTTCCGATTTCAACAGCCTGTAGTGGTTTTCCGCCTGTAACCCGCAGATTGTTTGCAGGTAGCTGTAAGAAACCAATTTAGTAGCCTTAAGGGGCCTATCCTGTTTTGTGTGCGCCTTTGTGGAAGCGCGCTGCAGACGACTCTATGAACGCCATCTAGTTGCGAAAAATAGGTACTACATCTCAACCCCCTGACCCTAACCACCTAATCAATTAACGGGCGTAGTAGCTCAGTTATAGCAGTAGATGGCTCTCTGAGCGCGCACGCGATTCAAGAGTAGGTGGGAGCGCGATGTTCTGACTAACAGCGGCGCACACAAAACAGGATAGGACCTCCATAAGTCTAGGGCTACGGTTTTCACGTTGGGGGAATTTAATAGGTCTACTAGTCTACAGTTTAAATTAACCCAACCACCTCAGGAAGTAGCAGGCAGCGGCAGTCAAGAACACAAAATGAATGCCTGCTTCAATGAGAAAAATACATAAAAAAACTACAAAATTGAAGGTTGTATTTAGTTGTTTTTTTTGCAACATTGAGTCCATTATCATTTTTAATTAAACAAAAGACGAACTTGACCCTTTATCTAGGGCACTTTATTAATTAGTAACAAGAGCAGTTTTAAAGGGTCAATGAAGTTCCAAATTGTGAGTGTAATATGACACACAAGACTAACATTAGGATAAAAATGGTAGCATTGTGTATTAAATTTGGGAGAAAATGGTAAGAATATGGGCAAAATATGTGGATGAAGTGAATTAGAAATGCAAGGGATAATGAGAGGGCATAATGGTGAAGAGGGAGGACACATGAGCGTTATAAGAGTGAGAATAGAGAGATAATTAGGGAGGTGGAGGGAGTAACAATGAAGGAGGAACATGCAAGTCTTGAGAATAAACAGGCAGGACAGAATGAGGCGGGGAGAGAGAAAATAATGCAGAGAAAGGATGGAAACAGATATAATGAGTGATATAATTGGTGTCAAGAAGCATTGTAGACGTGAACAATATGAGGAAGGAAGAGACAATAAGGTAAAATGAAGGCAGGATGAAAAAATATAAAAGGTACAAGGAATGGAGGCTGTGAGAGAGGAAGTAGCAGCTTATTCTTTTCATATTATCTGAATAATATTTTCCACTATTCTCTCTTGCAATGGTTACCAAAAAAATGGGCAACTTAAGATCCAAAGGATTTGGCTCGGGCATGCCCTGCATCACACAGAACAAAAAATGAAGTGTAAAAAAATGATGGCTAAATGATCGAATTAACTGATAGAACAGGGCCTTGCTGTGTGTGGTGGGTGGTCAGTACTCAGGGAGGCGCCCTCTTGCTGCAGCTGGGGGGAGCAGGCTTGAGGCCTGTACTATCCCAGTCCTTCATTACTCACTTGAGTGCCCTTGTTTAGTTCCCTTTCAACTGCCCACTTTATATTGGCTTCATTACACTACTGCTCCATTTGTGATGTAAATGGAGAAACTCGGGGAAGTTTTTCTTTTGGCCTTGTCTGCAAAAGAATACGGAGAAGTATTCAAAACGTATTAACACAAATCAATGGCACTAATAAAGGCAAAATCTCCTTAGCAACATAATCTTCATTGCAAAAGGAGAACGGAGAGCATTTAGCAGAACAGCAGCCTGCACGGAATAAGCATTTGCCTGGAAGAATTTAACACAATGCTAAAAAGACATATTTGGAGAAAAAAAGCCTCAAATCAACTCACAATGAACAGTTACTTTTTTTTTACTTCAAAAGTTCACAATTGGCTACATTAAATCTCTTTTGTGTGTTTTTGAAAAGGGACTGATATGCAATGTATTTTAGCAAAGTGAAATTACGACTGCGTGTGCTTTATCCTTCCCTATACAGTGCTTTTTGTAAGATTTACAAAGAGATCACATTATTCATGACAATTAGTATAAACCAGCAATTAAAAATACAAATTTGATTTGTAAAATAAATGCTATATTTTTGGAGTATTGCAATATAAAACATTTTCTTTGACTGGTTGAATTTTAAATGTCTAAATGAAAAATATATTTTATCTCTTTATTGGAAGTCTGTGAATCCTGAGTGCCGGGGATTTACCATATATACTCGAGTATAAGCCGACCCAAGTATAAGCCTAGGCACCTATTTTACCACAAAATACTGGGTAAAATGAGTGACTTGAGTATAAGCCGAGGGTGGGAAATGTGCTGCCCCCTGTGTCCCACTTGGGCCCTCTTGTGTCCCCCTCTCTCTTCCCTGTGTCTCTTCCGACCTCTCCCTTCCCTGTGTCTCTTCCCCCCTCCCTTATCACCCTCCTCAACCCCCCTTCTCATCCTCATCCTCCCTCCTCATCTTCAACCTCCCTCCTCAACCCCCCATCCTCAACCTCTCTCCTCAACCCCCCATCCTTATCCTCTCTCCTCAACCCCCCTCCTCCTCCCTCCTCAACCCCCCATCCTCATCCTCCCTCCTCAACCCCCCCATGCACCCGGTATATGCTAATGACGCGGCGCGCATGTGACGTGCCGGCACCCGGTATATGCTAATGATGCGGCGGCATGTGACGTCACATGCGCGCCGGGTCAAGGAGCGGAGGCCGGAGCAGAAGCAGGTAAGTGAGGGGAGAGGGGGAGGTATTTGGGGGGGTTTATAATGAGGATGGGGGGTTGAGGATGAGGTGGGGGGAGGGAAAGAGACACGGGGGGGTTAGAGAGACACGGGGGGGTTAGAGAGACACAGGGGGGTAGAGAGACACGGGGGGGGAGAGTGACTTGAGTATAAGCCGAGGGGGCCCTTTTTAGCCTTAAAAAAAGGGCTGAAAAACTCGGCTTATACTCGAGTATATACGGTACCTTTTTTCTTTTACGTGCATAACCCTTTTTTTTTTTTTTTTTTACATATATTTGCTCGGCTCACAAAAGTTGTCTTGATGGTGCCTCAATCTATAGGACTTTTTACAGGTTCTTCTGCTGAGATCCTGTTATCCTTTGCTAATGTTTCTACACTGAGTGGCTGGCTTACATTGCATGTAACATTGTTCATTTCCATTGGGTTACAATAATCTAATACAAATACTGGTTGTACAATCAAAGTCAACAAAAGGAATCTTTTTTTTAACCAATTCAAAAAGACCACTCTTGCACTGAGAATACTGGTGCAGTTGTGTTTGGAAGCACTAAATAAGCAAAACTAAAACAATAATGGAGAATTAGATCTTTGTGTGTGTAGTGTAAAAATAAACCCATATATCACATACAAATATACATACATGTTATTTCTCCGCACACAATATACATATACGCGTTGTTATAGTTTGTTGCTGTTTAGTCGACTCTCTGTGACTCTATGGACCACAGCAGGCCAGGTATATCTCTCAGGCACTGCCCCTCTGAGCTACATCAAGTTCATGTTCATTGCTTCAGTGACATCATGTATCCATCTCCGCCTCGGTCATCCCCTTCTTCTTGTGCCTTCAATCTTTCCCAGCATCAGTCCTCTCTAGGAAATCCTGCCATCTCCTGAAATGGCCAAAATATTTTCGTTTCAGCCTCATGATCATACCTTATTGTGAACCGTTCGTCTTGATTTCCTGATTAATTGGATTTTCTTGCAGTCCAAGGGACTCTAAGCAGTCTTCTCCAACACCACAATTCAAAGGCGTCAATTCTACAGCGCTCAGACTTCTTTATGTTCCAGCTCTCACATGCGTATGTTACTGCTGGGAATACCATAGTTTCGAACTGGGAATACCATAGTTCGAACTATGAGTATCTTGGTTGATAGTTTAATCTCTTTACTTTTTACTAGCTTGTCCAAGCTTGCCATAACTTTCCTGCCCAGAAGCAAAAATATTTTAATTTCATGACTACAGTCACCATCTGCAGAGATCTTGGATCCCAGTACTCCCATCTGGTATTCCCATCTCTTTAAGAACTTGCCACATTTTGTTGTGATCCACACAGTCAAAGGCTTTAGAATAGTCTATGAAGCAAAAGTAAATGTTTTTCTGGAACGCTCTTGCTTACTCTATTATTCAGCAGACATTGGCAATTTGATCTCTTGTGCCTCTTCCTCTGCGGAACCCGGCTTGCACATCTGGTAGTTCCTGGTCCATATATTGTTGGAGTCGAGCTTGTAGAATATTAAACATTACCATGCTGGTATGTGAAATGTATGCAATTGTTCGATTGGAGCATTCTTTGCTACTACCTTTTTGGGGGATTGAGATGTAGACTGACTTTTTCCAGTCTGTGTTGGCATAAGGCAAGTAACACTTTCACAGCATCATCCTGTAGAATTTTGAATAGTTCAATTGGGATTCTATCGCCTCCTGCAGCCTTATTATCAGCAAGACATCCTAGGGCCCATCAAACTTCGCTTTCCAAGATGCTTGGCTCCAGCTCATTGGAGAAACTACTGAGGTCATCAATGCTGTTAAGATCCTTCTTGTATAGGTCTTCAGAGTATTCCTGCCACCTCTTCTTTATCTGATCTTCTTCTGTTAAGTCCCTACCATTTTTGTTATACAACACCCTCCCAAAAACCTGCTCTCAGTACAGTATATAATGTCCAAGAGTGAATGTGCAACAATAAATATATATTTAAAGGTATATGAAGGTCACCTGTTTTTACCCTTTTCTAACAACTACTTCTTATATCAGAAACACACATTACATGGATTTATTCTATACACTTAAGAGATTTATTTTATTTAAAAAATACACTTGGTTTCCACACCCCCAGAGATGCTTACATAGGCACCTGGTACCTACCAATAGAAACACTGCATTCTGGCATGTTTTAAAATCCTATACTAACCTTCAAGCCAATGGCAGCACAATACAGAAATCCATATAGCAATGTCTGAGTTTCTCCTTGCTTTCTTGTGGAGGGGAAAACAAAACTACATATCCAATGAAAATTTGCTGCACAGTCTGACTTCCCAGAAATTGAGAAAGGAATTATACATTTTATGCTAATTTAGCCAAGGTTTGAAAGCAGTGATTCCTTCTCAAAATAGAGTCCCAGAAAACGAAACAAATTTGCAAACGTCAAGGTAAGTTTATTAATGGTTATTTTGAGATTTTTGTTCTGCAAAAAAAAAAAAATTTTCATACAGTACTGGTTCTCCTCTATCAGATGCATTCAGAATTCAGGAAATTTAAATATGCCTTTAAGTAGACAAACTTTTTTTCATCTGGTTCTTTTCCTTTAATTTTTTTTTAAACTAGAATAGTTACCATTCATGCAGCCTACTTCCTTCTTATATTTCCCAAGTCATATTGTGTGCTTGTTCCAACTTCTGTCCACTAGTTTACTGCTTGGTATACTCTCTGTGAAATTAACCTAATGCAATTTACTATGGATGTATTGGGACAGGAGCAAATTCATTTTTCAAATGGCATATGTCTATATCCACAAAGTTGAAGGACCACTTTAACACTGTAATGCTCTAACATAATGAGCTAGATGTTTTAACAAGATTCATATTCAATGATTTTATTTAAAAAAAAAGCAATGTTCAGCATGAATCTTACTTTCACAGTATCAAATCAGCTGCTGTTGGTCTCTACCTGCTAGAAGGTCATTGAGGGAGGCCACGTTGTCTAGCAGGCAGTGCTAAATCTTCAGGCACAAAGTTATATTAACACAGTGATCTGCATTGGCTGTGGACTGGTTTTAAAATATTTTCCTTTATGATCAAGCTTTTGTTGCGGTGGCAGTATCTGAATGATTTTTGGCCTTTAAATTAGTAAGAATTTTATTAGAGGGATACTAACATAATCATATGAATTCTGCACCATAATTTAGAGAGTGGAAATCATATGAAAGCATTGTTTACATGTTTAAATATTTTTTTTTTTAAATGAATCAAGGAATAAAGTAGGTATTGTCATTTTTAGACATTGCTTATATAGGTCCTGAAGCCTCCCACAATAATCTGCATAGATGAGGTTCAGTCTTTAGATTTCCAGTTTTATCTTGTGACCAAAATAAAAATTTACCCTTTAAAATAAATAATACATTAATGGCCCATTTACCTCACTGTAAGTCTCTTCATGGTGTGAATGAGCACAGTTTTTTAACTACACTAATAAAACCTAAAAAAAATAAAGTCTAAGGTGTTTTTACAAACACACTCCTGACTGCTCCATGATTAACAACATCTGCCGACACCAAGCGGTAAAGTCTGAGAGCACAAAGATTTATAGTTTTTTCCTGGACTTCAGGAATGCAGCAAGACATTAAACCCCCACTGTCATATTTAGCAGATTCCAGCAGTCCTTGCACAGATGAATTTGGGTTAACTTTTTTTGTTTTGCTTATGCTCTCTGCATTGAGCTGTTGCTGTGAGTCTGTCTGGGGCACTGCCAGTCACACATGTAAACAGAGATTTAAGTTATTAATTTCTCTGTGAAAATTTCAAAAGGTATTTCAACAAGTGTTTAGGAGTTCTTTACAGTGCTGTGCTCCAAGTTGTGCTGAATTAAGTAGGCCTTTAATATTCAAATGTACATCTGCCATTTTACAATCCAGGCATTTTACTTCTCGACTATGTGTTTACATGCTTTGTAGTAGTGAAAGTGAGCAATATAACGAACACATAGCTAATTTTGCAAATAAAACACTTTATTAAGCAATACTACATCCATATGTTCCTGCATGACCGTTAATATATTTATTTTCAGTGTTATTCTTGTGACCAAAGTGAAAAAAATAATAATAAAAAAACGCAAAGTAGCATTAATAGTTTGGACTTTTACTTTTGAAGACCAGGGAAAAATGTGTTTACACAATTTAAAATAAATAATTACTGCCATTTATTAATATTTGTATTCAGTTTTGACTGGCATTATGTCTTTGTATGTAAAAGAATTAGAAAACTGGGAGCAGTGGGAAGACAGATAAGATTCTGTACTCACTTGTCTTACAAACAGTCCTCTTCAAACTGTTCCTCGACAATGGTAGACAGCGACTAGAATAAGGTCCCATAGAATTACAGTCTAAAATGGCTTTACCCATGATACAGTCATCTAAACACACACATATTTTTTTTTTTTGCGTCCAGCTTCTGACATATTGTAATTTTTATTCTGTACTTTGTGATTTATGCTGCCGAGTGGCGGTCACCGATTGGCTAATTTGAAACAATTCACAGTCTGCGTCTTCATGAGCTGTAGATGGCTTTTAAGCACTTCTTAATAAAAGTAAATAGCTACATAGGTATATTAATAGCTACATAGGTATATTAAATTCCAAGTGAAATCCAGAAACATTTCATGTTGCTTTAATTATCCTAAATTTTTAGATAGATAAAATTAGCAGACTAGATGGGCCTTATTGGTTCTTATCTGCGGTCAAATCTATTATTCTAGATTTAAATTAATTCTAGAGCATAATAAGTAGTAGTGTTTCTGTATAACAGAGTTGTACCTAATTTGATTCAACTATTCCTATGACAAACTAATTTACCTACTTAGGCCCTCATTCAATTGCGATTTGGCCAATTGAATAGGCCTCTAAATAAGCACATAACATTTTTTTTAAAGAAGTTTTTAGTTAGTGAAAACCTTGCTTTTGGATAGATTCTTACTAACTAAATAAGCACATAACATATTTTTTTTAAAGAAGTTTTTAGAGGCCTATTCAATTGGCCAAATTGCAATTGAATGAGGGCCTTAGACTTTTATAATGGTTTATAATAAATAAAAAAGCTATGAGGTGCTGGCATAAAATTTACAGAGAGTTTAAAAATGTCCAACTTATTACTGGCAAAAGTAACCATATAAATTATTAAATTATCATTTTTATTTTTGTTTTATTAAATAAAACACATTTGCAATAAAAGTTGTTGCCATTACAGAAAACATTTCCACAAGGGAGGACATTTTTTAATTACATTTCAGAAACATATATTCATAATAATAATATGCATGATTGCTGTTTGTGTAGACCAATAATATTTATTGTTCATATTTATTTCATTTATTCATAGTCTTATTCATAGTTTCATTTATGCAAAACTAGTGCAATGGCTTCTCTGGTGTTCATTCATTTGCAAACATTTGGAATTTGTTCTAACATTAGTTTACATACTTCATAAATGTGAAGTTTCCCCGACCTAAAGTTGCCTTTTAAATGTCTATTTTTTAATTATATACATATCATCAGCATAATGAACTCTGTACAAATGCATCAGAACTAACTGGAACTATAAGGTGTCTTAAAAAGTTCACTCAAACTGTATTCTTCTAGTGGCATGATAGTGTTAAGTGGTCTTGTGTATCCTTAATAAAATGTTTCTAGTGTGCTAACATAATTAACAAGCATTAAAGGCATATCTAAGTTTCCTGGATTAATACATGTCTGCACTCTTTAGGCAAAAATCATGCTAGATATATGCAGCAGATTTCATAAAACATTTTATTTTTATAATTAAACTTCAACTTGCAAGAGCAATACCTTAAGATTATTCTATTTTTCCACAAGTATTTGGAAACTACACAAGTTTTAACAAATTTATAGTGTAAAATATTTAATATACCTGATAGTTCCTAAACAGTCACACAACATATAATACAATAAATAAATAAAATACGGTAAGTCAGATTTGGGATTATCCATTTTAATAACATACAAATATGATGACAGAACATAACTAGCCCAAGCTTATACAACTACATATATGGACATCTTAGTGTATGTACGATTGATTTTCCTTAGCTAAAAGGCGATAGTGCATACCACTGCCAGCATTGGCTATGCACACAAAAAAGGTTTAACAGCTGGAGCAAGAAAGGTATAGTTAATAATACATTATAAAACAATAGGGAACAAATAACTGTTTGTTTTTTTACAATTCAATTTTACCCACATGTTGTTAGTACTGGCTATACATCCTTTTTATAGTAATATAAAAAAAAAATAATAATAAACAGGTTCACAATTCTCTCTCGCTTATATCTGGAATTTATTAAAGAAAAGTTACAAATTCCTTAATGAAAAAAAAAGGTTTGTTATCTACCACCATGGATGTATACAATAAACTTCTATTGGTGGTTAAGAGTAAAATGTATATATTTCATAATAATAATAATAATATTAGAGTGACTTTTGTAGTGGTAATAAGCACTGAATTGCCATTTTTAACAGAGCATGTGTATTTAAAATGCTACACATCAAATACCACAGCTTTATATCTATTTTTGTAATGTAGAAATATTCAGCTTACTCCAAGTTCAAAAACAAATAATATATTTAATAAAGAGAGAAAAAAAGTCTAAAAACAAACATTATGTTGTGGTGATAATATGTGCCACATGGAACAAGTATCTGGCCTGACCCAAGTTGATTCTGTGCATAATACTAAATCATGTAAATCTAGAATGTGCAATTCTTTAATGGGGCTACCCTGTGTGTGTGACAATAATGGGGAGCTGTATCGGACATATATCAATATATGTGCATGAAGACATAGTATTCAAGCTCTGCACAGAATATGTGGTAAACAAAACAGGTCATTTGTTTAGCAGAGAATGAAAATCAAAGTTTAATGTTAGTGCAACTATGGAGGTCCTGAGCTCCAGCAGAAACATGCAAAAAAATTGCAACAAGTCTTCTATGTTATGAAGAACAAAATAACATTTTCAGTCGAACCCTCTGCAGAACCAGCTGGTGGGATTTTCTTGGATGAAGAAAGTTTCCTACTGGTGCAGTGACATCTTGGTTCCCAAAACATGACTGAAGAAAACAAGCTCTATGGATGCAAGGTTGGAATTGAAATACTGGAAAAATAAACAATGCAAACATAGAGCACATGGAAAAGTAAATTGTGTGTCAAGTGTAAATTACTTTGCATATGTAGACTTATAGTGCAAAATATTAATGATGACAATTTCTGCCCAATTCAAAAAAAAAAAAAAAAATAGCCCAAAATAAGAACATGGTGGAAGCAGGTGTTATTTGTATGATAGGAAAAACTAGAAAACAGAAAAGCAAATAGAAAAAAATAACATACATGAAATATGTATAGAGAAAAAAAAATCCACAAGATCCTGTAGAACCAAAGTTATGTCACCACTGGGAAAGCACCAAGCAAGGCACCAATGGAAAGACAAGATACTTGATTAAGTCCTTACAAACAAAAAAAAACACAATGCTAATCTGGTCGAAAAATCGGTGTCTTTGGTAAAAATTCTATCAAGATGACCTGTTGAAAAGAAGACACAATACATTAATCAACTTTCTGTCGTATCAATCATATGCAATGTATAAAATAGTGACATTTATTACCTAATTAAACTTTTCAAAAGCTCTCAAATATAGAATTTTAAAGCAAAAAGCTAACAAAAAAGGTCAACCCAAACAAACACCAAAGAAGCTCCTTTTCAGTTGAGGTCATTAGATGATGCTGCACAGTATGTGTTTAAGGGCAATAAACAACAACACCCACAAAGTATCAAAAGAAGGATACAAACATATGGTTGACAGGTCACTAAATCTGTTAAAGTAAGCACTGGCTAATTATTAACGGACAACCTCATCTAAACAGTTCATCACATTTGTATCACAAAACAAAAGGTCAATTCCTTTGATAGTACCTTCACAATGAAACTATGACTTACTGCTAATCATGTCTTTTTAAGAACTAATTAATGACTATGAATGTCAAAGGGCTATTATAGAGTTGCCTTTATGAATACTTAATTGACCTTCCGGAGGTCAATTAATTATAAAATAGAACCAAGTGGCACATTTTGTTCGTAATTAAAACAATTGTCAGATGGATGAGCCACAAACTTTCAACCCCTTAAGTAAAATTTTCTCTTATAAAAAGATTACCTTTTATGATGCACTCATAAGAACAAATGGTGTAAAGCCAACTAAAGTGAATAAAAAAAATAATAAAAAAATCCCCCTATAAATGCATTTTTGCCTATATAAATAATGGTAAATGGGCTTAAATAGATATGTATAACTACAGAAGAAAAATGCAATACATATGAAAAAATATAAAATATTACATTTTTGATATACACTACTCACAAATACAGTGGATATAAAAAGTCTACACACCCCTGTTAAAATGTCAGGTTTCTGTGCTGTAAAAAAATGAGACAAAGATAAAAATCATTTCAGAACTTTTTCCACCTTTAATGTGACCTATAAACTGTACAACTCAATTGAAAAACAAACTGAAATCTTTTAGGTAGAGGGAAGAAAAAATATAAAAATAAAATAATATGGTTGCATAAGTATGCACACCCTTAAACTAATATATTTATTGAAGCACCTTTTGATTTTATTACAGCACTCAGTCTTTTTGGGTATGAGTCTATCAGCATGGCACATTTTGACTTGGCAAGATTTGCCCACTCTTCTTTGCAAAAACACTCCAAATCTGTCAGATTGCGAGGGCATCTCCTGTGCACAGCCCTCTTCAGATCACCCCACAGATTTTCAATCGGATTCAGGTCTGGGCTCTGGCTGGGCCATTCCAAAACTTTAATCTTCTGGTGAAGCCCTTCCTTTGTTGATTTAATATGTATGCTTTGGGTCGTTGTCATGCTGAAAGATGAAGTTCCTCTTCATGTTCAGCTTTCTAGCAGAAGCCTGAAGGTTTTGTGCCAATATTGACTGGTATTTGGAACTGTTCATAATTCCCTCTCTTAACTAAGGCCCCAGTTCCAGCTGAAGAAAAACGACCCCAAAGCATGATGCTGCCACCACCATGCTTCACTGTGGGTATGGTGTTCTTTTTGGTGATGTGCAGTGTTGTTTTTGCGCCAAACATATCTTTTGGAATTATGGCCAAAAAGTTCAACCTTGGTTTCATCAGACCATAACACCTTTTCCCACATGCTTTTGGGAGACTTCAGATGTGTTTTTGCAAAATGTAGCCTGGCTTGGATGTTTTTCTTCGTAAGAAAAGGCTTTCGTTTTGCCACCATATAGCCCAGACATATGAAGAATACAGGAGATTGTTGTCACATGTACCACACAGCCAGTACTTGCCAGATATTCCTGCAGCTCCTTTAATGTTGCTGTGAGCCTCTTGGTAGCCTCCCAGACCAGTTTTCATCTCGTCTTTTCATCAATTTTGGAGGGAGCTCCAGGTCTTGGTAATGTCACTGTTGTGCCATATTTTCTCCACTTGATGAGGACTGTCTTCACGGTGTTCCATGGTATATCTAATGCCTTGGAAATTATTTTGTACCCTTCTCCTGACTGATACCTTAAAACAATGAGATCCCTCTGATGCTTTGGAAGCTCTCTGTGGACCATGGCTTTTGCTGTGGGATGCAACTAAGAAAATTTCAGGAAAGACCAACTAGAGCAGCTGAACGTTATTTGGGGTTAATCAGAGGCACTTTAAATGATGACAGGTGTATGCTGACTCCTATTTAACATGATTTGGAATGTGATTGCTTAATTCTGAACACATCTACATCCCCAGTTATAAGAGGGTGTGCAGACTTATGCAACCACATTATTTTTATTTTTCTTCCCTTTACCTAAAATATTTCAGTTTGTTTTTCAATTGAGTTGTACAGTATATAGGTCACATTAAAGGTGAAAGAAGTTCTGAAATGATTTATCTTTTTCTCATTTTTTTACAGCACAGAAACCTGACATTTTAGCAGGGGTGTGTATACTTTTTATATCCACTGTAACTCCTAAGAGTTGCATATAATAAAAAAGAACTGCCATGTCCACAACTCAAACAAGTTTGAAAAAAAATGAATTTAGGACATTTAACCTAGATGACGAAATAAAAAAAATGTGTGGTCACTCCTACAAGCAGCCATGTAACTTTATATCACATTCATTAGCACTTATTTTGTTGGAACAGCTTATGGTTACAAAACAAAAAACAATTTCCACATACGCAAAATAATGTATGGTAAATCAATTGTTAAAATGCACACTTTATACAGTCATATATTTTGATTAATATGTTTAGGTAAATGGACAAAACTCTTCAACAAAAACACCATTTTCAGAATTCCACAAACCCTTCTGCTCATTTTCATGGAGTTGCAAGTTCTTTACTCAGAGATTTTCCTGTACATAGAGATTTCCTGTGATTATTTGTCTGTGTGGATTTCTAAAGGCACATGGAGTTCTAAAACGGTTATAGAACATCTGACAGATAATGGTTTAAATTGAGCAAATGTCCACTTAGTTATAGGGTTTTTAGTTAATGTTGGTACAGCCATTGAAACCCTTCTATGCTAAGCTGCATAAATAATAAAGATGAAGGCCTGACCACACGGCAAGTGAGCTTCATTGCAGGCTGATGCTTTTTCCAGTGAGCTATTTGTGCACTCGCACTTAGATAGCTATAACTTTTTCCATCAAACATTCAAGAATCGCTAATTAAAATGCCTAGAATTGCATCAATCTAGCATTAAAGAAAATTAAACAAATTTAATTTAAAACTGTATTCTCTTACATGCCCTAAAACAATCCTAAAAGCTAGGATACACAGTTGAAAATGTTAAATCCAAAACTGTAAACAATATATATTTATAGACAAACATTAATGAATGTATTGTTGCTAAAAGCGTTTTTAGATTACTAAATGTAATAGTTAAGAAATGCACCCAAAATTAGGCTTAGTAGATCAGTTTATAAAAAATAAAAATAAAAATCATATTTATAGTAAGTTTTGGTAAATTTTGTTTGTTGGATATGCCATCTGTAAAAGGTACATAAACAATGGGGAAGGCAGTTTGTAGTTTACTGCTATAGAAACTTTATAAAATGTGCATAAATAGTATTTACATTTTTATATATATTATTTTATTAGAGCTTGCTTTCTTTACTATGTAATAAATAGTTATTCCGAATTAAAGCATGGGTAGTCAATAGGCAGACCTGGGTCAGAATCAGGACCTCCACATCCATTACATTTTCTATATATCAATCATAAATCTTATACATGATTAAAAGAGCACTGTAGTTTGGTGAAATCTTCACTTTTGTGAAGTAGGAATTAAACTAACAACATTATCAGGTATCCAAGAGAGGACCATAAAAGCATTTTAGAGAAAATCTTATATTTAGAGAATCTGATTGTATCAGGTGTGCCAACCTGTAAGTAGATGGAGGAAACAGGTTATCCTATGAAGCCTTGTGAACAGAGAACTTATCTACATGGGCAATTCTTCCCACTTCTTACAGATTTCTAATACTTCTATAAACATGTCTGTCATGATTACAGCGCAATGCAATACAATAGTTAAAAATTAAAGGCTGTAATTAATAATAATTTAGTGGTGCTTTAAGTTTTTAGTTTAATTGTAATTTAAATTTCTTTGTGACATTCCCTATGTAATCTTTCTTCCAAGTGCCCTGTTCAGTGTCATTGTTTTTTTAGGGGGACCTAAATTAAGCAGGAAAAAAAATAAATCAGCTAGTTTTTAATTATAATTCTTTTGATGCCTCTGCTGGATCATGTAGGGATCCAAGATACATAGGTGTGTGTATCTGTGTGTTTTATGTTTCTGGAGGGCTATTATGAAACAAAAGCCCTTCACATCTCTTCCTTCACCGATACCTACAAATACCCACTCGAAAAATCCAGCTCTGTGACGTAGACCAAAAAATGAATTCTTGCTCTTTGTAAATGGAGTCTTAAAAATATATATATTTTTATGTCCATGGCTCACATAGCTGCTAAAATTGTTAGTTTGGTACATACAATCTAGTCTTTAACCCCTTGTACTGCAATTGTCCTTTAATTAAAACATTTGTATGTATATACTTAAAAAGTTATAGACTTTAAAAACTATAGACTAAAAAGTTGTAGACTTTAGACCTTTTCCTTAAATTACATTTTGACCTTGATGGACTTTGTAAAATAAATAAATAAAATTAATGGACTACCACAGTTCTAAAGTGAAAGTAGAAAAAATGTTGTTGTCAGGAATAAAACAAAGCTCTTTTTCATATCAAGCTATTAATTACACAGATATACTTTGTATAATGAAAATAAATAGACAGACATGCATTAAGGTGTGTGTTACTGGCATTCAAAATAATGTTATTTTATTCAATCAAAATAATAAAATTGCCTAAGCCTACGAGTTTCAATAGTTAAGTCTTAGCTTTTTTTTTGTGTACTTGAGTTATACTCTAATTTTCCTAATACTGAAAATATCTGCACACAAATATAAAATTATAATACAAAAAAAAGTGGTTCTTTAAAATTAAAACTGGAGAAATGATAGAAAAACATTTTGTTTGATCAAATTTAAAAAACTGAAGAAAGAAAAAAAAAAATACAAATAATGTCCACTGCACCCTGAAACTGAAAATCAGACGGAGATTTATTTTCATGCTTGAATATGGCCATTTAGTATAATGCTAATCAAGTTTAAAGAACTCACTGTGCAACCACAGTTGTGATTATCTTTCATACAGAAGCAAAAATTTCACACCCCATCAATACACGCTTGGGCTATTTTATCTTAGCAATTAATTTATTATTTTTTCACAGCACAGTCAAGCGTTGTATCCAAGCCCTTCATAACTTTATAAATCAGTCCTACACAGGAGCCTATGCATTTGTGAACCGTAGAAAATCCTTCCGCTCGGGTGATTAAGCTCTTGACACCTTTACTGATTAATAATCATGAAAAGAATAAGATCAGAAGCAAAATAAATGATCATTTAATAGAGAGACTCACAAAACAGCCCTTTAACTTACATATTCCATCATGTTATTCGTTTCACATTTCCTTTTGCTCAGTCTCCAGTGCAAGCACAGCTGGAAGAGAGGGATAGTAAAAGAAGAAAAATGAGGTCTATTTTACTGCAGCACACACATTAGACCATTTATCCACCTTTCATATTTTTAGCCTAACAAAAGCATCTGTTTCCATACTGTGCAATTCAGACTTCAACAGTACGAAGCTGCTCCCTGCGGTACTCACCTTGTGGTATAACCTATTGTTTTCCCATTCCAATAACTTCTCAATCGATCTTCGTGTCTGGAAGACAAATGGGGGAGAATTTTACTCTTGACTGGCTTAAGAAAAAACACACACCACATAAAAACACTTTACTTTGCAGCTGTTTTTTTGTATGAGAAGGGTAGAGCTACAGGACAGTGACTGAGTACAGGGTGGTCTGCCATACTATCAAAGCTTTGGTGTTAAACAGTAACTAAAAGAGCAAAAGATTTACCCTGGAAAAGAACTCAAACATGGATCGTTCATTTGAAAAAAGGTTTTTGTAACAAAATCACTCTTTTTAGGAGCTAAGAAAAGTAGCAAATGTAGAAATATATAGTAAAATGTTCAACAATGAATACCTTATAGCATTAAAATTTATTGAATGCAAATACATAGAAATATTGGCATAATAGTGAAAATAAACAAAAGTTAGGAACCAGCAATTTTAGTAGCAGTGACTCCTTGGCTCATAGGATTTGCCAACTTCTGATAATATACAACACATTAAATCAAGGCTTGGCAAATATTGGGAGCCAAGGCTAGTAAAAATATATTGCTGGTTCCTACATTTTTAAGAATTATGGATATATTTCTATATATTTCTCCACCCCTGCATTAAATATATTTTAATGCAATATACCAATGAGTGATTTCAATTATCCGATGATGAAAAGGTATTAATTATTTAGTAAGTTATTGCAGACAGTTTGCAATATAGTAATAAATATCAATAAAACTACAAAAGATATAAACATGTTACATTCTTTAACTATACTGATCTAACTTGAACCGTTTCCATACCTAACTAATGGTAAGCACTATTTACAAAGACAGGCAACTTGAGCTGCATATGTGGCCCCTTAATCTTTCAGAAAAATACAGCGTAAAATACTATTGTGGACAAATTGTTGCTATATTTTAAATAACTAAACTTAATAATGAGCAAAATTTTTCAGAAAGTAAAAAAAAAAAAGAATATATATATATATATATATATATATATTATATATATATATATATATCTTTTAATATTTTTTTTAAAAAAAAAATATCTGCATTTATTATTTGCTGCAAGCTTCAATTTTCTACACTGGAAAGCTACGTGTGGCAGCGTCTGTCTCAACAGGGTCTGTTATTGTAAACTAATGGGCTTTACATTTGCACTAATGAGAACACTGGTAGTTGATACGGTTACATCCCCAGTTTTGCAGTCTTCTAAAAACTCAGGAATAAGCTCACTTCAAACTAAAATGTTAGATTCCAAAGCAGGTTAACTGCATACACGTAATATATTAGAGCCTGTATTGTTTAGTTCTCCAAAAGAAGATATTTTAAATAGATGGTAACAGTGGTCCATTAACCCCATTTCATTTGAAAAAAATGAATACCATTGTAAAATGATAATATCACTGGGAAAATCGGTAAAGATATATTAATTGGAAATAAGAAGGTATCTAAGGTATAGATAATAAGAATTATTCAGGAGTACAAGAGATTTATTTCCTATTTGAGGAGAGATAACATTGACTGAAAAGAACATCGACTCCCACTGCCGAGATTAGACTGGGGGCACATGTAGCCTCTAAAATGATTTATCCATTTGATACTAAAAAGTTAACAAATGCTATACCTTAGTTTGTATACTGTGAAAACCAAAGTTTAGTGTTCTTAACATGGTACAGAAAGGTAACAAGGGAATTAAAATACCCCTCTAGGTGAAAAATGTTCCATTGTGCGTTTTTCCCCCCTCAATTGCAAAAGTTTTGCATGAAAAAGACGTTATAGTTTAAGAAAACCAACAGATAGTGGAAAAGAAGTGAGTTTGCTCTCCTTAATCCTTACTAGGAAACAGAATTACAAATCAGAGGAATGTAATGTTAGTTTTACATTCAATAGAATAGCAAGATAAATAACAACATGCGCACATACAAAGAATAACAAAACTCCAGATCATAATTGTGTAACAGGACATGAGGGGAAAAACAAACAAAACAAAAAAAAACACACACACTTGACCCCTGCCTCAATTTAATGTAGTATTTCTACACATATAGACCAGTCATTTTAGTATAAAAACAGTCATGTTTAAAATCAGTCTTTCAAAATTCACAATACAGAATTTGGAAATACATTGTCCCTTTAATATTAAGAAACCAGCAAACCTTGGGCACGGCTCCTAAAATCTCTGTTTCAGACCTCTTTGGCTGTTTTACATATATGTCTGTATACAAACACCATTCCATGAATCTTCACTTCAAATAACATATCTTATTTGGTAAAATATATTTTACTCAAATCCTTCTTTTTCAACTGACTTATGTAACGGACAAGCAAGAAATACGTTCTCCCGTTAACAACAATATGAAATATTTAGTATTGCAAGTTTTATCCTGTAGTAGACATTTGTGCTAAAAAATAAAAAAGTCAAACTAAATAAATAAAAACAAAACAAAAAAGCTTTAGGAAAAGACTCAAAGAAATAAGATATTTGTGAGCCTGATGTTGCATATTTTGATATAGCTAAATCCAAGGAAGATAAATTATAATACCAGGTGCTAAAAGCAAGACACAAGCTGCAGGTGCAAAGTGACATCACTGTGCCTCAGTCATCAAACAAGTGCAGCTGCAGCATGGGGCGAGAAACTACGCCCATTATTGCACCCAACTGACTGCATTGCTATCAACAAACCCACATCTTAGGCTAAGCCACAATTTTTATGTTTGTCTAGACATCGTGTTTAAACTAAACGCAATTTTAATTTTCATATTCTGCTGGCAAATGTTAACATGTAATTACCACTGTGAGTTACTTATTATTAGTGCGTAATAAACACATAAGCAGCATGATTACCAATTAAAGCTCAATCGCAATGAATAACTAAAGAGATCTCCTGGGCTGTTTGGAGAGAATCTGTTAAGTGTGAGAGCTTAGCTAAGTTTATTTAGGATGGTAATGTGACACTTTGTAAATTTATTACATCCATTTTCTTAATTCCGTCCTTTTTTTGTTTTTCGTATTTTTGTAAAGAAAAACATTGCCCTTACTCACAAAGATCAGTAGACCTCACTTGTTTTTTTGTAAAGATAGTCTTTTAGAGTCTGCTCCCCTTTTAAATTAAAATAGGGCAGCAGTTATGGTCACACTTTGTGTTAATTTAGTTGCCAGTCAGCTCCAAATCAAAAGAATATAAGGCTGCAGAAAGTAATTAACATTCAGTTCAGTCGTTTTGTCCCTTGTCTAGCCCCAAGCTTTGTTAAAAATTGCCATCTGAATGCTGAAGGCTGTAGGGAAATCGATTTGATTCTAATCGCACCATGAAAAGAACATGATCTAACTGCTTTCAGCCCTTCGTAAATCTGTACTAGGTCTTCAGCACAATGCAACTTCCAATTTAGAAAGCACTGAATGTCTTGTCAATGACTTGAGAAGGGAGAGGGGGGGAAAAAAAAAGAAAAAAAAAGAACAAGAAGCAGACATAAAAATTCCAATAGTTGTTTAAGCATTATAGTTCATTTGCATTACAGCGAACCTGAAAAGGGCTGACCTCTCAAACCGCCTCTCAGGTCTATGAAGTTGTAGCCTTGACAAGCGCACATTGACAGAGCTCATTGACTCTGAAAGGCTACTCTATCAATAGAAAAAACGGCAATAGGTTCTACTCTGAGCAGGCATCTGCCTGCCCACCCGTTGCTAAATCAATGGAAGAGATTCAAAAACCTAAATCTACCACATGCTACTTTGCACTACCTGTTTAAAGTGGGGTATGGCTACCTACAATTACGTTGCTTTACATTGTTGGGTACAATTTTTTTCCCATAGAATGTAGTCATGTGGAAAAATCACAAAGAAAATACTTAAACTCACCATGCTTTTCTTTCACTTTTGATTGATTGCAATAGGGATCTAAATAGTAGCATTAGAAATGTCTATACCCATTGTCAGTTCCCTATTTGTGTCATTATTTCATTCTCAATGAATATGTATATATTAGCAGTTAAAAAGGGCTTTAGTACTATTTTAGTTTACCAAAAACTGAGTTAAAAAGATTCCACAAGCTAAACCCATGACATAAATTATGCTTTTGCTTGTAAATAATAGACATATATAGAATCCTATATATACAATATGCTTACAGATCAACCAAACTACTTTCATTTTAACATCAATTTGAGGAAATGTATTGCCACACCTTCCCAGCATAATGCATCTAAAATTCAGTGTTTGTGAAAATGTTTAGATCACTCAGCATTAAACTCATTGTGGTCCATTTTTCTCATGCGAGAGGGGAAAATAAAAAGCCATTGCACATGCAGTTTAATCACTGCACTTGACATCTTACTGATTTTCAAAGACAGGTGATGACAAAAAATATCAAAAAATAAAATACAAAAAAAACACCACACACTTGGAATGTAATATTTCTTGAACAAGATAAAAAAGCACCTTCTTTTTTCACCAGGAAACATTATAATAATTTTCACTATACTAAATTTTAGTTTGCATGTATCGATCAAAACACTATAGTCGTTTTTACGCTCAGGTAATAAAAGTAGCCTTCAATTATACAAAGCAACACTAAACTAAAATAAAAAAATTACGTGTCTGGTTTAAAGTAAGCATATGCTTAAAAGGAGCCATGTTTAAAATGGTTTGGATTGACAAAGTGATGGTGCATTATGTGGCCTCATTTGCATGTTCCGCCCAGTTTTCCCAGACTGCAGTGCATATACTGTATTTATGAGAAATTTGAGCAGGAAATAAGTCTTCATCAACTTATTTTTAGACATTCAAATAATCACTAATGCACTATATATATATATATATATATATATATATATATATATATATATATATATATATATATATATATACACACACACACACATATATATATATACACACATACAAAGTGGATATAAAAAGTCTACACACCCCTATTAAAATGTCAGGTTTCTATGCTGTAAAAAAATGAGACAAAGAAAAATCATTTCAGAACTTTTTCCACCTTTAAATGTGACCTATAAACTGTACAACTCAATTGAAAAACAAACTGAAATCTTTTAGGTAGAGGGAAGAAAAAAAAAAATATATAATGTGGTTGCATAAGTCTGCACACCCTCTTATAACTGGGGATGTAGCTGTGTTCAGAATTAAGCAATCACATTCCAAATCGTGTTAAATAGGAGTCAGCATACACCTGACATCATTTAAAGTGCATCTGATTAACCCCAAATAAAGTTCAGCTGCTCTAGTTGGTCTTTCCTGAAATGTTCTTAGTCGCATCCCACAGCAAAAGCCATGGTCCACAGAGAGCTTCCAAAGCATCAGAGGGATCTCATTGTTAAAAGGTATCAGTCAGGAGAAGGGTACAAAAGAATTTCCAAGGCATTAGATATATCATGGAATACAGTGAAGACAGTCATCATCAAGTGGAGAAAATATGGCACAACCGTGACATTACCAAGAACTGGAGCTCCCTGCAAAATTGATGAAAAGACGAGATGAAAACTGGTCTGGGAGGCTACCAAGAGGCTTACAGCAACATTAAAGGAACTGCAGGAATATCTGGCAAGTACTGGCTGTGTGGTACATGTGACAACAATCTCCCGTATTCTTTATATGTGTAAGCTATGGGGTAGAGTGGCAAGACGAAAGCCTTTTCTTATGAAGAAAAACATCCAAGCCAGGCTACATTTTGAAAAAACACATCTGAAGTCTCCCAAAAGCATGTGGGAAAAGGTGTTATGGTCTGATGAAACCAAGGTTGAACTTTTTGGCCATAATTCCAAAAGATATGTTTGGCGCAAAAACAACACTGCACATCACCAAAAGAACACCATACCCACAGTGAAGCATGGTGGTGGCAGCATCATGCTTTGGGGCTGTTTTTCTTCAGCTGGAACTGGGGCCTTAAGATAGATCTGACAGATTTGGAGTGTTTTTGCAAAGAAGAGTAGGCAAATCTTGCCAAGTCAAAATGTGCCATGCTGATAGACTCATACCCAAAAAGACTGAGTGCTGTAGTAAAATCAAAAGGTGCTTCAACAAAGTATTAGTTTAAGGGTGTGCATACTTATGCAACCATATTATTTTATTTTTATATTTTTTCTTCCCTCTACCTAAAAGATTTCAGTTTGTTTTTCAATTGAGTTGTACAGTTTATAGGTGACATTAAAGGTGGAAAAAGTTCTGAAATGATTTATCTTTGTCTAATTTTTTTACAGCACAGAAACCTGACATTTTAACAGGGGTGTGTAGACTTTTTATATCCACTGTATTTGTGAGTAGTGTATATCAAAAATGTAATATTTTATATTTTTTCATATGTATTGCATTTTCTTCTGTAGTTATACATATCTATATTTTTAAGCCTTCTCGGATAAATCTGAATTTTAGAAGACTCTGTTTATGAGTAACATCACATCCCGAGAGCTGAAAGATTAGGGGCGGGGGTAATAGTTATCAATGGAGGGGCGGGGGGAGGAATGAGAAAAAATACAGAGGCTTTGTTTGATAAGATTGAAATTGACATCACAACCCTTCCCTCTCATTGCCCCGGAAGCAGACATTTTTCACCATTCAATGCAACTATAGCTCTCTAGAAATGTAAACATCCTTCTCACACCCATTGTATAATTGATCCCTCCAGGTTCCTAGTATCAGCATATATTTTTATCACATTAAAAAACTAGCTGTATCACTTTTTTCTGATTAATTATGCTTATTCAGCCTTAAAGTTTTCAAACATATTTTTTCATTGTTGGGTGGTCCTTTAAGACGATAAAACAAAATAAAAAAAATCTTTCTTTTATCTCTCGCTGGCACAATGCATTTAACAGTTGAGAATAATCAAAAATTTCCATTAGCACAAATTTACCAAATTATTTATTTAATTCAAACATAAAAATTAAGCACAACAGCATTTGAATTTTTAAAAACTGTAAAATTACTTAAATTAGAAAAAAGTATCACTCACTGATTGACAAAAAGTGGAATTGAGGGAAAGTGGATCTGTGAGTGAACTGTGCCAAATAAATTCTCTCTTCAATGTATGGTAAAGAGATGAGAATACCATGTGAGGAGCAAATGTCTTGGAACTTTCCTATTTGAATACGCCAGCAGTTGCAGCAAGGAGCTGCTAGATGGCGATGCCGAAATTGTACACAGTTTTTAAGCAATGCTGAGATTATACACAATTTCCAAGCTTAAACCATGACCTTAACCCTAAAGCTATGACATCGGCAGCAAAATCTTGGCAGCGACATCTAGCAGATGCTCACTGCTGCTGGTGTGCTGAAGTACTCGTAACAGGAAAGGACTAATGTCTTTTTGATGACTGCTTTTGCTTAAAGAACCACAGAACAGCTACAACATAGAAGCTGACATGACAGTACTTCTTCCTCTTAAAAAAAAATCGAGGGGTACAACAGAACACAATCAGTACTTGTGACTGCCTGCTTCTAAACATAAATGGCACAGAATAGATACACACCACAGAAGCAAGTAGTCAAAGCAGTGACGGTTAAAATTAAGATTCTCTCAACACATAGAGAGCACTAACACATAGAGAGCACTTGGCATAAGTTGTAAGACTGATGAAGTCTTTAAAACCGCAGTCCTTTAATAATTAATTAATATCTATATTTAGAAAGGGACATATGCCCATACCATAATGAGACAGAAACAAAATACATTTTTCTATGGGTGTAAAGGCACATGGAGAAATAACTCTTCAAACAATATGTGACTATACAAAATGTTAAAACAGATAGAAGCAATGTAAATAAATATACAGTCAGGTCCATAAATATTGGGACATCGACACAATTCTAATCTTTTTGGCTCTATACACCACCACAATGGATTTGAAATGAAACTAACAAGATGTGCTTTAACTGCAGACTTTCAGCTTTAATTTGAGGGTATTTACATCCAAATCAGGTGAACGGTGTAGGAATTACAACAGTTTGTATATGTGCCTCCCACTTTTTAAAGGGACCAAAAGTAATGGGACAGATTGGCTGCTCAGCTGTTCCATGGCCAGGTGTGTGTTATTCCCTCATTATCCCATTTACAAAGAGCAGATACAAGCTCCAGTGTTCATTTCAAGTGTGCTATTTGCATTTGTTGCTGTTAACTCTCAATATGAGATCCAAAGAGCTGTCACTATCAGTGAAGCAAGCCATCATTAGGCTGAAAAAACAAAACAAACCCAACAGAGAGATAGCAAAAACATTAGGTGTGGCCAAATCAACTGTTTGGAACATACTTAAAAAGAAAGAACGCACCGGTGAGCTCAGCAACACCAAAAGACCACGGAAAACAACTGTGGTGGATGACCGAAGAATTATTTCCCTGGTGAAGAAAACACCCTTCACAACAGTTGGCCAGATCAAGAACACTCTCCAGGAGGTAGGTGTATGTGTGTCAAAGTCAACAATCAAGAGAAGACTTCACCAGAGTAAATACAGAGGGTTCACCACAAGATGTAAACCATTGGTGAGCCTCAAAAACAGGAAGGCCAGATTAGAGTTTTCCAAACAACATCTAAAAAAGCCTTCACAGTTCTGGAACAACATCCTATGGACAGATGAGACTAAGATCAACTTGTACCAGAGTGATGGGAAGAGAAGAGTATGGAGACGGAAAGGAACTGCTCATGATCCAAAGCATACCACCTCATCAGTGAAACATGGTGGTGGTAGTGTCATGGCGTGGGCATGTATGGCTGACAATGGAACTGGTTCTCTTGTATTTATTGATGATGTGACTGCTGACAAAAGCAGCAGGATGAATTCTGAAGTGTTTCGGGCAATATTATCTGCTCATATTCAGCCAAATGCTTCAGAACTCATTGGACGGCGCTTCACAGTGCAGATGGACAATGACCCGAAGCATACTGCAAAAGCAACCAAAGAGTTTAAGGGAAAGAAGTGGAATGTTATGCAATGGCCAAGTCAATCACCTGATCTGAATTCGATTGAGCATGCATTTCACTTGCTGAAGACAAAACTGAAGGGAAAATGCCCCAAGAACAAGCAGGAACTGAAGACCTTTGCAATAGAGGTCTGGCAGAGCATCACCAGGGATGAAAATGTCTCACTGCGATATTCTCAAACTATGTCAATAGGGTATTCTATAAGCTTGTATGTTGTCGAAATCTATACTGGAACAATTTAAAGTTGGTATATTGATAAATGGAGAAACAAAGTCAGAGTTGGACACAATTATAATATACTCAGGAGCTAGATAGGAAGTCTATTAATAATTTAGGAATTTTAAGTAAACATTTGGAGGACCCCGTGCCCCCAGAACTTTTATATCTGAATAAATCCTTCCATATAATTAGGAAATAAAACAAGATATGTATTAAAACTATGCTTTAAAATCCAAATGTCATTACTTTTAAAGCAATCTATGTATGTTGATGCAAAATCCTTGGTTATCCTGAACTCAATGAAAGCACAACAACAAGAGGTATGGTGTTCTAAACCACATGAACATAGGTCGGGCAAAGTCTGCCAACATGTTGTATTTGCCCATGGGCTGGGCTGCTGTGAAGAAAACCTGCAATTCCACTATTTTGCATATGCCATCACAAATAAGAAGCAAAACACTAACAAACAAAAACATTATGCAAAGAGTGGTATCAATCAACTTCTGCAAAATCAAAGGCACACTATAACCGCACCTCAATCTTAAATTTAGAAACAAATACAATGTTCCTAAAAGGACAACGGACAGGACATGTAAAAGATGAGTATATAATAGCAGCCGGGCTTCTCCCCATGAACGAATATGATCTGAATATACATATATGCTCTGCATACACCAAACAAACACACATGCAAGTTTCAAGAACAATAAACCACAAATGTCCCATGTTTACAGTTAGCTTTTTTAAAAGGTTATTAAATTAAAATTGTATTCACCATAAAATGTAATAATGTTGCGTAATACAGTGTTATTTCACGGTTCGGTTTCCTGCTGTTGTTGTGGAAGAAGAGCACCAAGAATGCAGATACACAAGTTCTCAGTAACAAATTGAACTACAGTGGTGCTCTACGCAGTGTATCAGTCACATTTTTCTTTATTCACTGAATTTCTTTGACATTAAAATGACTGACCCAAAAGATAAATCACTTGAGCCAACTTTAACAGACAAGATATTTTTCTGATGCAAAGAAAATAGCTATGCTGTTTAATTCAGTGGACAATTTAAAACTGTGATTACATTATATCTAATGAACAGACCTCTGCAGAATCTCAATACGTCACAGCCAATTTACTGAATAAATTGCATTAAATCAGAAGCGCTTTCAGTGTTTTCTCACAAAGCAAAAAGCTTTTTAATCAAAATACACTGAATTTTCAGACTCTGCTATTAGAGTGCAACATGCCAATAACCCTTCTAGCCCATCTATGAAGGAGACATTCTCCTTCCATACATCAGGGTCCAAACTATAGTGGACCTTTAAACTGGTTTCAAAAAATATTGTTACATAGCATATGTTTCTGCAATTTTAAAACTGAGGTACATATAAATTGTGTAGAAATTAAAAATGTAATCTATAAATAAGGGTATATGTAATTGCTATTGATGTCAATTAGTGATCATTCTTTATATTTGAAAAAGATTTTTTTTTTTTTTTTTCCGAAGACCATACTAAAAGTATATGGTTTCAATGGTCCATTAAAAAGTGGTACTGATTTCAACAGAGATAAATATGTTACATAAGCCTCCTTGTAAAGGAGCTTATCCATATTGATCCAATATCTGCACTGCGTAGAAACATATTTATCAAAATCAATGGAGTGGTAGTGAAAATATGTGATTGATGTTATACGGGGCTCATATTTATAATCAGAGGTGCACAATGCTCATGATGGTGGGGCATTAACACAAAGATTTGATAAATAAAGTGATAGGCTTTTCACATTTTTTACTATGCATTAGCCATATGAGACAGATAACACTTCAACTGAACAGTAGTATGTATATAAATAAAAAATAATAAGGAACACATTAGTTCTAAGTATAGAATATTCTACATGCTATCCCTACTGTAATCCTAGCTCTGGCCCTGCATGCAGACTGCACGGACTCATCTTTGTGCTCTCAGGTAGGACTGGTGAGAACAGAGCTTATTTTGCAGCAGCTTAAAGGGATATGGAAGGTTTCTGGATTTTACAATATACCTGTATATCTATTTACTTTTATGCACTTTATTTTATTAAGCATTAGTTAAAATGTAGATTTTACTACTTAAAACCATGCAAATATTCAGTGCTTGGGTCTGCCCTCTGCAGCTCATGAAAACAGGCTCTCTAGTACTTGTATTGCAGTGTCTCATACTAACCAATCAGTCATCATCCATCAGCAACAACCTGCTGATGTGATGTGGTGCCTGATAGGCTAGGACACTACACTGAACATCAAGCCCTATAAAGTCTGCAAAAAACGCTGCAGAAGGCAGACCCGTAACAATTTGGGGGAGTAAAAACAGAGCTTATAAGCACTGCTTGATAAAATAAAGTACATAATAGAAAATAGATAGAGAAGTATATTATATACCTGTTACAATCCAGAAAACGTCCATATCCCTTTAAAGACAAAGCATGGAAAGGGGCTGGGAAGGGGTGAATATTAAGCAAGAGGCATGAATTGATTTAAGAGACCACCGTATTATGATAAAAAAAAATAAGAGCTAGATGTTTTAATCACTCATAGCTCAATAATAAAGTTCAGATTATTTTTCTTTTAATAAAAAGCAGCATTTCATTTTAAAATTAATTATCAATCTCAGTCTCAGTTGCTGCTGGTCTCTGCCCACTAAAAAAAAATTAAATTGGAGAATATGTCTTTATACAGTAGAGATACATTTTCAGGTACAAATATATCTGGAAATGTGCTATATTGAAAGTGGTTTCCCTTGGCAACAAGATTTTCTCTGTTGTGGCAGCATGATTTGTTGGCATGTTATCTAATCAGGTTGTTATTAAAAACCCTTCAGACCTGTCGCCCAGCCACCCCCACCCTTGTGACCTTATCAGGGTGTAGACAATCAGTTCACCAGAAGATTAATCCTCTAATATTTGAAACTGAATTGATCAATGTAAAATTGGAAACTTAATATAGTCGATGCATAACTAAAAGAACTATCTACTCTACCAAGGGTTAACTTGATAAATAGTAATAAAGCAGCCAAAAGAATGACATTATGGTTAGCATAGTTTCCACAGTTAAACAAACTCGTTATTGTACCAATGTAAACACAGTACAAAAGAATACAATTGTTATATTTAAAAATGAAACTTACTCTTTTGCTGAGACAAACAACTGGCCACATACTGCATCCCAATGTACAGCAACAGCAAAGGCATCCACAAAGCAGCCAACGGACATTAATAGGAAGGTTCTTCTTAAGACAACTGTTGACTCTGTTAATGCTGGATTTAAATTCTTCAGGCGCTACCTACAAGAAAACAAAATGCAAGTTACAAAGAATAACAAAACAAACCAGATTTGTCACTAAAGTCTATGTTAAGCAATATATAAATCACCATGCACATACCTTTCCAGTTAAAGAGGATGGGAATTCTGCTTCAAATTTGTTGCTAAGACCAAAACTGAAAAAAAAAAAAAAAACAGTAAGCCATGAGTTTATGTTCTTAGCAAAGAAATACTTATTGATCTTTCCTGCTCTAAAAAGAGTTCTACACAATAAAGACATAGCAGCAATGCACACATATCAATGTATATATTTGCACACACATACAAAAGAAGGTTGCTCACCTGCAGTGTCAGAGCACAAGAAGAAATACTTTCAGACACATTCCCTTCAAGTGTCAGTGTACACACTTTTCAGTATATACACTTTTCAATTTAAACCTATTTTTGGTTTAATTACATGTGCAAATAGCAGCAAAGCAAATCTTTACCCAGAAAATATAACAAACAAAAAAAAAAACAGTTTACCTCAGTAGTGGTTATTGCTTTACCACTACCCATTCTTTAAGTGCTCTGAGCACTGCTGAATGGAAATGAAAAGTTTCAACTGAGATAGCATTGATTAGTCTGTCTTTGTAATTATTGAATAATCTCAGTAGAAACCTTTAACTTCCTTTCAGCAATTCTCAGGACAATGTGAGGTGTGGAGGTATTCAGCAACAGCCATTAATGAGATAAACTCTGTTTTTAAATTATATTTTCAGGATAAAGCTTTTAATTGCATTTTTTAATCTAATTTAATGGTGAATAAAAAAATAGGTTTAAACACGCTTACTTGGCCCTTTAAGGTTTATTTTTGGCATTTACTCAAGATAGCCTGAAGCTGGGGCTTTTTCTACAAGGCTAGAAATGTTCTCGGTTTACAGGTTCCTAATGTAGAAACATTGTGTAATCTTATTTATTTCCCATTCTATTATTAGCCCCCAGAATCACATCCATATTTCCTAGACATTAAAGGGACACTAAAAGCATTTTCTTCTGTTGCATCTGAAAGAGGATATTTGATTATGTAGCTCAGTGTTTGTTTTTTTCAAATGATGCTATCAAAGAATTAAAAAAATTATTCATATGTTTAACAAAGCTGACAGCCAATGAGCAGTAATACAGAATTAGGAGTCATACGGTCATATCTGAATGCAGGGCACAACAAACAGAGGACCCTAGACACCACTGTCTTATAATATTTTACTCCTAACCAAGATGGGCAGGTCATAGCTGAGGGGTCAGACCAATTGGAACTGGCAACCCACTCCAGTATCTTTGCCAAGAAAACCTTATTGATAAGTACAACCAGAAACACAGACAGCTGTGCCTGGAGTGTTGGGTCCATATGGTCACTGATAGTCAGACACGGCGGTTGGACTGAACAAGAACAACAAATTATTGTTGTTAACCTACATTCCAAACGCGATTACACAAAAATAGTTCAGGTTAGTAGAGGCTTATTATCACATATATTAATTTGCCTTTAACTTGCTCAAATGAAACTAATGTGCCATAACTTTGCAGTGGCAAAAAAAGTTGTTTGTTATGCTTCCTTGTTTACGTCCCTATATGTATCAGTGATGCAACCTTTCCATTTTAGTAGATATCTGTGATATGTGCTAACCTATCAAGTCCTTAGTAGGCCTGGATTAGCTGCCTTACACAGATCAATCAGAATGACTGAAGCAGTTATTGCACCAGATTGTTCACTGTTAGTGCTCTTCATGTTGTGAAAGCACAATATTATATGTTAAAATTATCTATTTTTAATTACACTAATAACCGCAAAAAAAAAAATCTAAAGATTTAAGTCTATGTTGCATACAAGTCTATGGCAACTGGCTGTTGCATGAGTAATAACAGAGTGCTTTGGGTGAGGCTCTATGGTGGAAGGCTGTGATTGATAGAACAGCTTTCCTTGGACTTGGGTTACACTGCACTGACCAGTTAACTCATAGCTGTCCTGATTGAGTGAGTCCAGCATTCCATGCTTGCACAGATAGATTTTTTTTTTTTTTATCACTATCCTATTGCCACTGTGAAACATTTTTTTGTAAGGACCACTGAGGTCATATATTTAAAATATACTATTTTAAGAACTGTTTAAGAAAATATGAAGATGCGCCTAAAATAAAAATACAGTATGTGATAGATTACCTTTTACATGCAATTATGTAAGGTCTACCATTTTGATTTCTTGTGAACAACTTCCTGAGGTGGTAGACTAATGACAGAAGAAGTTTATATCTAAACAAAGGTATGTCAGCTTTCAGTAGCCATAATGGAAGGTTTATTAGTTTACAAGGACACCTTCCTGAGAAAGTAACAGAATTAGCTGATTAAATAAAATGGAAAAAATTGTATAAAAAGACAAGATAGCCAAGGCTGTGTCTTTTTTTTTTTTTACTTCCTAAAAATAGTCTGCCCATTA
The DNA here is from genome assembly GCA_027410445.1 of Discoglossus pictus. Classification (NCBI taxonomy): domain Eukaryota; kingdom Metazoa; phylum Chordata; class Amphibia; order Anura; family Alytidae; genus Discoglossus; species Discoglossus pictus. The sequence continues at coordinate 84,794,224 of CM050163.1, forward strand.
TAAAAGGTTAGTTATTCAAAAGACCATAAAGATGGAAATTGACAGGAGCGGTCCTTTAAAGGTTCCTGGAGTATGGTGGGTGGACATGTCAGATTGATGAGCCAAGGAAGGCTATTTGTATATAGAGATATGCAGGGTATCCAATAAAATGTTACTAGAGCAAGAAGAGAAAACTGTAAAAGGAACTGGCAACCCACTCAAGCATCTCTAAAATGAATACCAAGTGGATCAGCATGATGTGTTGCGGTCCATGAGGTCAAGGAGAGAGTCGAACATGACTGAATGACACAAACAAAACCAGTCTTGGGTGGCTCCATACTGATAACACCCAAAAGTATCCCTGTTGAGAACTGAGAAGGTTTCCTAAATATGACCAGGCATGCAATATGAATAAGTCAAGAAATTAAAAATCTTGTCTGGTACCTACTGTATTGATATGAGGTATTTAGGTGAATGGAAAGGAGTTGAAATTAATTAATAAATAAAAAAAAACATGTTGGGATTAGTGATTCCACACAAGGATGCAGACAGAGATGTTTAACTCTGTAGATGTGTTCCTAGAAGACCAAGTGCTAAACAAAACAGTGTTAGACTGGTCAATTTTAAAATTCCTTCCATAGCTCTAGATGTTTTGGAGTGATACACGAGCATCAAATCAGTGTTACCCAGGGATGTGTCGGGCAAAAACAGCTTTGTAGTTAATTGGTGTTAAATGGAGTAGTGTTAAGCAGGGTCTGCCTGTAGATGGAAAGCATCATTTTAGAGTTGACAGACGACTCAATTACTATATAAGAAGACCAAAAGAGGGAAATTGCAGTAGTGTATGCAGGTGATCCACTGGATCCTGGAGAGGCTGAAGACCGAGAGTCCAGTGTGTGTATATATTTATATATACATAGTAAATAAATAGTACATCTGTGTTCACGTTTTAATGTATACAGCAAGTTAAAAAACCTGCTTCCAGCTGAGAATTCCAAGAAATACAGTTATTACATTGCATTCTGGGAAGATGAGCTGGGACATGCAAATGTGCCCACACATGCCTTGCTGTTCAATCCATAGCCATTTTTCAAACATGGCTTCCTTTAAGCTTAAGCCTGCTGTATTACACAGCTTTAATGCAAAGCCAAGGATGGATTTTACACACACATATATATATATATATATATATATATATATATATATATATATATATATATATATATATATATATATAGATATATAGATAGATAGATATATAGATAGATAGATAGATAGATAGATAGATAGATAGATAGAGAGAAGACTCTTGAACAAGCGGTTACAAAGATAGCATCTGACGTCATATCCCCATATTTAAAGGTGTGTCCATGAATAGAAAAATTCTCATTCTATAATTATTCAAATAGACATCAAATGGAGAAAAGAAGAAAATATTGGACTTGCTTATTCAGCTCATTGAACATAATTCCTCTTACAGACTGATCTGAGAAGGTGGAATCTTTAACCGTCTGTGGACCCATATATAAAAGGGTTACGGATAGTCGGACACAACTGACGACTAAACAACAACATGTTTGTAATACAATTGAAGCTATAATTATTATATAACAAAACCAATTTTACCTTATATCAGATCATGTGATCATATTTATATACATATGCAGGTCAGTGTACACACTCTCCAAGCCACAATAAACAAAGCTATAAACCACAAAGGCCTATGGTGACTCTGGTACAAGGCAGGTTTCGGGCCTCCACATCCAATGGGGGAGGGACTCCAAGATCCAGGTCTGAGGAAGGAACAAAAGGGTCTCACCTGGATTATGTGCAGGGTATTTATCCCCATTAGGTCTCGGATTAGAGCCAGTATAGCACTGATCTTATTGTACACAAACATCCACAGAGACAGCAATTAGATGCTGTGAATAGATTACAAACCTGTGCTAATAAATGACAATGTCATAAGTCCCATCTATTATACAGCCAGGGCCTACCCCAGGCACCCCATACCGAGAGCTTGCTCTCCTCTCCCCTCCCCTGTATTTCCCAAACATGTCGGGTCCTAGACATCCCCAGCCCTCCGTGTCCTTACACAGTGACGTGCCCACAGCCTCGCACCACCACCGGGTCTGGCGTGTATTTCAGTAACTGCTCCTCCAGCGCCCGCTCTTCGTCCTCTTCCTCCTCCTCGTAAATCTCGTCAAAATCCGCCATCCCGATACCGGACGGTACCTCAGCCAGATTAGCGGTAGTTTCTTTCTCCTTCTCCCCGGTACCGTTACCAGGAAGAGGAGGCCGCCATGCCCCACTGCTGCGTCATGACGAACTACGGCGGCCGCGCGTCACAACATCAGCATCACGCACAGCATTGAGCTTTTTTTTTCCTTCTTCTATAGAACAATGACAACTTTATTAATACAAACACAAAAGACGTTTTAATAGAGCAATGTAATCAGCTTTTTCTGACGAGTTTGTGTCTATATCACATATATAGTTGTGAGCAGGCGAGCCAGCCAGAGCAGGCAACATATATAGTTGTGAGCAGGCAAGCCGCGCAGCGAGCCGCGGCCCTTGCATAGCGAGGGCAGTGGCAGAGGGCCTCAGTTCCTGGCGTGGAGCGGCCGAGGGCCTCAGTTGCTGGCATGGAGCGTCGAAGGCGCTCCTTGCCAGCAACTGCGACCCTCGCAAAGTTTACGTTGCAACGCAAACAACACGACACACCAACTACGACCCTCGCAAACTTTACCTCGCAACGCAAACAACATACGAGACACGTTAGCACACATTACGTGTTTGAACACTAAAAAATTCGCTAAGCGCGGAAAAAAATGTCCGCCAAACAAAACGAAAACGAGGCTACAGCACTCTAAACACGCAAAACACCACAAGAAACTCGCAAAACACCACAAACGACCTACGGATATTCCGTTAAGACGCATACCACACATTACCCGCCATTTTACGCCAATGCGGAAGTACACGACTACGCTAACGGTTTGGTCTCGCGCACGCACACTATTACACTGCACACATTCAGCACGCTTACACAGCAGCTCCACAGCACTGATGCTGCAGCAACATCAAAACAGATTGCAGCTCTTCAACACAATGCTTCAAAATAGGTAAAGTATATTCATTTATTAATGTATTATATATTTCAGTAGTACACACCAAACAGCATTAGCTACCTTACAATTTAATTGCCGTCATTTTTTGACGGGCAATCCTCTAGTTCTAATATAAAGACTGACTTACGAATCTCCAAACTCTAAATCAACGTTTTTGGTTAAAGAACCATTAAAGGTGATATTGAGAAATTCTGATGAACGCTGCAGGGCCTAGTAGTATAATTTTACTATTTAGTTGTATTTTATCTTACATGGACATAGATGCGACTCATATATGGTATAATCTAAAACTACAAGTAATTATACATACTTTATTATAAAAAAAAAATTAGGACCTATCCTGTTATATGTACGCACGCATTTGGTGAAAGTGCTGAGAAGCGTGCCGCCGACGTCTCCATGTATCTGTGTCTCAATGTCCAGTAAGTGTTTAGGGGTTTCGGGTGCAGGGGGTTAGGGTTACGCCCAGTAAGTGGTTAGGGGCTTAGGGTTAGGAAGGGAAGTTTATGTGGTTAGGGGCTTAAGTTTAGGGTTAGAAACTGAGGTTTAGGGGGTTAGGGTAAGAGGGTTAGGGGCTTAGGGTTAGGAAGTGAGGTTTAGTGGGTTAGGAAGTGAGGTTTAGGGGATTAGGGTTAAAGGGTTCGTGGGTTGTGGTGCACTACCTACCATGGACATCTAGATCGGACGCAAGAGTTCTTCCACAAAATGGCTATTTACCTCACTGTACGTGCTGTCCATTGTGTGAAAGACCACAAGATTGTATGTTAAAATTATATATTTTTTTAAATTACACTAATAACAGCTAAAAATGTAAATATTTAAGCTTGTTTAAAAACACATTTGTGCTGCCTACTGGCAGTTTCATGATTAATAATAGACTCTTGTGATGAGGACACTGATCGATAGCAGTTTTCCCCTGAACTCAGCAAAGCACTCAAAAGTTAACCCATAACTGACCTTTTTAAGTTATTCCAGCATTCCATAATTTACACAGATTTATCGGTTGAGGGTTAACTTTTTTTTTGTTCACTACATGGAGAGAAGCTCCAGGTCTCAGAGTGGGCAGTCAGTGACTGATGTAAACACAGACTTTTCTTTATTGATTTCTCAGTAATTTAAAAAGTATTTCAACATGCTTTAGGAGATCTTTACAGTGGTACACGTTTTATCCAACTGATAAAGTACTTGTTATTAACATGGAACCTTCTAGGTGTACTTTTAATTTGTCAAAAAAAAAAGATTATGCTCCTTCTAGGACACATAGTGATGGTGTGTTTCATTTAGAGGAAATCGTTTATTATTCTGCTGTCTGTCCTGAGAGAAGGGATTTTTGGGTATCACTGACCCTTTTCAAGCCTGAAAAGTCTCAATAATATGTTTGTTTAATCCATTGTTACTTTCACTTAAAAACATGTATTTAGTAAAATAGTTTTAAATGCACTGCTAATTACCGTACATTATTTATAGTTCACATTTTTTATCTGGGATATTTGTTTTATTTTCTATTATCGTTCTGACAGTTATTTATCAGAGAATTCCATAGTGAAGTGCAACATATCTGTTTGTATGTACTGTATGTAGAAACAATGAGAATTTCATAGTTCATATTTAACCCTTCTTATTGATCTTAATCTTTATTTTATGGACACATTTTTAGATAATCTTTAAAACAAGAGTATTAGGAATACTTTATATATGTACTAGTCGTTTGCCCGTCATAAATATAAATCTTTTTCCCACAACCCCCCTTCCCCTGTATCCCCCCTCTCCCTCCCCTCTGTCTTATCCTTCTCCCTTTCCCCCCTCTGTCTCTTCCTTCCCCCTTTCCCCCCTCTGTCTCCTTCCTTCCCATTTCCACCCTCTTTCTCTTTCCTCTCCCTTCCCTGTGTCTCTCCTTTCACTCTCCTGTGTCTTTCCTCCCTCTTCCCCCAAACTCTCCCCTGTATCTGTTCCCCCTCCCCTATAACTCTTTCCCCCATGTCTCTCCACCCTCCTGTGTGTCTCCCACATGTGTCTCTGCCCCCCTCCCCTTTGTCTCTTCCCCCTCCTTCCTCCCAGTGTCGCTTTCACCCTCTACCTTCCTTGTGTCTCTTTCCCCCTCCTCCCTCCCCTGTGTCTCTTTCCTCTTCTGTCTCTATCTCCTCTTCTCCCTCCCCTGTGTCTCTTTCCCCCTCCTCCCTCCCCTGTATATCTTCCCCCCTCTGTCTCTTTCCCACTTTCCCCTGTCCCCTTCCCCCTTCCTCCCTCCCCTGTGTCTCTTTCCCCCTCCTCCCTCTCCTATTTCTCTTTTGCCCCTCCCCTGTATCTTTCCCCCTTCCTCTCTCCCCTCTGTCTGTTTCCCCTCTGTCTCTTTCCCCCTCCTCCCGCACCCTTTTTCTCTTTTACCCTCCCCTGTGTCTCTCCCCCCCTCCTCCCTCCCCTGTGTCCTGTGTCTCTTAACAAACTCAATGGGAGAATCATAAAGGCTGCCGGACATAAACTACAAAATGTATTGTACTTTCAATTGATAAAGTACCTGCTACTAACTTTGGAGTAACTTACACTATATTTATAAACATGGTAGCTTTTCAAGTTTGTGTATAGAATGTTGAGTCTTGTCTGGTTTCAGCACTTACTGCTAACTTGGATCCTGAAGGGATGTTCTTTTGTTATTATTTCATCCATCAGTGGAAGAAGGGGTTGAAGAAGAGGGAAGAGGGAGATTTGTTATATCATTGGCGAGTTTAGTATTTGACCTCTATCTGATTTAAACCATATTTTCCTTTTATTTGGTCCTTTTGAAAAAGCAGTATTTCAAACATCCTAGATTTTATTCATTTTTAACTTCCAATTAGGCAATTATCATGCAAACTAATCTGAAAATATTTTTCTGAATCTGAAAATCTAAACAGTTTTTAATTGAATGGGTTTTTTATTCCCATAATCTGTATTTCTCATGGTAGGAGTTTCGCATCAATGGCACAACCTTGACATTTATCTTACTGAAACTGTTTTGAGTTGCTATAACTGTTCATCTTAATTTTTTAGATTGGAAGTAGCAAGTTTCCAATCTTATAGGGTGCTTTGGAAAAGGCACTTTCTGCAAAGATTTTAAGCTCAAAACAGGGCCCTCCATTTTCTGCAGTTTGTGAATATTATATACTAGCGACTTGCCCGTCAAAAAATGACGAAGGCAGGTAATGGTGTTTGGTTGAGACATTAATTTTGTTGGTGTTCCGAGATCCTTCAGCGCTCATTGCGAGCCTCATTGCGAGGCTGTTGGTTGTTTGTGTGCTATGAGCAGCGTTGGCGGTCTTTTTTTGTATGCTAATGAAATAATTAATACATTAATAAATTAATATACTTTACCTATTTTAAAGTAATATATGCAGGAAGCATTGTGTTGAAGAGCTGCCAATCTGTTTTGATGTTGCTGCAGCATACAATGTCGGTTTTCACTGTTGTGGAGCTGCTGTGTAAGTGTCAGCAATGTGTGCAGTGTAAATAGTGTGCGTGCGCGAGGAAAATCCGTTAGGGTAGCTGTGTACTTCCGCATTGTGTAAGTTAGTGTTGTAAAATGGCGGTTAATGTGTATGTGGTACGCGGCTGTGGATGAATTAGCGTCCTTGTTAATAGTGTATCTTGGAACTTGTATGGCTTTTTCTGAAAATCCGTATGTGCTTCGTGGTGTTTTGCGTGCTTAGGGTGTGGGTAAGGTTTTTATGTATGTGGTATGTGTATTTATTGTGTTTCTATTATTCTTATGTGCGCGTGGGTCGGGCGTTAAGGTCGTATATTTGCGTCCTTGTTAATAGTGTATTTTGGACCTCGTACGGCTTTTTCGGAAAATCTGTATGTGTTTCGTGGTGTTTTGCGTGTTTAGGGTCCTGTAGCCTCGTTTTCTTTTTTTTGGGAGGCCATTTTTTCTCTTGCTTAGGGGATTTTCGTGTGTCTAAGCTCTTGAATTTGGACTTAAATTGAGGTGTAACTTCACTTGCAGAGGTCCAGGGTGCCCCCGCTTGCTGTGGGTAAGCATTTTATGTGTTTATTGTGTGTATTTATAGTGTTTTTAATGTTTTCATGTACGCAGGGTTCGGGCGCTAAGGTCGTAAAGTCCTGCGGTTCGTATTTGTGGATGCGTAAGTCCGTAAATTTTGCGGTCGACATGGGAGCCTCCACCTCTAAAAAAATGCGGCCCCTTGCTTTGCGAGGGTCTGTATTTGCGGGCCTATAGACTGCAGTTGCTTCGCGAGCCCGCAGCGTTAGCAACAACCCGCTTGCTCTCAACTATATATGTGATTTTTTTTCTTATCCCCTGTACAGTGATACGGAATATGTTGGCGCGTTACAATTACAAATTAATAATAATAATTCCTACATTTCTGCTATGAGTTGTCAAAATGTAAACTTTCTAAAATCTATTTTCTCGTTAAAAGTTAAAACAAGTATTTGTTTGAAAAATTAGGTCTGCCTCTGCAAGTCCCGAAAGAGATTCATGATGCACTGGTGGAAGTGGTGTGTTTGTGGGGGTGTTTATATTTCATTGCATGAATTATGCAAGGAGTCCGCTTCTGGCAAGTGTGAGGGAATGGGGCATGTCTATTTCAGTCATATCCAATTATTTCTATAATGGCTCTCTGTTCCCTCCTTTCCCACCCCTCTCTCCACTGAGAGCCATAACACACACCCTAATGATTCAGCTTTGAGGAAGTGATGTAACACTTAATGGATTCCTGTACTTGTAAACAGGGACTTCAAAATTCAGATTCCCCCCCAAAAAAAATTATGTTTTTTTTCCTGAACTGCAGTGGTCACTAGTTGTCCACCACTTCTCTAATTTCAAAAAAAAAATTATGCAATTATGCTACTGAGGAATCTCCCATTTTATTTTACAGTGGCCTACTTCCTGAGGTGGCAGGAGTTTTACAATGAAGAGAGGACAATAACAGCACAATAGGAATGCCAGGGCTCTCATTGGCACTAATGTAAAGTTAACTAGGTTAAAAGTACATACCCTGTTGAGACAGAACATGTCAGAAAAAGAAAAATTGCCCATAAAAAGTCAAATAATTTTGTTTGGTTACTAAAAGTGTTTTGGGAATAACAAAAGTATTTCTCAGAGATATCTGTCCCTGGCCAAATTACCAATATATATATATATATAGATAGCGTGCACACCTTAGAGAAATAATACACCAACACAGAGTTCTGGTATAAAGCTTTCTCTCGCCTATTTTTATTACGTCAGTCGTTATTTATATCGTTTTTAATAATCAGATAAAAGTTACAATTAAGCAAAACATCAGGTTAACATTCATTGGTTCTAAGGTGTCCGCTTTTACGGGACCTTGGGCATGTATTGGGTCAGGAGCTTAGGGAGTCTCCAGGTCTCATCCCACAGGGGATGAGTCTATCTTCCCATTGGTTCAGACGTCGAGACAAAGGAAAGATGGCGCTCTCCTTCTTAGTGTCCAAGGTGTGGTAGCTGTCGTCATCATTGTTAGACCGGAAGTAGTGCCGCTGGCATCTTGTATGCGGAAGTAACAAATTCTCCATCTTAGAGTGCCCAATGATTCAGCATTTATTAATAAAGCTTTGGTTATACGATAATACTGCAAAGATAAGATATATAAGTAGGTGCAAGAATATAGTTATGCATTTTGTACGGATCCCAATCCATAACAAAAGCATTTTACCCACTATTACGTTTATTTATTTAAAGTACTGTATAGTTACATAGTGATTGAGGTTGAAAAAAAGGCTTTTAGTCCATCAAGTAAAAAAAACAAAAACTCCCTGGATCAATACTTATCCTCTAAGTATCCAGGATAACACTGAATGCCCTTTTTATTCAAAAATATATCAAACCCCTTTTTAAAATTGTCCGCTGTCACCACCTCCTTTGGTAGAGAATTCCTCAGTTTAACCACGCTTACTGGGAAGAACCCTTTTCTTTCTTTAAGGTGGAATCTTTTTGCTTCTAACCTCAAAGGATGTCCTCTTGTCAGCTGGAAACCTCTTGGCACAAAAAGCTACCTTGACAAATCTTTATACTGACCCTGGATGTATTTATATAAGGTAATCATATCTCCTCATAGACACCTTCTTTCTAGAGAAAATAAGTTTAATTTGGTTAATTTTGGGTGCGTTATCTATGTGATATTTTCTTGCATTGCTACTTTGGATTTTACCTGGACTTTGAGAAAACAAATGCATTCTCAGTTTACCTCTGTCCAGACCTCTGCTCTTTTCTTCACATAATGTGGTCTCCCACCAGCCAATGACTTTTGTCAACACCTCAAACACAATACTAGCTATCAGCCCCTTGGATTGTTTATTGGATATGTTTCTACTATGGGATATGGACCCAAGTGCGGTGTATATTCTGCTTCCTTGTACCTCTGTCCCTTGTGTCCAACTACTGTCAGCAGACACCAGTGATTGTAGTTGACTCACAGTTGTGTTAATGAGGAGAGGGAGAGATGGATGATGGAGATTTAGGAGATAAGGAAGATTGTAAGAGGAGGCTTGACTGAGGAAACAGCAGGAGCAAATAAAGGTAAAGGGTTTGGGTAAATGAGTGTGGAATAGAGCTTGAGGAATGATGGCTAAATACAAAGATAGGAGTGAATGGTATGATAATACAGAACTGAACAGAGGAGTGGTATATGATTTTACTAACTAAAGAAAATGATGGAGAGAAGGGAAGAGGGGTATAATAACAGAATGGCAGAACATAATAAAATGGAGGAAATGAAAGAAGAATAAGAGTCTGTGTAAGAGAACAAGCTTGACGTGAACTGGAGATCTGATGTTTCTGACAACTGTAGATTTTCAATATCTAGTTATGTTGACATCTTCTTTGTGAGATACTTTCCTAATAACTATGATTTTGGTGAGCAATGCATCATATTGCATGAATCAATTAAGGGTGGGCCTCAGACATTTTGTGAGTTTTCAGTACAATTCAGTGTCCAAGTTGACTCCCAACTGACAAGGCTGCTATGGAAATGCATATTAGATGGCAAAAAGAAATGCATTTTAGAATGCAAAAATGTCCATTGATTTTTGCACTGACAATAAATTACGAGTTACTCCCTGACACTCTGACACCCAAATCCTATGCTAATAAGATTTTATTGATCACTCACAAATCAGCGCAGTGCCGTAACTGCAGAAAGCAGAAGAAAGATTTACGAGTACCAAAGACCACTCACAAGTGGTTTCCAAATCCTTGCTGAGTCCCCCAGAAGCATTTAAAGTGACAGTATAGCACAAAAAGACACTACAAAATGATAAAACTTCAACATGATTTGACACTTAACAGTCCGATATCAACATATCTGTAATTAAATATGACATGTTAGTATTAAGCCAGTTTTATTATTCAAAATCCAGGGTTACACACAACCCAGTACTCACGGGATTAATATGTCACAAAACCGCGTTGCCTAGGAACTAATGCTCTGATACATTTTCAATAAATATATCATATTTTAACACAAAATAAACACATTTTTTACTGATTTAAGCTATAAATACAATTGTCACATCTTTTTAATAGCAAAATATATTTTGAATAAAAAAACAATTACCGTATATACTTATATACAAGCCGACCCGAATATAAGCCGAGGCACCTAATTTTACCACAAAAAACTGGGAAAACGTATTGACTCGAGTATAAGCCTAGGGTGGGAAATGCAGCAGCTACTGATAGATTTCAAAAATAAAAATAGATACCAATAAAATTACTATAATTGACGCACCAGTAGGTTAAATGTTTTTGAATATTTATTTCAACGAAAAACAGTAAACTAGCTGTGTAAGTGGAAAATAGGGTCAACAAAAACATATATTATGAGCCCTAAACCCCCCTCATCCTCCTCCCTTCTCATCCTCCTCCTTTCCCCCCCTCATCCTGCTCTTCCCCCCTCATCCACCTCTTTCTCCCCTCATCCCCCTCTTCCCCCATCCTCCTCTTCCCCCCCTTCCCCATCATCCTCCTCTTCCCCCTCCTTCCCCTCTCACCCTCCTCCCCTCACACTCCTCTTCCCCTTATTCTTCCCCCTTCATTCTCCTCTTCCCACCTCATCCTCCTCTTCCCCTCCTCATCTTCCTCCCTCCTCTTTCCTCCTTATCTTCCCTCCTTCCCCCCTCTCACCTCTTCGCATAAGATGCGCTGCAGGAGCTGATTGGAGGCTACAGAGAACAGGGGAGAGGGGGGAAGGAGAAAGGGGGAAGGAGAACGATGGGGAGGAGGAAGGAAGAGGAATGGTGTGCTGAGGGGACCCTCACTCGAGTATAAGCCGAGGGGGGCGTTTTCAGCATAAAAAATGTGCTGAAAAAGTCAGCTTATACTCAAGTATATACAGTGCTTTCTATATATCTCTAATGTTTCCTTAGAGCTGCATTTACGGCAGTTGTTACTGCACTTCCCACTCAAAAGATTTATGACGTTCACATTTGCAATTGACTCCTAGAGTCCCTGTCTCATCAGTAAAGCTTGGTTTGGCTGCTCCCTACACTGAAATCTGTTGCGTCTAAGGCAGGATTTACTGCTGTGCACTGAGTGCTTTGATCTGGGGGAGTGAAAGATTTACATTCATGTAGAAATTAGGGGGGGGGGAACTCCTGCAGACAATTTATGGCAGTGCCCTAACTTAGTGCACTTGATTTACCTAGGTCTCTATGTTTGAAAATTGGGTCTGATTAAGGGTTAATATTTGGGGAAGCCCAGTTCATAGTTGTTACCAGGTATTAATGAGGAATCCCAAGGGATACCCAGCTCATAGGGGCTAGCATGATCATAAACCCCCTGCATACATTTTTATTATTATTTAAATCCTTCACTACCATGGAAAAAGGGTTTATGTAGATAGATAGGGATGAGGGTGATGCTAGGGCTAGTGTAGTGTGTTCAATTTAATGGGTGATAGTCAAACACTCCTTACAGACAAAGCATTGATTCTGAACCGGTGGTCTCATTTTAAGACTCTATTCTGTTCCAACCGCGTAGTCTCAGCGCTCCGTTGCATTCCACAATTAGAAATTAAAACAGAACTGGATTAAATCCCTACTATTGAAGGGACTGTAAAACCTATTGAGCAGCTAAAAAATGGTAAGGCAGTCAGAGTTGATAGGATCCCAGCAGATATCTGGATGCATGGGGGCTCAGCACTTCACTCTAAACTCCATGAGCTATTTGTTTGCTGCAAGGGAGACTGCCACAGGACCTTTGTGATGCAATCATCATCATCCTATACAAGAAGAAGGGAGAAAAGTCAGACTGCTCCAATTACCGGGCGTTAACTCTGCTCTCAGTCGCGGGGGGAAATCATTGCCAAAGTGTCTGACACCGTGAGCAGCAAAAGGCTGTGGCAAATCCTGCAACATATAGGATGTCCTCCCAAGTTTCTCAACATGATCATTCAGCTACATGAAAACCAGCATGGCCAAGTCAGACACAGCAACAATCTGTTGGAGGCCTTCCCAATAAGTAATGGCGTGAACCAGGGCTGAGTCCTTGCACCAACCCTATTCAGGCTATTCTTTAGTATGATGCTGCAAAGGGCCACAGCAGACCTTGAAGATGAGGATGGGGTCTACATTCAATAAAGGCCCACATCAAGACCATGGAACGAGTCGTTTAAGAGCTACTCTTCACTGATGACGCTACCCTTGTTTCTCATACGGCGACAGCTCTACAGAGATTGACATCTTGCTTTGCTGAGGCTGCCAAGCTCTTTGGTCTAAAAGTCAGTGTAAAGAAGACAGAAGTTCTCCACCAGTACTCACCTCACGAAGATTACTGTTCGCCTTGCATCACTATTGGCGAGTCTGAGCTTAATGCAGTCCACAAGTTCACCTACCTGGGTTGCATCATCTCCTTGGATGCTAAGATTGACAAGGAAGTTGTCAACAGACTGGCAAAGGCAAATGGTGCATTAGGGTTTGGATCAACAAGCATCTGAATAAATGCACCATGGTCAATGTCTGCTGAGCTGTTGTGTTTTCCACAAGTTACATACTGCCATCACTTACGACTTCTGGAGCGCTTACATCGACACTGCCTCAGAACCATCTGCAACATCCACTGGAATGACCATGTCCTCAACACTGAAGTCCTAGAACAGGCAGGAGTCACTGGCATTGAGGCCATGCTGTTGAAGACACAGTTGTGCTGGGCAGGACACATCTCTAGGATGGAGGATGATCGGCTTCCAAAGATTGTGTTATACGGTGATCTCACCACTGCTAATCGTGACAGAGGAGGACCAAAGAAGAGGTACAAGAACTAATTGAAATAATCCCTTGATGCCTGTCACATTGACCATCATCGATAGACGGCTTTAGCTTCGGACTGCAAGGCCTGGAGAAGTGCCATTCACCAGATTGTCTCCTCTTTCGAGAGAAAACACAGGGCTGATCTTGAGGTCAAAAGGAGACAGAGGAAAACTCTTGTCACTGCAGCACCCAAACTAGAGCAAGCCTTCCAGTGCAACCCTTTTAAATCTTCGTTCGCGAAGCCAAAAATATTTAGCACAATGCCATCCTTCTCAAATACACAATATTGCAGCAGTATTTGTCTATTAAAGTGGAAGTGAAGAAGCTCGAAAAAATTTGGTCCTTTACAATTTATTATAGGGCTCCTTGATTAGAGTTAAATTCAATATTTGAGGAAATAAATTATCACTCAAGCTTTTAAAATATTCTTTTAAATTAAGTGCTTCAATCTTCTGCAGATATGCTTATCTCCATCTCATATCAGCTGCCCAGCTGATGGGAGGGGAATCTACCCAGCATGTCTTGATAAGAGCCTTTATCTGCCTCCTTTTCTACAGTGGCTACTGAAGTCTAACCTAGACCTGTCGGAAAGAAATGGGGAAGTTCCATTGTTAAATGTAAAAGCTACACTGTATTTTTTTTATTTAAAAAGTATTTTATTGCTAATCAGTTACGAAATAGACAAATGAAACCCTACTCTATGACCCACAAAAATGAACCCAAAAAAATTATTGGAAATCATTGCACTAAGCTCTATTATTTTTTTCTAAGTCTTTAGCAAAAATGAATGATCACCATGACAAACACAGAACCCACAATTATTTCTAATTTGTTCTAATATGGTGCTTTGCAATAACAATCCTAAATATGTAGATTAAAACAAAATTAATTTCAGAAACAAACTGCTTTCTGCCTGTAATAACCATTTAAAAGGACTTCATCGCCACCTGCACATGGTCCTAAGCTGAAACTGACCTGAAATACTTTGGCATGAGCTATTATTCAGTCAGAAATGCAAAGGATTACATAAAGAATAAAATACCAGCCAGTGAACAAACCATCCTCTCAATGAGGGTAATTGTACCTCTTTCACTTGTAAGAAAGACCTTTACTCCAGAGGCTAATGCTCTTAAATCTGCAATTTGTATTGAAATAAGCGTGATCCCAAAGTCATTTAATAGCAGTGTGCAATTCAGGTTTATTGAAACGTCTTTAAGGGTTTATTTCTGCTAGTAGAAACATCTTGTTACATTATAAAATAAGGTCATCATTTATGTTTACATTTAAAAAATAAGAATTTAGCAGAAGAGAGCATGATTTAGTTAAACAACATGTTTAGTCTTCTAGTAATCTACAGATTATGTGAAGCAGTTTACATCACCCCCAAATATTTACTCAAAGTAAAATTGCTACAAATTTGTAAAAGTGTAATCTTACCTTGTGGTGGTGAAAGGGCTTGTGAACTTCAATGCAGTTGTGAGCTATACCATGTAGGATCACCCAAGATGGGTACGTCATAGCAGAGAGGTCAGACAAATTGCAGTCCACTGGAGACGTAAATGGCAACCAACTCCAGAATATTTGCCAAAAAAATCCTTATGGATTGGCACCACCAGAAACATAGACAGATAGACAGCCCATAGGGTCACGGAGAGTCGGATACGCCTAAACAAAAACAACCTTTTTCATGTGTCAGTGCAAAACAGTAACATTGTGTACTATTTACACTATACTGTTGCCCTCTCAGTTTCTTATTTAAAACACAAAACAAGACACACTAACTCACTTAATAGTGTCCTCTTTGGGACAATACCAACTCATGTTTTTGCTCACATGCCATTAAAGAGGAAAAACGTCTGGCACATCTATCATTTTATCTGTTGAGGCTTATCCATAAGTTATTTTGGCAAGATAGTTGTAACTTCAAATTTGCTCTAAATATTTTGTTGTTTAGTCGTTCAGTCGTATCCAACTCTCCGTGACCCTATGGACTACAACACGCACAATTGTTGTGTTTCTGGTTGTGCTTATCCATAGTTATTTTGGCAAAGATACTGGAGTGGGTTGCCAATTCCTTCTCCAGTGGACCGTGATTTGCCTGACCTCTCTGCTGTCACCTCCCCATCTTGGGTGACCCTACATGGTATAGCTCGCACAAGCCATTCATCACAACAACTCAGCGATCCAGAAGAAGATATGTCTTTTATTTATGAGCTATGTATGGTACATGATCAGTTCATCAATGGAATAATACCTTGATTGCTGCTATATAAAATATATAATATCTGTGGCTGATTATCAGGCTCATGCTCAGACTGGAATATAGAAAGAATGTAAAGCTGGATAAAAGTCATCATACAATGTAGAATGACTTACTGTGTTAGCATTCGGCTAATGAAATTCTAGTCAGCCTGTGTCCTATTACAGAGTACCCCAGGTTGCTCATATATTACATGGGGAGGGTTGCTCCTTGTATGGTATTAATAGATTTAAGTAAAAGGAGAGGAAAAGGAATACAGTAGTGAGCACTTCTTATAGACATCACTGTTGTATCACGCTTCATAATCTACGGCTTTTAGTCACATAATTCACAGGTGATTCTTCGCTTTTAAAGGAATCACTATCCTAATTAGTTTTCCCAGTTGGTTGAATCAGAATAATCACAAATGCTTTAACACTTATAAGTCTAAGATTACGCTAATTCAACTGATCAACTGCACATACCTACTTCCAGCTAATCTCCCTTTACTGTGAATGTTAATTAGTGGTCCAAGATAAGGGAAATTCTTTAGATTTTTTTAAATAACAACACTTTGCAAATATCCTTGTTTATTGGTATTTTTTTCATTTTTGCCATAATTGGGACCCTTGCTTGTCCCTTTAAGGTTTAAATTAAACACTTGAAATGAATAGTAATATTATAGTAATTTCAAACTATGCAAATGAGGCGCACATGGGTATGTATACTATACTTATTTATTATTCATCTAAGTATATTATATATCTATATGTCGTAACAATTTGCATGTAGTTCTTATAACATAATAGGAACTTGCCCGTCAAACATGACGGGATTAAAAATGTAATGCTGGCAATGCTGTTTGACACACAATGTATCTGAGTACCTTCGGCGCTCATTGAGAGCCTCTCCCCCATGTACTTCAACTTTCCTGCTTTGTACTGATCACCTTCGGCGCTCATCGTGAGCCCCACGCTGAGTGCCTTGGGCGCTCATTGCAAGCCTCTCACGTTCGCAGTGCTCATCGTGAGCCCAGCGATGAGCGCCTTCGCCGCTCATCTCGTGGCTCACAATGAGCACCTTCTGCGTTTATTGTGAGCCTTTCCTCCCGCCTACTGTACGGTCCGCTCATTGCAGGTTTCGTTAACCTGCAAGTTTTGTGCTTGGGAATGCCATGTGTCTCTTTCCACCATCTCCCCCCTGCCCCTTCCCTGTGTGTATTTTATAATGACAACCAATTGCAGATATCCATATTTATAGGTAAACAAAAATTTCATAATTGGGACTTTGCTGTATATTTAAATAGAGCAATGTACTGATAATCACTGCATTAGGAAACCAATGGAACCATTGTATTCTATGTATGAATAATAAATCTATGTAAGTCACTCAAGCAACATAATAAAATGTATTAAAAGGCCATGGTAATACAAGGGGTTGTTTTAATTATGCATTCATCACAAAAAAATCATATTTTACCATTTTTTAAGAGCAGTATTCAATATGAAATTGTCTTTCGGGATAGAATATCACTTAATTCTTTTTCATCGCTCTGGTAAGGTCATTAAAGTAATTGTGGGATGGGATGGCTAAGAGAAAAGTCTAAAGGGATTTAAGAACAATCTAATTCGTTAAGAGGCCAAAAGCAAAAGTTTGTTGCCAAGAAGTACCACTTAAAAGCAACAAGCCTCTAGCCAATAGAAGTCATTATGTTGGTATAACTGAATATTTAGCCCTGCCTGCAAGAAAATCCAAGTTTTCCCCACTGACCTTATAGTAAATATGTGATACTGTTTAATACCTAAACTGCTAGCTCACATTGGGCCATATTCTATTAGCTACTTGCAAATGCCTTGAACTCATACATTTGGCTTTGGGTGTTTTTTTAAAATAGATGTTTATATGCATTCTGTTGACTTAAGAATTCATTTTATACTTGAATTATCTTAGATCATTTTAATGAAACACAGACAATGAATATATAATGTGAATCTAGGCCAAAGGCCTCACTTATTTTCAGACATACATAAACCAGCAACAGTTGTGTTCACTTTTAGTAAAGTGCTGGTTACTGGGTTCTTGTCCAGTTGATTGTGGCTTGTGATACTTTAATTTCACTTAAATACTAGCATATTTACCTGTAATTAAATTCTTGGGTAAAAATATGGTTTTAAAAATCAATTTTATGATAAAAAAAAACACACACAGTGTATATTACAGCATGTGCTTCAGAGTAGGCATGTGTGAGAGTGCACAAGATAGTATAATTGAGTACATGCAAGAGTGTTGTGAGTGAATTTGCGTGCAAGTGCTTATGATTGTTAGCATGTATGTTTGTGCCTGAGAGTGTGTGCATGCATGTGCATGATACATAGATGTGTGTGAGAGTATCTGCATCAGATTGCATGTGTGAGAGTACATGCTAAAGTGTAAATGTGTGACAACGATGACACACCTGAGTGCTTTAGAGTGTTTGAGCAAATGTTAGCGTGTTAATGAGTGCATGACAGATTGCCAATAAGTGAGTGTACTGTAAGTGTTCCCCCTTCCCACTCGCTACCACCTATGATCCCATGAATCCCCCATGTAACTATAACCATGGGAGTCCCCACAGACCCCCATGGTGCACTAAAATGAACCCCTTTTCCATGGGGGTCCATGCCAAACCCCATGGCACCTAACATAAAATACTCATGCCATGGGTGTCAACAAGAATCTCCATGGCACTCTACCTACCAAAACAGGGGTCCAGTTTTGAAACTGAACGTAAAATATTTGATTCTGATTTCTTAAATATGTTTCAATCAGATTTCAGCCAATCAGAAACCAAAAAACTTGATTTAAAGGTGGAAAGTGTGCCAAATGTCATTAGTCAGCTTCAAGCAGTATAAAAGAGGACATGATTCTTCAATCAACATGGATTGCCCCAATACCTACTATGAGCCTGGGGATTCTAAGGATCCCAGTGGCTCATTGTAGATAAGACTATTGGCGGGAGATCCCAGGGATCCCCAAGCTTATAGTAAATATCAGTTATTGAGGGGGCTCATGGAGGTGGTTTTATTACCCCCTAAATTTATTGGACATGAGGAATCAAGCTTCAAATTAGACATACAGTGCCTTGCCAAAGTATTCACACCCCTTGGCATTTTTCATGTTTTGTTGCCTCACAACCTGGAATTAACATGGATTGTTTGAGGATGTGCATCATTTAATTTACAGAACATGCCCAAAACTTTGAAGATATATCGGGAAAAAAAATTGTATTGTGAAGCAATCAATAAATAGGACAAAATAACAGAAAAAGTCAATGTGCTTAACTACTCACCCCCTTAAAGTCAATGATTTGTAGAGCCACCTTTTGCAGCAATGACAGCTTCAAGTTGCTTTGGATAAGTCTCTATGAGCTTGCCACATTTTACCACTGGGATTTTTGCCCATTCCTCCTTGCAAAACTGCTCCAGCTCCCTCAAGTTGGATTGTTTACGCTTGTGAACCGCAATCTTTAAGTCTGACCACAGATTTTCTATTGGATTGAGGTCTGGGCTTTGACTAGGCCATTCCAATACATTTACATGTTTCCCCTTAAATCACTCAATTGTTGCTTTAGCAGTGTGTTTGGGGTCATTGTCCTGCTGGAAGGTGAACCTTCGTCCTAGCCTCAAATCACGCATAGAGTGGTACAGGTTTTGCTCAAGAATATCCCTGTATTTAGCACCATCCATCTTTCCCTCAACTCTGACCAGTTTCCCAGCCCCGGCTGCTTAAAAACATCCCCACAGCATGATGCTATCACCACCATGTTTCACTGTGGCGATGGTGTTCTTTGGGTGATGTGATGTGTTTGGTTGGCACCAGACATAGCATTTTCTTGGATGGCCGAAAAATTCAATTTTAGTCTCATCAGACAAGAGCACCTTCCTCCATACATTTTGAGTCTCCGACATGCCTTTTCGCAAACTGAAACGTGTCATTTTGTTTTTTGCTGAAAGTAATGGCTTTCTTCTGGCTACTGTGCCATAAAGCCCAACTCTATGGACACTTAGATTGCACACAGGTGGACATCATTTCACTAATTATATGACTTCTGAATGTAATTGGGTTCACCAGAGATTTTTATGGGCTTTATAACAAAGGGGGCGAATACTTACGCACATGCCAATTTTCTGTTTTCTATTTCTAAAAAATAGTTTTATGCATAGATTTTTCTCATTTCACTTCACCAACTTAGACTATTATGTTCAGATCCATCACATAAAATTCAGATTAACAAAACATTGAACTTAAGGCTGTAATGTAACAAAGTAGGTAAAAAGTCAAGGGGGATGAATACTTTTGTAAGGCACTGTAATTAAGATGTTAGGTTGATAATAGTATCAGACTAAATGCTTGCATGCTTCTAAGAGGCATTTTTGTGCCTCTAAAGGTGGGTGAAGGTATAAGTAGGATTTTTAGACAGACTGAAGACTGATGACCACTCGTAAGTTAACATGTATCTCACGGCTGGAACAGTGTGATGGGCTTTTTGAAAAACTCAATGGCACAGCTATATGTGAATTGTGATTTTTATAAAATGCACAGCATTCAGAGGCCATTTCTCATAAGTTTATTTGAGTGGTGTGATGTGATTGCTTGATAGTGATTTCCAAGTCAACTTTATTCTTACAATTCTCCATGTGGCCATGGAATGGAGCCCTATGTCAGGACGTGATTCATGCATTTAAGGATATATAGGTCTGATGTAGATGTACAGCACAAGTAATGGAGAACTAAAGGTGCCAGAGTAATGCATGCCTAGTAATAATCTTGGTTGTGAAATGATTTAGTAGGACCAACATATCACTTAACACTGTAAAAGTTTATTTCTTCACCTGCCCTAACTGACAAGCCTGGGATAGCTATTGAGTAGCACACATGAAGCCTGAACATGGAGCATCTGTTAATAGGACAAGAACTTCTAATCAAAATGCAACTATGATGTTTTAAAATCAGTCTCTGGTAGCTTTATGTCTTTGAGGGAATCTCCAAGCATCAGAAGTGGTTGAGATGAAGTAAGAAGGGCCATGACTTCAGTATTTCTGCACACGAAATAGTACATAGTATATCAAGGGATTCCCATATCAGCCACTTGAGATGTTTAGTAACCCCCCCCCCCCCTTCTTTACCACATCACTGCTCTAAAACATACTAAAAACTGGTAGCCACAATTATTAGATTCCATGAATTTCAAAACTTTTGGCTTTTCTGTGATTTTTGTATAAGAGGAACTTCTGTTTAGATATGGTGCCCAATAATAAAATACTGATTATGAAGTGTAGTTTAGATTATTAACAACAAGTGGGAAAGCTTTTAGAAGGGTTAATAAGGGATAATATACAAGGGATAATATACAAGATTATAAGTAGGAGCCAACATGGATTTATGAAGGATAGGTCATGTCCAACAAACCTAATTAGTTTCTATTAGGAGGTTAGTAGTAACTTTTATCAAGGAGACTCAGTGGATGTAGTCTATTTGGTATTTGCAAACGCTTTGGGAGACTATTGAGCAAACTAAGGGATACAGGAATTGCCATAAATATTTGCTTATGGATTGAGAGCTGGCTAAAAGACAGGAAGCAAAGGGTTGTGGTAAATGGAATCTACTCAGATTGGACTAATGTGGTAAGTGGGGTTCCTCAGGGTTCAGTATTAGGTCCCCTCCTTTTTAACATATTTATTAATGACTTGGAAGTGGGATTGGAGTGTGGTGTCTCCATTTTTGCTGATGACACAAAGTTGGGCAAGGTTATTAAATCAGAAATGTACTTTCCGTTTAAAGGGATTTGCATAAATTAGAGGAATGGGCATCTAAGTGGCAGATGAGATTTAATACGAATAAATCTAAAGTTATGCATCTGGGAAGGATAAATAGCCATGCAATTTATAATCTTAATGGAGCAAATCTAGGGGTATCAGATATTGAAAGGGATTTGGGAGTGCTTGTGGACAACCATCTAGGTAACAGTGCTCAATGCCAAGCAGCAGCTGCAAAGGCAAGTAAAATATTAGCATGTATTAAGACGAGTATAGAAGCAAGGGAAGCAAATATAATTCTCCCACTATACAAATCCCTAGTACGCCCTCATTTGGAATATGGGGTACAATTTTGGGCACCACTACATAAAAAGGACATTTTATAGCTGGAAAAAGTACAGAGAAGGGCAACAAAGCTTATAAAGGGAATGGAGGGGCTAAGTTATGAAGATAGACTAACCAAATTAAACTTATTTACTCTAGAAAAACGGCGTATAAGAGGGGATATGATTACCTTATATAAATACATCCAGGGTCAATACAAGGCTTTGTCAAGGGCACTTTTTGTGCCAAGAGGTTTTCAACTGACAAGGGGACATACTTTGAGATTAGAAGTAAAAAGATTCCCCCTTAAAGAAAGAAAGGGTTCTTCATAGTAAGGGTGGTTAATCTGTGGAATTCTCTACCAAAGGAGGTGGTGACAGCGGATTTGATAGATAACTTTTAAAAGGGATTGGATATATTTTTAAATAAAAAGGGCATTCAGGGCTATCCTGGATAAAGAGAGAGGGAGTATTGATCCAGGGATGAATCCGATCACCAGTTTCTGGGGTCAGGAAGTAATTTTATACTTTTTTCCCTGACACAATTGGCAAAGTTTCACTGTTTTTTTTTTCTGTTTGCCTTCCTCTGGATCATTTAACAATAAATCTGCAGATCAGAGGAGATCTAAAAAGATTGAACTTAATGGACTAAAGTCTATTTTCAACCTAAATTACTATGTAACTATGTAACTAAGACATTTATGAATAAAATGAAGTTGTGTATATTTTTATGTATAAGGCCTTTCCTACATAATTGTGTAGATTCACTAAGCTCCATAGGCTGAAAGTGCTTGGCTGAGGTTGCAGCGGCATTTTTCATAATGGGAAATACACACTATATCTTTCAATAACCTGATTCCCAACCATTGAAGAGCTTAGGGTATTTGGGGGAATGACTCTTTGTGGGAATTAACTAAACTGTTGCAGTGTCATAGAAGGACTGTAAGGGCAAAATTTCCCTTTAGGGAAATGGCACCACAAACATGGCTGTATTACCCATTAGGCCAACTAGGCAGCTTCCTAGGGGCGCTTCACTGTGAGGGGTACCATTTAAAAAAATAAAATAGTTGCTGTCTAAAAAAAATGAAATGCTGCAGTTCATAGACTGGCTACTATGGGGTAACCACTTAGAACAAGACAGGTAAAGCAGAGAAAAGAACTTACACAAAAAAAAAAGGCAAAAATGACTCTGTGCATACCTTGCGTACTTACTGGCAGGGGCTCCTCCACTTCACTGCCTAGGGGCTCCAAAAATGTGTATCCGGCACTGACCACAAAGCAAATCACAGCCTCCCTCAATACTTGGTGAATATCCTCATTTTATGCTATATTGCTCAAAGTTTTGACATAGCTTGTCTCTTTAATTATAAAGACTGAAGCCCCTATAACATATACATTTATGTGCAACCATTGCAACAGTGTATCAAACTACTACAGTAGCACCATTCTTGTCAGTTGTGATCTTTAGAAAATTATATAGGGGGACTCCACCTGTTATCACCGCCTTTTCTATTTTTTAGTTCTCAACATTTCATGTATCAAAAAATTTGTATTGTGCTTCTTTCATCAATATTTAGGAATTTGTACTATTTCAATCAAATCTATTATAATATTCAATTAATTTACTATATACACTTAAATTAAACTTTATTTTAATTTAAAAAAAGGCTATTTTGAGAAAGGTCTGTAATAATATATATAATGACAATCTGAGCAATGTTTGAATATTGTTGTCCATGTGTGTTTATCTATAGTATGTCCCTTTGTGGTAACATTCATCTGCAGTTAAGAGGATGGAAATGTGAAAATTCAATGGGCAGTGGAAGTGATTTCTCAGAAAAGTCCCCTTTTCATTAAAACACAATTCTTTTCTTCATACTGCTGGGCTTCTGTAATGAGATTCTTTTAAGCCCTACAAGCCCCTTCTAATATTGCATCCTCATCATTGGGAAAACTCTCGTTTTTAACCATTACTACATATCTGTTAGTATTCAAATCCTTGGGTCTGTGAATGGAGGAGTCTTGCACTATTCTTGCTGAATGCCCTTCTCAGTTCATATAATTCTCTGGCCTTTTGATGTGTTACAATGAGCGTTACGCCCAAAGATTGTCTCTTTGGACAGATCTACAACGCTTGGCTAGATGTTTGGAAGTGCAATTGACAGCTAGGATGTAGAAGCTCCCACGCCTGAGCCCAGCCACAAACCCCAGCCCACTGATAGCCCACAACACAAATCATTATTACTATATACATATATTCATTTTATTGGATTTTATTTTGTGCATGTATACAAGTCAAGTCTTTCTTAAACAGATTGTATTGGAAAGTGCACATTCCCAAAACTAGCTATTACTAAAATTGCTTCCAAAATTGTGTTTCATTTGGTGAAATAGAGAGAGAGAGAAGGCAGATTACACAATACATAGACTACATAGATACATAGGTAGATATATCGATTGCATACATAAAAATATTTCATAATAATAATTTGCACATAAATCACATCTATACTTTACATAGACAGGAGGAATATTCAGATGTGTACATATATTACATACATAAATACATAGATGCATATATATTACATACCTACATAGACAAATAGACAGAGTATATATATATATATATATAGATATAAAAAATAATATATATATATATACACATATATATAGTTATATATATATATGTATATATATATATATATATATATATATATATATATATATATATATATATACATACATACATACATACATAGGTAGGAGGTAGATTACATAGATGCATGGATTACACAGATATATAGATACCGTTATTACATCCATAGTCAAATAAATTCTGTAGATTGCATATAAATATCTAATACATTATATCAATACATAGATACATTATATATATTATGTAGAAATACAGATGCAATCTATACATATATTAGATTATATATATAGAGAGAGAGAGAAAGAAAGAGAGAAAGAAAGAAAGAAAGAAAGAGAAAGAAAGAAAGGTAATACAGGGAGGGAGAGAGAGATCAGATAAAACCAAACATTTTCAGCCTTATTAAATTGCAATTCGGCAAACTGGGCACTAAATAAGTACATAGCATATTATTTTTACAGAAGTTTTTAGTTAGTGAACTTTTATCCAAAAGCAAGGTCTTCACCAACTAAACACTTCTGTAAAAATATGCTTATATAGAGCCCTATTCAATTGTCCAAATCGCAATTTAATAAGGCTGAATATAAATCCACAAATAGATAACATAGAGTACATATAGATATGTAGGTTCCTAGCATACATCTATACACCGATAAATACACAGATACCTATCTATGGACTCATTGCTAGGAGACACATCATATTTTGGGTTATTTGATGCTGATATTTTTTACATGAGTCTGGGAAGTCTATGTGAGAGAAATTAATATTGCAGCTGTTCTACTGATTAATGAGAGATAATTGCTCATGAAAAGTCACCCTGTGGCATTTTGTTGTCTCCTGCATCTTTGTTCTTTTTCACTATTATTGAGTAGTTTTTTGAAGGCTAAGCGGTTCTTTTGAGTTTTGGGTATTCACAGAGGGGTTGCCTGGTTACAGATAATGGGGGTCCTGGTCTGGATGGGCTAAGATGTGCCACAGACAGCCATATCACAATGCTGCCCTTAAACAAGGATGGATACAACTTAGCTATGGGCTTTCAATAAAACATTAATAGACTTGTTCACGCTTCTAATAATGACCTTATTAATGGACTCGAGGGGCAAGTCTTGTCCTTGGGATTAGCTCAGATAACAACTAAAGTAACATCAAGGGTACAACACCAAGAAGTGTACCACTATCAAGGGGCTACTTGTATTTGTTTATACAAAATATCTTGGACTTGGATCATAACTACACAGTATAGCTAAAACTGCAATGAGAAATTTAAGAAAATGTTATTTTTCTGAGCTGTGTAGTTATGTCACTTGGGTTTGGGTCTCCCATCAGTAGTGGTGTTCAGATTCTGGATATGTCCATCTATCAACCAATTTACCTAACTAAATATCCTTTTATGCTACTGAACCTGAGCGACAGGATGAGAATATCTCCAAATAATACTTTATACACTATAAGTAATTATGTCATTCTGTACCTAGCAGTAGAACATATCTAAGTATCCATATGGAATACATCTATATCTATGCAATCTGTATATCTATATCTATATATTACTATCTGTATCTAGGTCTATGTATCTTTTTAATATATGTAACCTATGTAAGATTTAAGTATCCATGCAACCTATTTATGTAATTGATATATCCTTATATTAATATATTCGTTCAATAATCTGTATATACAGTTCAAAACAATGTCTAGCTAAACAAATATCATCTATCTATCTATGCATTATCTATCTATCTATTTATCTATGTATTATCTATCTATCTATTTATCTATGTATTATCTATCTATGCATGTATCTATCTATACATGTCTATCTATATATGTATTATCTATCTATCTATCTATCTATCTATCTATCTATCTATCTCTCTCTCTCTCTATCTATCTATCTATTTATGAATCTATCTATCCATGTCTATCTATCTCTATATCTATCTATCTATCTATCTATTTATATCTATCTATCTATCTCTCTCTATATCTATCTATCTATCTATCTTATCTACCTATCTTTATATATATATATATATATATATATATATATCTCCCTCTCTCTCTCTCTCTCTCTCTCTCTCTCTCTCTCTCTCTCTCTCTATATATATATATCTCTAGCTATCTATCTATCTAGCTCTATATCTCTATCTATATCTATCTATCTATCTATTTCTCTCTCTCTCTAGCTCTCTATATCTCTCTATCTATCTCTATCTGTCTAGCTATCTATCTATCTGTCTCTATCTCTCTAGCTAGCTATCTATCTGTCTCTCTCTCTCTCTAACTCTATATCTCCAACTATCTCTATCTCTCTCTCTCTATCTCTCTAGCTATCTATCTCTATATCTCTATCTCTCTCTATCTCTCTAGCTATCTCTCTCTCTCTCTCTATATATATATATATATATATATCTATCTACCTCTCTCTCTCTCTCTCTCTCTCTCTCTCTCTCTCTCTCTCTCTCTCTCTCTCTCTTTATCTATATTTTCAGCTAAATCATACCCCATGTAATTGCAATGTAATTATATTATGTGTTTGGAACTATCAGCCTTATTGCAATTTGGCCAAATGAATAGGGCTCTATATAAGCACAGAGCATTTTTTTTACAGAAGTTTTTAGTTAGTGAACTTCTATCCAAAAGCAAGGTCTTCACTAACTAAACACTTCTGTAAAGAATAATATGCTATGTGCTTAGAGCCCTATTCAATTGGCCGAATGAGTGTATATATTTATTGTATATTTCTTACAAGACCCATATATATATATATATATATATATATATATATATATATATATATATTTATATTTATATATAAAGATGAAAGTGTACAATTTCCATAGCCTAGTTGTGCTAGTTTGTGTGATAATAAAAGGGTGAGTTTTGTTACATTTGTTACACTGTCTTGCACTGAAAGCAGACAAAGCTATACTCTGTCACCCCGAGCAGAATGAAGGGAATCAAAGGATTTTTCCTTAAAAGGACTAATTTTCTCCTTGAATTATGAAAGTAATGGCCATGTAACAGCCTGTGCTCTGTACCCAACTGCTTAATACCTTCTAAATCCTTCCACGTGGCTCCACTAGTCGTGGCAATTAGAGCTCATTATAGGCTCATAAGAGCTCTCATTTCAGGGATTACTTAATAACCAATGAAATTTTATCAGACAGAATTATGGAAAAATAAAATTGTAACGAGGTCTATGTGGTGTGGGCACACGCCTTGTATCATTCCGCCTGGCTGGACATATCTGTGCCTTCAAACCACACATTTCTGGGTCTTATCTCTGCACATAGGTTATTATCCCAATTACTGGCCCAAATTCTGATGTGTGACTTTTATTATGCATGGAAAAGAAATTATATATTAGGTGAGATCCCATGATATGTATCCCTTCATTTTTGCTGGTGATTAAAAGTAATTTTATATTAGAAATATATATAATCTATTGTAGCAGTGATTATTATATAGTATGTAGTATTGTACTAAGTAAATCTTGAGAATACACTACATTTATATAATATTTATCTCTTTAACCCACACGTCTATCTATCTATCTATCTATCTATTCAAGTATCTATCTGTCTATCTATCTATTAATCTATTTATCTATCGATCTATTTATCTATCTGTATCTATCTATCTATCTATCTATCTATCTATTTATCTATCTGTCTATTTATGTATCTATCTGTCTGTATCTATCTATGTATCTATCTATCTATGTATCTATGTGTATCTATCTATCTATCTATTTATCTAGCTGTCTATTTATTTATCTATCTGTCAGTATCTATCTATGTATCTATCTATCTATCTATCTATCTATCTATCTATCTATGTAGCTATGTGTATCTATCTGTAGCTGTCTATCTATATATCTATTTATCTATATATCTATTTATTTATCTGTCTGTCTGTATCTATGTATCTATCTATCTATCTATTTATCTATCTGTATCTATCTATCTATATGTATCTATATATCTATATATCTATCTGTATCTATCTATCTATCTATCTGTCTACCTCTATCTATCTATCTATCTATCTATCTATCTGTATCTATCTGTATCTATATATCTATCTATCTATGTATTTATCTATCTATCTATCTATCTATCTATCTATCTATCTATCTATCTATCTGTATCTATCTGTATCTATCTATATATCTATCTATCTATGTATTTATCTATCTATGTATCTATCTATCTATTTATCTATCTATCTGTCTATCTGTATCTTTATATCTATCTATCTATCTATCTATCTCTCTCTTTCTCTGTCTCTCTCATACTACAAATGTTTGAAAGCAATTTTAAAAATAGCTTGTTTTGACAATTAGCACTTTTTAATACAAGCTATCTATCCACTGGTTCAAATATAAAAATGACAAAACTGAATTATAGTGACAAACTATGAACTTTTTTGTATTATAAAAAATAATTTAGTAAAGGGTTAAAGTCTCATACTGTTATATTTTCAATGGACACTTGGAGAGAATTTGTCACAAAAGTACCCCAGTCATAGTAGACCTCTTTTGGATAAAAGGTACACACTAAGTATTACTCCCAAAACAGGAACTGGGAGGTAATATATATTTAAATACTCATTGTACACCTCAGACTTTTATCTGTAGCTGACTTGTAATATAATATATAAGCAAAGTTCGTGTTTCTTTCAAAATATAAATATCATCCATAAATATTTTAAAGAATTAAAGTGCTGTTTTGTTTTTTCCATTCTTTTTCTGCACGTATTGATGTTTAATAGAAATCTGCAATAATAGTGAATTATTTGCAACTAATATCTATATGCATTCAATAAAAAATGCTTTTAATCTGTTGGCGATAATCAAAAAGTGTTTTGTTTCTCCCAGAAAAAAGATGGTACAAGTTAAGATTATCAATGTACTTGAACAATGTCAGTGCATATTTAGCTGTGTGTATCATGATGACTCTCATAGGGCAACCTTCCATTACCAGGGCCTTCATGTTATTTACTTATTTTGCACCTAAAATAATATGGATCCTTCGAATATTACCAAAATAATTCTAGCACCAACTTGGCTGAGGAAATTCCTATATGAAATTTATAGCAGCATACACTAAATGACAGTATTGTATTCACATATGTTACATATATTGTAGGTGCCAGTCTCCATGTGCCAGGACTAGCATAGCATTCCCACCTGGCTCACTGGCAATTATGCAATCACCAGCTATGTAAACCCTTTACCCAACTTTACATTGTAAAATATACCTAATTATCCTGTATAAATCACAAAAATAACATTTCTTTATTAGTCCCAGCACATAGTTTCCAAATGGATTTAAAACTGACACTGACCTTCCCTGAGATTAGAAGGTGCTAATTGTTGTCACAAGATGTTGGATTAGCACATTTCTGGAATAACTCCCTGTTTACAATCTACCCAGATCCATCATCCAGTAAGCACTTTCTAATGAAATCCTAATCACATCCAAATAGCTCAATAACCAGAAGTCTAATTGGCATCAATAAATCCTGAGCTTGTGAAGTGAGGAGCCTCAATGCATAACTATCATAACTCTGAGCCTTGTACATTGGGAGTCAGGGCATTAAACTACTTGTGAGCATGGGGTCAGAACATCTCAGCTATGTACTGATAGGCATAGCTACAGCACCAGAATGACTGAGGTTATGTACTTATATTTATCACATCTCAGCTATGTACTGATGGGCATAGATACAGCACCATAATGACTGAGGTTATGCACTTATATTTATCACATCTCAGCTATGTACTGATAGGCATAGATACAGCACCAGAATGAGTGAGGTTATGTACTTATATTTATCACATCTCAGCTATGTACTGATAGGCACAGATACAGCACCATAATGACTGAGGTTATGTACTTATATTTATCACATCTCAGCTATGTACTAATAGGCACAGATACAGCACCATAATGAGTGAGGCTATGTACTTATATTTATCACATCTCAGCTATGTACTGATAGGCATAGATACAGCACCAGAATGACTGATAGGCACAGATACAGCACCAGAATGAGTGAGGTTATGCACTTATATTTATCACATCTCAGCTATGTACTGATAGGCACAGATACAGCACCAGAATGAGTGAGGTTATGTACTTATATTTATCACATCTCAGCTATGTACTGATAGGCACAGATACAGCACCATAATGACTGAGGTTATGTACTTATATTTATCACATCTCAGCTATGTACTAATAGGCATAGCTACAGCACCATAATGAGTGAGGCTATGTACTTATATTTATCACATCTCAGCTATGTACTGATAGGCATAGATACAGCACCATAATGCTGATAGGCACAGATACAGCACCAGAATGAGTGAGGTTATGTACTTATATTTATCACATCTTAGCTATGTACCCATAGGCACAGATACAGCACCAGAATGACTGAGGTTATGTACTTATATTTATCACATCTCAGCTATGTACCGATAGGCACAGATACAGCACCAGAATGACTGAGGTTATGTACTTATATTTATCACATCTCAGCTATGTACCGATAGGCACAGATACAGCACCAGAATGACAGAGGTTATGTACTTATATTTATCACATCTCAGCTATGTACCGATAGGCACAGATACAGCACCATAATGACTGAGGTTATGCACTTATATTTATCACATCTCAGCTATGTACTGATAGGCATAGATACAGCACCAGAATGAGTGAGGTTATGTACTTCTATTTATCACATCTCAGCTATGTACCGATAGGCACAGATACAGCACCAGAATGACAGAGGTTATGTACTTATATTTATCACATCTCAGCTATGTACCGATAGGCACAGATACAGCACCAGAATGAGTGAGGTTATGTACTTCTATTTATCACATCTCAGCTATGTACCGATAGGCACAGATACAGCACCAGAATGACAGAGGTTATGTACTTCTATTTATCACATCTCAGCTATGTACCGATAGGCACAGATACAGCACCAGAATGACAGAGGTTATGTACTTCTATTTATCACATCTCAGCTATGTACCGATAGGCACAGATACAGCACCAGAATGAGTGAGGCTATGCACTTATATGTATTAGATATGGCACTTTTCAGCACTTATAGAATTATAGACTGAATTGTATCTGCATTTATTTAGAGCTGTGACTTTAATTAGGTTGCACTGGTAAGTTGGGGGAGATTTACTAAGCATCTTAAGTGGTCGAGATTTATATTCCTATATTTACTATGCAGTGTTTACTATGGGGAAACATTAACATGACAGCACAGCCCTTGTCACCTCATCTCACCTACTTCTAATGTTTAGTAAATTATCCCAAGTAAATGTTTGATGACAGATAGATAGATTGATAGATAGATAGATTGAGTGAGTGAGAGAGTGAGTGAGAGAGATAGATAGATAGATAGATAGATGATAGATAAATAGATAGATAGATAGATTGAGTGAGTGAGATAGATAGATAGATAGATAGATAGATGATAGATAAATAGATAGATAGATAGATAGATAGAGTGAGAGAGATAAATATATATATATATATATATATATATATATATATTCTGATTATTCAACTATATATAGTGAGAGAGAGAAATAAATAGATAGATAGATAGATAGAGTGAGTGAGCGAGTGTGAGAGAGAGAGAGATAGATAGATATAGTGAGTGAGAGAGATAAAAAAAAAATATATATATATATATAGTGAGAGAGAGAGAGAGAGAGAAATAGATAGATAGATAGATATAGTGAGATAGATAGATAGATATAGTGAGAGAGATAGATAGATATAGTGAGTGGGAGAGAGAGAGAAATAGATAGATAGATAGATAGATATAGTGAGAGAGAGAGAGAAATAGATAGAAAGAATGATAGATAGATAGAGCGAGTGAGAGAGAGAAATATATATATAGAGAGAGAGAGCGAGAGATTGATTGATTGATTAGAGAGGATGTGAGATTTTAATTAGCATTCACTATACTAATTTGGTTAAAGACACACATATTTGATGATATGGCTAAAAGCAACCACAGATACATGTATAAATAAGTAGATAGGTTTATTACAATATAATGGATATAATTGATACTTGATAGCATTACTCAGAGTAGTATATAGATAGATAGATAGATAGATAGAGAGAGAGAGAGAGACAGAGGGAGAGAGAGAGAGAGAGATAGAACATGTTTAGCAATGGATTATGTATATTTGTTTAGACAGATAGCACCCACAGATAAATATATAATAGATAGCATTATTAGAATATAATGGATATAATTACTAGTTGATACCATTGCTGAGATTAGTGCTCAATTCAATAATCGTCGTGTCTGCATATTTAATGTTTTAAGTATCAGTTGAATTATAAATGCAGTATAACATAATAATAATAATTATACTTTATACAATTACATTAGTTAGGGGATCATTAACCTTCCTTTTTCTAATAATATCGATCTTTGATTGATGGGCTAATATGAAAACTCCCAGTCCTGCCTATATTAGTAACTCGTTGCTCTGATGTATTAATGCTAATGCTAATAATGCTAATAATGACAACAGATATTCTAATTTAAATGATTTAGATTTGTCACAAATAACCTAAATGGACATATCTAAGGTTCACCATTATTATTACGATGTAAACATGTACATATGTAAACCTATTACAACTATATATTGTGAAGAAATGTAACTATCTATTAATGACCAATTATACCAAAAAAATATATTTCCCTAAAATATCTATTTATTTTTCACTGTCTTATTGCTGTGTGTTTGTTGTTTAACCCTTTCGCACATCAATGTATTATTGGCTCTGCTGCCAATGAAAGAGACAAGGACATTTCAAGCTTGGGCTATTTGTTAATAGCATCTGATTGTATACAGTAAGAATGTGCTATGAAAAATAGTCTATTGCTATAAACTATCATTTATTAGGATTATGTTTGTAACTTTTTTACACAAAATAATTTGGAAATGTAGCTATATTACAATTACACTCTGAACATCCCACATCAAGGTAAAGTTACAGGTGAAAAAAAACAGTAAGTGCCTCATATATGCAGCATTGTGCAGCATTGTGTAGCATTGTGTAGCATTATGTAGTATTGTATAGTATTCTGCAGAATTGTGTAGCATTGTGCAGCTTTGTGTAGTATTGTGCAGCATTATGTAGTATTGTATAGTATTCTGCAGAATTGTGTAGCATTGTGTAGTATTGTGCAGCATTGTGTAGCATTGTGTAGTTTTGTGTAGTATTGTGCAGCATTGTGTAGCATTATACAGCATTGTGTAGAATTGTGTAACATTGTGTAGCATTATGCAGCATTGTGTAACATTGTGTAGCATTTTGTAGGATTGTGCAGCCTTGTGTAGCATTATGCAGCATTGTGTAGCATTGTGTAGCATTGTGTAGCATTATGAAGCATTGTGTAGCATTGTGCAGCATTGTGTAGCATTGTGTAGCATTATGCAGCATTGTGTAGAATTGTGTAGTATTGTGAAACATTATGCAGCATTGTGTAGCATTGTGTAGTATTGTGTAGCATTATGCAGCTTTGTGTAGTATTGTGTAGCATTATGCAGCTTTGTGTAGCATTGTGTAGTATTGTGTAGCATTATGCAGCATTGTGTAGCATTGTGTAGTATTGTGTAGCATTCTGCAGCATTCTGCAGCATTGTGTAGTATTGTGTAGCATTATGCAGCTTTGTGTAGTATTGTGTAGCATTATGCAGCTTTGTGTAGCATTGTGTAGTATTGTGTAGCATTATGCAGCATTGTGTAGCATTGTGTAGTATTGTGTAGCATTCTGCAGCATTCTGCAGCATTGTGTAGCATTGTGTAGCTGTGGTGCTGAAGAATATATCTGTTTCTCCTTGCAGTCCCACAGTGCAGCTGTTCTCTCCATAATTTATCTAGCTGAGGGTACAATTATGCCACAGTAAAATTAACAAAACAAACACTCTGCAAAGTTTATTCCCCCACTTGTTTTGTTAACTTGGACAAGCTATCAAGTGGGTTCAACCAACTGAAGGAGATTTAGATCCGCATTTCTTTCAGTTATCACGTGTTAGGGGTCTGCATGAAATCCCTGGCAGGAGAATACACGTGGGTGACGTTAAGACCAGCCCTCTCCAGGGACCCTTTTGTTTGGCTACTCAACATAAGCACCTTCCAAGCCACTGAGTGAATCAGAGAAACCTACTCTGCAAGAGCTGTGTGTCCAGGGACCAGCAATGTCTAGATCTTTTTATGTAGATTCTTTGATCATCAAAGACTCAAGACCTGCTCCTACAATCCATGAACATCATCATCATCATCATGGACAAGACTTTCTTCTGCCTATTAGCAAGCCATCCCCAACAGTCATGTCTTTTTCTGCACCAGTTTGCCCTTCAAGAAAAAGTGGCAGTTTCTGTGTGTGTCCCCTCTGTGTCACCTCTCACCTGCACTCCTCAAGAGCCAGCATCCCATTGCTCAAGAGTCATTTCACAGGTGGAGATGCTCAGTATTGTCAGAGGATGAGCCAACAACCATCTCCAGCCATGGTACATCCAGGACATGCACCTGTGTGTAATCCATCCTACAACGTTACAGACCCCAGGAGATTCCACTGCCTGTCCATAGGTAAGAAGCTCCTTCACATTCTTGTCTTCTGCAAACTCTTTCCATAACCTTCTTATTGTTTTGCTCTGTTATCTTAATGCATGTGTATCAATGTGACGTGTGCTTGGCTGCAGAAAAATATTCTCATCCATGCAGATTAATGTTTGCAAAGCAAATGCACAATTTGTATATGGTATCAACATTGCTGAATTTAAGTTATTAACGCTATCATGTTAATATGCAGCCAAGAGAAATAATACATATTTATATAATGATATGCAACAGAATGGCATTTTATTAGCTGAAATCTAATTATCTCAATGATGTTGACATAGTTTGGAAATTGGTCCAGTGTTTCTGGATTCCAGGGGACTTCTGGTGTGGTCAAAATCCATCCTGGACTGATACACTGGATGGTCCATGGACCCAGCCAGTAAATTAATGATAGTTTGATTCCAAATTGGTGCTGCTAATTTATGAATGAGAAATAAAGTGCTTGGTTTTTGGAGAATCCCTGTAACTTTGGTATTTGCTGTCATTCATAGGTAATCCAGAGAATGGACAAATGCAGAATGGTAAAAGAATGAGAACAGCTTTCACCAGCACCCAGCTTCTGGAACTGGAGAGAGAGTTTTCCTCTAATATGTACCTATCCAGATTAAGAAGAATCGAGATAGCCACTTACCTGAACCTCTCAGAGAAGCAAGTGAAGATCTGGTTCCAAAACAGAAGGGTGAAGCACAAGAAAGAGAGTAAGGGGTCCCAGAGAAACAGCCATGGGGGCTGCAAGTGTGCAAGCAGCCAGGGGCACTACCCAAGGTCAGAGGATGAGGACTCTCTTTCACCTGTGTCTACAAGTGAAGAAAAAGAAATCTCACCTTTATAGACTCCAATGCTGACTGTACCAATGCACTTGTGCTTTAAAAGCAAGGAAGAAGCAACAATTATATATGCAGAGTTTATTTCTGCCATTGTTTCTATTGACATATTATATTTCCTTCCTAAAATCTGTCAGGTGACTTGGAGCCATAGACTAACATGGGGGAAATACTAAGTGGGACTCATTCAATTGCGATTTGGTCAATTGAATAGGGCTCTAAATAAGCACATAACAGTTTTTTTTACCGTTTTTTTCAGTTAGTGAAGCTCTATCTAAATGATACAAGTTCAATAACTAAAAACGTATGTAAATAAAATGGCCCTATGTATCTCAGTGCTCTATCTACCAAACTGGAAATTGAGTTTTTCAGTCCAGTATAAGAAATTAACAAGTGTTTGCTACAGTCAGAGTTTAGACAACTTAGATCTTCTGTAACTACCTGTAAATAGTTTAATTCCACAATGTCTGCAAGCTCACCTCCATGTGTATAGTTTTATATAAAGTTTTATTTATATTTATTTAAATAAAAAAATGATATGAACAAATGTGTTGTATTTGTTGTTTATTTGTAAAAGGAAGAAACTGATATTTTTTTCAGGCTGAAATTCTGGGGGAGATGTATTAAAAACAATGGTCAGTAAGTTGATTAAAATTCACCTTAATTTTTCTTACTTTGGGTTAAGTTATTGGTAACACTTTTTGTGCTGTGTTGCTAGTTAGGTTTGGAGATGAGAATATATTTGTTACAGATTAAAACTGCACAACTAAACTTATCAAGACAAAAACTAAGCAATAAACAGTTATAATTACAAAGATCATAACTAGTAGGTACTTTTTACATAAAGAAATGGGGGGTGTAATTTATTCAACTTTAAAAATAAATAAAAATAAATGTAACTTTTGATATAGTTGATAAAATATTGATGATAATATAACTGTGCACCTAAGTTTTCCTTATCTAGACAAAACATATATGCTATTTGCGACCACATTATGATATTAAACTGCTATAACTGCAAATTGTATAACTAGTTAATTTTTACATAAAGAACTGGGGGTGCAGTTTATTCAACTTTTTAATAAATGTATATTTTGCTATCAAATATTAGTGAGAATATATTTGGTACAAATTAAAAATGCAAACTTAAACTTGCCTTATCGAGACAAAAACGAAGTAATAAACTGATATAACTGAAAATATTATAAACTGTAGGTACTTTTTACATAAAGAAACTGGGGTAATTTATTAAACTTTTGAAATAATACATGTAACTTTTGCTATAGTTAATCACCTATTAGTGCTGTAAATCTTGAAAATGACAGTAAAATAATTTATGGACTTAGTCACAAATCATTTTGATTTGTGTTATGTATATTATATTATGTTCATTTTGTGTGGATAACTGTTATAATATATAGTATATAGTAACATATAGTACTCCATTCTATAAATCACTACACGTTTCAGTTGGAAAGAGGTTAATTATTAGATTTAAATAACGGTTCACTAATTGTTTGAATTGGGCAAAGATAATAGTAGTAAAAAACAGCAAGATTGATCAATTACAGTTAATTAGTTGTATAAACTATATAATTATGGTGCTGAATTACTGCACTAAAGTGAGTATTATTTAATAGTAACTGACATGTTTTAGACACTTGTCCAATTTCTGATTAGGTATTATTAATATTAAAAACAATTGATGCTGTAAATTAATATATCATATAATTACGTTTCAGTAAAATGTACTGCCAATGTGAAATAAAATAAATATAATATGTTGGTCTATCACATAAAAACTGATGATGTCTTACATAGATCACAGATTTGTATAAGTGTGACCACCTACTGCACATGTAATAGGGGTTTAAACCATTTCTAGCCATTTATAGGATCTCTCACACTATCTGTATAACAGGGCCCTGACCCTTTTAGTCTGTGTGTTGTTCCTGCATGGACAGTCATTGATATCAATTCCTCTAAGCACTGCTATTAATGACTCTTTTTTGATAGAGGCCAGAGTTCAGGGAGATTCAACAAAAAGTACTAGGAGGAGAAGTATTTGAGAAAATTGTCTCAGCAAGGGGGATACAATCTGTGAAAATGCAGAACAAGAACACTATCATATAATGCTTTGCAGCTGCGAAAGAACAAATAAAATGTTGGTTAAACCACTATTTGCTTAATAATCTTACTTTCTTTCTCTATTAAACTTTTTTGGGGGGATTATCTAGCAATATAACCTCAATATTAATTAAAGATTATAGATAATCAAGACTCCAACAAATGAATAATTATCATCAATCACATTATCAGAGTATGGAGTTGACTGTTTCTTTTAGTTAATATTTTTAGGACTTATTATAATAATGTGTAATAAGTAAATGTTCCTATTAATTGAACATTACATAGGCACACACGCATATAGGTGGTGGATTACATGTTTTTTTGTACTCTGTAATGGATTAGCAATGACTGCCTATGGGTGAACAATGTGACCTATTAGTACTCATTAAGTAGAAATATATATATAATCTATGGGACCTCACTATTATTATTATTATTATATTATAGTTTATTTATAACGTGACAACATATTCCATAGCGCTGTACATAAATTAGGTTCAGACAATGATAAATACAGATTAACATTTAGCAAAGGAAGGAGGGCCCTGTCTTTGAGCTAGGAATCCAATGTCCATGGTGAATTCCCAAAGTACTTAGGATAGAAACTCGCAGACTTACAATCTATTATGATATTATACAGTAATGCATGAGAACACATACATGTTACTTTGAAAGTTTGTGGCAGCAGAAATAGCAATCAAAAGTAAAAAAAACAAACCTTTGTTTATTAAATACATATTTAAGTTTAATGGATTATGAATGCATCTGCTAGAGGAGAATCAGTAGTGTATGCAAACATGTTTTGCATGAAAAATATCAACATAAACATTATTAGACTGCCCTAAAGTTTGCTAAATCTCTGGAGTTTGCAAGTAGTTGGTTTTCAGAGATAACAATCCTGTAAATCTCTGCTAAAATTAGCGTACAATTCATAATTCATTTTGGCCAATCATAGGCAGCTAATGCATTGTATCTATCTATGAGGGCAGTTTATGTAGCAATAAATCATGAGATGTGTAGTCCCATGCAAAAGGAAGCAGGAGGAGCCAGACACTGTTGTGTGGATCTTTGCATTGTGCTGCTGCTGGCTTGAAGGTTAGCAAAGGGTTAAAATGTATACCCAAAAGTAGTGTTTCAATTGGTAGGTACATATATAGCTCTGGGGGTGTGGAAAACAAGATTTATTTTTTTAATAAAATAAGTCAGTATGTGTTGCAATGACTCCATGTAATGTGTGTTACTGATATAAGGAGCATGTGATGGATTAGAAAAAAAGCAAAAACAGGGAAACTGAGATATACCTTTAAACATGCACTACATTTGGAATAACTAGATACAAATGATACAAAATAGTTTATTTTCTTTATAATCTCAATTTCAATGTACAAAGTGATACAACCAACTCTAACTGTTACTTTTTCATACAGATTACAAAAATATTGTATCTTCTTACTGTATGGTATCTATATTGCTTCAATTATATTTTGCATTGGAAATTGTGGATTCTTGTCTATATTTAAATGTAAACTCCCAAAAGAACAATTTGTTTAAACTGTAAAATTACCAAAAGAGCACCAATCCACAAATCTGAATGTTTATGTATTATTTATATGGAAAAAAAAAATAGAAAAATGTATTTATTCTATGTCAGATGGAATTGCTAATACCATATTACATCAAATAAGCATGTTTCTCACCCTTATAATCTTTAATTAGCTGGCAGAGTTGCATCAACCTGTATGGTCTGTGGTCCAGCTCAATAAAACTCATTCAGCCAGGCATTCCTTAGCATACAGCCCCATGGTATTAATCCGCTCAATAACTATACCTGTTCAGTGAATGGCCAAGTGAAAAGAAACTAGAGTGAATTAAATACAATACATACAGGGCTAAGATATTCCAGTAAATGAATACTTGCTCTGTGTATCTTAGAATTGTTCCTGGTGAGTATTGTCCCTATGCTCTGGGAATATTTAAATGACTCCAAGCTTTGAAGGGCTTTGTCCACTCCCAGATGTATAAAATACACATAGCATATGTTTGACAGGCCTGGGGACTGTGGTCCATTCTGAGCCCTAACACAGGGGT
The DNA here is from genome assembly GCA_027410445.1 of Discoglossus pictus. Lineage (NCBI taxonomy): Eukaryota > Metazoa > Chordata > Amphibia > Anura > Alytidae > Discoglossus > Discoglossus pictus. Next base: position 84,834,349 of record CM050163.1, read on the forward strand.
CAATGGCATCACTACTTTCTGGGCACAGGGTTTGAGACTGTCAGGAACCTGTGCAGACATGGGGCCATATTCTATTAGATAATTGCAAATGCCTTGAACTTATAAATTTGGCTTCAGATGTTTTTTTGTTATAAATGTTTATATGCATTCTATTGACGTCAGAAGTCATTAATGCCAATAAGTAATATTTGCAGAATATGTAGCAATATTAAGAGTGATTTTAAATGTGTAAAAATTGGACAATTGAATCGGGCCCCAAGTAGCTGCCTACTTTATCCTTGTGTCATACATCCAATGCAGCAAAATAGATGGGAAGTGCTCTGTGTGTGCCTTGCAAAGTAACTAGTTGCAGATTAATGAAGCAATGACAATTTCAATGTGTTTAAGGGCTGAGGTTGGCACTGCCAAGTGCTGGACGTGGGGAGCTCGCTAGGCTGTGCTCTATATTGTCCCATTTTCTGAAGAAGAGACAAAGATGGATAGAAGGATATTGAAAAGCAAGAGGCGTATTTCAAATAGTCCCATAAAGAAGCCTGTCACTTTGGGACAAGAACCATAGTGCTTTGATGACTTTGTGTGAGCTGCAAGGCCTCTCTATAGATTGGGCTCATTTATACTTGTGGCCAGCACTTTAAGTTTATAGTACATTATTTTTTTTTTCAAAACATTGGGCCCGATTCAGTTGCCCAATTCGGAAAAATCACTCTTAATGTTGCTACATATTCAGAAAATATTACTTATTGGCACTAATGAATTCTTAAGTCAATAGAATGCATATAAACATTTATAAAAACAAACAAATACCCAAAGCCAAACTTCTGAGTTCAAGGCATTTGCAAAGAAGCTAATAGAATATGGCCCATTGTTAGTCATTTTTGTTGAATTTTGACTGCTTCAGAAGATGTATAATTTAAGTGACATTAGCTTATATCCGTATTATATACAAATACTGCATATTTTTCTCATAAGATCTATGTAGACAAAAGATGACAGGCTAGGTATACTAAAGGTGAAGTGTTGCAGAATCTCTTTATTTCTATGCTTCCCTGTGGGAAATATAAGCTAAGTTCCTCAAATACTTCACCTTTTAGTACCATTGGCATCATTAACTCATTGTAAGCAATCTAAGCAAAAAAATAATTTCCTGAACATTTCAATGGACACATATTACCTCCATAAGCTTGAACTAAATACATTTCTATATAGTTTGTTTTATTATTTTGCTGTTGCTTTGTTTGCTAATAATAATATTTCTTATATAACTGTTTAGGTATTAAGTACATTCCTTATAGAACACTAATTTCTTGATCATACATACCCTTTCATAGGGCCTAATTCAATTGTAATTTGGCAAATTGAATAGGGCTCTATATAAGCACATAGCATATTTTTTTACAGAAGTTTTTAGTTAGTGAAGACCTTACTTTTGGATAGAAGTTCACTAACTAAAAACTTCTGTAAAAAAATATGCTGTGTGCTTATATAGAGCCCTATTCAATTGGCCAAGTCGCAATTGAATGAGGCCCATAGTAAGAACTATGGTCTCAAATAGCTGTTAAGCTTTCTTGTGAGTCTTATTTAATTTATAGCATTACATTTGCTTGTATTGCTATCTTTAAACATACTTAAATGCACAGGATATATTCTCTTGCCCAAATTTAAAATATCTAATGCATATTTAAAATTAATAATTGTGCTATTTTTCTTTTGGTTCTGGAAAAATATATATATTTGTAACAGTATAACAATTACCTATTATATATTTTTAGATAATCACATATTACAATATATAATAGCTAGATCCTTAATTACATAAGTCTCCCTGCATTATTTATTTTTATAGTGCCAGGATAATGGGTATAATTATTTAATATAACATAAATATTGTAATACACTATAATATGATCTATGCAACAATATAATCTATAGTATATTTAATAGAATAACATATTACAAAATATAATATCTAGATACCTGGTTATATATGTATTCCTTCATTGATTATGGTTAAAGTGCCAGGATAATGGGTATAATGTAATGTAAAAGGAAATAATACAATATAATATAATCTATACGATAATATAGTGTATAATATATTTAATATACTCACATATTAAAAAATATACTGTATAGATACCTAGTGACATAGGTCTCCCTGCATTGTATATGTTCATAATACCAGGATAATGTGTATTCTGCAGTATAAAATAAAATAATACAATACAATATAAATTATTTATAGTAATATCTAATTATATTAAAATATTTTAAAGATAATATAATTATATAGATTATATTGTATTATATTATTGTATAGTATATTATACACATTATCCTGGCACTATACAATATAATATAATCTATACAATACTATAATGCATAATATATTTAATATACTCACATATTACAAAATATAATTTCTAGATACCTGATTACATAGTCTCCCTGCATTGTTTATGGTTATAGTACCAGGATAATGGGTATAATGTAATATAAAATAATACAATATAATATAATCTATACAATAATATAATGCATAATATATTTAATATGCTCACATATTACAAAATATAATATTTAGATACCTAATAACAGTCTCCCTGCATTGTTTATGGTTAAAGTGGCAGGATAATGGGTATAATGTAATGTTAAATGAAATAATACAATATAATATAATCTATACAATAATATGGTGTATAATATATTTAATATACTCACATATTAAAACAAATATAGTATATAGATAGCTAGTTAAACATGTCTCCATGCATTGTTTACGGTCATAGTGCCAGGATGATGTGTACAATGTAATATAAAATAAAATAATACAATATAATATAATCTATATAATAATATGTCATTGTTTTATAATATATTATTTGACATTGCGTTATACACGTTATACTGGCATTATAAGCATATAGAATTGGGGGAGATTTGTTTAACCTGGTATCTAGATATACAATATCTAGTTCTTTGGTTACCATTGCAGGGCTTTAGTGTCAGGACAGTATTTATAATGTACAGGCCTTATAGGTGAAAAGCATTTACAAGCTAGATTTTATGTGCCAAAGAGAAGCAGTTCTGGGGCTGAGACCCCCGACAGTTGTAATGCCAGAGGCTTTGAAGGCACAGCTAAAGCGTTATGTGGGCTTGAGAGAACCATTTAGTCACTGTTTCATTAGGCTCTATTTGAACCTTGCAACATGTGGTAATTTCTGGGGCATGCTGAAAAGGGGGGATTATGTAGGAGGGACACAAGGAAATTAGCTAACGCTTAATTTAACTCGTTTTCTGCTAGGGTTTTTTGATACATTCCTAATTGACTGAGGAGGCAGGTGAAGTCTCAGTCCCATGCAGGCTCATTCACTATGGGAATAAATGGCTCTTTTTCAACCCACTCTACTTACAATATATCATCAGGGAAAAGACATGCAATGAATATGTTGATTTTTTTATTAATGGAATTACTCCCTGCGTTGCAGGTGTGAGATTCAGAGCAGGGAAAACTAGTCTGCAATGAAACACAATTAACAAAGGAATGAGATTTTTATTAGCTAGATGTGTCAATGAGACTAGATTTAAATTGTCAAAACATGAACAGATATTTTCAGCTGAAGTGTAGTCAATTAAATGAGGATATTAGTTCCTCATCCAACTAATAATTACCATTATTTTCATCATTATACAAATGCCTTATTTACAAAAAAAATGATTAATATCAAATAGGCTAATTCAGACCTTCTATGTTTGTCTAATTGGAGTAAATCCATTAATAATATTGAAAATTGCTTCATTCTACTTATTTTTTGCATAATGTCTTAGATTTACTTATTGTAAGAGAATATCATTTATGATACATTTATGTTGTATTGTATAAGTTCGTGATGTATGTAAATGACTTGGTACCAGCAGAGAGAAGAACAAAATACTTCAGATTTAAGAATTGTCCTATACAAAATCTGAGTAGTCTACATAACAATGAATAATTAAGCTTTCCATTGAAGCGTTCAGCAGCTGGTTGTCGATTGGGAAAAGTGGGTGGAAACTAGAATATATTAAAAGTTTATTTTTTTTCTCTCCCATTTTTGGGAGTTGGGAGAGCAGGATGGATGAGATAAGATACAGAGTGGATAAATGGATGAAGGCTTTTTGGATCACTGCCACCTGAACAATATGAGCTCTTCTCACATTGAAAGACACACTTGAGCTCATTTGGATCCATGCAACCTTGTAGATAAAGAGAGTAGGGGGTGTAGGAAACTGTCGGGTGTGGTAGGGAGAGGTAATGTGATGAGGGAACGCGTGTCCTACCAATTCTTCCTGGGCACATCTTTCTCCAATGGTCCAGGTCAACACCCAGCATGTCCCTGACTCTTCTATAACTGTCTGACACACCACATTCATTTTCCTTTAAATAAAGGACCAATATAGCTTCTTATTTTATGTCATGTATTTTACAAAGCATGTTTTATAATTTAAAAAACATTTTTTGCATGAATTTTTTTTTTTATAAAGGGACATGGACATTATTCAATTGTCGCATCTGATGAGTGGGTATTTTAATCTGTCACAGACTACTGTTATTTTAATGATGCTTTTAGAGCACCATAAACTGATTAACATATTACCTGTTCTTGTCCTTTAATAAGTATACTATAATAAAAGAAAATGTGATCCAGATTTGTTCACCCATAGGGATCCCTCAATATGTATCTGGACTTAGTAAAAGTGTTTTGTGCTTCTCCTTGAAGTCTATATACATATTTTGTTCTTGCCCTTTTGTCAGCCAACTAGCGATAATGTAGTTGTATAGTTTAAGAAAGATTAAAGATGTTTTACTTAATTTTTTTTATGCAAAAACAAATAATGCATTCTGTTAAAATGCAGGAAAGAAAAATTCCTTTCTATGCTCTTTTAAGAAACAAACACTACAACAGAACTGAAAAGTAACTTGTTGTATCTACTGATTAAGGGGATACTGCAACAAATGTGGGAGAACCCATTATTATATTCCCCAGTAAGCCTTGTATCTATGTTTACATAGCTAGTTTTACATTAATTATGCTAATCAAACTCAAGAAAGTAAACTTGTGAATATAAAGCTGATTCCCAAATCTCCATGATCCTTTGTATTGTACAAGAGGTCAGCAGAGAGAGAGTAAACATTCATCTCACTTTTATGTTGTTTGTATACACTAGAGACCACTCATTAGTAATATAAAAATAATTCTCTAATGATTTAAAGCACCTTGTTGTGGTGAAGGGGCTAGTGTACTTCAGTGAAGCTGTGAGCTATACCATATAGGCAGTGGTAAAGTTAGAGAATGGGGGCTCTGGTCCAAAAATAAAATATGGGCCCCCCTCGGAGGGATGTAAAATTGTTTTGCACTTGGCCCCCGCTGGGACCAAATCACTCAGTGCTCCTGTCTGTGCAACTCCAGGACGTGCATTCTCCACTTTTCTGCTACATCCATATACACACATATATAAATATCAACCCCACACAGCAGCCACCCCTCTTAGCATCCATCCCTACATAGGACTCAGTTCTTGTCAGCAGCCACCCCCTCTCAGGATCCATCCCCACACAGCACCCAACCCCTCCGAGCACCCACTTTACATAGCAACCATCTCAATACTGTTTGTTCCTCCCTCACAAAGCCCATCCCCCTCTACTTTGCTGCCACTTTGCAGCCCTTGCTCTCTTACCTTCGTCCCTGATACACATCCCCAGCGTGCTGAACTGCTCCACACTGTCACCTGTTGGAGCTTCACTATAAATGTTCTTTTTTTAAACAGGCACATGCAAATTTTAGGCTGGGGGTGTGTGTGGTGTGTGGTTAAGAAGGTACAAGTGGGTTCCAAGGGGGTCCCAGTCGGGTCTTGACAGGTTGAAAGGCCCCAGGGGCTCCTACACTCCAGAAAAAAAAAAAGGTAAATTACACAGCGCCCCCCCCATGGTCCTGGTACACTGCACCATCTGCACCACTGGTAGATCCGCCCCTGCATATAGGGTCACTTAAGATGGGCAGTTCAAAGCAGAGCGATCAGACAAATTGTGGTCCTCCAGAGAAGGAACTGGCAACCCACTCTGGTATATTTGCCAAGAAAATGCATAACCATAGACATAACAATATGCCTGGCGTGCTGTGATCCATAGCATCACAGAGAGTTGGACATGACTGAATGACTGAACAACAACAATGATTTAAAGACCCCTGCAGTCAATTTACTCTGCATGGTCTTTTGGATAACTACAGTTGATGATGAGCACAATGCTTTATAAAGCAAAATAAATAAATTAATAAATAAATAGAAATCAATCAGTAGAAACCAAACGGTAGATTCCAGAGCAGCATAACTGCATATCAAAGGTAAGTTACAGGCTGTATATATCACATATAATTGTTGTCAAACTGCGATTCGTCGTCACGCTTGCTACAAATCGCAGTTTGACAACTACGAAACGCGCAACCCCTGCGCATGCGCAATGCGAGCAGCAGTCGTGAGCATTCATAATGCGCGACGGGAGCGCATGCACAATGCGCCGTGGCCTGCATGCACAGTGCACACTGGGGTGTGGACCAGGAGCGCATGTGCATTGCGTGCCGCGGGCGTGCGCTTGAGCATTGCACGCTTGTGTGCGCACATGCACATTGCGCTGGGGCACTTGCGCTGAAGGGAGGAAGACAGAGGTGTGAGACAATGGGGGAACAGACAAAGGGTAGGAGGGTGAAGAGACCCAGGGGAGGAGGGGGGAGAGACACAAGGGAGGAGGGGGGGAGACACAGGGGAGGGAGAGGAGAGGAAACACAGAGGAAAGGGGGACACGCAGAGGAGGGGAGAGAGACAGGGGAGGGAGGGGGAGAGACACATGGGAGGGAGAGGAGGGGGGAGAGACACAGGGGAGTCAGAGGAGTGGGGGGAGACACAGGGGAAAGAAAGGATGGGGAGAGACACAGGGGAGTGAGAGGAGGGGGGACACAGGGGAAAGAGAGGAGGGGGAGAGACAGGGGAGTGAGTGGAGAGGGAAGAGACACATGGGAGTGAGAGGAGGGGGGAAGAGACACAGGGTAGGAGGGGGAGAGACACAAGGGAGGGAGTGGAGGGGGGAGAGACACATGGGAGGGAGAGGAGGGGGGAGAGACACAGGGGAGTCAGAGGAGTGTGGGAGAGACACAGGGGAAAGAGAGGAGGGGGGAGAGACACAGGGGAGTGAGAGGAGGGGTGAGAGACAGGGGAAAGAGAGGAGGGGAGAGACAGGGGAGTGAGAGGGGCGGAAGAGACACATGGGAGTGAGAGGAGGGGGGAGAGACACAGGGGAGTGAGAGGGGGTGACACAGGGGAAAGAGAGGAGGGGGAGAGACAGGGGAGTGAGAGGAGGGGGAAGAGACACATGGGAGTGAGAGGAGGGGGGAAGAGACACAGAGGAGGGAGGGAGAGACACAGGGGAGGAGGGGGGAGAGACACAAGGGAGGAGGGGGGAGAGACACAGGGGAGGGAGAGAGACACATGGGAGGGAGAGGAGGGGGGAAGAGATACAGGGGAGGGGGGAAGGACACAGGGGACGAGGGGTAAGAGACATGAGGGAGGAGGGGATAGAGACACAGGAGAGGGAGAGGAGGGGAAACAGAGGAAAGAGGGACACGCAGAGGAGGGAAAGGAGGGGAGAGAGACAGGGGAGGGAGAGGAGGGGGGAGAGACACAGGGGAGTCAGAGGAGTGGGGGAGAGACACAGGGAAGTCAGAGGAGGGGGGAGAGACACAGGGGAAAGAGAGGAAGGGGGAGAGACACAGTGAAAATAGAGGAGGGGGGAGAGACACAAAGGAGTGAGAGGAGGGGGGAGAGACACAGGGGAAAGAGAGGAGGGGGAGAGACAGGGGAGTGAGAGGAGGGGGAAGAGACATGGGAGTGAGAGGAGGGGGAAGAGACACAGGGGAGTAAGATGAGGGAGAAGAGACACAGAGGAGGGGTGGAGAGACACGGGAGTGAGAGGAGGGGGGAAGAGACACAGGGGAGGGGGGAGACACACAGGGGTGGGAAAGGAAGGGGGAGACACAGAGGAGGGGGAGAGACACAGGGGTGGTGAAGAGACACAGGGGTGGGGGAGGAGGAGGGATACACAAGGGAGGGAGAGGGGGGGAGAGACATGAGGGAGGGAGGGACAGGGGTCAGAGGAAGAGACACAGGGGAGGGAGAGGGGGTAAAAACCCAGAGGGGGGAAAGGACACACAAGGGAGGAAGAGGAGGGGGGAAAGATTTGCAATGAGCGCCAACAGAAACTTATTGCCAGTCCTGTGATGAGCGCAAAATGCGCTCATTGTGAGGCCCGTGATGAGCGCTAAAAGCGCTCATCGTCAGGCCAGTAAAGTAGAGGGGGAGAGGCTCCCATTGTGTGGCAAACAGTATTGCCAGGCTTCAAATTTTATTGCCGTCATTTTTGACGGGCAAGTCGCTAGTATATATATATTTTACATTCTAAAAATGTTTTGTTTACTTAAAAGTGTAGTGTTTTAGATGGTATGTTTACAATCTTGGAAGGTGCTTTGGGAAAGCAGTATGTAGCTCAAAGACAGGGCCCTCCATTCTTTGCGGTATGTTAAAATAATTTTTGCCTTATACTTAACCCATGTATAGCGCTATGGAATATTTTGGCCCGTTACAAATAAATTATAATTATGTTATTATTATTATCCTTATCCTTTATTTGGAACGCACCAACATATTCCATAGCGCTGTACAAGGGTTGAGCAAAAGAAAGACACAATATCAAAACATGGTCTTTGAGCTTAAAATCTTGGGTACTTAGTGTTTTTTCCCAAAGCATCTTCCAAGATTGGAAACTTGCAGACTTACAATATTAATTTATATAGCGCTTTCCTCCCAGAATGAACTTAAAGGGATATGTAAGTGAGCTGGGTTTCAAATGTTTCCTTATAAACAGCTACTAATTAGTAGAACAATATGTATTATATTGAAAAGCTGAATGTACTTACATATTTATATGCTAGATACTGATATCTGGATGTGCACACCCCTAGGAAGCTTACATAAGGTGTACCCTGCAGGGTACAGTGTGTGACCTCTAAAGGAAAGGATGGTTGCTGGGGGCCACATCTGAGATTGCCCCATAAGGAGACAGGCAGAGAGAAAAAGACAGACAACGACTGCCAGATTGTGATACAAATGTTTCAGTATTTACTTCCTCCTGATTGTCAAAAACAATTTTTCAAATTGTATACTAATTTAGCCTGGGTTTGGAGGGTGGTTAACCCTATGTTTCAACTGACAGAAAGTAAATTAAGATGCTCTCAGTGGTCCACTAAAACAATAATTTTCATGCACAATGGACAATTGGAACTACATTGTCTAGTAATGCAATTTCCTTACATCAAATTAAATTTGCCAAGCAGATATACAGTGAAAATGTAAGCATTTCCAACCATTGCATAAACCCACAAGATTGTAGGCTCATGGTGCAGTTTAACAAATAAACACCCTGAATGTGAACTGGCTATTGTACCCGCACCCTTTCATATGCACTGAGCTGTGAGATATACAGTATTCATGCCATCAAACTGAATGTGTAACAATTTTGCAATAGGCCTATAGGAAGTGAGGCACAAGTGTGAGACCTTCCCATAACAAAAACATTGCTCTGGTTAGAAAGCACCATTCATAGGGGTTTTATTTAACTCTAGTGAAGCCATAGTGTTACTGGTGAGAAGAATCTACTTTAATTGATTTTTCTTGTGGACCCTGCAGTGAGGTGACAGACGCTGTAATTTAGCCAATTAAAATAAGCATCTGAACAATGCTCAGGCTTTACTCCTCTGTATAATATACAATGAGGCTTATGTATCAAGAGCTTCGTGAAATTGTTTCTCTGCTTCAAGAAATCCAGAAAGAATTAGTTCTATGGGAGAAAAACAAGTCTTATATGTATTTAAGACATGGAGTTTGAAATAGGATTTTCCTAATTATCCCATGGTAATTATAATGTTACATGTAATTTATCCTAAACAGAATAATGGGAGGGGTTACTTTATTTATTTATTTTAACAGTATCTTTTAAATTAATAATATATGTGTTGAATATTATTCAATATAGTCATTGAAATATAACTATTATTACAATTTTGGAACATCCAGTTGCTTTCACTTTTTAAAGGCATAATGCAGGCTGAAACTGGTAGAAGGTTTCAATGGTTTTGTTTGTATTTTTTTTTTCCATTTCTTAAATATAATCCAAACTGATTCATAAAGAGAATCTTCCATCCAAACATAATATTCAGTATGAGACTATAGAGTACCCTAGTGCTTCAGTGGTTAGGATTTGGGGCTTTCACTGCTGTGACCTGGGTTCAATTCCAGTCAAGGAACCAAAAGGTAACACCACCCTGAAACTGAGTTGGGCCTGGTCAGTACTTGGATGGGATACCATCTGGGAATACCAGTCACTGTATGCTGTGGCCCACTGGCGAAGGAACTGGACTGAATGATGCAATGATACTTCTTTTTACCTAGGCTCTTGTATAATCACCATATAATGCTCACATCATAATCCACTAAGCTTCATGGTGCAGGCCACACTGTCTATTTCCTATGGAGGGAATTTTCCATCACATCCTCAAAGAAGCGCATCACAGCCCTGGCAAAACTTAGGGCCTCATTCAATAGCGATTTGGCCAATTGAATAGGGCTCTGAATAAGCACATAGCATATTTTTTTACAGAAGTTATCAATTAGTGAAGAACTTGCTTTTGGATACAAGTTCACTAACTAAAAACGTCTCTAAAAAAATATGCTATGTGCTTATATAGAGCCCTATTTAATTGGCCAAATCGCAATTGAATAAAGCCCTTAGTGTATCTTGGAGTTAGGATCTCTTTGACAGTTGTGATTATTAAAAGCACATGGAAGGTTTCATGTTTTAAATACAGTAGAATCCCCATTTTCAAAAATCTCTCACTAAACCGGCACAACCGGCACTATCCGGCACCATCCTGAGTTCGAGAAAATGCAAACTTTTTTTCTAATTATTTTTTATGGGCCCAGTTTAGGTTCTAATTACTTTTTAAAAGCATTTTGAGGGTTTTGGGGGGGTTTAAGGGTCGCTTAGACCCTTAAATTCGGGGACTCCCGATTAACCGACAACTACACTTATCCGGCAATAGGGATGGGTGCCGGATAAAGGGATTTTTACTGTATTAAAATAACCTGTTGTTGTTATAATTTAGTCATCCAGTCGTGTCTGACTCTCTGTGAGTCTATGGACTGCAGCACGCCAGACACATCTGTCAGCCACTGCCGCTCTGAGCTCACTCAGGCTCATGTTCATTGCTTCAATTACCTCATCTATTCATCTCCACCTCTGGCATCCCCTTTTTCATGTGTCTTCTTGCCATATGCATACATCTTGAATGCACACTTAAAAACACGCACAACTTATCACTTGAAAGGCTTTTTTATGTTTTTTGCAACCACTCTGCTAATGGCACATATTTCCGAAGCCTTAGCAGCCCAAACACACAATCTATATCATATACATGAGGGAGGGAAAAAATACACATGAGTAGGGTCATAGGTTTAGGAGCCAAGGAAAATCTGGGGGGGTAGATTATAAAAAATTCCACACAACTGCTTCTCTACACATAAACACACATATTGAAAACTCTTGGGGGGATTTGTCATTCCAGTCCCCCCCCAGTTTCTACACCCATGAGTAGAATTAAATAAAATAATAATCTAAGTACTACTAAGTATATATAATTTTATTAACAAGTGCTTAAAAGCTCTGTTTGTACTCACTGAATCCTTTCAAATAGACCCAACAAAGCAAAGGCCGAGCTACTACTGGAGCAGCAGATGCAAGGCACCGGGCGCTGCCTTGGAGGGTACCTCACTGTCCCCTTAGGCCAACCTGCCATGGCTGCCTCAGCGTTTCCGTGGTCCCCGCAGCCCCCTCAGCCCTCCAGTGCCCCCCTTGGTTCTCCAGCTGCCCCCTCTGCCCTCCAGCGCCCCCATGTGAGCCCCAGTTGCTTTCCTATGGTCCCTCAGGCTCTCCTACGGCCCTTGGGTGGCTTCCTGTGGCTCCTGTAGCCTTCCTCAGCCCACTGTGGCCTCCCTCCGCCCCCTGTGGCCCTCCGCCCCCTGTGGCCCTCCACAGCCCTCTGCAGCCACCTCGGTCCCGGTGGCCCCTAATGGCCGCCTTCAAACCCCTGTGGCCCCCTCGGCCCTCTGGCCTGCTGTAGCCCCAGCTCACCCAGGAAGTGGAGTGCAGCGTCAGATAGGTAAGGAAGTATTTACATAGGTGTGTATATATATATATATATATATATATATATATATATATATCACATATTATAATTGTCTAACTACGATTCGTCGTCACGCTTCGTTGCGTAGTGCGTACGACTTAGCGATGAGCGCTGCAGGCACTCAACGCCCAGCGTGCCTCGCACAATGAGCGCCGCAGGCACTTAGAAAAAAAATACAAGATGAAAAAAATTACGAGATAAGCGGCGGAACCAAAACAATAAAAAAAACACTAAATAAACACTAAAAAAAAAATTCCAAGGTCACTTACAGCATGGGGAACCAAGCAGGACGTCTGGAAGTGAGTTGGAACTCCAATTCACATCGATTTAGACGAGTTACAAAGATCGAAAATCGGCTAAGCGAGAAAAAACTGGCCGCCGAAAAAAATGAAAACGAGGCTATACTACTACGAACTGCGTAAAACACAGCCACAGACGTATGTGCTCGAAAAACAATGAGATAAAGGATGCGGTTTAACCGCACAATGAGTAAAAAGACAGTAGCGAGTACATTTTACGAAACGCAATTACAGATTTACGCATTAACACAGATTTAACGCCTTTGTCTCGCGCAACATCGGATTTCCCGCCTAAAACAACGCATTTGATGAAATATAAGTTGAAAGTTACAAAAATAAAAAGTTCAAAGACAAATGTAGCTGAGTCATGTTGTGTGGCAAACAAATTTCACAACATTTAATTTTTATTGACCGTCATTTGACCGTTTTACCATATTTACTGTTAAACCGTAGTACTTTGGCAATGAGCGCCTCAGAAAAAATGGCGGACGAACAAAACGAAAACGAGGCTACAGCACTATAACCACGGAAAACACGTACCGATAATCCGCTAAGACGCATACCACACATTACCCACGATTAAACGTTGGACGGATCATCCGCTAAGACGCATACCACACATTATCCGCCATTTTAGGATAATGCGGAAGTACACAGCTACGTTAACGGTTTGGGTACGCGCACGCACATTATTACACTGCACACGTTCATCACGCTTACACAGCACCTCCACACCACTAATGCTGCAGCAACATCAACACAGATTGCCAGCTCTTCAACACAATGCATAAAAATACGTATATTCATTTATTAATTTGAATTCTATATTTCAGTAGTACACAGAAAACAACATTAGCTACCTTACAATTCCATATGTATATTAATAACTAAACAACTTTAAAAACATACACATCTCATTGCCGTCATTTTTTGACGGGCAATACGCTAGTCACATATAATAGTTGTCAGGGGAGTGAGAGGAGGGGGGAGCGAAATATACATTATACACGAAATTTACATATACATCTATCTACATATACATCTATCTATATTATAGTACTATAAATACTACAGAGGAGCGGGCCACAGAGGTCCAAGGGGGCTGAAGGGGCCAGCAAGGACCGAGGGGTCCATAAGGGGCAGAGGAAGGCCACAGGGGCCACAGGGAGCTTACGGAGGCCACAGCGGACTGCGAGGGGCCACAGGGGGTAGAGGGAGGTCAGAGAGGTCTGCAAGGGGCCACAAGTGATCCGCAAGGGCCATAAGGGTCAGTGGGGGCCAGAGGATCTACAGGGGGGCCCTGGGCCTGTGGGGGGCCACAGAGAGCATAAAGTGCTGTAGGGGACCATGGGAGATCCGAGTGGGCCATAAGGGTCTGTGGGGGCCACAGGGCCTGATAGGGGCCCATGGGACCTGTGGGGGCTACAGTGACTCTTAATGGGCTGCAGGAGATGCATGGGGAGGTCCGCGGGGACCATAAGGGGCCGTAGGACCCACAGGGGGCCCCTGGGCTATGTAGGGGCCTCAGTGGGCCATAAGGGGCTGCAGGGGACCCACGGGAGGTCCACAGGGGCCAAAAGGGTCTGTGGCGGTCACTGGGCCAGCAGGGGGGTACAGCTGGGCCCCTGGAGCCTTTGAGGGGCCACAATGGGCCATAAGGTGTCCCACAGGCGGTACACAGAGGCCACTGGGGCCCTGTGGGGGCCCCATGGGGGCCAAGGAAGATCCACCTGGGCCACAGAGTATCCACAGGGACCACGGGGGCCTCGCTGGAAGTCCACAGGGGCCCCTCAGAGATCAGGGTCCTCTGTACCATGCAACGTCTGCACCGGCAGTAGCTCTGCCTATGCATGCATCTTTTTTTTGTTCAATCTTTTTTTTTATTAAAGACAACGTTGAAGCAATACAGTAAAGGGTAATAGGTCATCAAATACACTGACAGTTTTTAGTAATATCACCCTGCCCTCATAGATGGTAGCATATTTATAAAACTTACCAATAAACAGTGAAGTAATGCTAAGCTACACAAATATAAAGGCTTGTAAACCTAAAAAACATTTCTTGCTGATACATATATCTTAAATGCACGCTTAAAAACATGTACAACGTAATCACTTGTAAGGACTCCTGTATGTTTTCTGCAACCACTCCGCTAATTTTATATGGTTATAAATGTCAGCGAGCTGGCTAGAGAGACGTTGATGTCTCCACCAACTAGCTTCACAGAATGAGTCACATGTAGTAGGGCAGGTTCATTATCAGTGCATTTATATGCTCTGCATACACTTTCCGCATACCTAGATTGTGACTAACGACTTTAAACACACAAGCTGTTATGAGCCATGGAAGCCGGGGCAGTCTACTACGAGAATGGACCTGGAGGTTATCACAATGAAGTTGGATTTTTTAATCAGAATCCAACTACTGATTACCAGAGCTGGGACACAATGCCTAGAAGTACCTGTGTGGAGAACACATTAAGAGCTTGTGGCTATGAACAGACTGACATTACTATGGGTTCCCCAAGACAGTCAGACACTCTCAGTTTTCTCAATACGGACAATAATGCATCGTCTGCCCCAGATAACACAGGAACGTTCATGTACCCATGGATGAAATGTTCTAAATTTCATTACTGGAACAACAGTGACCAATGGACAGGTGAGACAATTGGAGTCAAATTGTTGGAGTACTGAAGTTGTATTGTTCAGTTTTCCTAAGACATTCTTCATTAGTTGTTAAACCACTTAATTCTAGAGGCAAGCAGTATCTCCTTTAGATTTACACATTTACAAATTAAAGTACAAGGACAAAGCTTGTAAATCTAAGGCATGAGTGTAGAGCTGATGGTCACTCTTCAGGCCAAAGCTTACATGTTTTCCTGCTTGAGATAGGTAGTTTGAAATCTTTTTATGTAATTACCTGTACTGATACCCTTAATTCCTGAATTTTTCGATAATACTGATATAAGGGCTATAAACATGGCAATGATCTTATATTTTGAATAATCATTAATTAAAACTGAAGTGCTTTCCAACTCCACAAAAAAATAACTGATTAGTTTAGTAAAGTGAAGCTGATCTTTAGGATATCTGCTTTGGTTTACACGGTTTCCAAATGTGAACCCTGCTAGTACTTAACAGCTTTGTTGACTTTGTTTGTTCTTGTATCGCTCATGTTCTTTAGTATGTACCTGTTAAGTAATCTATGCTATTGTGGCACTCAAGATGACCTATTGTGCCATGGTCCTGCTATAGGAAAAAGGAGGTCTTCTCTGTTTCTCTCTCACTTTGTGTCTGCTTGAGTCTCCTTTCTCTCTTTCCTCGTGTATCTTTATCTCTTCTTTCATCTCTCTCTTTGCTATCACCCCTCTCTACGTCAACACTGTTCCAAATACTTTTTATTTTTTAAGTGTTCCTCTACTTTTTCTCTAAAATACATATGAACATTGATCTCTTAATAATAAAAAAAGTAATACATTTAGTGTATAAAACCTGAATCTGCTTATTGTAGAATTTGACAGCAGAGAAGACCTGCCCAGTCCTATGTTCAACCTCAAATTTTAGTTGCTCCTTGACCTTTTCCTTTGTTCAGTTATCCAAATGCCTATAAGCATTTTTTTAAAATTGTTTTTATTAATGGAAATAAAAGTTATAACAGAGTAAGATGTATAGTACAAAAACAGCGCTACGGAATATGTTGGCGCAATATAAATAAAGATAATAATTATAATATAATAATAACATATTGTATTCAAATGACATCAGAAAATGCTTCTGTCTACTTTTCCCATTTTTTTTAGTTTTGTGGCATAAATTATAATTAAATGTGTCATATTATGTCAGTACAAATTAAAAGAAAATAAAAAAAATGATAGAAAAGAGAAAGAAAGGAAATGAGGGTGGGGGAAGATGGGATGGGAGAAGCTTAGTATAATATCGTCTTTGAGGTCTGTATATGTATTACCTTTTTTTTTATGCTACCATACAATTTGTAGTTCTTAGGCGTCCCAACAAGAAGCCCACTTTTTTATAGTTGTCATCTAGTTTGTCAGAGATCAAGCTCATTGAATGTATGTATTTAAGTTTTTTCAGTAAATATAGTATACTATAAGCATTTTATGGAAAACCACGGACAGCGTCTTTTCCCAAATCCGTTATGCCAATGTTTTGTCTCTTTTATTTAGTTTTTTGGGCAAAATTTTGTAAATGCATGGGTCTTTACAATATTGAAGTGTAATTTATGTTACCATATCTACATTGTCTTTTTACACTGAAGTGAAAATACATCAATGAAAACTATATTTAAAAGTGTAATCCATCTATTATTATTATTATTATCTTTATTTATATCGCGCCAACATATTCCGTAGCGCTGTACAGGGGTTGAGTACATAGCAGAAAACAAATTAAACACCTTGTAAAGAATGGAGGGCCCTGTTTTTGAGCATAAAATCAAATGTACATAGAGCTTGTTTCCAAGGCCTGACACAAGATTGAAAACTCGCAAACTTACAATCTAAGGGATGGGAAAATTAGTAATTGGTAATTGGTAAACTAATTGTAGGTAACACTGAATGCGCCCTTGTTTCCTCATCCTTTTCTTCCATTCTTCAGAGTATACCACACTTTTCCAAAGGATAGTTCAGTATGTGCTTTTTCGAAACGTATATATTATTTTTTCTTATACATACTGATCATAAATGTATACAGTCAGCTTTTTCTTAAAGGACCTCTGTGATTTATAAATATACTCTTTTGAAGAACTTCACTTATAAATAGGCAACATGTTTTTAGAATGTAAAAAATAATACAGCCTCTTAATTATTAGTTTTTACACAGTTATGCTGCTGACGAATCTACCATTTATATTTCTAGAGACCTACTTTAAATGCAGAGATGAAAGTGTCCGCCCAATAGAAATTATGCAGTAACTACTGCCATTGCTCTCATTAATACACTAATACAAGCCTCATTAGTATACAGGTAGAAAACATATATACAATTAACATAAATAAGAAACGGTAATTAAGCAATCGGTTGCTTAATTTTTAACAGAACAGAAAAGAAAATAAATACAATTCATAGCTAAAGTATTTATGTAATAAAAAAAAAGTTAAACAGTGTAATTAGTGTAAAATGGCAAATAAGCACTTATTTAACACAATAGTAGTCTACAGGAAGAAAACAGGGAAGAAAATGCAATGTAAGAATGAGGTTTAAGAGATTGTTACCTCAGCTTAAGAAAAACTAGAGCGAACGATTTATAACACAGAAAACACATTTCTATAAAATTTAGTAATTTATATAATGCAAAAACTGTTTTTACAATTTAAATATTACATTTATTTTCCATATATCTAATGGGGTGGGGAGAGAATGTGTGAGTGTTTGCAATACCTTGCAGTTCTAGATAAAAGATCTAAAAAAAAAGTTAATTTCACAGTCCGAACAAAGGTGTTGCATGTCTCAAATTTGAGTTCAAACTATCGTCAGGTATTTTTGTTAATATAAGAACAAAAAGGAGGAACTAGGAAGCAATGGCATATGTTTTTGTAATGTAATGTGAAGTTGAACAGAGTGAGTTAATAGCTTTTATCCACCCTTCAACACTATAATATAAGTATATTCGTAATGACAGTTTACATTTTAGAATTCTTGGATTTGCAATAAATATATCTAACAATTAGACATCAGATAGGTAGGAGTTTTGTATTGTCAATACAGCTGGCCAACTGAGTGAATATTTGGTTAAATACTACTTTTTGTATTAAAGTGTGTATTTGATGTAGTTTACAAACTTCATTGATTGGTAATGGATTTGGGTCTTGTAACGAAAGTAAGAGAATGAGTTACATGTTATTCTTGTTTTTTCTGAGACTCTGTTGACTTTATTTGAAGACATACACAAGAACAATATGCTCAAAGGCACTGGGAAGTATTCTAAGACAAACATGCAGATGACTAGATCTACATATAATACGTAATAATAAGAACCGCTACATTTTAAGGACCACTAAAGTTTAAAATTTACAAGATACTCTTTTGAAAACCTTGATAATGGACATCATTTTAAAAAAAAGGAAAAAAAAAATATAATAAAACAATAAACAGAGGCTTAGTTACATAACTATTAAATGCAACTTTGCCCTAAAGAAGCTGACTGTTTTTTCTATCCTGATTAGTCATCTGACAGAGATGTTGGATGCAGATAAGGTTTCTGTTCGGTTTTAAAGATGCACTATTTATTTTTTAATATAGCATTTTTTTATATTTCATAATTAAATGGTCTGAAGTGTTCCTTTAATAATTATTTATCATTAATTTCTTTTGACTACGTTTTGGGGTATTTTGTAATTTGTTTCAAGATTTCAAAATTCCATGATTAATGATTGTATAATTGTTAAAGAAATCCAGTTATACCAGAAATAGCTGCATTTTCTACAAATATTCCTATTTTCTTTACAAATTCTAAAGATGATGTGTATTTTATAATTAAAGTGTATATATATATATATATACACACACACCTAGATCTTCCTGACACACATTTATGTACACTATACACTTAAGATCTCATTCTTCTTACTCACCCAACAGCCCTATTAAATCCCTCAACGTGTAAAACGGTAGCCTGTAACGTAGCCCGCAAGACTTACGGCTATTAAATTGGCCCAGTAAAGCAACCCGCTAACGACTTGCGGATTAAGGGGGGTAAAAAACCTACAGGATGTTGAAATTTTAACTCCGCAGCCGCAAATCTTTTGATCTGTCAAGCCCGTAACTGTTATTTTTGAATCCACCGACGTTCATCCCCGTAACCCGCAAATGGAGCCAAAAAGCCAACGGGTTCTAGAGAGGACACACAAGGGGGCTAAAGTCCTATGCGTAGCACTGTAAATGCAAATATACACACACTACTGTACTTATAATTAAAGGGAAAGTGATGTTAGGTATTAAATTTAATAGCACAACATTCTCGAACTCGCTAATCTGCAATATAAAATACATTATTTTCCGTTTAATTTCCATGTTATATTGATGCCAGCAATCAATGTGTTAATACATATAATTGTACTCGCATGGACTTGAATATCATATTTACTGATTTATTAATGTTGCATTATTGCTGGAATGCTGGTCCGATCGAAACTCTTAATTGAAACCCGTAATGCTTTGAAATCTAACCTCCATTTTCAGTGACATAATGATGATGATCTCATTTGCCATTTTGTCGGTCTAAACCCGTAACTACGGGTTTGACTAATTGATCATGTTCACGGCCGCACATCCATCATGCGCAAGAATGGTTTACGAGTTTGCGTCTTCGGCCTGTAACTTGCGGCATTGTTGACTTTAATAGCTCTGTAACACAGCCGAATTTCCTTGCGGGGGTGCCGATGCTTTTTGTTTTCTTTTAATTATGAATTGAGTGATAGCAATCACGTGTGCGAAATCACTCGCACATTGAAGTTAGTTCTGAGTGAGGTTGTGTGGCTGAGGGGGCCCAAGGGGGCCCAAGGGAAGCACTGGTCAGATGGACCAGGGTGGGGGGAGCTCCTGGGGAGGGCTTCACTACACAAAATAAAAAAATGTAATACAACATTTTTTTTTATTTAGACAGGACTGGGCCCCCAGCCAGGGCCCCAGAACTTTGCACCGGCAGTAGCTCTGCCCCGGGTGGATGCGAGCACCAGCTCAGTCTGAACTTTGTAACCAAGTTTAATAGTGAAAATTACTTTTTTTTTATAATTTACTGTGAATGACAAATATTTAATTTGAACATCTTCCTCCTGTTAGGACCTTATATAAATCCTTTACGAGATATTTCTGATTAAACATAAGTTTAATAGATAAGGCAAGGTAAGATTCAGTGTTGGTGTTATATCATTATATAGGTGTTATATTATTATATAGCCAGGTTAGGGCACAATCACATTACACATGCAGAAATACCCTTAGCCCTAAAAACAAACTGCTACTGTTGCATCTCAGATTACATTCAAAAATATCTGGTAAGATAAAGACTTACTCTTAAAGGTTTATAATTTTAAACTTTACAGCCAAAGTCAACCAATACAGGTAATACATTTAAGTGACAACATAATAGGAAATGTTTTGTCTCATTGCCATAGTAATAACAAGCACATAACCAATGTTCTCTGAGTTAAGTAATTTATCCCTAAGGGATATGCATAAACACATGTAGGTCTAACAGGTAGTCTGGGGTCTGGTTAAATAATATTGTCCAATGAGATCTGTTAAAATACATCAGGTCTAAATTGAGCAGTTAAAGGGCCACTGTGGTGATATAATTAAGATTTACTATTTTGAAGAACTGATTTAACTGCTTTTTGAAAAACAAAAACAGTAATATAGCCTTTAACTTATTAACATTTACATGCATTTTGCTGCAGTGAAACCTCCGATTTTAATTTCTGATAATCAATTTCCTGAGGTGGGGGGAGACTTTGCAGAGAGGAATCTTCTATTTGCACAATGGAAAAATATTATTAGCCTTATTAAATTGCGATTCTGCAAATTTAAAAGGGCTCTATATAAGCACAGAGCATATTTTGTTTACAGAAGTTTTTAGTTAGTGAACTTCTATCCAAAAGCAAGGTCTTTACTAACTAAAAACTTCTGTAAATAAAATATTCTATGTGCTTATATAGAGCCCTTTTAAATTTGCCGAATCGCAATTTAATAAGGCTGTTGGTAATTATATGGAAGAGAGTGTGATAGAATCAAATAATTTCTTAAAGAAGAACTTTTTCTCTTTAAACTTGATCACATACTGTATATTGTTACAATTTGTACAGCTAGGTTGGTATAGCATGTGATTAAGGCACACTTTATCAAAGCACCAAGGGACAAATACAAAACGGCCTTGAATATATAATAATGATAATGACTGCATTGTTAAAGGACCACCCCACAATGAAAAAAAAAATTGTTTGAAAAATCTGATTGAGTACTATGAAGCTGGAAAAAGTTGTTCATCCTAAATTAGAAAAAAAGTACTATTTTAGAGAAAGATATGATACTACACAACAAAAAACAATTAAATAACAAATGGCAACTATGGGACAAGTATAGATATAAAAAAGAATAAAGACAATATACCTAAAGACAAATTACGATCTAATTAAATGATTGCATTAGTGTATGTAAGTACATTTTAATGTTTGTTTAGATTAAATAATGCATCATTATAATGTGTCTCAAGCATTTTCTATTAAAGTTTATATGTTGGAAAATCAATAAAAGAAATATAAAAAAAGAAAAAAATACTTTTTGATACCTCTGTGGGAACTAAAGGAGAGCCATGACTCATTGGTGGAAGCTGTCTGTGTTTAAGTAGTGTTTACATTTCTGGGGATCTATTGTTGCAGTGCATGATGTCGGATGTTTGTTTCTAGGTCAGGAAGAGGGAAGGGGTGTGGTGTTTATTTCAATCTTATCTAATTATCTTTAAAATGGCTCTCTGTTTCCTCATTCCCCACCCTCTCTTCAGTTTTAGCCAAAGCACACACCCTCAGGATTCAGCTTTCAGGAAGTGATGTAAAATGCACAAAATGGATTCCTGTACTTATTTCTCAAAAATATGTTTTATGTCCATGTCTTATACTGCTGCTAACATTGGCCCACATTCAATTCGAGCCTCGCATCTCAATCGCAGACAGCCGAATGTCTGCGGGTGTGTTGCGAGCTCCCGTTGGTCTCCGATTGCGATGCTATTCAATTGCTCAAGCTTGCAAGTTGCGGGCCAGAGCCAAAACCGTAAACCATGCACTGGTTCGGAGCAGTTGAGAGTGGGAACATGATCAATTAAGAAAGCCCGTAACCTCCCATTTCGAAACCAATAGGATATGAGACTGTCAGAATAATGGCAGTAAAATATGGAGGTTACATGTCATTCAATTAGGTTCGGGGGTCCGATATGCGATCAGACTCGCAAACCATCAAAATAAAGAATTATTAAATGTAATACCAATACTGCTCTAGTCCATATGGGCGGTCTGATAGGTATTAACTCATTGATACCTGAGATCGATTTAACCCCAAAGTGAAACATGAAACAATAACTATTAATCCCTGCCGATTTGCGGGCTTGAGAGTGTTGTGCAATTAATTCTAATGTCTTTCATCTCTTTTCCCGTTATTTACAGTGCAGTAGGTATTTTTTATTTACATTTACAGTGCTACAAATAGGTGTTTAACCCCCTTCGAGTCCTCTTCAGCACCTATAGGATTTTCTCCTTCATTTGCCATTTACGGGTGTGAAAACATTTGCGGGCTTGGGGAAATTGAGCAATTCAATAGCGATTTGCGATTTTAGCTTTGCGAAAGTGACAGATCAAAGGCTTCTGGAGGCTGTAAGTTACGAGTTTAACCATCGCCATTTTTTCGACCTCGTAACTCGGAAGTCGATCGGAGCCCAAAGAAGACGCCAATTGAATAGCAAATTAGCTTGTGACCTCACTTATCTCCTGACCTCAATTTCGCTCAATTGAATGGGAGCCATTGTTAATTTGGTACATACATGACAAACAATTGTATTTTTTCTTGAAGTGCAGTGGTCATTTAAGATGTTTTTTTAAATCACATTGAATAAACATTTCTTCAGGAAGCTGGGATATAAAGTTTTATAACAAAGGTTATGATAATGCTTGCAACAAAAATTTGTACTTTATTAAACATAAGTACTTTTTTCTACAGTTACATAATTACTTCTGTAATTGAGGTTGACTTTTAGTCCATCTATTTCCACCTTTTCTAGATCTCTTCTGATCTTATTATGTAAATTGTCATCTAATCCCGAGGAGGGAAAACAGAAAACCTAAACTATTGCCAATATTTTCAGAAGGGCAAAAATCCTTCCTGACCCCAAAACTGTCAATTGGTTTATTCACTGAATGAATTTCCTACCTATTTTAATTAACTAACTTAAATTTGTATTAACTATTTGTTCAAAAATATATCCCTTTTTTAAATTATTCTATAGAATAATTTGGCTGTGAATTCCATAACTGCCCACCACTGCATAACAAAAAAATGTATATATTTGAATGCTTCAAGTCTAACTAAGAGCATCATTAAGCAGAATAAAAGTGAAATGGCTATTTTTTTTTACTAAAAAAAATAATACTTAGGTAAATGTTTTGTATGTGACAGAGTGTTTACATTTCTGGAGAGATGTGATTGCATTTCCTGAAGCAAGGAGTCTGCTTTTAGGTCAGTGAGGGGAATGGAGTAGGGTGTAAATTTCAATCATATCCAATTATCTTTCCTCATTCCCCACCCCTCTCTCCATGTGGTTACCAAAACACAGACACTCATGATTCAGCTCTGAGGAACTGATGTAACAAACAAAATTGATTTCTATGCTGCTATAAAATCTTCAAAAATTGTGATTCCCCCCACCCCCCAATGTTTTTTTTACACAGCTGCTAATATTATTTGTTTGGTAGATACATGACAAACAATCTTTTCTTGACCTGCAGTGGTCCTTTACATTTGTTTCTTGCTCTTCTTCAGACTGTTTCAAGCTTTGTTTGAAGTATTGAGTAGAACAAGTAAGGTATCTGTCTTTCTATTTTCTATAGGAGATCCGTTTTCCACTGCCGACCCAGATGACAAAAGGAGGATCCGTATCGCATACAGCAGAGCTCAACTTTTGGAACTGGAGAAAGAGTTTCTTTACAATCGCTATATCTCCAGACCCAGAAGGATTGAACTTGCAGCCCTGTTGTGCTTGACAGAGAGACATGTAAAGATTTGGTTCCAGAACAGGAGGATGAAGTGGAAGAAAGAAGAGGCCAAAGGACAAAGGACAACACAACAAAGAGCAACACTAGAGCTTTTGAATTGCAATCATAGTTGAACATAGAGGAAATAACCTAGTACAAAGCTATATATTTTTTTAAAATATTATAATCTTACAAACTCATGCACATAATTTGTATTAGGGAACTAAAGTGCCATCGTAGTCCCATGTATATATATATATATATATATATATATATACAATCATTTATAATATGGTGGGCAAAAGAGCGATAGAAGCCCTCCACTGTACAGTAGTACAGTAAATAAATAGTACATCTGTGTTCACATTTGAAAGTCTAAAACAAGTTAAAAAACCTGCTTCCAGCTCCGAATTCCGAGAAAAACTGTTATTACACTGCATTGTGGGAAGCTGAGCTGGGACATGCAAATGTGCCCACAAATGCCTTGCTCTTCAATCCATAGTCATTATAAAACATTGCTTTCTTTAAGCTTATGCCTGCTGTATTACATAGCTTTAGTGCAAAGCCAAGGTTGGATTTTACACAAGCCGAGAATCCTATCCATGTACAGGTTTTTTAACTTGTTTTAGACACACACACATATATATATATATATATATATATATATATATATATATATATATATATATATATATATAATACACTTTCTTTTAAGAATTGAAAAGAATAATAAGGAAAAATTGTTTAAAGAACAAAAGTAAAATAAAAACTCTAATGTATTATTTTATACATACATGCTTTATTAGTAGCCAACATTTGTATTTGTTTATTTGCAACAATTAATGCAAGGGGACTTCAATGTGTAGAATGACTCAGGTTCTTCAGTTGAAATGTAATCCTTAATACTTTCAATTTGAATAATGTTATACTAATCAACTAAAAAGGCTTTTCTTTGTTGAGAAAGAAACTGCACAAGCAATATGGCTGCAAACAGTAAAGAGTAATTGCATATAATAGGTAATACATATGTGGCTATATTTATGTAAAAAATAAAGTAAAAAATAGTAACAACAAAAATAGTATTAATGACTGAGATTCATACAAAATACAATTTAATACTCTTATGGGGTAGCATAGTGACAAAACTGTCTCCTCCCTCCATGATCACGTAATGATACTATTGTCATCCCTGTTTTTGGAGCTTCAGTAATGATAACTGAGATTCAGTGATGCGAAATATATTGATATGTCCGCAGAATTATATTTACATTGTGATCAGGTTAGGGAAGGAGGCAGCATATTTTGCATCCGACAGACCACATGACCATCTGGGGAGTGCATCTAGGTTCACTAGAAAGTATTTTGGTGTCTGGGATTCATTTCTGTAGAGCAGGGATCATAGGATATTTGTATTTGTCTGTACATTTGGAGCTAAAACATGGCTGAATGAGTTTGGTAAGCACTGGCGTAGAGGATGTGATTTTACACATGTAAATACTATAGTGGTAAAAGGTTTGTGGGATATCATCAGCCTTATTAAATTGTGATTTGGTAAATTTAAAAGGGCTCTATTTAAGCACTCAGCATATTTTTTTTACAGACGATTTTAGTTAGTGAACTTCTATCCAAAAGCAAGGTCTTCACTAACTAAAAACATCTGTAAAAAATATGCTTAAATAGAGCCCTTTTAAATTTACAGAATCGCAATTTAATAAGGCTACATGTGTTTCAGTTTGTCTAATTGAGCGTGTCTCAAACAGATTTTTGCCATAATATTGGTGTCCAGTGGAGGATTGAGTAATATCAATGGTTTCAAAATATGATACAGTACAAAAGAGCTATTTATTGTTTAAGCAAGTGTAAGTAAATGTTTTCAGCTACAGAGGAAACCCAGAGCAACCAGGAACCAAACAGTGTGTGTAAACATGACCAAGAGGAGATAATCGGGCACAAAGTACATCAAGATTGTACTCTTCTAAGGAAGTGGCTGATACAATGTTGGTAGTAAAGACATACAGTATACATCTAAAGCAAAACTCACATATATATATTAAATTTTTTAGAATACATTCCATGCTTATATCCATAGCACGGAATTACAAACAATGTTCAGTTTCAGTGTGTTTGGTATTTATAGGAAATATTGTAGTTTGAGTCACCACTCTAAACAAAGTATGTTATTCGGCATGTAAAGAATGAGTGTGGAACCAAATGTACTATGCTTTATAAAATCAATAAAAAAAAAATTAAAAAAAAAAAAAAAAAAAATATATATATATATATATATATATATATATATATATATATATATATATATATATATATATCATTATCCCCCTGACCATATGATCCACTCAGGATAATTAGGATTGTGAGGTTGGCCATTACGCTGACTGCAAAATGACTCCTATCAGCACTACCTCCAAGGAGTATGTTCTATAGTTATTTAATATGTTATGTTAATTACCCTATGTTAATTACTGTATGTTATGTTGCTTCTCTATGCATGTTTGACTTATGATGTTAGTTTCTGTATGTTGCATGAAGAGTTACCTGATTTAGAATGTGATGAGGTAATCTGTAACACCCATGTTGAGATTCAGTTATGCTCCAGACTTCATAAAGTGAGGGTAGCAGATATCACAGCCTCTGACTAGGTGAATATGCATATGGAACAATATATCTAGTAGAAGATATATATGTATGTATTAGGATCCTTAGAGAAGATAAGATCTATCACTGTCTGCCCGGATTAATATATATATGGAATAATATATCTGGAGGATATATATGTATCAGAATCCCTATAGAAGATGATAAGAGCTCCAGACATCATAAAGTAAGGGTAGCAGATATCACAGTCTCTGACTAGGTGAACATGCATATGGAACAATATATCTAGTAGAAGATATTTATGTATGTATTAAGATCCTTAGAGAAGATAAGAGCTATCACTGTCTGACTGGATTAATATATATATATATATATATATATATATATATATATATATATATACAGTATATATATATATATATATAATTATATATTTTTATATATATATATATATATATATATATATATACATATATATATATATATATATATATATATATATATATATAATAAGATATCTGGAAGATATATATTTGTCAGAATCTATAGTGAAGATAACAACTGCCCTGGTCCTGTACAACTAGTGGAGTGGATGTTATGATGCCTTGCGTATGAATTATTGTCAATGACTGTACTAGCAATTTATACAAAACTCAGAATACTCACTGACTGTAACAGAATGTTATCAGTTCAAGTTTAAATATACATATATTGAACCTGCTATTAATTTCAACAGCATTAAAAGCAGTTCCTGATTTTTATAATGCTGAGCCTGCATTCATGTTTTTAAATGCTGTATTAATGCAAGGGGATTTTAGAGACATCAGCTGTCTTGGTGAAGGGAAATAAAATAACCTGGTGGATCTGCTGGGTAGGTTTGGCCATAACAGCCTTATCAAACTAGACTGTAGAAAGCAGATCACCACAATATAAATATATGTATACAGAACAAAGTGAGGGCAAGAAAAGTGCACCATCCATATCTAGTTCAATAAAGTTAATTTTATATAATCAGTTTAAAAGTATAATGATATACACTTGCATTTCAGTACTCACATGGATATCGATCACCACTATTCTTGTCAGAGTAACGTGAAATTACTCCACATAAAGTCCGTTGATTTTTGATAAATGTGGATCTTTTGGTATAGTGGGACCCAATCCGTCAGAAAGCACAAAACAAACAGCCAAACACGTTTTGTATCTGCTCTCAACAAGTTCTCAGTGGCACTCAGAGAGTGTTTATTCGGAACTGTCAATATTCTTTTTATTTTAATAAAATTTTTACACATTGGAGAAATTGCTTTTTTTTAAATGTGTGTCTATATATGTGTAGTGGTGCAGTCGGTTTCAATATTTTGTTTTAATGTGTTGTGGTTTGTGGTAATTTCATAGAGTGCTGAAGGATGTATCCAAATCACTTGTGTTTTGTGGATACCTAGGTTTTCAAATGTACAGTACAGCAATATTACTAGGACAAAGACAACAACTGTAGTTTAAGACAACAGGACTTTTTTTTCTCTCAAATAGTTTTTATTGTAGTTAAAACAAAATACCAATAATTAACAATTCTGTTGTAGATATACATAAACACAGACATTTCTTTGTTCTTTTATATAATGTTTCATAACATTAACAGTGATAATGAAAAATAAACAATTGGGGGGAAGAAGAAGAATAGTGGGGTAATTTAAGAAATTATTTGCTTTCTCTTTCTTCAAAATTAATTAGGTCCTTATGTTATTAATTTTCTATTTGAGTGTCCAAATGTTATACAGGATATACATTTTTTAATTTTTTTGCCTATAACTTCCGATATCATGTACATTGTGTGTATATATTGATTTTTTTTTTATCTCTTCTATTGTGGGTCTATATGATTTCCACTTTTAGTTATGATAATTCTAGTAGCTAAAAAAAATTGATTTATTAGGAGTTGTGTGCCTTTTGTTATATTTGATATAGGTAATCCTAATAATGCCTCTTCTCTTTTTTTAGGGAAAGGGAACAGGACTCTTTGTGAGCCATGTAACAAACTAACATTATTAGCAGCTGTGTAAGCTATGAAAAACACCCCCAAAGCATAATGTTTCCCCCTCCATGTTTGGTGGTGGGGATGGTGTTTTGGAGGTTATAGGCAGAATTCCTGCTGCTCTAAACACAGTGAGTTGAGTTGATGCCAAAGAGTTCGATTTTGGTCTCATCTGACCACAACACTTTCACCCAGTTCTCCTCTGAATCATTCAGATGTTCATTGGCACACTTCAGACGGGTACATGTGCTTCTTGACCAGGGGGCCTTGCGGGCGCTGCAGGATTTTAGTCCTTCACAGCATAGTGTGTTACCAATTGTTTTCTTGGTAACTATGGTCCCAGCTGCCTTGAGATCATTAACAAGATCCTTCCGTGTAGTTCTGGGCTGATTCCTCACCACTCTCATGATCATTGAAACTCCACAAGGTGAGATCTTGCATGGAGCTTCAGACAGAGTGAGACTGGCAGTTATCTTGTGTTTCTTCCATTTGCGAAAAATCACACCAACTGTTGTCAACTTCTCACCAAGCTGCTTGGCGCTGGTCTTGTAGCCCATTCTAGCCTTGTGTAGGTCGACAATCTTGTCCCTGACATCCTTGGACAGCTCTTTGGTCTTGGCCATGGTGGAGAGTATGGAATCTGATGGATTGCTTTTATGGACATGTGTCTTTTATATAGGTAAAATACTGAGATTAGGAGCACTCCCTTTAAGAGAGAGCTCCTAATCTCAGCTTGTTACCCGTATAAAAGACACCCAGGAGCAAGACATCTTGCTGATTGATAGGGGATCAAATACTTATTTCCCTCACTGACCTGCAAATCAATTTATAACTTTTTTGACATGCGTTTTTCTTGTTCTTTTTTTTTGTTATTCGGTCTCTCATTGTTAAAATACACCTACCATTAAAATTATAGACTGATAATTTTTTTGACAGTGGACAAACGTTCAAAATCAGCAGGGGATAAAATACTCCCCAACCCCCACCCCGCCCCACACACTGTTTAATGGGAGGGAGGAGAGGGGGTGATGAAGGAAGGGCTGGTAAGAAGGGTGAAGAATTTGTTATATAATTGATTTTTTTTATGTGACACCTATCCACAAAGCAGTGTGCAACAATATCAATAAAACCCTAACCTGAAGAAATATAACCCCGTTCCTATCCACTACCATTATTAACAGTATTATCAACAACTGCAGGGACCAGTACGGCATCAAAATGTATTTCTTTTCTACTTGAAAACTAGTTTTCTGACAATGTAGCTGTCTAATAATAGTTTCCAAAGGTATTCTTTTTTTCCTTGTTCGGTAGTCCTTTAACCATGGCCAAATTCAGTTTGATGCAAATATAATTCACTGTAAAACAAACAAAAACAGGAAGGGTGCAAATCTACAACAACTAATTTCTTCCCTTCAAAACTAACATGCTGTAAGATAAACCAACCAAGTATTTTGAAAAAACACTGAATGGCAAAAAGGGGCCCATAAGATCTTCCATCATTCACTTGATAAACAGTTCTACATCTAACACAATGGGATATTGCTTAAGCAAACTTCATGAAAATGTATTGCTTAGGCCTTTGACTATTTGGCAATATATTACATTATCACCCTTATTAAATTGCGATTCGGCAAATTTAAAAGGGCTCTATTTAAGCACATAGCATATTTTTTCTACAATAGTTTTTAGTTAGTGAACTTCTATCCAAAAACAAGGTCTTCACTAACTAAAAACTTCTGTAAAAAAATATGCTATGTGCTTATATAGAGTCAGTTTAAATTTGCTGAATCGTAATTTAATAAGTCTGTATATGTTAGGTTCCTGCCACAATATTTTCTTTTCCAGAAATCAAGGAACACCATGCCCCAATGGAGAATACCTACACATTTAGATTTTTTTGCCAATGTGTCTCTATTTTTCACTCTACTATAATACATTGCATTACAATTACTGAGTTAACTTCTACATCTTATTTGGTCTTCAAATAATTTTTCTAAGGGTTCTACTTGACATGTGCATCAAATTTCTTTTTATTGTCTGATGTATAATGATATATAAAGTATCTATTTTACTACGGTTAAGCTAAGTAATTTAGCAAAAATGTGAACTTAACAGATCTTAAAATTATTATTATTCTGTTCAGAATGATCAACTGCATTGGGAAGGGATCTGCAACCTTTATAGTTAATTAGCCAGAGGAATACATTTTCTAATCAAGTGCCCAAAAAATCCACTATATGTGAAAGATCCTTTAAGTGATAGACAGCATGCACCATAACGTAACTGACTGACAACTTGTTTGATAATACCATAACTTACTCTTCAAGGATGTTATGATTAGCCCAGTTTTAGAGGACAGTTGGAGGTGACAACGACAATTTACACTGGTTTGAATAAATAGCTGTATTGTGTTGTTTTACTGAGCAAAAGCTGCTCATTGCTCAGGTTCCATGTGAACGGCTTGTTGTACTCCCATATTTGGGCATGACAAATGTACCAAACGTCGGCCTTTACTGAGACACATTAGTGCTAGAGCCTTAAGTTGCTGACTCCTGTTTTATACCTTTTTATCAATAATTGAGGGCCTCACACCTCACGTGGTTGTGGGCACCCATTCCTTTACCTAATGGGCACAAACTAAATATTTGTGTGTGTGTCTGCCACAACTGCAAACACTACCATACTACAAGAGGTAAAATCACATTTGCACAGTTGCAGCTATTTAACCTGTCAATAACTGTTTTGCAGAGTCCGTGGCATACATAAACATCTTGGATCACATAAAAAGCAAGTCCACATGTGACACCCATGAAAATAATGAACATACATCACACAATCAAGCATGATAACTTCAAATATTGGTATAATATTGCTCTGCAGGAAAAATATGTTACATATTCAGTGCCAGCGATTCTTTTGTATGTTGCCCATTTTAAGTATGCTAGAATACTACACTGATCACAGACAGTATATGGTGACATAAGGATATATCTAATGCACATTGCCCAAAATAGCACAGTCTCCTCTGGAGATTTTCTTTTAAATAAGTTATGCAGTGATCTGGCAAACCTGTGATAGAAAAGATCAATTTGGGGGTGAGATGTCCATGAGAATGGGTGGGCCAGAAATCCCATCTGTGAAAAAACAATTGCTCAATGTTAAATGCAGCTGTGGTTAGTTAAAAACACAGCAGATAAACTAAAAATGTAATCTTAAGGGAATTCATTTAAATATGAGGACTGGAAATGACACTCAACATTTTGGCGAAGGTATGACGATTATTCTTAATGACAGAGATTTTAAATGTAATAAACCTTACAAATTATTATCTTCCGCATTTAAATGTGTTATTATAAGCCTACTTATTGCTAATATCAGTAAATAAGCTTACTAATACCAGATAGTATTTGGATCATGCCATCCAAAAGTATGATAATTTCAACACTAATGCATATGTCAGTTTGCTATTTTTGTGGTTATCTCAAGGGAGGGTTTCTAGTAATCATGGGCTTTTATTTACTATAGTTTGCAGCAGTGATGGAGCTAGAGAATGGGGGGCCATGGTGCAAACAATGTATTGGGCCCTCCTCAGAAGGGTCGTACATTTTTTTTTGCTTTGGTCCCCATCTGAACCAAATCGCTCAGTGATCCTCCCCAAGACCCCTTGCCATAACTACTCACCTCCTAAAGATTCTTCCCATAACAGCAAATGTTCCCAAGACCATTACCCATTGCTGCTCTACCATCAATATCGCTTTCTAATATATATGCACTAAATATGTATCCCATCCCTCTTAGCATCTATGCCTCCCCAGTCCTTGCCAGCAGCCACACCCTGTACTTTGCTGCCACTTTGCAGTCCTTACTCCTGTTCCTTCTTCACTGGTATACATCCCCAGTGTGCTGAACTGCTCCACACTGCCCTCTCTTGGACCTTCAGTGAAAAAAAAAGGCATGTACCAATTTCAGACCATGGGGGGGGGGGGGGGGGGGGGGCTTCAGCCAAGGAGCACAGGGAGGCCCAGGGAGAAGGAAGCAAGGACTGCATGGTGGGTTGGACCAGGGTGGGGGCCTTCACATTACAGAGGAGGACACTAGTGCACCACCTGTGCCACTGGTAGATCTGCCCCTGGTTTGCAGACTTAAATGATGATATTTACTTCTTAAGCAATATTATATACAGGTATACCCAGTTTAAAGCTACCCTGTTTAGAGCTGATTCACTATAGAGCTATTTTTTTCTGCCAGACCCCTTTTAATGCTAAACCCTGCTATAAACCTGTTTTTGCCTGCCAGATCCTTTTTTATGCTCTGCTTTTATATAGCATTGCCCCGATATAACGCTGGTTTTTTTCCCTGCCGGACTCTGATTTGCTATAACACTGAAGAGAACAGAATCCAGGATGACCCAGAAGCTTCAACATCAATAATTTAAAGTTTATATTTCCGCTAATGTTCAGTTTGTGTAAATGTTATGTTTTCTGTTTCTTTGAAGTTCATATAAAAGCAAAAAAGTTTAAATTGCAATTCCCCATGTTAAACTGCCCGCTTAGAGCTGTTTCGCTTAGCACTCCTTTTGCCTGGAGCCTATCTACAGCGTTCAACGAGGTATAGCTGTACTTTAAAATATCTTTATGTATCATTAGTGTTACAGAATATGATCATCTTCATTTCAAATGTTACGTCCAAACCAAATTGCATTTATATTTATTATGTGTGCTTTTCAGTTCTGCAATAACTTGGACTTTTACTGTGTCACTTTAAATAATGGGATACAGACTTCTATATACATAAATAGAGGGTCCCCAACAAAATAGAAATTTGTCACACTTAGCGTGAAGCTTCTGATATTACTAGCGACTTGCCCGTCGGGGCAATAAAAGTGTAAGGCAGAAAATTCATTTTTTGGGTGGTCTGAGATCCTTCGTCGCTCATTGCGAGCCTCGTGCTGAGCGCCTTTGGCACTCATGGCGAGCCTCTTTGTTGTTGTATATTTTTTTATCAGAGGCGCTTTTGCTGTCATTGTAAGGTCTGCGCTAAATCTGCTTTTTGCGCTTATTGCAAAGCTATCCCCTGGTGTACTTTGTGTACTATGAGCAGCGCTGGCGCTCGTTGTGAGGCACGCGGTGAATGGCTTTTGCGTTTATTGCAATAGTGTTTTTTTTTGTGTATATGTATTTTTGTATGATAATTAAATAAGTAATACATTAATAAATTAATATACTTTACCTATTTGTAAGTAATATATGCAGGAAGCATTGTGCTGAAGAGCTGACAATCTGTTTTCATGTTCCTGCAGCATATAATGTAAGTTTGCACTGTTGTGGAGCTTAGGTGTAAGTGTCAGCAATGTGTGCAGTGTGCAGTGTAAATAGGCTGCGTGCGCGAGCGGAAGCCGTTAGTGTAGCTGGGTACTTCCGCATTGTGTAAGTTAGTGTTGTAAAATGGCGAAAAAATGTGTATGTGGTACGCAGGTGTGGATGATTTAGCGTCCTTGCTAAAAGGTTTATCTTGTACCTCGTACGGCTTTTTGGAAAATCCATATGTGCTTGTTGATGTTTTGCGGCTTTAGGGTCGTGTTGCCTCATTTTTTTTTTTTTCGTCGGCCATTTTTTCTCTCGCTTAGGGGATTTTCGTGTGTCTAAACTGAGGTGTAACTTCACTTGCAAAAAAAACGAGACAACACGACCCTAAAGCCGCAAAACATCAACAAGCACATATGGATTTTCCAAAAAGCCGTACGAGGTACAAGATAAACCTTTTAGCAAGGACGCTAAATCATCCTTGCTGCAGGTAAGCTTTTTATGTCATTTTTGTATGTATTTATTGTTTTTTTTATGTTTCCAGCTGCGCGCGGTTCGGCTGTTAAGGTCGTATTTTTGCAAGTTCGTAGTGTTATTTTTTCTAAGTCCCGCGGCTCGTATTTTTTTTGTGTAAGTCCATTATTTTTTCGTCCCAAGTCCAGCGGCTTGTATTTTTTTGTGTAAGTCCTTATTAAGTCATTGCGTGTTAGATCTAGATTTAGATTCAAAGTCCTGCTTTTGTGGGTGTTTGTAACCGCTTGTGAGGCGCCGTAAAGCCTCCACCTCCGAAAAAGCGGCCCCTCGCTTCGCTTTGCGAGGGTACTCATTTGCGGCCCGAACTGCATCTCTCGCTTTTCGAGGGACACAGTTCTTGCAAGCTCACTTTGCAAGCTCACAAAGCGTGATGAAGTTTTGTAGTTTGACAACTATTATATGTGATTCTGTTGGGTTTCAGATGACTAAAAGCTGGTTACCCTTGCCTCTCATAACAATAAAGTTCATTCTGATCCAGGATGATTATTATTCTAATCTAAGGTAACTTATTGCCTTAGATATTGACTTGAATGGGGAGAGGTCTTTTTTTTTTATCCATGACGCAGTTCATTTTTCAAATATTTACTTAACCAGGAAGGTTCAAGTTAATACTCAACTTCTAACTTTAGCTACTTCTTGAGGAAAAGTTCACTAAAGTTTTTTTTTTTTTATATTCTTATTATGACAAAAGAGAATACAAATATACAACACCAGAGCTGTAAATACACTTCAGTATGAATAAAAACAGAAAAAGAAAACACATTTGAATCTGTATAATTTAACATAACAGTTTTAAAATAATATAATTTCTTCTCTCCATGTTTCTTTTTTCACCTTTTCTAAACTCTAACAATATCCAATCTATGAATATAAACATTTTTGTATAGTAAATGAATAATATTTTTTAAAACCATATTTATCTTTGACTTTTGCTTTTTATAGAGGTCAGTTAGATATATTACATAACATCAAAATATCAAATCTATTAATGTAAACGATCTATAGAGTAAATAAATAGCATTACATAAACATTTTTAATTCTTCCTTTTTACTAAACTACTTATGTTTATAACCAGATTTAAAGCTTAACAATTATTTTATTAGTTATACAAGAATTAATAAACTATCTAGCTTACTTTGACATATTTCTAAAGTATTGAGTTAATTCACTACTTATTAAGTTTGCTGAAAAAGAAAGAAAAATAAAGTAATCCGTTCAGAATAGAGCAATAGCTGTCCTCTAATACTTATGGTGAGCCGGATTGTATCCCAAAAATAGGATACAGAGGAGGTTTGCTGGTTAGTATAAATAGCATCATTCCTAGGGACAAATATGAAAGATATGAAGCTGTGACAAAATATGCTTTGAACAGTAGTACAGAGCATGACATATATTTGTTGTGATTATTACACATATTTCCTTACTTCTAAAGTTTAAAAAAAAGTGAAAAGTGTATAAAAATAAACTTCAATAAATCTTTAGTGATATGTATATATCAAGAAACGTTTCATAGTTGTGAAAACCATATGGTTTTTCTTCATTTTGTATGGTTTATCGGTTTTCCACTACTTTTAGACTTTAGAGAGAGAATTATATAGCTATATCGTAGTGATTGCGCTTATTTCTTTGAAGGGGACCTGGTTATTTGGCCTGCGCTGTGGTAGTGGAGCTTGTTCTTGCACTTGACCATAGTTGTCCGGAATTTAAAAGTTCCACAGATAAAGCAAGTCTGCTCCTTCCTTGGGGTATGAATAAAGTGGTATCTTCCATCTTTGAAGATATTCAGTCTGAAGTGTAAGCCCCACGTATATTTGTAAACATGTGATTACTTCTAAAAAAAAGGTTTCAAAAGTCTCCTTTTTGTAGAGGGTAGTTGGTGACAAGTCCGAAATGGTTAGTTTCTTCATGTTCTTTGGATCTTATCCAGTCTGCATTTCTCTTTGCTTAGATCTGATAGGAGGCCAGCACAAAGTTCTTTCATATACTAGAGACTTGCCCTTTAAAAAATGACGGCAAGAAAATTGTAAGGCAGGTAATGGTGTTTGGTGTAGGCTAATGAAATAATTAGTACATTAATAAATGAATATACTTTACCTATTTGGAAGTTATATATGCAGGAAGCATTGTGCTGAAGAGCTGACAATCTGTTTTCATGTTCCCGCAGCATATAATGTAAGTTTGCACTGTTGTGGAGCTGAGGTGTAAGTGTCAGCAATGTGTGCAGTGTGTAGTGTAAATAGGCAGCGTGCTTGAGGGGAAGCCATTAGGGTAGCTGTGTACTTCCGCATTGTGTAAGTTGGTGTTCTAAAATGGCGGCTAATTTGTATGTGCTACGCGGCTGTGTATGATGTTGCGTATTTGCTAATGGTGTATCTTGTAGCTTGTACGGCTTTTTCAAAAATTCGTATGTGCTTGGTGGTGTTTTGCGTGTTTAGGGTCCTGTAGCCTCATTTTCGTTTTTTTTGGCCGCCATTTTTTCTCTCGCTTAGGGGATTTTCGTGTGTGTAAACTCTTGAATTTGGACTAAAATTGCGGTGTAACTTCCCTTGCAGAGGTCCTGGGTGCCCCCCCCTGCTGTGGGGAAGCTTTTTATGTATATTTTGTGGCTATTTATTGTGTTTGTAATGTTTTCAGGGTCGCACGGTTTGGCCGTTAAAGTCGTATTTTTGCGAGGTTGTAATGTTTTTTTTCTAAGTCCCGTGTCTTGTATTTCTTTCTGGTAAGTCCGTAAAGTATTTGTTGTAAGTTCCGCGGTTCGTCTTTATTTGTGTAAGTCCGCCGAGCCTCCACCTCCGCAAATGGTCGTAGGGATGAGCGCCTTTGGCTTCGCAAGGTCCGCAGTTGCTGGCAAGGAGCGCCTTTGGCGCTCCATGCCAGCAACTGCGGCCCTCGCTCGCTACGCGAGCCCGCAGCGTTAGCAACAACCCGCTTGCTCACAACTATATATGTGATAGAATTAGGTCTCATACTGATTCTGGAAGATTGAGCATATGAATATTCTGTCTCCTTGATCTGTTTTCTAGAGCCTCTTGAAGGGGCTTGTGATGACCTTGATCTTCTTTACGCATGTTTATTTCTTCCTCTAGCTCTATGTGGGATTTGAGAAGCTTATTATATTTATCTTCTAATTCTGTCACTTTAGTGTCTACAGCTTTTATTTCTCCTGTGAGTTCCACGGTGACTTTTTGTACTTCTGCTTTGATTTCTGATCTGAAAGAAGAGATCAGTCGTTTCAAGTCTTGGATATCTGCTTTAGTAATTGGTGCAGATGACTCAGCACTAGCCTTCTGAGAGTGTCTAGCAGGTGTAGAGGAGTATTAAGAGGATTGCATGGTTGTTTTTGCAGCATAATAGTCTTGGATGTTTTTTGTAGTGAGTCTTGTAGAGACGCCAGCCATTTCCTTTGTCAAATATTTTCTAAAAAGTCTCTCTTAAGTATGTTACTTGTAGATGCAATTGTTCCTTTATAAGGGGGGGGGGGGGGGGGGGGCTGGATGTTCTTACTTATTTAACTTGGGTGATTTCTGTAATCATTATAATTTGAAAAGGAGCCAAGCAACTATATAATAATAAATTGCTTCATATGATCACTATCCTTCAATAAAAGATTTTTTTTGCATGATCAATCATATTTTCAAAATAAATCCCAACATTTCTTAATTTCTGTCAGGGTATGCAAACTTTTGAGCACAACTGTACATATGTGGGTATGCTGAAATATAAATTTGTTAAAGTTTCTTTATCACTCACAATCACTCAAGAGATACATCCTCATGGTGGTGACACCACTGAAGCAGTCCTTTTATAGGATCTGTCACAACCCAGAGATGAGGGGCTCAGTACACCCCTAATTCTCCTACAGTAGCTTATAGGAGCAATCTGCAGGTTATGCCTTTATATTCATCTCAGCACCCAGCAATCCAGATCAGTACATCACTCATGGAGTATCAGAGAAATCAAATGAGCAACACCATTTCTTAGCTCTAAGGCAGACTGGCCTTCTGGTATTATTCCAGAGATATTTAACAATCCCTTAAAAAGATCTCACCTACACCCAAACCTTTCTCCTCCCTGCATGAGGGGCTCTGAATTCTTAGTGTGACCTCTTCACCCCATCACCAAGCCATAAACCCCCCTCCCATCACCAGATCCACCAGAACCTGTGGGTTATCTGGTTAGGTTATTAATATCCCAGGCCTGTGTTTTGCTGTTAGGTGAAGTGTAACACTTTATGACTATTTGAGGCCAGAGAGTGTATATCTGGTCACTCTCAGGGGCCATTTATATATAGAAAATTTGTTTAAACTTAACCCTTTGTTGTCCCACTAACAAACATGGCAGAAAATGTATATCTGCTAGTCACAGGTAAGATAACATTATTACAGTGCATATAACATGATTTAGTAACTCCAACATTAATTATTGTGTCCCACGCTATACTACACTGCACACAAAAACAACACATCACAGCCCCCACAACAACTCTCATGTCCATTTTAATAGCCTTTGATATTAGCAACCAGAGTCCCAAATAACAAGGTTTTCTTGTGGTTGTTCAGGGGAGTCCCAAAATCAGTCATGACAGGATCCCGAGACTGTGAAGGGGAATATATGGATGGCGGGTGGTCATTAAGCCACCCTATAGTTCTTAAGCGTTCCCTGTGGTGTTGGTCCCTAAGCAGGATGGGACACCATGGTTTTAGGTGGACTACAGGACCCTAAATGACAAGGTGACTATTGACGCTTACCCCAGGGTAGATGAACTGCTGCTTAGGCAAGGATGGGTAGCCTACGTGCCACTCTGGACGTGTCTAAGGGCTATTAGCAGATCCTACTTTTTGAGACCTCGAGAGAAGTCGTCAATCACCAGTTTATGATTATGCCTTTTGTGATGAAGAATGCCCCTTCCATGTTCCAACGGCTTGTTAACCAACTACTGCATGGGTGTCAGGAGTTCGCCAATGCCTTCCGGGATGACTTATGCCACATTCAACCATACTTGGCAGGAACATGTGGACCATTTAGCCACAGTTGTGGGTCGGATCTAGCAAGCAGGTTGGCTATTCACCCTGACCTGTGCTAGTTTGCTAGTGAAGGAGGTGCAGTACCCAGGGCACAGAGTAGGAAGCACGAAGATTTGGGTAGCCAATGTAGCCACGAGAGAGCAGTGGCCCACCCCCAATGAAACCAGACAATATAGAATTTTATATACATATACAGAGTCTGTTAATGTACACAAAATGTAAATTGTAGTCTTCTCTACATGTTCTTATGTCCATAGTTTACACAGCAGTTAATTGTTTAACTCTCTTACCTACTTCATAAACATGTGCATTGTTTCTTGAACTACAGTGGTTCTTTAACGAAAAACAAAGTGTAGGATGGTAGGGAATGAGGAGGGAGAGGGAAGATAAAGTAAAATGGTGGAAGAGAGTTCAATAAAGGGAAGAAAGCAAAAGAAATAGATGTACTTGGAAGGGTGTAGTGATCATAAGAATTAAAAATGTGAAGTAGACAAGAGACATTACAATGATGAGAGAAAGATTGGGTGGTGGCAGGAAGTCCTTTTTCTTGCCTCAGGCAAGAGCTTTGTTTGTATTTTAGAGAGTTCTACCTAGCACATATGTGTGGTGAAGTATTCTGGTGACTATTAGTTTATCCAAAATCTTTTTATATATTACATTTGCAGTATTGCCAAGTATTCCATTAACATAAAAAAATAACTTTTTCCAGCACTATATCTTGGTATGTAACAGCAACCTTTAAATGAATCAGTTTGCGAATGCTCAAGTTTCTAATGAATCATTATTTCCAATACTGAAATACTTCCTGCAGGTATGTTTACTTTGGATATCTGAAGCTAAATAGTGAGTCAAGGGAATGTATTATGCTGAAAGGACACAACTCTCATACTCTATTGTGAAACTGTATTTCAAAAAGAACCTAATAATAAAAAATGTTGAGATTTGGGGTAGGGCACAGTTTAGTGTTGTTAAATGCTTTGTTTAGTGCCTCTCTAGAAGCTGAGACAGTGGTTTACTTCTGCCTATGCCAACAAGGCCCAGATGTAGGAAAGCACATTTCCAGTGGGCAGCAGACTGTCTCAAGATGCTGACCCAGTCAGTGCTTTGCAATAGAATGTGGAGGTCACAATCTGCTTCTTCAAGGGGACTTGATATGAACCTAGTTCAAACCTACCCCAACAGAATCATGTGGTTCTTGTTCTCTGTGGCACAAAAATGGCTTTTGAAGAGGACAACGCCCAAAGGTACAGGCAAAGAATACAGGTTACTAGTGGCCTCCTGCAAGACCACTCCCCAATTCAGGCCACAAACACAAAAAAACGCCTAACACCTTGCATACGTGAAACTAGAACTAAACCTTTATTGAATCACAGAACCAACATATTTATACATCTCCCATACCACACCCTTGTGTACCTTTGTGTATGTGTGTGATTTCAGCACATCTGCCTTGCAGCCTTGGTTGCTATAGAGCACTTGAGATAGCACTCATCAGATGTCTATAGCTGGCTAGTAAAAAACCTTGATGTTAATCTCCAGTGTTTACTTATGACTCTTTGAAGTGAAGGTATCTGTCTTGTCTATCAAGGCCTGTATGTGTGAGGATGCAATGTTCTGCAGTTAAGCTTATGTGCAGAACATTTTTACCTTTTCCTCATGTATTCTCCTGTTCTATATCACATTTTCCCCCTATAACATATTAGAACTAGAATACAAGATAACAATGTACAGAAAATATATTAACCACACACAATAATGCAACAATGTCATGCTCCCTTGGCCATATCCATAATTAATGGTAATATTACAGTCAATAAACAATGTAATCATGACAATTTCTTCCACGTTTCTTTCTAGTACAGCATGGGAAGATTATCCTGTTGGATACCTTTCCATCTATAAAGGTGATTACCATCCTCTTGGTGTGACAGTCCATCCAAGTGATAGCCTCAGTGGCTCTCTGGGCACCCTGACACCGCTGTCCAGGGTGAATACACCCTGCTACCCCTGAGGAGACTTAGAAGATCACTGCCCTTGAGGACCCTTCAAGGTAGCCCAGGGACAACAGTACATCTAGGCTAGTAGGTCCAGTAACAACTTGGGAGGATCCTTCCCCAGCAAAACCTTCTCCTTCCAGGCAAGGGAGACCTCCTGACATGCTGATTCTGGGATGGTACCAGGTATCCTTGGCAAAATGGAAGACCCCAACTCCCCACTTGCCAATGATCCTGGCAAATGACCCCTCCTTTCCAGTGATAGAAGCATACAAACAGTGTATTTGGGCTGCTTCAGGGGAGTCAATGCAGGGAGGCAAGGTGATAAACCACACCCTCGGTTATGCTCTGTGGCAATCCAGGAAAACTGGCCCATTCAGTGGTGAACAAATCTGGAGTAATCTTGGGGCCCCACCCTCCCCAGCCAAGGCAATACAAACAGCTGACTGGTGGTATTTACAACAGTCCAAGGGTCTAAGGGACCTCAAGTGGCCAACATTCTTCCCCTCCCCATGTCTTATCCTTCCCCTATCCAGTGTTTGAATCCCGGGTGATCTGTTGGGCCTTCTGGCTTACCCTATTCAAGTGGTTTAAGGGGGATAGCCAGTTCAAGTGACTGTTCATCAGTGGTTATCACCACCCCACCCCCCAACAGCCAGGGCCACTGTCCTCTTTTTCCCCATACTTTAGGGAAATATTCTTCTGGGGTACCCAATAAAACAATAGTTTCACTAAGGACTGTACCTGCCGCATCTGCCAGTCTGTACTCCTCCTGATGGCCTTGTCTGAAGACTCCACTCCTTGGGGCTGCGCTGAGTTCACTGTCTCCCAGCCTCCTTTCTCTGGAACTACTATCTGGGTACACCTCTCACCTCCCTCTGACTCTTTGGTCTCTGTATCCTCAGGTAGAACCTCCTGTCTCTCTCCATCTGAGACTGCCTGTAAATACCAGTAAAATGATAATTCTATTCAAGAGTTACACTACCTTATGTCTTTACTTTCCAGTTTTTCAGGATGTGCATGATCTAGTGCTCAACCCCGTAAAAAATCTGTAGGTGCTCATCCCTACGACTTGCAGCACTTACTTAGGCAATGAGTGCCGAAGGTGCTCATTGCGCTGGTGGAGATGAGAGCCGCAGGCCGAAGGCGCTCATTGCACTGGTGGAGGTGAGCGCCACAGGCGCTCATCCCTGCAACCCGCGGACTAAGGCAATGAGCAAGAAAAAA
Organism: Discoglossus pictus; assembly: GCA_027410445.1. Lineage (NCBI taxonomy): Eukaryota > Metazoa > Chordata > Amphibia > Anura > Alytidae > Discoglossus > Discoglossus pictus. The sequence goes on from CM050163.1 coordinate 84,877,451, forward strand.
AATGTCGGGCAAAAAAAATTAATCAAACTGAAAACGAGGCCGAACTACGTAAAACGCAGCCGAAGGAAGGAAAAGGCGGCCGAAAGACGTAAAGACCAGCCCTAAGCACTAAGACTTAACGCTAAACACTAACACTTAATACAAGGCAGTCACATTTAATTCAAGCCAGTAACACTTAATAAAAGGCAGTAACACTTAATCAAAGCCAGTGACACTTAATCAAAGCCAGTGACACTTAACCCAAGGTAGTAACACAGGAAGAGAGGCTCGCAATGGTGCTCAAGTGCAAGGCCTTTAAAGTACACAGGGGAAGAGGCTTGCAAAGAGTGCCGAAGATGCTCATTGCAAGGCATGCGATGAGTGCCGAAGGCACTCATCGTGGGGCTCGCAACGAGCGCCAGAGGTTAGCAAGTTGTGGCTCATAATGAGCGCCAAAGGCACTCAGCGCGGGGTATGCGGTGAGTGCAGAAGCCGCTCAGAGGGGCCATAAACTCACATTCGGTGGCAAACAGCATTACCATGGCTTCAAATTTTATTGCCGTCATTTTTTGATGGGCAAGTCGCTAGTAACACATATCTCTCATTGACACCTTCGTGGATAATCAGACAAGCTATGAGACTTGTTACCTAAGATTGTCAACTACCTTCTGATTGCTAATATTTCTCTCAGCGATATCTCAAACACTACTGTGTAAGTTACCCAGAAGAATAAATTTAGCAAATAATAAGAAACAGTGGACCATAGGTGTCAAACTAAGGGTAAAAATTTGGACAACTCTTGAATATGTCAAATCTCAATATATATTCCTCACTGGATTACATGTAATTGGAGAAATTCTACAAGGGCCTTCCAAATGAATGTATTGTTCATAGGGTCCATGGTCTCATAAAGCATATTCGAAAATGAAATATATATGTTAAATAATAATGTTATGAATTAAATACTTGTTTTTAAGTTTGAGTTTTGAGAAAAATCACTTTTTTACAGAATGATTTCTCTGCTAGCACATTTCATAAAAACAAGATTTTACTTTATTCAATGTATTTAATTCTTGTAAGTCACTTCTCTTATTTTGTTCTTTGTGTTATTTTTGTATTTACAATACTACTAAGTTGTTTTGTTTATTCAAATTACCCTTAGGGTTTAGTCTCCCTAAGGGTAAAAGGGTCTCCAGACGTGGACCCCTTGCTCACTGTGCCTTAAGGAGTTCAGCTGCACCTCACTGATGAGGCCCATAAAGGCCGAAAAGCGTCTGGGGTTTGCTGTTTCTCCGGTTCAGGATACAATTGCCTGGTATTTCGGGGCTGGGTCACTCTTTTGAGTGAGACCAGACTAATATACTACAGGATATTTCTCCCTGTGAAGGGCACAAGTGAGCTAAAAGAGGTTGCTCTCAGAGTGGGTTATCATGTCCATAAAACTAACCTATTAAGGTTAGTTCATTCTCTGATGAGCACCTCTGACTTTGTTGTTTTGTTTATTTTTGTATTTGCACATTTGCAGACTACTTCATAAGATATATATGTGTTTGAGAAAGATGTCATAAAGAATCAAAATTGTAAATGAAAAAGAGCTGAAATAATAGGATGAAAACGTACATACGTAAACAGGAATGCTGGGGGTTAATGTTCTCCAAGTTCAAAATAATTCTTGTCACACATTAGAATAGATATATCTATAAGAAGCCAGTACCATGACATATGTTTTTATATTATTTGTTAAGTTTACACTCCCACACTATCTGTTGACACTTAATTATTCATGTTCAGGTAGGAAGATAAATGGAAGTAGTAAGATATGTTATCAGTAAGCAGATTCCATTAGATTGTAAGTTTGCAAGTTTTTGATCTTGTGTCGGTGAGTTGGAAAAATGCACTAAATCTAAGCTCAAAAACAGGGCCCTCTATTCTTTATAATGTGTTAATTCTGTTTTTGCCATGTACTTAATCCATGTATATTGCTACGGAATATGTTGGCATGTTACAAATAAAGATAATCACATATAATAGCTCATTGCAGGGCTTGCGTTGAGCACCACAGGCGCTCATCGCGAGCCCCGTAGGACTTAGGACCGAAGCACGTAAAACGCCTGATCCACGCAACTGGAATCGCGAACCCCGTAGGACTTAGGACCGAAGCACGTAAAACGCCCAAACCACGCAACTGTAAAGACAACAAAAAAAAACAATTATGCTTCAAATTCACTTTCACACACAGCACAGGGGGAGAGCCAGGGAGCCTGTGAGTGAGGTTGCAAGTGCATTTGAGGCATATTTGGCATTTTTTCACAGAAAATCGTCTAAGCGAAAAAACGTAACAGGATGAAAACGAGGACGAAGGCAGTTAAACAGAGCCCAAAGACAAAAAAACTTAACGCAAGCCAGTAAAACCTAACTCAAGGCAGTAACACTTAACCCAAGGCAGTAACACTCATTGCAAAATACACGGGGGGAGAGGCTCGCAATGAGCGCTGAAGGCGACGAGCTCCGAAAGTACAGCATTCCCAGGCTTAAAATTTTATTCCCGTCATTTTTGACGTGCAAGTTGCTAGTAATAATAATAATAATGGGTGAGCCAGCCTGGAGGGGAAAATGTCTATTTAGCTTGATGTCAGGCTATTTAACAAACTTCAACCTTTTGCTACATGTGTATAGTAGATTGTAAATGAATATGATACATATAAAATAACATTTTAACAACCCCTATATTTCAGCTCCTATGCTTTCAGAAATTGATCCAGTTGTTTTTTTCTCCATTGCAGTTGGCATGTGGCGTTTTTCCAAATAGCCATTAAAGTACAATAGGGAAACTGAATTTGATTGGCAACTTGATTGTGAGCACTCAAATCTACTTTAATATTGGGGAAAAAACGATGGAAGTGAACTCAAGATCTTGTGTAGGTGCCCAGTATCAAGTATCAGTATTGGTGAGGAGTTTAGGTGACTTAAATTTGGAAAACACTAATACTGTGTAAGCAACATTTATGCATAGGGATGATTTTGCATAGATAAATATATGTTTGTTGCAGATTTGTGAGATGGTAAATGGTGAACTAAATTGACCATTCACTTCCCCTGCGTTCTAAGGTAATATACAGAAAATATAACACTTTTTTATCAGTATAAACCACACAAAAAAATATGACAAATTCAGATGGGAGACTATTGTGCAGTGAATATGAGTCTACTGTTAGTTACCAATAAGGGAATAATCCATCCCACCAACTGTCTATAACATATTTTGATTCTTAAGAAAGCATAATAATAATAATAATAATACATAAAAAGTATTTCATTTTTATGAAATTATGATTTTTTTTTAGATTGGAGTGTTGATACAATTATGATTTGCCTTTTACTTTTTATTTATTGCAGTTGCCACAAATAATTGCTCACAAGTATATCAATACATGTTATGTCCCAGATTTGTGGATGTTATGTGTTGGTTAACTGCTAAATATTATTAGACTGTCACTTGCCTCTGAACATCCAGTTGGAAACAAAAAGTGACACCTTTTACTTGGAGATCTGTATATTAAAAGGTGAATGAAAGTTTTGCAGAGACTTGTGGACCCAAAGCCCACTGGCAATGCCTCTATCTTGGCAGTGAGTGCCCCCTAGTGTCCTGCTTTGGAATAGTGACAATGACATTTTTGTCTCTGCCCTGTAATTTTGGAAGTCACATATGAATACAATTAAATTAGGCTCCTTTCATCAGTTTTACACTGCAGCATTAAATCCCCACTGCAGACACTAGAAACCAGTAATATAGACCAAATTCTGATCATATTCTGGTGTGAGTGACATATTTTTTACTAACATTATACATAAAATAATACTACTTCTACTAATAATAACAATATATGTATGTATATATATATATATATATATATATATATATATAAATATATATATATATATATATATACATATATATATATACTAGAGAATTGTCCGTCAAAAAATGACGGCAATGAAATTGTAAGGTAGCTTATGCTGTTTGGTGGGTAATAATGAAATATATAATACATTAATAAATGAATATACTTTACCTATTTTGAAGCATTGTGTTGAAGAGCTGCAATGTGTTTTGATGTTGCTGCAGCATTAGTGGTGTGGAGCTGCTGTGTAGGCGTCCTGAATGTGTGCAGTGTAATAGTGTGCATGCGCGAGACCAAACAGCATAGTCGTGTACGCATTGTCGTAAAATGGCGGGTAATGTGTGGTATGCGTCTTAGCGGAATATCCGTAGGTCTTTTGTGGTGTTTTGCGAGTTTCTTGTGGTGTTTTGCGTGTTTAGAGTGCTGTAGCCTTGTTTTCGTTTTGTTCTGCGGCCATTTTTTCTCTCGCTTAGAGAATTTTTTAGTGTCTAAACTCTTTTATTTTGAGTTAAATGAAGGTGTAACTTGCTTTTTTGAGGTCCTGGATGCTCCCTCTTGCTGTAGGTAAGCTTTTTATGTATGTGTTGTGTGTATTTGTTGTGTTTTGAATTTTTACATGTTCGCGGGTTGCGGCCAATTTTTGCGAGGTCGTAATGTGTGCTAACGTGTCTCGTATGTTTTTTGCGTTACGACGTGAAGTTTGCGAGTGTCGCAGTTGCTGGCAAGGAGCACCTGTGGCGCTCCTTGCCAGCACCTGTGACCCTCGCTTTGCTACGCGAGCCCGCAAGCGTTAGCAACAACTCGTATGCTCACAACTATATATGTGATATATACGGGACCAGATGAAAATATTTTGATTATTGTTATGATTTATATACATCTTAAAATAAAACGTGTTGCAACTTATTCTGCAAGATAATGTAGGGTATGTTTGGTATAAGGTTTCCCTTAAAGTGACACATCAGAGCTTCCAGATAGGTAGTAACAAGTATCTAGTGGATATAATAGTGGATATAATAAAAAAGCATTTTCCTGCAGTAAACTATCAATGATATTTCTCATTTTGAGCTGTCAGTGAGCCTTTCTAAACATGCATAGACAGAAAAAAGATTGTAACCTTTTGCTAATGAGAATTGCCTTTATATAAAAGATTTATAAAAGTATGTGTAATAATTTAATTGATTAAAAATTGGACAACCTAATTGCTGTGTTGTAAGCCCTTGGGGTTTATGTACAAAGATTCAGCATTTCAAATCCTTCCTAAATGTGGTTTTTCCTATAGTATCATGTCGAATACAATGGAGACTTAGATCCTGAGTACAGTTTTAATCCTGCACATCTTTCTACGCTTTGTTTATATGTCAAGTTGGAGGCAGTCTTGGAGGCTGTTTTTAAGAGATAATGCAAACAGAGGAGGTCTTAAAGCAGAATGGAGCTGTTCTCTACTGCTTCTAGTTACAAATGAATGAAAAGTATATTTTTTTTACTTTCTGAAAACACTGTGACAAGTCCTTCAGAAGAGCATATTGTAAATACAAGTGGTGTCAGGCAATACATAGATATTATATTAAAAATAAACTGATAGTTAATGTAATACTAGCTACTTGCCTGTCAAAAATGACGGGAATCACATTGTGAGGCTGGGAATGCTGTACCTTTGTCGCTCATTGCGAGCCCCGCGCTGAGCGCCTTCGGTACTCATTGCGATACATTGCCTTCGGCGCTCATCACTCATTGTAGGGCTTGTGAACCCACAACTTTCGTGCTTCGCAATGATCACCTTTGGCGCTCATAGTGAGCCTCTCCTCCTGTCTACTGTACGTGCCTTGCAATGAGCGCCGAAAGGGCTCATCGGGGGCCCGCAATGAGGGGTTTCGCAGCTCATTGCAGGCCTTGTTAACCTGCAACTTTTGTGCTTGGGAATGCCATGTGTGTCTTTACACCATCTCCCTCTGTCCCTTCCCTGTGTCTTTCTCCTCTGTGTGTCTGCTGAACGTTTGCGTGGCGCGCGCCGACTGCCGGTTTTATTTTCAAAGTCCTGCGTGCCTGTTCCTGTGTGTTACTTTTTTTGCTGTTGTGTATTTTCAAAGTCCTGCATTGTTTGTGTGTGTTACTGTCTTCTAAGGTCTGAGTGCCTGGCGTTGCTCAGCCTTGTTTTCATCCTGTTTCTGAATTTGTACGTTTTTTTATTCTACATTTTTTTCTTCGCTTAGACGATTTTCAATTAACAAAAAACCCCAAATAGTGCTCAAAATCACTTGCATCCTCACTCCCAGGCTTCCTGCCTCTCCCCCTGCGCTGTGTGTTAGTGTGCTTTTTGTTTTAATTATTTGGCTGTTGTTTTTGCGGGTCTTTCGAGTTACGCACTTGAACCAATTTCGGATGTTAAATTATTAAACTGCTTTCCTCGCAATCAGTGGCAAAGTGTTAAGTTTTTCGGGCTGCGCAGTTGGCTGTGTCAACTGCTCGCCTCGCTTTGCGAGGCTCACAGTTGCGACCCTCGCTTTTCGAGGGTAGCAATTTTTTAACATTGCGTGACCAACATCGCAGACGTGACAACTGACAGTTATATATATGATTTTTAGGAGGTAAATTTTATATCAGTGCTATAGCTACCTACTTGTAAAAAGAGTCTACTTCATAAGGTTATTCTGCTGCTTTAGGCCATTTAGATTTGTGTGTCCCCCATGCCCCGCTTGTTGCACCTCTGTTCCCCTTTCTATATCTCAAAACATAAGTTTAAGTATTTATGTATAAATGATAAGTCAGAAATTGTCAAGTAAACTGCATATAGAAATTTCTGTGCATATACAATTTATATGCTGTCTGCTGCTTCCTGAAAATGTGCTGTCCTAGGCCTGGGCCTCCTGGGTCTAGGCAGAAACACACCCCTGTGAAAAAATATGAAACTAGTAAATGTGCAGCTCAAGAATCACAAGCTATCATTTTACTGGCAATCTATGAATAGATCTCTTTTTAATATAATAAACTGAATTTAAAAAAGGCATACAAAGCTATAGCTAACAGGTACAACTCCAATTCAAATTATTATATATCCAAGAATGCTAGAAATAAAATTAAGGGGAAAAAATGCAATAACATATGATAAACATTAATTTGAAGGTGGGCCAAGGACAGTGTGGGCCATAGGAGATACAAGTGAAGAGTTGGAGATTTCACATCCTAGGGCATATGCAAAATAGGATTACATTAGTAGTAAGGTTCTCTAAGAGCTCTCTAACTCTTTATACTTTTAGTAGATATGGCCTGTGGTCTTTGTAATTGCCTGATATTTGCATTGGCCTCTTTGCCACAACTGCAACCTTTTACAATATTTAAATAGAAGAGAAGAAATGAGTAGTATTTGATTTTTTTTGTTTGCCTTAATAAACAGACATAAATGTATTTGCATGGAATCCCAACCCCTTCATTTTTCGAAAGATCAACAATGGGCAAAAAAGAGAATAACTGAAGTGGAGATAGAGGGTGGAGGGCATGGAGAAAATAAAAAGATGACACAGAGGAGAAAAAGAAAGGAAAATGGTAAGAAAGGGGTGAAATGGAGTGGAGGCAAAAGAAAGAGACATTATAAAAATTCACTAAGCCTTCTCAGGGTCCTCCATATGCCACAAAAAAACAAAAAATAGGAATCTTATTCCTATAGGCAGAACGTGGTTATTTACTAAGCTTTGTTTTCTGCCAATCTTTCATCCCAATGCCAACCATCCACATGACAGCATTTTAGGGGCATGTTAGTGGTATGTTCCATGTAAAACACTAGCACTACCACCATCATCATATTTACTAACAATTTCCTTTCTCTCCACCCACAAAAAAGAACTACTTAATATCTATATTTGTAACATGGTGATGTTCCCATTGCCACAATCACAGTGGTACTTTGGTATTCATCTGCCTCAAAACTCATCAAATTTGGTATTCAATGCATTTTGAAGAGCAAAAATTGCTTTGGCACTCAACGCTTGCTCGGCACTCGTTACAATTGCTAAGACCTACATGAGTCAATTTACATTACTCCTTATGGGAACTTCTGATTGTTTGGTACTAGTTTCCGCCACTTGTCATGCCTTCTGGAACCAATTCAGGATGAGTACCAAGGTACCACTGTATAACTAACTTGATAAATGTCTATTCATCATGAATATGCTTATTATATTACTGTAATCTCCATATTGTAACTGATTCCAATTTTAGTAGAAGCTGTGCATACTAAACATATTCATAACATTGAATTCATACCTTTCAGCTATTAAGTAGTTCTACAGTATCAATGCAATATATTTTAGTTGTAAGTCTGCTGCTGAGAAGAGCTGTGATAGACTGCAATTTATTTGACAGCACTTAGCAGCCTTTCTTGGTGAATCTGCTCCTTAGAGAGGTTGGAGTAAGGTAATAAAGATATGAGTAACAAGGAGAAACTTACTGGCCTGCAGTTTTTCAATGTTTCCATTTACTTTTTCTTACATTTGTACTACAGTTACAATTCTCTTCCTGTCATCTGGAGCTATCCTATATCAATATTGTCTAGTCAAATAACACTATTAATGATTTGTTTGTTTACCACTTGTACTTTATTTGTGGTAATGTCGAAACACAGACGTCTCTCTTCTCCTTGTGAGGATCAGCCATTGTTTGCTACAAATGTGTTGTGTACATCTGTCAGTGCAAATGATCAACATCATGGTGTGGGCACTCATTAGTTAGACTTGTAAAAGACTCACACTAACAGTACATAGGCTTCAGCTTATTTTCTTTTTGCCATTTTTATTCTCTCTCTCTCTCTCTCTCTCTCTCATAATTAATGGTGGGGCAGTTTCACTTATGCTCTTACAATCTAACACTATTTGTGGATAGGGAATACTGTTTGTTCAGCTATATAATTTCACAACCCTTACAGACATCTTTTAATGTGATAATATTACACATAGTAATGTGCATATTAATAGCAATACAAACTAAATAATTAATTGAGGCGAATAGGTTATGAAACTGATGGATATTTGTTATCCCGTTCCCAGCATTATAAGGGTAACACAAATTACTAAAAAGTCTGAGGGAGTGTCGTATGTCTGTGGGCATGCTGTGGGCCTGCAGCGCGCTTGACTTACGGTGCCATTCAATTGAACAGGTCCGCAAGTTACAGGACGAAAGCTGAAAACGTAAACCATGCACTCGTACGTAGCATTTCAGGGCGGGAACATGATCAATTAAACACGGCCCATCTAGAAACAGCCAACCATCATTATTATGGCAGTAAAACATGGAGGTTACATGTCAATCAATTAGGTTCCATTCAGACTCGCAAATCCGCAAAATACTAAATAATATAAATGAATGCCAATACTGTTCTAGCCCATATGGGTGCCTGATATGTATTAACTCATTGATTGCAGAGATTGATCAAACCCCAAAATGAAACATAAAAATATTTTTTATTGCTGATTTGCGAGCTTGAGACTGTTGTGCAATTAATTCTAATGTCTGTCATCATTTTCCCCGTCATTTACAGTGCAGTATTGATTTTTTATTTGCTTTTACAGTGCAACGGATATGTCTTTAACCCCTTTGCGGGTCCTCTCTAGCACTGGTAGGATAATCTACATTTGCCGGTTACGGGTGTGAAAACATTTGCAGGCTTGAGGAATCGGAGCAATTGAATAGAGATTTGCGATTGTGGTGATTGTAACTCTTGCGGCCGTGAAAGATCAAAGGCTTGGACGGGCTGTAACTTGCGATGTTAACCATTGCACAGAACCGGAGGCCGGAGCCCACAACCCAGTCGGAGCTCGCAAAAAGACACCAATTGAATAGCAAAATAACCTACGGCTCCTGTACAGACGCCCACATCTTCTGAAGGCTCAATTGAATGAGGCCCTTGGTTTTTTGTACCTTTACTTGCTCTCTGTTACGGAGCTGCAACTTTGTCCCTGAACTATTTTAGACTCCATAGAGAAGTATCTGTTCAAACAGAGGCAACTTTGGAACTGGATATTATGGTTTATTTTCCAAATCCCGGTGGCTTCAAAATGAATTAAAGCAGTTTTGCTGTGCCAGATCCATTTAACCTCTGCTCCTCCCACCCAAAGGAATTTCTACTAAAATATTCATATTATCCCAAAACTGGCTACTACGAATACATTTATAATTCCAAAACAGTTCACATAAATTACCTGCCCTATGGATTGAACAGTTAACACAAACTCTGACTTCTAATAATTGTAAATCTAGGAAATGGGATCATATGAAATAAACACTCATCCTGTCCTCTATCACCATGTAATTATAAAAATGCCTATTGTACCATTCAGATAAGAAGGAACAAAAAAAGCAATAAGGACCCATTCAGATCTACAAATCTACTGTAATTAAACCAGACTAAATAAATATACTTTCACAAATGCATGGAAACTTCAGTTCATATAAAACTTACAGAAGTAGCCTGCATCTAAGATGTTTAGGAATGATACCTGTTTTTATAGCTAATCAATAACAGAATTATCACAGTGGCACCAGTTTTATCTGGCTCAGCTTCTAGTCTTTATGACATATATCTAAATACAAATCTACTCATTCAATTCATGTCTGATTTCCACTAACCTTAACTATATCTCACACATTTCCATTTTCTGTCTCTAGTCTTCCATACTTATCTTATAGTCACCAGATATATCGTCCCCTTGAATTTATCTTTCTCTGGTGCCAATGTCAGATTCTGCAGACTTTGTAGACTTCACAGTTGCTCACTTCCTAGCACGCCCCCTATCTTTCTTATCTAAGTATTCATCATTAACTTCCATTCCAAAACTTCACATTAAATATATTCCTACATTTATCTGTGTATCTCATTGTTATATAGACCTTTGTAATTTATGATTTTGACATTCAAAAATGGCTTAAATGATTTAATCTATATCTCTTCTTGGTATATTTCTTACATTTGCAGGATAATTCTTTGTTCGTTCAAATGGAGTATGTATAATCCCCTAACCGCTCCTCACACACCCCAAGACAGGTCAGAATTTAGCCACAGTTGAGCAAATAGCGGATCCATAATTATTATTATTATCTTTATTTATATTGCGCCAACATATTCCGTAGCGCTGTACAGGGGTTTAGTACATGGCAGAAAACAAACTTAACATCTTATAAAGAATGGAGGGCCCTGTTTTTGAGATTAGAATCAAATGTACATAGTGCTTGTTTCCAAGACACGGACACATGATTGAAAACTCGCAAACTTACAATCTGATCTGTTGAATTATCTCACCTGTGTTCACACAACGTTCAATTCCCTGTCTGGGTATCCTTGAGGAGATGTTTGGGAATCATTGCCCTACATACACTAAGCATTGCAGGAGCTATTTCTTATAATATTCCATAATAATGTACAACATTATTGCATAATGAGTTTTTACCATCAAAACCAATTTCCCAAACAGCTTGCAATCTATTTCTAAGCAGGGAAATACTTACATACGCATGAGGACATTTGGCAAAGTGCTTATATAAGGATGGGTTCGTCTAAGTGCTTAAAAGTGCATTAGTTACTGGAATGTGCCACTAAAGAGATAATTTTTGAGATAGGCCTTGAGGTGGTGAGAGTGGGGACATGTTTGCAGCAGTGTATTCATGAAGCAACTGGTGAGCCAAAATTCAGTTGTTGAGAGGTGTGTGGATATTGAAAACAAAAGATAATTTTTTTGTATTATGAAGTGCATATGAATGAATAAAGGGATAGAAATGTATATTATTCCAACCCAGATATGCTATGGCAGTAAGAATGCAGTAAGAATTTAGAAGAAAAGGGGTGTCTCACGTAAATTATAGCAGGAACAGAAAAATAGAAATAATCTTTACCTTGTCTTAGTTATGGTATTTTTCCATACATGTTAAATAATCCCTCTTTGTTACTAGAGGGTTTGATTATCAGATGAATATGTTCACTTACATTCACAATAGAATAACAAGTTACTAGTAAGTAGTTAGCATTGCTATCATAGCCAGTCAGATGAATGGAAATAATGATAAATTGAATTAGCAGCTTGTTATCATACAGAAAGGGAGGGAAAGCTGCTTTTTTGTTTATCCTATCCAGTTAACACCTCTTCTGAATGAGCCATCATTCAGAGATGCTGGTATTATCTTCCTATCCCACACTTGAATAATAAGTAGGATAATTCTTTAAAAAAAAAAACATCAACAACAACAGGAAACAATATTTGTGGAGATAAAACATTTCATAGCTAAGTGAGTAGGTTTGGATTGCAAGCCTTCAAGGTTATTGTCAGCATTTTTTCAATACAAGTTCTCCTACCTTACCTACTGAAAAAAAAGCATAAAAGAAACAAATGGCCTGATTCAATTGATCAATCGTAAGTTACTGGAGCCCGAAAGGTTGTCCCTAAGTTAATTTGCTATTCAATTGGCGTCTTTTTGCGGGCTCCGAGCGGTTTACAGTTTACTGCCTTGAAAACCTTGCAGTTGGTAAACCAGTAACTTACAGCCTCCCGGAGCCTTTGATATTTCCCATCCACAAGAGTTACAATCGCTAAAATCGCAAATCGATATTCAATTGCTACAATTCCCCAAGCCCGCAAATGTTTTCACACCTGGAAAACGGCAAGTGTAGGAGAAAATCCTAGGAGTACTAGAGAGGACCCGCAAGGGGGTTTAACCCCTGTTTGTAGCACTGTAAATGCAAATAAAAAAGCAATACTGCACTGTAAATAACGGGGAAAGCTATCATAGACATTAGAATGAATTGCAAGCTTGTAAATCGGCAATAAAAACTTAGTTTTTTATGTATCATTTCGGGGTTATATCGAATCAATGAGTTAATACATATCAGGTCACCCATATGGACTAGGACAGTGTTGGCAGGACAGTGTTGGCATTATTTTTTATTATTTTGTATTTTGCGGTTTTGCAAGTCCCATCGCATATCGGACCCCCAGACCTAATTGATTGATATGTAACCTCCATGTTTTACTGCTGTAATGATGACGGTCTCATTTTATATTGGTGGTTTCAAAATGGGTAGTTACGGCCGTGCTTAATTGATCATGTTCCTGTGCCTGAACTGCTATGCACACGTGCATGGTTTACGGCTTTGTTGTTCGGCCTGTAACTTGCGCCCTAGTTCAATTGAATAGCACCAGAATTGTAGCAGAGTTCAAGCCCGCAGCACGCCTGCAGACATACGACCTGTATACCGCGAGACGCAGGCTTCTAATTGAATCAGGCTCAAAATAATCAATTACTGAAATATTCCTATTTATTTGGAGTTTTTTTTTTGCCCGGGGCTGTGCTCTGTGAGGTGCTCCAGGTACAAGTGACAAGCAAGACTATGAGGCCAGGAAGGGTATTTGGGCCCCCTGTCTTAAGGGAGTAGGTTGTGTCCTCATGGCCCGACCAGAAGCTTCTAGTGGACATGGCTTGTGAGGACTCTTAGCCAAGACACAGAGACTCTTCAACTCAAAGGGCACCTGGGCTCAAAGGCTGCAGTACCCAACCAGCCTCTACAATGTGCAGTGGTGTGCCAGTGCCAAGCCAGGCCACTGTCATTGGCCTCCCATGCCCTTTGTGCCTTAGGGAGACCGTTCTTATAGGCCTCCCTTTAGCCTTAGTGAGAGGGAGTGCACATGAACTCAAGCTGGATGGTTGGGCAAAAATAGGGAACTCCCCATGAATCAAAAGGTCCTGGCTGGGGTGCCCAAAAAGTGCTTAAGAGGCATGTTGCATTGTGCCATTATGGGAGGAAACCCAATTCTTCTCCTAGGCCCGGGCAATGTTGCCTACTCAGCCCTTAGCCAGATCTAGGCTCCTCCCCTCTTACATCCCAGGTGCTACCCTCCACCTGCCCTTTCAGAGGATTTAATGCTCTTGATTTTAGCCAAAAGGCAGAGAAGCCTTTAAATGTAAAGGTATTCCTTTAGATGATTGTATGTCTTCCCTAATCACCCAGTATATTTTCATGTGCTTTTCTGCTATTCATTTTCCTGTTACATTCTCATTTGACCCCTTCCTCTCTTTTTCCTATTTTGTTTTCCTGGGTTCTCTCATTCCTACTTTGGCTCCTGTCTTCATCCCCTCCTAACTTTCTCCCTTCATCCCTGTCTTTGCTCCCTATCTTACACCATCGTCCTTCCTCCTTTCTTAATGTTTTCTACTCCACTTAACCTTTTCCAAAACACTGCTTTGCGCCTAAAGTTTTCTTTCTTCTGTCGTTCTGTATTTCCCCTATGCTCCCTCTCTTTTCCCTTATATTATCTCTTTATTTTCATTCTGTGTCCCTTACATCTATCTTAATATGGTGACTCTGCATTATCACCAAGGACAGAAAAGCAGCTAAAGCCATCCCTCAAAACATTTTTGGCTTTGGCAGCATAAATACTAATTACATGACCAAAGCCCCATATTTACAGCATGTCCTTTTAAAAACAAAACTTGATGGAGATGAAACTGTATAATAAGTTCCTTTTACTGTTACATGCATTTGTGCTAAAATGGCCAATGAAAGCACCAGGTAAAGGGCTGTGAGTATCTAGTCCACCACTTGTTAGTGCAAGAAATGTGTGTTTATAAATTCAACAAATAAATAGTACATCTGTGTTCACATTTGAATGTCTTAAGAAAGTTAAAAAAAATCCTGCTTCAAGCTCAGAAATCCAAGAAAAGAAAAAGCCAACTGCACATAAAATGAATGTTAATCTGTCAGTTGACTCTGAATCTGTTTCTGTAGAAGTCATTATCTGGTAGCTGTTTAATTATTTAGGAAATCTGACTTAAGTATTACTTTAATCTGATAGGTCTGTAAATCTGTGATTGTTTTGCAAATTAGGGGACAAAAAACACTGATATTAATGACATTGGATGGGGGAATGGTCACACATGCATGCAGCATAGTGATAAGGGAAGAGAAGGCATAACTACTGAATAATGAAACAGCTGCTATATGACTTTAATGGCTTAGAGAAAAATAGTATTAAGTCATGTGACAGAAGAAAGATGTAGGCAGACCCAGGATACCAGGCAGTAAACCATATATTTGCAGATGGCCTTATTTTTAAATATATAAGCACACATTTCTTGAACCAACAAGTGGTAAACATTAAAGGGTCCGTACGCCACCTAAGGCTTGCCTGTGGTTGGAGGGCGGGACAACTTGGTCTGGCAGGACCGGGTAGGAGCAGGAGCTGGCTGGCTGGGGGAGGTGGAGCCATTGATAGGATTTTGGCGCCATTCCCACCAGTATGCCCCCAGCCAGCCATGCGAGCAGATGCCCACCCACCATCCCTAAAGTATTGGTACATAAAAAAAAAAAAAAAAATATGATGAATAATGACAAGTTGTGGATTATTCTGTTTATTGTCTGAAGCACTCGTTGTTGTGGATGTATTATTAAGTTATATTAGAGTGGATATAAAAAGTCTACACACCCCTGTTAAAATATCAGGTTTCTGTGCTGTAAAAAAATGAGACAAAGATAAATAATTTCAGAACTTTTTCCATCTTTAATGTGACCTATAAACTGTACAACTCAATTGAAAAACAAACTGAAATCTTTTAAGTGGAAGAAAAAAAAAAGAAAAATAATGTGGTTGCATAAGTCTGCACACCCTCTTATAACTGGGGATTTAGCTGTGTTCAGAATTAAGCAATCACATTCCAAATCATGTTAAATAGGAGTCAGCATACACCTGCCATAATTTAAAGTTCCTCTGATTAACCCCAAATAACGTTCAGCTGCTCTAGTTGGTCTTTCCTGGAATTTTCTTAGTCGCATCCCACAGCAAAAGCCATGGTCCACAGAGAGCAAATTTTTTTCCAAGGCATTAGATATACCATGGAACACAGTGAAGACAAGTGGGGAAAATATGGCACAACAGTGACATTACCAAGAACTGGAGCTCCCTCCAAAATTGATGAAAAGACGAGAAGAAAACTGGTCTGGGAAGCTACCAAGAGGCCTACAGCAACATTAAAGGAGCTGCAGGAATATCTGGCAAGTACTGGCTGTGTGGTGCATGTGACAACAATCTCCCGTATTCGTCATATGTCTGGGCTATGGGGTAGAGTGGCAAGACGAAAGCCTTTTCTTATGATGAAAAACATCCAAGCCAGTCTACATTTTGCAAAAACACATCTGAAGTCTCCCAAAAGCATGTGGGAAAAGGTGGTATGGTCTGATGAAACCAAGGTTGAACTTTTTGGCCATAATTCCAAAAGATATGTTTGGCGCAAAAACAACACTGCACATCATCAAAAGAACACCATACCCACAGTGAAGCATGGTGGTGGCAGCATCATGCTTTGGGGCTATTTTTCTTCAGCTGGAACTGGGGCCTTAGTTAAGATAGAGGGAATTATGAACAGTTCCAAATACCAGTCAATATTGGCACAAAACCTTCAGGCTTCTGCTAGAAAGCTGAACATGAAGAGGAACTTCATCTTTCAGCATGACAACGACCCAAAGCATACATCCAAATCAACAAAGCAATGGCTTCACCAGAAGAAAATTAACGTTTTGGAATGGCCCAGCCAAAGCCCAGACCTGAATCCAAGTGAAAATATGTGGGGTGATCTGAAGAGGGCTGTGCACAGGAGATGCCCTCGCAATCTGACAGATTTGGAATGTTTTTGCAAAGAAGAGTGGGCAAATCTTGCCAAGTCAAAATGTGCCATGCTGATAGACTCATACCAAAAAAGACTGAGTGCTGTAATAAAATCAAAAGGTGCTTCAACAAAGTATTAGTTTAAGGGTGTGCATACTTATGCAACCATATTATTTTATTTTTATATTTTTTCTTCCCTCTACCTAAAAGATTTCAGTTTGTTTTTCAATTGAGTTGTACAGTTTATAGGTCACATTAAAGGTGGAAAAAGTTCTGAAATGATATATCTTTGTCTCATTTTTTTACAGCACAGAAACCTGACATTTTAACAGGGGTGTGTAGACTTTTTATATCCACTGTATATGTTATCAAAAGTTTGTTTATGCTGTTGTCACAGAGGTGGGTGGTGAGGGGAGACGCCAGGACAGTGGTAAAATGGGTGAGATCCTACCCTACGGTGGTACGGATGTTCCAACACAGTAGGCCCTGAACAAGGGTTCAAGGCATAGGGTGTACTGTCTCTGTCCAGGCTCCTCCCCTCGTGATTATATTTATTTATTTATTGTTATGATTATTACATCATATTGTGTTTACCAATAAACACTGTGGCAAGTTATCTCCCAAGAAGTGGTCTGTGTCTAACCTTTATAAATAATAAATCAGTGGGTCTAAATTCTTATGTGCACATACCAACTGGGCCTTTCTTAGGTCAAGATAATCACATAATCATCTGGCACTTACACTAGCCCTTTAAGAACAGTAGCCATTGTTGTTTTGTTTTTGTTTTTTTATTTAACCTGGTTTGTTACCTGGAAGAGGATTTGAGTATTATGTCCCAGTTTATCATTTTGTAAACTTGCATTCTTTTTAAAGCATTTTAAAAAGTACCCAAAAGAGCATACTATCAATAAGTGATCAGTAGCACTGCCCAGTTTATATTGTATTTAACTATGTTAAACCTTATCATGCTGATTTTTAATACATAAATTGGAGACATTTCCCCACATAACCCACTAACTTCCTAAAACTCAGTCCAATTTCACCTAACTCATCACTATATTCATATGAGCTGAAAAGTACATTGTGTGTTGACCATGATAGCATGACATAAAGTAATTCACAGTGACACTAAATGCAGTAAGAAAAGCATCAGAGCAATGAAGGGAGACAAGCTACACAATGGGTCTTCCCAGTACAACAATCATGTGTGTGTATTGTGCAGACACTAACCGTTAACTTATTTTTCTAGTCTATTATATCTGTGTTTTGGGGATAATGTCTATTGAAAACCGAATCACGTTGAACAAACAGATTAGCCATAGCTGATGCAAGAAGTATAAATACTTGTTCATTTACAAAAGAACTGCCTCATCTTGTCATGTTTAATAAAGATGATGACTGGTGTTTGTCTATTGTGAAGAACTGAGTGCTTCTGGGAAAGGAAATTGATCTATGTTCTTGGGAAAAAAATTGTATGATTGTATGCATGACAATGTAGTGCATGGAGATGTGATGTAGATATGATAGAAATGTATGTTGAGTTTGCTAAAATTGTATGTGTTAATATATAAATAAATATGTGTATGAATATTTGTATTTAAATGTATGGATGAAACATTACAAGATATTCACCAACTAAACAAGCTACAGTATGGTTCCTTCTTAGTCGATGTGATGTATACAAAAATAAATGTAGATTTTATGCTAGATTTGTGTGAAATACCCTTTTATCCATTAATAAACATACATGATCATTAAAGCACATTCATAAAATCTTTGAGAAAACAATATTATATGCTACAAGAAAACAGAGCCCATGAAGATCCTGCACTTCAGACAACAGAGCCCTAAAAGAAATGAGACGTGAATGACAGATGAGGCCAGCATGAAGCAGTTTGTCCAAACTGAAATCAAACAGAACAGTTCTTCAAAGCCTTCCAGTCTGACTGTATATGCCAGGCCAGCAATAATTAGAACCAGGACTGGTGCAATCATGGTGTAGGATTTCATTGGACTAGAGAAGATGGTGACTGAATATTTGTATTTACACCAGCAGTCATTTTACTAGAGGTTGAACAAATCAGATACATCAAAATATGCCATGCTTAGGAAGCACTAGAAGTAGCAAACTGGACAAAATGGGATAGCGATTAATATAGTGCTGCTGTCATCAAAATACTGCTGCTCTTATGCAAAGTATAAGCAGGGACATTAGGCAACTGCCTAGGGGCTCTTGATTCCTTGGGGCGCCTGCCTAGCCGGTCATGTGATGCAGCTTTGCAATCCAGTACCCTTTTTCCCATTCTGGGTTGCACCCGTCTGCATCTAATGAAAGACAGAACTTAGTGCCATTTTAAGAACATTGTGGGCCATAGGCAAAATGTAAGTCTGGCGCCCACCCATACTAGCTTCATTACCCCCTCCTTCCATTGAATGTTTCCTTGTTACTGCTGTATCTCCTGAATCCATTTCCATAGTGAAGCAACATTCATTGTATGCTTGAAACCAAGTGTGTACATATCTCAGTGCATGAAATGGAATATATACACTAAATGTACATGGATAGGATACTCAGCTTGTGTTTAATCCAACCTTGGCTTTGCATAAAAGCTGTGTAATGCAGCAGGCATAAGCTTAAAGGAAGCCATATTTGAAAATGGCAATGGATTGAAGAGCGAGGCATTTATGGGCACGTTTGCATGTCCCAGCTCAGCTTCCCAGAATGCAGTGTGATAACTGTTTTTCTTGGAATTCTGAGCTGGAAGCAGGTTTTTTTAACTTGCTTTAGACATTCAAATGTGAACACAGATGTACTATATATATATATATATATATATATATATATATATATATATATATAAAAGGAAAGTCTGATAAATCTGTGTCCTGGGATGCTGATGATGAAAATCTGTTCCTGATATAGGCCAATTATGTTCAATGCAATGCACCCATAGGCCTCCCTAGGCCTGACCTAGGCCTGAGCCTTAATGGCTAGATAATCACAGAAAAACCTTCACATACCCTGAAAGCAATATAAAATATAATGGCTTAGTGTGTAATATTATATACATACACACATGCACCTATATGTAGTTATTTATTAGCTACTCTAAGCTTTCCAATTGCTAACAAGTCCCACATGTTTGAAGGGCAGCAGGGTGAAGCCAAATCAATCACTACATTCCCTAACACCAGCACTGGCCTCTTCCCTTGCATTGTTTTGCTCTGTTTTTGGTCAGTGTACAAGTTGTCTCAGGACAGCCAGAGGAAATGGGTTCATACACCATGCTCAAAAAGTATATTACACAGATCTATTTTTACTGAAGCATTTAAGCAAAGATCAAATGATCCTGTGATTAAGGTTTGTAAAATAAAAGGTTCCCTAGCCTGGCTGCGCATTGTGAATGATGAACTTATAATTTAGCCTCATTAGTCGTTGTGTGTCTAGACAGTTTTGCAAATGAACACTAATGAACTTAAACTCAGTTTGCAAACACGAATATCCTTTGAAATGCATGCAAACAACAATATAAGACTATTACGTTAAGCACTAATGAAAGAATAATTGTGAAATGGGGGAAAAAAGGTTGCACTGTACATGCCAATCACTCAGCAAGTCACTGATCTGTCAATATACACAAGATTGCATTCGGTAGACCCTAGTGTGACTACCTTAGAATGAACCTATTCATCTGACACTTCTGTGGTAGGGGGAAGGGGATCCCACTCAGTAGGGAACATATCACAGCAAATGGCCAAAGGCAGTTGTATTACATAGGGCAGAGTGGACCACTGCTCCCGAGGGCACATATGGTGTGCATATCCAGTGGGCTGCACCGGGCAGATGGACAGATAAGACGAAAACATACCTAGTCTGTAAATGTGAAGCCTTGTTAGGACTTTTCAACATCAATCCTGGGAAGACCACACATTTTCACAGGTTCTGTTTGACAATAACAATCTAATCAACACCACAACGAACAAGGAGGCCTTTCTTTGAAAAACCTCTAATGCACCCAAACCTGACAATAGATGTTGGTGATACTTATTTAAATCAGACATATTGGAAACATTATTATTATTACAGTCTGCTAATGCTTTTGATCTGGTTTCCATTGTATACATTTAAATAATCTGCAAATTATATTTAAATAATAACTTGCAAGTTGGGTATATTCTAATTTAGTTGTGTGTGTGCTGCTTTTAGCCATTAGCCATAGCTACACTTGATATGAGTACTCCGTGTGTAAGGTTAGACGTTAGCAAACTCACAGAAAGTAATAACAGATCCACTTTTTCCATAGGGAGCAGATGTGGACCGTCTTTTGGTTGTGATTACATTTTCTAAGTAAGTTAATTATATTGATGCTTTGCTAGAAGGGAAAATGTTGTCCCAAACTATAAATACATTCAAACATTTTGTTGTTCTGTTTGTGCACACACAGCATAGTAAAAAAACTACTGCCCAGACCCACTAACTTGTAACATTTAAAAGTACGTCACAGAACATGCCCCCTACTGCAGATTTCTGGTGTTTCTTTAAAACAACAGTAGTACTCTTTTCTTTAAGACAACAATATACTCTTTTGATCAAATATAAAGGAACGATTTATTTGGACAGTAAAAAAATAAACACAATTTTTATTTACTGTATATATTTTTATTGTATGCTGCAGTGGAATCTGTCACTTCTGCTACTGTTCATCTGCTTCTATAGGTGGGAGGAGACCTAGAAAGCTTTCACCAGCTCAATCGAAATGTGACAATCACTACTGCCAGTGCTTTCAATGGGACTTCAACAGCCTCTTCCCTCATGAAAAATCAACTTTAACAAGAACCTAAATGAACATACTGATTACACAGTAAATAATAATAGCTATAATAAATTAAAGCCTGTATTTATGTTTTTTTTTGTAAACTCCAAATTACAATTTTTTATTGAAAGATTAAAAAAAAAAAAAAAAGCTTTTTTAAAATGCATGAAAGACAATTTAGGCTTTCCATGTCACATTCTTCTTATACCTGTTAGTACTGAACATTATAAATAGATCAGTACAAGGGGTTAAACTAGGAACAATAAATCATGTGTAATGAGTGGTAAACCAGATGTAGGCCTAATATAACCTAAGACCCACACACTAGATATTTACCCTCAGATTCACTAAGCTTCATAGGGCAGCAAAGCACATAATAAATACTGCAGTATCTATTTCTCATGGGCGAAATGGCCTTTGCGCCCAATGCAAACATTAGTGAATTTACCCATAGGGTACATTGTCCAAAAAATGTTTTTCCTTATACAAACAAACAACGCAATACCACAGCCCCGGCCTCATCTTCTGCCCCTCAACTGTTTATTGTTCTTATGAGGTCACACATGAGTTGCATCGTTCTCCTTTTTCTGGAAAATATGTTATTTTATTTATTTGATCTAAAATTCAATATGTAAATCTATACCAATGGCCGATGCATTTTTCTGTATTTATGGCATGTATTGATAAGGAGGTGCAAAGAGTGAAGCAACATGTTCATATGTTTTTTCTATTTTGTAGTAAATAGCAGAGAGGGGGTTGATATATGATTCCAGGTAATTACTACCAGGAGGGCTGGTCTGGTCACTGAGGTTTCTGGGATGTTTTCTTTTAGGAATGAGGATTTTATGTCTTCACAATCTGGCTTTGGGCACATACCTCCCGGGGTGACACACAACTAGGGGTTCCTAGATCACATTAAATCCCAGATATGCTAATCTAATCATGTTAACTCAATGCTTAAAGCCCGCTTGGTAACATCCATTACTTGTGATTAGAATAGGGAATCCTGCTAGGCATTTAACCCAATTATTGCCAGATAACTGTATAATGTCTCTGTGCAGTTATTTGACAGATTATCACAAACATATCACAATTGTCATTAATGGGAAACATGGTTGTGTTTAAAAAAAAAATCCATCAGCAGAAGTTACTGGAGAAATGATAAAATGCCCATCGAATTATGGTACGGTCTCCAAAAGAATATAATTATGGAAAAAGTATTTTAGTATGTAAAAAAATACAACTTTTAATTTGTTAAAGGACTTGGACCTTTCCTATTTTGTCCCCACCAGCAGTGGCGTGCTGCTGGTGCGATGGTGGTGTGCGGAAACTTTCTTCAATTTGTTCTTAGGGTTAGGATTAGGTTTAGAGATTAGGGTTAAGGTTAGGGTTTAGGGTTAGGGTAGTGGCAGATGTTAATATTTACATTGATTACATATTTTACTATGTAAAGTTTATCATCTGCCACTACCCTAACCCTATATCCTAACCCCTAAATCTAATACTCACCCTAAGAACTAATTGAAGAAAATCTTGTCTCTCCACCATCACGCCACCTACTGGCCCCTGCATGTGGGCTGGGATGAAACAGGAAAGATCCAAGACTACAGTGGTTCTAGAAAAAGTGCATTTTTGTGAAATATGCAACAGACAACAATATTACGAATTGTTTAAACTGAATATTTTTTTTTGAGGAAATCATATTTCCTGCTAGTTTGAAGCCTAACCAGTGTGCTTGTCTTAGCTGACTGTGGAGGGAAGGTTGTGAATGGAGGAAAAAAGGAGAGGCGACATTCAGTCTTTCAATAGAACTGAATAGAAAGCTTATTTCCACCCAAGGTCCCTCCAGTAAAGCAAAACTGATTATAATGGTTATTATTTTAAACATTTTGTACATTTTCATACCAAGTTCTACGAAATATCATACTATTTATAATAAATGTACTATGTACTACAAATATGATTGTTTTCATCTTTTAACACACCGAATGTACATTTTCCTCAAACAAAGAGAAAGTCAGGCCAAGTGGCCATGTTGTGCATTACATATATATTTATATTTTTTATTCAAACATTTCCTTTGTCTCCTTAATGTGTGTTATTTTTTTTATTGTCCAAAATATAAATGCAACTGACATTCTTGTACTTCACTTTGGGATTTCTTCCAGGGAGTTGCTTTTTTCAGAGAAATAGTTAAGTAGTAACATGTTTATATCTAGCGTTATGGCACAAGTCTCCATTCACTCAGCAAGTGAGGACATATGCCAAGCACACAAATAATAAAATCTGGAGATTTGATGGGAAAATGATTAAAACCTGTAAAATCAGCCTAGAGCCAATCTGCTTTCCAAATTGTCAATAGAGTAATCACTAAAGTACTCACTTATAGCTTGGATAGGACGTTTCTCACAGGTTTTGCTGTAGTAGAAAATAAATTAAAAATAAAATAAAATATATACTACACAGGCTAGGAACTAGCCCCACGCTGCTGAGAGGCACTAACCTTGAAACAGCTGTACGTGGGTGGGATTCCTAGCTTGTGTATAATCCATCCTGAGCTTTGCTCAAAGCTGTGTAATACAGCAGGCATATGCTTTAAAACCATAATGGATTACAAGAGTGGAGCCTTTCTGGGTCCATTTGCATATCCCTGCCCAGGTTCCCAGAATGCAGTGCAATAAATGTATTTCTCGGAATTCTGAGCAGGAAACAAGATTTTTAAATTGTTTTAGACATTCAAATGTGAACACAAATGTACTTTTTTTTTTTGCAGAAAGACTCATTAACAGGGACATATATAGTGTTAATGACACTTCATATAGAAATATTGGTGCATATAGATTCACATAACCATTGCACTGACAACACGAGGCAGTCTGCACTCCCTAAAAATGTGCTGGGGCTAGGCCTGGGCCTGGTAGGCACAAATACACTGCACAGAAAGTACCAATGCCAAAGTTAAAATTACAGTCCATAATTATAAAGAATTTTTTCCAGTCTCCCTGAAGATGCAGCTATTTCTCTAATTCTGAAAGAAAAAGGCCAAAACAACCAAACTTCTCAGAAGCTGCCAAATGTATCCTTAGGCTGCGATTGCTGTTTTCTACGGCGACCTTAATAGGAAATAGTCATTGTGAGCTCATACAACCACATTTACCTTAAGATGCTTAGGCCCTCATTCAATTGCGATTTGGCCAATTGAATGGGGGTCTAAATAAGCACATAACATATTTTTTTTAAAGAAGTTTTTAGTTAGTAAACATCTATCCAAAAGCAAGGTTTTCACTAACTAAAAACTTCTTTAAAAAAAATATGCTATTTGCTTATTTAGAGCCCTATTCAATTGGCCAAATTGCAATTGAATGAGGCCCTTAGTGAATACTGACCATGAATAATTCGCACATTATCTTATTCCACCTACAACCCCACCACTATCATTCCACAATTATTCCCTGGCATCACCCGGTGTATCATCTATCTCATCCAGCCATTGGTCCACCGAACCATTTCAACAATAAACGTAAACCTCACTTTTCGACCAGCTTATTATATCTGTTCTGCAAACTGCCCTCTTTTATTTTCCAGAAGCACTATGTTACTTTGTTTGTATTTCTAGAAGAAAGTGCTATAAATAAGTAATATATATCTTCCTAAACAAAGATTTATTTCACTAACACTGGATTTGTATTTTTATTTGTGTAATCATTAAATATTATTATTATAATTTATTTGTAACGTGCCAACATATTCCGTAGCGCCATACATGGGTTGCGATCAAGGCGATAACCATAGAAGTATTAACACATTACAAATGATGGAGGGCTCTATCTTTGAGCTTAGACTCCAATGTCCAAAGCACCGTGCAAGATCGAACACTTGCAAACTTACAATCTAAAGGAAATTAAGAAGAATTACTAATTACTAAGTAGAAATATCTGAATATACTAACAGAATAAGTTTCCACAAATGCTTTAATTAATAAAAAACAAACAAAAAAAAAAACGATAGTATTGGAGTTTTCCATGCACTGCATTTCTGCCAGTTATTTCGCAGCATTACGGTATCCTGTTAGAATTCCTAACAAGAGACTGTTCATATATTAGCCTCCAATGATTTCCTGAAGGAACATATGGAAGCAATAGTGAGGCTCTGCAGTCACCCTAGCTGATATATTAACACAGAGCAAAAAAAGAAAGCTGCTGGCTATATGCTAACCATACAAAATATAAGTTCTAGCCTCCCTATAAGCCCAGCATCTGCAGACTGCTTATACTGAGATACACTATAAAGTATTTATTCATATACATACTGCTTAAACATAAAAAAAACGCATGATCAAGTTACAGCCTTGATTCCAACATTATGGGCTGTGCATTATTTTCTTTAGATTGTTAGTGTAGGCAGATTTCAGGACATTTGTCTTAAATCTATGTATTTTTCCAACACATGGATGCAATCATAACCTATTTTCTGGGGGATGGTTTAGGATAGGGAATGATGTTTTTGAAGCAACAGTGCCCCCTGCTAGCCAAATTCAGAATTACCTAGCACAGATTTAATTTTCAGAGAGAGAAAACTGACTCTATATATAATGTGCTGTTATATATACTCACTCTCTATATAATATGCAGAAACTGATCCTATAACAAAAATGCACATTCCCTGACACCATTGCAATTCATTAATATTATCCAATAGCCATCATTAATTACTGCTTAGGCTATTATTTGGTTCCAGATTAAATATAAACACAGTCTCTTTGAAAATAATTACTGAAATGTTATTTTAAATTCCAGTATTGTTTGCTATATCCTCTGCAGCCTATGAACATACATAATAATAATAATAATAATAATACATTAATTTACTAATATTAACTGGAATCAGAATTGCATTTTTCTGTCTTCCATTTAAATAAAATCATATTGACAATCTAACACATACTTCAGCAGCATACAGTCATGAACCAGACTCCTGAGAAAGTTTCTACAAAAGTTCAGTAAAGCTCTGAAAATACACATGTAGCCTAGAATTACTGCAGTATAGCTGGACCTGCCTTTATAAAAGTCACTAGGACTGTAATGGGAGGGTTTACAACACCCAAAATCCCTCCAGGACTCTTATTGTGAAGGCACCAAGAGGAGGGCTTCATTTCCTGACAGCTATTTACTTAAAGCAGATGATTACCCTTGGAAGGATGGGCTATAACATTGAATCAATTACAAGACGCGGGGTTGGAGTCTATTACAGATGAAACTAGGAGGGTGATCAGGAGGGAACTCTGAGAATATACTTTTTTTTTTTACTTTATTTTGTTTTTTTTTATCAAATCTATTTTTATTAACATTTAACATATACTGGAAAAGGTAAGAATATGTATACTACAGATCAAGCTTTTGTTCAGGTTTCCTTATAACATACCATGTATTAGAGCATCTTATAGTGGAATAACAAGGCTGGTATCCTCTATGTGCATCCTTAGCCATGAATATGGATGCTTTCTTTATATTCATTAAAAGGTGAGTTTATAAAGGTTTATTTAAAGGAATTTTGGCACATTAAGATTGGTTTATGCTACAGAAAACTATATATTTAGAGTTTGTTTCATTTTAGTGTGTTTAGAGAAATTTTAGTAAAGTTATACATATAGGATTTTGGATGGGTTTGAGCGTTATTTGGACAGATGGATAGCTGGAGCAACTTTCACCAAGAAGACACACCTAAGGATGTTGAGACTTATCCCATCCTGAGGATCATCAATCTACACCTTGGATATATAATGAGGAATTGGCTGTTTGGAGATAACTAGCCATTTGTGAGCTCAGGAAGGACTGGCTTGAGCCTGAGGGTCCAATGGATGGTTCCTGGGTTGCCTATACTTTCTCCTTTGGGGCACAAACCATTTGCCACTAATCACAACCACATTTTGGAAAGGAAGGCTGTATGTCTCCACATTCCTGGATCCTGGATTTGAGGAATGCAGAGCTGGAATCGAGGATTTGGGGGATTATTTTCCAAAATGTGCATGATTTTTTTATGAATCATACAACAGAAAAGGTTGTAAATATATTGCCAACAAATCTTGGATAATCTAGGTGTCCAGCTTATGAGGGGTGCTTGCTTGGGTGTATATCTGAAAGACATAAGGAATAGAGGTAAGGATTTTACAGTTTATTGGATCAGGAGGATGGCTTGGTGGAAACAATGATATATTCACTTTTCTTGTTATATTTACTCATTCTCCATCCAGTATCTCATGGTGATTTTATTTCCTCTCTGCACTGGCTTGGTTCCTTCTTCTTTATAACTTGGCTGATTCAGGTTGTGATTTATGCTATTTCTTTGTGTCCTGTTGTCCAACTGCATCCCACCTCCTTCCACAACACATGTTTGCAGACTGTTGCAATATTGATTGCTTTTTAACAATTAGTAGCATTCAAAGGAGAGAAAAGGATTAGAAAAGCAAGATAATGAAGGAGTTATAAGGTCCCAGGACCCCTGTGGTGCAACAGAGGAAGCCAACTGGTTATACTCTCCAGCTCAGGGCTCCATAACTGGAATATAGTCCATATAAGGAACCCTGAGATAGATCATCCAGGTACCTATGGGAAAGTATACCCATACATATCTACCCAACCATAGCTGGATGGGAGTATTGTCTAGTCCATAGATCAGACTTTGATATTATACTCATCTTGGCAGGAACCTTAGAGAGAGGGGCCAGTCTTGTTGGCTTCTCTGTGTATAGTTGAACATTTTTGGATGGGCTTCCTATAGATGATGATCCAGAGAACATTACTGGACAGCTTGTTTCTGTAAAAAAAAAGGAGTATATCAATATTAATCAAGTTTCCGAGCTAGCTTTATGGGAGCTGGACAATGTTCCTTTGGAAAACTTCGTTTAATGCATTTACATAATAAGATTCACAGGAGGAATCCCTCCATCCAGATGTGCTGTGTGCAAGACACACAAGTGGGACATTAAGACAAAGAAACAGTTGTAGTAAATAAGAATACGGATACAACATAAGTTATACAAATATGCCTATATAAAATAAATATATACAATAATGTGTGTATGTAGATATGTATTATATATGGATGCAATGTGTGTATTTAAAATAAATACATACATACATATATAAGATAATATACTGTATGTATATATATTTGGATGCAAAACAAATAATACAAATGTGTGCGTATATAAAATAAATATATAATATACTTTATGTATGTTAATGCTGTATTTATTATATATGGATGCACAATAAGTAATACAAATGTGTGTGTATATAAAATAAATACATAAATATATAATATATATAGATACTGTATTTATTATATATGGATGCACAATAAATAATACAAATGTGTGTATATAAAATAAATACATAAATATATAATATAATGTGTATAGATACTGTATTTATTATATATGGATGCACAATAAATAATACAAATGTGTGTATATAAAATAAATACATAAATATATAAAATAAATACACACATATTAATGGATGTGTCTAATGCATTGTATAAGTTTTATGTTCTTTACAAATAGATATTTGCCTGGTATATGCAGAAGGCATGCTAGGTATCAGTAGTGTACCTCACATTAGATAGAGACCTGGAAGATAAGACAAGATAAGGTCTCCTTAGGAGATAGGCTCAGTTCTTCCTAGTAGGGGTCAGTGAGACACAGAACATCTGCTAATAAAATCAGCCTTTCCAGAACACTAGAAGTAGAGCAATGCAAGCAGTCTGGGTGCATGTCATGGTCTTGGACATTAATATAAGTCATATATCCCTTCACACCTCTCATTCCAAGACATCCCAAGCTTTCTCCATACATTATACAGCCTGGTCTGCCATTGCTACAGATGTGACAAGATCTCTGCTAAATAGATTGAAGTCCTGAAAGAGAATGGTACCTTGGGAGAAAGTAAATCTATATAAATAATCAAAGTCATGCATTTTAGCCTGGAAAGAGACCAGAGATCCTCTCTCTTATTATAGTAGTAGCAATTTTGCAATATTATTATAAATGTATTTATTTGCTAGCATAAAGCTGAAATAAATGGTAACATATAGCAATTATATATATTATCTCATTAAGGGCTGGATCCCATTGCTGTGGATACACTTATCAGCATTGTTACCAACAAATATCTCCATTTACCTAGATGGAGATTTGTTGTAGAAAATGTCTAAATGCATTTTTTCAAATGATGTGATCTATCCTAAATTTTCATTATATTGTGTTTAAAGTTATTAAATAAAAAATCATTATCTGAGAGTCTGTGACTCCAAAATGTTATCTATCTATCTATCTATCTATCTATCTATCTATCTATC
Organism: Discoglossus pictus; assembly: GCA_027410445.1. NCBI lineage: Eukaryota > Metazoa > Chordata > Amphibia > Anura > Alytidae > Discoglossus > Discoglossus pictus. The sequence continues at coordinate 84,907,139 of CM050163.1, forward strand.
TATCTATCTATCTGTCCATCTATCTATCTATCTATCTATCTATCTATCTATCTATCTATCTATCTATCTATCTATCTATCTGTCCCGCTATCTATCTATATCTATCTATCTATCTATCTATCTATCTATCTATCTGTCCCTCTATCTATCTATCTATCTATCTATCTATCTATCTATCTATCTATCTATCTATCTATCTATCTATCTATCTATCTATCTATCTATCTATCTATCTATCTATCTATCTAACCCTCTATCTGTCCCTCTATCTATCTATGTATCTATCTATCTGTCCCTCTATCTACCTATCTATACATCTATCTATCTGTCCCTCTATCTAGTTCCCTTGGTGCCCCTTATCATAAGACACATTGGCACCCATAAATAAAATACTTCAATGTCTCTGGATGTTTAATTGGAAACATTTTGTCCCAGATGTAAACACAGTGATAGTATCAAGGTTGCCACAGTCTGATAGGGTGGGAGACGCCAGATCACCCTGCTGGAAACCATTATGTAGGGGGTATATTTCTCCCCTCCTCCATCCAGATGTGCCAGGGACAGAAGGACAGAAGGGCCCTTAGTGGAGCTGGGAGCAGTGTAGTTCTGCCTCTATCAGATGAAAGTAATTGGTACCAGTCTTGCTGACTCAGGTGGTGCCACATTATTATTATTATTATCACTATTATTATTATTGCCTTTATTCATAACGCATTGGATTTCGTATAATGGACTTTCAGTCCACTAATTTACCCAACTCATGACTTAAATAAGCTGATCTTAATTACTGGGATGTTTAAATAAATAAATGTAATACATAGAAGAATACAATACAAATTTGTCAAAATATGTAAAAATCTAGACTTGCATGCACAGCACAATATAATAACCTAGATACTTTACTTATTCAACCCCCTTTAAGGTACAACCTCCAATGTGACAAGTATTGTGAAATACACCAGTTTCTGATAGACATTAAGAAAACAAATTACCCAAGGGCTGTGTGTGAAGCCTGACACAGTGATAAAGAAGGCAGATCAGTTGGGTGGTGGCTCTATAGGATATATTGGATAAGGCTGGTGCCAGAGCTAAGAGATCCCCTTGGGATGACTTCAACACGTAAAGTTTTTGGTCTAAACCCTTGGGTTTCGTTAGAAGTCCTTTGCTGCTCCCTAGTGGTAATAAGCATAAATTACAACACAGGGTTTGAGAGAATCAACAGTGAAAAATGCAGAGTAACATTCATATTCAGTATTAATAATCCAAACTCACACTGATTCAACATATCATAAAAGTCATTGGAGGATTAAAAACACATGTGAGCTTCTCAAAATTCTAACATTGAAGAAAATGTATTAATAAAAAATGTTACAATATATTTTCCTTATGTATTATATACTTAAGGAAAAGAGGCTTTATTCATCATTGTATAAGACTCCTGCAATTATACTGATCTTTTACTCTTCAGTGTAGTATTTGGAACTTGGCTATATATATATATATATATATATATATATATATATATATATATATATATATATATATATATATATATATATATATGTGTGTGTGTGTGTGTGTTTCTGATGAATTGATGTATACCGTAATTTTATTTACTTGTCTTCGTTTTATAAAGTACATTTTGGACTGTTTTTGGTTAATAACAATCCATAAAAGACACCTATTTAATTGCATTTACTGGTAAAACAACTGCTGGTGAATTAAAGATTGTTGGCTTTCTTTTGCTACAACCGTATGTAGTTCTTACAGTTTAGTTTCCTTTAGTTTCTGTGTATTGGTGTGTGCCTTTCCTATGCTTTGGTCCCAGTACATGTTTGCCTTGCTGGCATCAATGACTAACTTGGGGAGTGGTTCTAAGCAGGGAGTACAGAATTATATACTTTATGGAATATGCCACATCTGGATTGGTGTTTTTCATCAAGTTTCCTATATCCCAAAACATAGTTTATCCTTGCCATGTTGTATTTATTATCCTTTATTTGTAACGCGCCAACATATTCTGCAGCATTATACAGGGGTTAAGCACAAAGCAATATATAATATTAACACATTGCAAAAGAATGGAGGGTCCTGTATTTGTGGTTTGAATCTAACGTACATAGCAACTTACAAGATTGCAAACTCGCCTGTATAAGTCAATTCAGATTTTTAAGATACCGTATATGATTTATTTCTACAGTATAAACACTTTTGACCGCGACTACATACATAAAAAAAAGTATGAATATTAGCACTTTTCATTATAATTTAGTTTTTAACCCATGAAACTTTCAGCTCCATATCTTTATTTCCTAGTTTTAGGGAACAATTGCATTGTGTAACCTTAAAAAAAAAGAAAATATAAAAGAAGTTTTAATAGACAATCAAAATATTGTTTTGGGAAAATAAAATATTATTATAAATTGCCCAGTTTTTAAGTACTCATTTACCAAAAAAAGTATTATCCCCACAATCACTAAACTTTACAAGAAATTGGAATGAACTAGAAGAGACTCTGAGTAGAATAAAGATGCAGGATCAGAGTCTAATAGTCATTATAAGGCAAGTATTTATGAGCTGTCACTATCCCTTTAATACAAAAGTGATTATTATTTTATTGTCCCATGATGCTGGATCTATTTTGTGTATTGGAAATCATTATAAGATATAGCTTGTAGATGCCATGTTTGTTCATAGTGTGTATCATATTATAAGTTGGCATAGTCGCTAAGTCTTCTATAACAAATGATCAGCGGTTCAATGTTTCTCAGCTCAATATTAGTTATAATGTTTGATATCTTGTAATTAATCAGTAAAATAAATTCATAAATAGAATAATGGGTGCTTTTTACATCTATCGCCTAAACCAGATTGTTTAAAGGGAAATTAAAATACTTGTTTCTTTGTTCCATCAGAAAGAGGGCATGTCACTGTATTTTCTTTTTTCAAATAACAGCCTCAGAGTACAAAAACTTATACATAATCTAACTCTTCTTGGGGACCTCTGCCAGACAATGAGATCTACTAAATGCTTTCTGCACGTTATGTCTGTTTCAATTCAATTTAAACAACTTTTACTTATCATTTTTTAATGCAAAAAACATTTTCGTAATGTTTAAAATGTGCTTTTAAATGCTTAAAAACTGTTTTTTTCCTTTAAGGAAACACAACACTTTAATAGTGCATCTTTAATTGTGAATTATGTCTAAAGAAAGTGTAAGAGTGACCTCTGGTGGACAAGTAGAGATATTTCACCATAAAGTGGCTGCTAGAGGCTGACAATACTTTGTTGTTTCTTTACTAAAGAAAAGAAACCATATCACAAACTCTATTTAAACGGAAAATAATACACTAATGAAATATTAATGTACTATATTATTGGCTGGATAATTGATAACTACTATCAAAAGTACAGTTCTAAAGAAACCATAAGTTCTTCTTACTCAAGTTAGGGGAAGGTGGTATATTATACAATAACTGGGTTATCACTCTATGAGGGTTATCTACTAAACATTGCAAAGGATATAAAGTGCTTCTCAGTGTTTCCTATGCCAGGGCTGTGATGAGGCGCAAAGAACTGTAATGACAATGTTCCCCATTGGAAATAAATACCCATAATAACTCTCTTTTGTATTTAATGTGTAATAACTTAAAAAAAACACATTTAAGATACATAAAAATCAAAAGTATAATTTGCTAGACAGGAGAATTCTTAATGATAACTGCATCTGTGCCATTTTACATTACAACTCGAGGCTGCATATTTCATTAAAATAATATATTATTCAATTTTTAATAGAATTATCCAGAACTGCTATTAAAGAATCAGAAATGAATATCCTGAAGCAATGATACGTCTAATGAATATACGTTAATAGGTTAATGTTTGTGAGGGGCATTTTGTAATAATGGCACATATGATAAGAAGTGTACCTGGGATGATTCTCTGATAATGGGATACATGCTGATATCAGTCACATACACCATAGATAATGGAATTTGCTTTAGTTGATAAAACCTATTTGCAGCTTTGCATTATGGGATCTGTGAGACACGACCCCAACAGAGAAGAAATGTGATAAAGGGAAGGGACTGAAGCAGGGAGTCTCTTTGAAGTGTCCGAGACATCTTGGTGATAGGCAGCTATCTGGCCATATGGCTACTATTAGCTATTTACTATACATAGCTGTCCAAAGAAGGCTTTAGAGATATGTCATATCCACTGAGAGTTGGGGTCTGTCTTTATTTGGATCTAACTCTCAGTCTTAAATCTTGTCCAGTGCAAATTCAGTCTATGTATATGTATGTGTATATATATATATATATATATATATATATATATATATATATATATATATATATATATATATATATGTAATCAAGAAAAACAGTTGAATGTCAATGAATTACAAGCTCTTTGTTTTAATACGTGTACTCAGTGGTTGTCTGCGACCTTTTCTAGGTTTGGTGTCAGTTCATGAGACCCTATTTTACTAAAAACACAGTTTACCTCATTAATGTCACTTACTGTACTCCACCCCACAACTCTTTCTCCTGAGCACTACTGAAATGAAGTGAAATATTTCAACCAAGATAACAGTATTCGAGCTGCACCAAGACAGCCAGATTAATGTTATCTAGGTTTAAATCAGTTGTTCGGATGAGAACAGTAATAAATGAGGTAAACTGTATTTTTAAATTCTGTTTTCTGGCTACAGATTTGCTTTGCTGCTGATTGCACATGTATTTTTAATATTAATTAATAGTGGAAAATAGGTTTAACATGAAGCGTGTGTACACTGGGCCTTTAAGCACAGTACTGGCATTAGTCACGTATATAGCTAGATTATTGATGAATGTATCTGCAGTTAAAATGATCTCTATTCAAATAATTGAAAACATGTATGATCATCAGGCGGTGTGCCCCAAAGTCTGTTTCCTTGAGCCTTGGTAGACAACCATCCAGTCTCCATAATAAAAAAGGTTGGAAACCACTGTCTTAGCTTATATGTGTATATATGTCATGTTATATTACTTTATTATTACATTTATTGGAGCATATTCTGTCTGATTTTTGGGATATTCATGCATATGCTTTTTGAGACAAAACAACCAATTATACCCACAGGTATATGCTGCCCTGGGCCATTTAGTATTGTGCCCCCCCATGTGCCACTTGCTGATACTTTTCCGTATGTCAAATTATATGTGTTTATGTTTATCAGAAAGAATCAAGTGACTTACAGACAGAAAAACTACCACATATAGACATCTGTGCCCATACAAACACATTTGCTGCCCCCTTAAAATATGCTGCGTAGGCATTGGCCTTGTAGGGTTAGGCAGAAACACATCCCTGTATACGAGGCAGAAATAAAATATTAGATTAGATCCATGTTTTTGATATTCTTCTGTAAGATTAATGAATGTAAAAGGGTTTATGCCAAATAAATGTGCCTTATCCAACAAATATACAGCCTTATTAAATTGTGATTCGGCCAGTTGAATAGGGCTCTATATAAGCACATAGCATATTTTTTTACAAAAGTTTTTAGTTAGTGAAGACCTTGCTGTTGGATAGAAGTTCACTAACTAAAAACTTATGCTCTGTGCTTATATAGAGCCCTATTCAATTGGCCGAATCACAATTTAATAAGGCTGATAAGCTCTGGAGCAGCCTTTGCTATATCATTGTGCTGGTACTGTCTTCACACCCTAATACATGAATTGCACAATATGTTTATGTATTATAAGTGAATGATAACATGTTTATGAATAATGGAGACTGTGAGACTTGTAAGAGATATACCGTATGGTCCTCTGACAGCTACATCCTGTGTTTACTACAATTCTGTCGTCTAATGGCAATGACATTCCTGCTGAGACAAAGGCTCAGTATACTGCAATATGATTCATTCCTTGTTACACACATGTACAGAATAAATCTGTTAATGTAAACATTGGTAATAGAAGATATTTATTGCATAAGGATTTTTATACAAATGCTGTAACATTGCCTACCCCGGCTCTAGACTTGTAAGCTCTTTTGCCAAAAACATCAGTGTGTTTTATTATACATGTAATAATATGTTTCATTATTGTGTTTTTCTAGATATGTTAGTTTTCTCAATGTTTTTTGTTGTTGCATTTTTACATTTTTACCAATCCAACAATAATATTTGTTTCTTCATTGTAATATGCTGCTGTTTCACAAAATACACTAGAAATAATATTAATAATCATATTAGTAATATATACAATAGCTTCCCCTAGTGATTTATATTATATTTGTGCTCCTGCCCCATCATATGAATATTACTGTAATAGTTACATTTGCAACTGACTTCTAGTCCCCTGTTATTGCTAGAAATATGTGTTCATTGTTGATGATGTTTATTATCTGCTGACCTGCTAATATAAACCTTATGATTTAATGTAAAATAAAAGTTGATGTGATCTTAAAATCTATTCTTCTTTTTTTATAGTTATTTATTCTTTTTTGATTCTTTATTACAGACTTCAGCAAGCATGGCGCATGTCGCAAGGGCATCCTTGATTTTGGGATGCCTCATTCTTTTTGGTAAGATCATAAATTATTGGTATTAAATTTATAAATTTACGTTTACTTAAATATTACGTTTTGGCATTTATTATTGAAAGTGATTTAGAATACAATCCAACCACCCAGTTGCTATCTTTTTTTATGGATAAAATAACATAAAGAGCTCATGCCATTCTATAATAGTAAATAGTAATTATGCATATTCAAAATTATATTATATGGTAATGATGAGACACATTAACAATGTATTGTATTTCCTTTTTGATATCTTCCTAACTTTTTGAGCTTGTTACTTTTTTGACAGGTCCCTGGAGTATTCATGGTGAACATCCCTTACCTTCATTATACCCTGACCAGGATGAAATGGTTGTGTCCCTACACTCTTCCTTTGTACTTAAGTGTTCAGGTGAGAGTGAGCTTAGCTGGCTGCACCCAATGTATGAAGAAGAGGACCAGAGTATAGAGATCAGCAGTGAGGAGAACAACAGTGGCCTTTTTGTCTCTGTACTTGAAGTGAAGAACGCAATGGGAAATCACACTGGATTATACACCTGCTACTACAACCATACTCAGACTGAAGATACTGACATTGAGGGCACCGATATATACATCTATGTTCCAGGTTTGTCCACCACTTTGATGGCTATAATATATATGCTTTGCTTTAGGTTTATGGATTGAGGATGTTATGATTAGCTGGAGTTACTAGGTTCAACGTTAGAAATTAATTCAGTACGGGTGTTATAATAGGCAAGTGTTAGTATTATGGTTAAGGCTGTAGTTATATCAATTGTGTTTAAGTACTACATTTCTTGAATTTGCATCCCTAACTAGAAAACTAGCAAACCCTAAACTTGATACCTTAAACCGGAAGAAAAGATGAATAACCTTTGATTGGTAAATCTATTCATCTCTCATGGAAAAATTAGATGGCACCAACAATATTTGCAATATTAGGACTGAGTGTAGACTGGATCGCATTGGATCAGACGTACTAAAGAGTGAGAGCTCTTAAATAACGTCTACATCCCTATGTTTTCCTAAGAAGTATGCAATAAGATTCAACTTCACCAACACCTCACTCTTAAAAATGTATGGCCCTTTGTTTTACAGTATTCTAGTATCAACTAAAATAAAGTATAGTAACAACTGAAATAAATACTTAATATTAAAGAGGAAATATAATCCTCTTAAAATCTTAAACTAAATGTTATATTCTGGTAATGTTAAAACCTTTATTTTTGCCTTCACAGATCTGTCTATGGTCTTTGTCCCCTCCACAATGTTTGAACACATCATTGTTGTAGAAGAAGATGAATCTGCCATAGTTCCTTGTCGCACCACTGACCCTAACAGCCAGGTGACCTTGAAAAATTCTGACAATTCCAAGACACTGAGCGCCTTTTATGATAGCAAGCAAGGGTTTGTTGGAAACTTTGCAGCTGGAGCATACATTTGTGAAACAGTTGTCAATGATGTGGTCGTTACAACAGATCCATTCATCTTGCGGACATGGAAAGGTAATTTTGTTAGAAGACTATCAATTAAAAAAAACAAATTAATGCTATGCTTTGGCAAGTTAAATTTCCTATGCATTTAGTACAAATGCTGTACATTTTTCTGTATGTGACCAGACATTGGTATGGTGATGTCAATAGGTACGAGTTATGGGGTCTCAATCAAGACTATAACTAAATGTTCTCTAAAGCTTACATTTGCCCTAGGTTAGTAAACCTTAAGATAAGAACATTTTCATTCTCATAACAAATAGTTTTGTTAACAAATGAAATAACATTTTTCAATTTATTACATCATTATCAATAATAATCTCTTAAAAGGTAAAACAAGCATAAACATATAGATCACATAATGTAGACCTTAGACATAGTATATTAGTGCATCTATGAATGTATATTGATGTGCTGCACATATCTTGTTTCCCTGTTTAGCAACTCAGGATGTTTCAGTTGAGATGAAGGCTCCAAAAACTGTTTTTAAAACTGGAGAAACGATTGTTGTTTCCTGTTTCGTTTTGGAAAATGAAGTGGTTAATTTTCAGTGGTCCTATCCCGGACAACAAGTAAGTAATAAAAAAACTAAACAGAACATACATCAAACATTATTATAGTTTGCTTTAGTAATTTTAAGTATATATAGATTCAACTATTTGACCACTAGTTTTTATACTCATTACATAGTATAGAAAAATCCCAAATAAAGTCATATTTACAATATTTTTATTTAGATATGGTGTAAAAAAATACCCACACTGCTGTTAGAGTGAACAAAAACAGCTACCATCAAAATATTTAGTTCATAACACTTCCTAGATTGTTCTTCCCTAGCCATTTAATTATTGAATTGATTGTGTATGTGTAAGTAATTAATTAAGCAAAACAACATGCTTTACATAGGCCATACTGGGTGATGCTTTTCTTTAATAGTAAACTCTTTGGCATAAGCATTTTCTTTATTCTGTAGTACAATTGTGAGATAAACATACAGGGCTAGATTAACTAAATTCAGAGGTCTTGGAGAAGCTCTCAAGTGCCCATCTTTTCATAAAAATGAGATTCACTAAGATATGACATCCCAAGAGTTCTCCTCTGTGAACTCAGGTTACAATGCACACTCTATGAATAGTCATCGACTTTAAGGTTTCAAGTGTTTGGGGCGGGTAGTGTTTCTAGAAGACCACACTGCAAGCTCCAAGCACAAATATATCTCAGTAGATTTAGTTTTTATAAAATATTGCCTCCATTATGTATGTTTTTCTTTTGTTTTATATTAAACATGTATGTGACACATTATTGTTATTGCAGAGAGGAGTTGGTACAATGAAAGTTGAAGAAACAAAAGTGCCACTTCAGAAATTGGAATATACTCTAACTATTGTGAATGCTACAGTGGAAGACTCTGGAGTATATGAGTGTGCCGTTCCACACCCAAAGCAGGATACCACTGACATAAAGAAGGTTACTTTTACTGTTCATGGTAAGCATGACTGTGGTGAAAACAGATTAATTGCAATACATTAAGACGAATAATATATCTATATAAAAGATATTTCTTCTAAGCCTCAAACATCTTTATTTCTTTTTTGGAGTTTGCAAAATTACAAATGAGTATGTAATGTAAATATTATGAAAAATTCTTACCTCCCTATGCCTATGATGTACCTAAAACCAAGGATTCTTCTTAGTCTTATGTCTATCCTGACAGTATATCTATCCTGATAGTAATTTAATATACATAAGGATCATGCTGATTTTGTATTTTACTTGATCAAAATTTCGAAAGTAGTTTCTTAAATTGTTTTCCAGAATTTTTTAATTTACTGGTATTTTGCAATTAAAATGCAAATTACTATAGTGTATATAAATTTGTATCCACGTTAAATTACTGTTTTGGAAAAAAAATATTCTTTTTGTGTTTACATTTATATTAGTTAACATTGTTGACTCCACTAATCAGGGCATAGTTAAACTAATTTCATAAGGTTCACCATTTTCTTTTATTTTTTTAGACAAAGGGTTTATCCGTTATCACCCAAAGGTTGGAACACTGGAATTTGCCACTCTTCATGAAGTGAAAAGTTTCTCAATAGACTTGAGTGCGTACCCAGAACCAAAGATTTTCTGGTTGAAAGACAACATGACCCTCAGTGAAAACCTGACCGAAATTACAACTAGCACCATTAAAACGCATGAAACAAGGTACATGACTCATGAGAAAGTTGCGTTGTTTCTAATTATTTCCACCAGTTGTTTAACTAAACGATGTTCTGACATGGTTTTATAAATGTTATATGATCATCTTCTTTACTGAAAATGTCTAGTGATCCAATACCATCTGTGTAAAAAGGAGGCTGATGCCTATAGATTTAAGGAGTCATGGTGACGGTCAAAAATCAATCCTGCCAAGAAATGTCAGAGTTCTTTTATGCTCTGTTTCTGACCAAATTAGAACTTTTTGCCATAGGAACATGAAGGTTTCAGTTCAGTATCACTTTAGCTTACAAAATTAAGTAAACATATTCTAAGGTGCCAGTTCCTCTTTATGTATAACCATTTTTTGACTTTTAGTATTGAAATTTATACATATATATATTTTGTTATAGGTACCAGAGTAAACTTAATCTCATCCGTGCCAAAGAAGAGGACAGTGGACTATATACCATTGTAGCACAAAATGATGGTGAAATAAAGACCTACTCATTCGAGTTGCAGATTAAAGGTAAATTTGACATTACATTTTATTATTGCATGTAGAATTGTTAAAACTTTAGTTTTCAAGTTTAGAGTGAAGTTTTTGACTTTGTTTGTTCATTTAATAGTTATATCACAAAAATGTATGTATTTCAACCAAATAATATATAGTATAATCCAAATTAAAATAAACAAATTAAAATGTTTAACATACATTATGTTACAAAACAACAGATTAACTCATAATCAACATCAAAATTAAATAGACACTGAACAGGATGTGATAAAATGTGAAATAATTTGTATGTAAAATATCACATTGTGTAGTTGTCATTTATGAGGCAATTACTATTTTACTTCTGATGAACTCTCTTCTTTTGACATCCAATAATGAATTGGACATCTGGCATTATATTAAATGTTGATATCTCTGCAGTTCCTGCTTCAATATTAGAGTTGGTTGATGATCACCATGGTTCAACTGGTGGACAGACTGTAGGCTGCTTGGCTAGAGGAATGCCTGTCCCTGACGTGGAATGGCTAGTTTGCAAGGACATTAAAAAGTGAGCATTTAAATGTTCAATTATTTAAGCAGTATTACTCTGAAACATTAATGGCCTTGACATTAAACTGGTTGTCCTCTGCAGATGTAATAATGAAACTGCATGGACCATCCTGGCAATTAATGGCTCAGAAATCAGCATGGAGACACATCTGGATGATGAGAACATGGTAGAAAGCCAAGTGACCTTCAAAAAAGTGGAGGAGACTCTGACAATTCGATGCATTGCGAGAAATGACCTTGCAGTTGTTGCTAGAGAGCTGAAACTAGTTGCACCAAGTAAGTAAAACATTTAAATCACTATCACAAAAAAAAAATCCTTTCTCTTGTGTCCTTTTCAGCAATGCAGGATAAACTTTGGCGACCTCTGGCAAATAATTTTCCCCTGCCCTGGTGCTACCTCTACGCACTGGAAGATGGAGTTCCAACTGACATCACAGAACTGATGTCACTCAGGGCTCCACTTCCAGCTTGTATAGGCAATATTACCATAGTGCCACAAATGTTCCCCACCGGATCACCGGAAGAGGGATATACTGGGTGCAACAAGGGGAGGGGGGAGGAATGGGAACCAGGGGTGAAAGTAGGGGATCATGGGAATAAAGGAAAGGATGATAGGGAGACATTAGAGATAGCACTGCCTGCTGTCTTTGAAGAAGAAAAAATATATTTAATTAAATTCATTAAAGATAAAATAATCACATGGAGGTATTCCATACCCCATTCCCTTAAAAATCAAAAGCATGTTAAATTAGCGTGCTTGGCCCTGGAAGAGCAGTCTAGCCAGCATATTAATTTAATGTGCTTGGCACCCTGAGGTTTAAATCATATGAAGTGAATAAAAGCTCCTATTCTTAAAGGGACATTGGCAGCCCCCTATGATTCATACAGTTATATTGCTCCACACTGGCTGACCGACATGGCCCAAAGACAATTATACATTTAAAGCAGTATATTCTGCTCCAGGAGCTTTGTATACAAAAAAATGCCCTCAATGGCCCCTTACAATCTAGGCCACCATCATTTATATATAAACTGACAAATAATTGTCTAATTCCTTTCTTGTCATTTAGGTGAATAATTAAAATGAAACTAACATAAACAGTCTTTAAAATGTATTTCTACTTTATTCCACTATTCAGTTATATTTTAACTTGATAACACCAAATTATCTAATCTTTTTATATATTATTTTTTGTTTTTATTTTTACAGTCAATTTTTTAAAGTATTTCCTCCTTTTTTCCTTAGCATTACGCTCTGAACTCACAGTAGCGGCTGCAGTTCTGGTTTTGTTGGTGATAGTCATCATCTCACTCATTGTCCTTGTCATCATTTGGAAGCAGGTAACAACTAAAGCTAATCTTTACTCTCAACAGCATAATTATAATGCATATAAGTTATATTTATTAACCATTCCTTTGTTTTTCAGAAACCAAGATATGAAATTAGATGGCGAGTCATTGAGTCCATTAGCCCTGATGGTCATGAATATATTTACGTAGATCCAATGCAACTGCCATATGATTCACGATGGGAATTTCAAAGAGATGGATTAGTTCTTGGTAAGAAAGGCAGTAGAATATTTTAAAATCATGGACGTTTCTTTATTACTAATTCCATTTATGATGCTGAAGTGGAGGTGTTTGTTCATATTTTAGTCGTGCCCTGATTCACTTTCATAGAAAACTGTATTTATACAAAACTGAAATAAAGAGTTGACTACTGCAACTCTCTCCTTGCTGGCCTTGCAATCAACCCTCTGTTTCCACTCCAATCCATAATGAATGCCTCCACTAGACTCTACCACACACAACACTCAGGAGCACCTCTCTGTCAGGCACCCCACTGGCTTCCCATAGCCTCCAGAATAAAATTCAAAATCATGACCCTAACATATAAAGCCATCAACAATAATGCGCCCTCCTATATCTCTGCTCTTGTCTCAAAATACTCTCCCACGTGCTTCTTGGCTCTGTTAGTGACCTTCTGCCCTCCTCCTCTCTTCTCACCTCCTCTCATTCCCGCCTTCAGGATTTTTTATTGTATTGCCCCTATTCTTTGGAACTCATTGCCTCGCTCCACTAGACTATCTTACTGCCTCAAATCTTTCAAAACCGCATTAAAAATGCATCTGTTTAAAGAAGCCTATAATCTTTAGCCTCTATATGCACAATGCATCGATCACTCTCCTGTACCTCACCCATACCCTTTAGAATGTAAGTTTGCGAGTTTTCTATCTTGTTAGGTGCTTTAGGGAAAACACTGTGTATGTTTGATTGAAAGCTCAATAACAGGACCTTCTATTCTTTTGCATTGTGTTCAAATTATTTTCGACTTATATTTAACCCCTGTATAGCACTATGGAAAATGTTGGCACGTTACAAATAAAACAATAATAATAATAATAATAAACACAGTTGGAATAACAAAGGGGAAACTTTTCTGTAGATGGGTAGTGTCTCTATTAATTTCACTTAGTATCTCCAACATTAACATGAAATACCAAAGTTTTCTTTAAAAAAATCTGTGTTATATCAGTGATTATAGAGTGCTTGGTAATGTAATATTAAATAATATCAATTATTATGTGCAGGTCGAATCCTTGGATCTGGTGCTTTTGGGAAAGTAGTTGAAGGCACCGCCTATGGATTAAGCCATTCTCAACCTGTGATGAAAGTTGCCGTAAAAATGCTGAAACGTAAGTGAAATCTTTCTGACAAACTATGACATTATATGTATATATTTTGGAACATTTCTAATTTGTCTTAGGTTTAGAAATATTTCAGAAGTTTGAAAACTATAATTGAAGGAAAGTAATATATTGACCTCTGTTCACAAATAACAAATACATCTAATTATTCTGTATTTATATACAATGTACATAATATGGTATCATGTTAATAACCTATCTAATTAGTCTGACATATTTTTTACTCTACAGCCACTGCAAGGTCAAGTGAAAAACAAGCTCTGATGTCCGAACTAAAAATAATGACTCATCTCGGAGCTCATCTGAACATAGTGAATCTTCTTGGAGCCTGTACCAAATCAGGTATATATATTTATATATATATATATATGTTCATGCAAATGCTAATAAATAATAAAATGTCAGCAGCATAGAAAATTCAAAACAAAACTTTGTTTAATTCCTTAGGACCTATATACATCATTACTGAATACTGCTTCTATGGAGACCTTGTAAATTACTTACATAAAAACAGGGATAACTTCCAGACCCGGCACCCAGAGAAGCCAAAGAAAGACCTGGATATCTTTGGTTTGAACCCAGTCGATGATAGTACAAGAAGGTAGGAAAGCAATTCTTTATAGATGTAATATAGCATCAAACATTTGATAGTACTCACTATATTTAATCCTAGACATGAATTGTAAAATGAACAATATGATTTTAAAAGAACATGTTTTATTATGTTTTTCTTGCATGAAAAATGTATATTTTTAAGTTTATGAAAATAATATTAATACAAATTATACAAAGCCTGATATCTAAATAATTTACAGCATGATACTTCAACCAAATAGAATTGCATCAATGATTGAAATTTATCTCATGTAACAATAAAACTATAAAAGAACAGTGTTCCATATTGATTCTATAGAAATTGAATACACTTGACACTTTTTAGAAACGAGCCCTTTTGCAAGCAACTAGTACTATAAGAATATAGTAATTTGTAATTATATACTGCATAGTATAATACTGCATCGAAGCAAGGTAAAATATGGCAAAACTTAGCAACCCTCAGTGAAAATAGACCAAAGTGTAATTTGTGTATTCTGAATTTTAACATGTGATTTACATATAATTTTGTTGCATGAATGGAAACCATAAAAACAGCATGGGACATAATGATAACAATAATAGTATCTCTATTAACATATGGGATGTATAGGATGATTATATGTATCCAGTGCATAAGAATAACTAATAATCAATGCATTGTATAATTCTATTGTAGCTATGTCATTTTATCTTTTGAAAACAATGGTGATTACATGGACATGAAGCAAGCTGATACCACCCAGTATGTTCCAATGCTGGAAATGAAGGAAGCCTCAAAGTATTCTGACATTCAGAGATCTCTATATGACCGTCCTGCATCTTACAAGAAGAAGCCAATGTCAGGTAAAACACCATTATCTATACAGAATTACTTGCCTGTTTTTGTATGTATTAGGGTAATAAAAAGTATATCCAAATATTCATCAAACACAGTTTGGCATCCTAACAGGCAATATTATTTATAATGTATGAATAGTTAGGTTAGTGTCTTCAATTATATGGTTTCCAGCAAACCATTTTACTACTTTAATTGATTATAGCTGTAATCTTAGTTTAACCAAGTCATTATTAGTGGTTCTTGTAACCAAGCTCTGGCAACTAATCTGTCCAAGTGCACTTGCTGTCCGAGTCTGTTCAACATAAACTTCACAATTTCCCTGATGCTTTTGGAACAACAGAAACATAGCTGATATATACTTAAGACAGACTGCAGGGAGTAACCAAAATCATAACCACAAATCCACGGTTTCCTTTGTAAATATTATTTAAGAAAGAAAATAACAACTTAATGTTAAACTATCGCCCCAAAAAGCTAAGCTACTTAAATTTGTTAATATATATATATATTTTTCTACATCACCAATGTTATTACTCTCAATTCAGTATAGAACACATAATTGCCAAATAGGACTATTTACATTAAGCTACCAATTATAATATTTTCAGCAAGAGATTCAAATGTAATATAAAAGGGGTAATGAATAAAGAAAGGTGCTAACATTGAATCTGGCACAACATGTATATTACAATACATCTTAAAACTGCACCAATGTATAGAAAGTGTATGCTTCACAAAAAAGTTATTATTGTGTTAATAAGCAAACCACAAATTGAAAAAAATAAGACTACCAAATATTCAAACATTTGTAGTTCTAGGTTCAATTCTATCATGCACACATTAATAAATGTTTAAATTATTAATAATTATTTATTTTTTTCCCTATAAATGCAGAAGTCAAAAATCTCCTGTCCGATGATGGATTTGATGGACTCACATTGTTGGATTTACTCAGCTTTACTTACCAGGTGGCCCGTGGGATGGAGTTCTTAGCATCTAAGAATGTAAGTACAGCACAGGATACATGATGGATTCACCAAAACCCCATCCAGACATCTGTCACTCACTGAATTGTTTACATTTCTTTCCTCCATCTAGTGTGTGCACCGTGACTTGGCGGCTCGCAATGTATTGCTGGCACAAGGCAAGATTGTGAAGATATGTGACTTTGGTCTGGCAAGGGACATCATGCATGATTCCAATTATGTTTCAAAAGGCAGTGTAAGTATCAATTATAGTCCTTCTTGACTGTCATAAATTGTATGTACATTTAAAAATTGAAGCAAGTCTACCATGTCCATAATTGCTATGCCATGTCCATTACAGCTATATTTTCCTTGTTTACTTGTTATGAATACAGTTTATAAAAATACATATGCTCCAAGCTCCCATACACTGTTATTGATATGTTTTTTTGATATAGCAGCACAGGATTGTAATGCTAACAATGATATCACCATTGGCGCCAATTGAAATCTGTTTTGTAAACAAATATTTTATTTATTTTTCTAGCTTGATATATACCATTATTTTGTTAAAATGTGTTTAATACAATTTACTGTGTTTATTTCCTACAGACATTCCTCCCAGTGAAATGGATGGCACCTGAAAGTATCTTTGATAACCTGTACACAACCCTGAGTGATGTGTGGTCATTTGGAATCCTACTTTGGGAAATCTTCTCTCTCGGTAAGCGCACACACATACTGATAACATTGAGGCACGTGCGTTTTAATTATGCCTCATATTGCCAACATATCATGGTCTCTTTGTATTTGCCCAGTCTCTTTCTAGAATGCTCATTAAGAGGTAGTTGATTGGCCAGTGGAAAATTGAATCTTGGACTGTATCTGTCAATTCCCTTCCTACTGTTGCTGTCCATTTCTTTACTTTTTTATGTTTGTCCATACCCTTACAACCATGCAATGCTGACAAAGGGTCACATCACACACTTATGTTTTTTCTCATTTGGCTCTCAGGTGGCACACCATATCCAGGGATGATTGTAGATTCTACATTTTACAACAAGATTAAAAGTGGCTACAGGATGGCAAAACCGGACCATGCCACCCATGAAATGTAAGTATTTGGCTTCTACAGGCAATAAATACTCTGATTTATTTTTACATAGTGTTTTGTTTAGGTGTCGTTGGTAATGGAAATGTTACAAATGTATCTTATATGTATTTACCTTTTAATTACAGCTATGACATCATGGTGAAATGCTGGAACAGTGAACCAGAAAAAAGGCCTTCATTTTATCATTTGAGTGAAATAGTGGAAAGCCTCCTTCCTGGGGAATACAAGAAGGTAAATAAATATTGCTGAGTCAAAGACTTAATGTCAGCTACAGTTATCTTAACATTATATACCCTTTGATCAAGGAATAATGTACTGATTAAAAATAAAGGAAAAATCACAAGACTTTCTGCAAATAATGATTCCAAATCATATAAAAGTGAGACAATTGTTGTGTACAAAAACAAAGCTCAAGATGAAAAATAAAAAAAGATTTTACAAATATCTGTTTATCCATTGACCCAAAATAGATTCAGACTCTTGTTGGACCTTTACCTTTTTTTGTTATATATGACGTATGTACAACATTTTAAAATGAGTTTTGAAATAATAACATGTTGAGTAATAAAGTTTATGTAAATATTTATTACCCTAATGGCATGATTTTTGTCTCCATGTAGTGCTACGAGACAATCCTTCATGACTTCCTGAAAAGTGACCATCCAGCTGTCACTCGAATGAGAAGTGATAGTGACAATTCTTACATTGGGGTTACTTACAAGAATGAACATAAAATGAAGGATAGAGAAAGTGGTTTTGATGAGCAGAGACTTAGTGCTGACAGCGGCTACATTATTCCCCTTCCTGACATTGATCCAGTTTCGGAAGATGAATCGGGCAAGAGAAACAGACACAGGTAATAAGAAAAAATACTTCTTGGTTGATTTAAACATAAACTAACCAAGGCTGGAATTATATTTCTAGTGATCTAGAGACAGGTTGCTCAGAAGCCCATCACAATAGATTTGTTTGCCATTGAGCCATTTTATATGTCTGCTACAAACTTATTTATGCATAAGTAGGGGCTATACATCCCCAATGCAGTTTCTTATTTGTTCCACCTAGAAAATATATTGGTAGCAGGGGGAAACAGTTTAGTAAAATTATAAATAAATCATTCAAGCGAGTCCTTAAGCAGCTATCATTTGTAATATAAATATATATATAATATAAAAATCATCAAATAGTCATTTGCTTTTCTACAACAGATAAAACAGAACACAATATTAAGTCTGCACTGTTATATCTTATAGATAATTAGAGGAGTGTACATATTTTAAACTTGAAAACAACTAAGCACATTTTCTTAACCTTACTTTATATTTTGGTTTTAGCTCGCAAACCTCAGATGAAAGTGCAATTGAGACGGGCTCCAGCAGTTCTACGTTCATCAAGAGGGAAGATGAGACCATTGAAGACATTGAGATGATGGATGACATTGGTATTGATTCATCAGATCTAGTGGAAGACAGTTTCCTGTGAAATATCACAGGATCAGTTCATATATCATTCCATCAAAATAAAAGGGAAAGGCTGTGAAGTACAGGGATTTCTATTTTTGAATTGGAAAACCACTTTTATTGCATTAGACAATAAGACATTAAAATGATTGCCTTGCAAACTACATGATACTTTTTGGACTTCTCTAGTACCTACACTACAGTTATCAACTGGAATTAATGTTTTTGACAAAGACCAATGATTTAAGCTACACCTCCTAGTGCATTTTATCAAGCGGTACATTGTAGCATCTCATACATTCAATTTTGTGTTTTATAAAATGCGTGAATGGACAACCAATAGTAGCTTTGTGTTTCAAGGGCATTCATGACTACGAAGAACAGTAAACATACTGCAGCTGAATTTCATCATTGTAATTATGTAAATAACTAAAAAAAGTGATGTATACTTATTATTTGGACAATAGAGAAGAGACCACTCAGAATTTTGCGTACTTTGTTCTATTGGCTGCTGTTACACAATCAACAAATCCATTTAAAACCACTTTTGAAGAAATTAAGACTGAAGAAAACTATTAATGACAACAACACCAGCATAAAACAATAGTTCATTTTGGGGTATTGTCCACATTTTACAATGTCTTATAAATTTTACTTTTTAATTCAAGTACTTTGATATTAACAATAGTAATAGACTTATTTGTAATAACCCATCGTACTTAATGGAAAGCACAATTATTAACAATCAGAAGAACTTTAAGGATTTTATGAACTAATGAGAATTCTTGGCATATTGTCTGTTAATCTCTACATACAATGCTTTGAGTAGAGCTTTGTCCAGTTGGTAGAATTAATCTTCAAGTTGTATTGACCACTGCCGGAAATGTCACGTCAAGCCATGTGCTTTTGGAGTTGATTGTGAAGATTTTTTTGCATTGTCATCTCTTAATCTTTTAACAATATAAATATGACTAATCACCAGCATTTAAACAACTGCTAACTGAATAGTAACACAATCTACTCACAACAAGTTTGTATATCAAGGATTTCTGTGATGATAAGTTGTTAAGTATTTGTTGACCAGGAAGTTTAATATCCACTGAGTTTTTTGAAGAATACTCTCTAAGATATAAAATAAATGGAAACACACTTAGTATGAATGTGGTACACAGTATTGCACATAGCATATTTGGAAAATGAAGTACATTTGATGGTAATTAACTACATTGTGTAAAGTTGTGGAAAATGTTGTTTATTATATGTTTAATATAAATGGCCTTATTTTATTGGCTTATCAACAAAAACTTCCAGTGATCTGTATGAGATTTTTTTGCAGATAAGCTTAAAGGAACTTGGAACACTATTTCCCATCATGCACTTAAAACAGCATGTTTTAAACATTCCAGAAGTTGTTTTGGATGAAAATGTTAATGTTTAAACTTGCCTGAAAATTCACAAACCAGACAGCTGGTATTTAATTTACAGAAACTCATGACTCATATATTTCAATTAAATTTCATTGGCTGGCAAGGACATATTAATTATACATTCAAAGAAGTTTATTCATCAGTTGAAACTTCTGTATAAAAAAATGAAAAAAAAAAATATTTAGAAAATTTCAAATATTCTTATTCAGATGTAAATAAGCAAAATGTGCTTCCAATGTTCCTTTAACAGAAGTAATAAAATAAGGGCAATTTCTTGCTTACCCTACCACTATAACCACAACCCAAACTCTATGTAATATAAACTGGAAAATGGACCAAATCTTACGTATGTTTATGTTTTTTATTTTTATTTTGACAACGCAGGAATGACAATTGCATAGTGGTTTACCTATTTACCACTATAACTATAATAACCTGTTGGATTGGTTGCAAATATCTCCCAGTTTGTCATCTCTAAGATTCAATTGGATTTTCTCCATGAAATACTATATTTTTGAACAGCAATAGAGTCTTTATTAAATGTGGTCTGTATTAAATAGTCCTAATATCTGATGAAGGACGTAAGCTATGATGATGTTATACATCAATTTGTATATTTTTATTACTATATAGTCCTTAAATACTGCCAAAACATTTATGTCAAGCTGTATCACTGCCTTTGTTTATATTTGTTTTGACTGTGATGTACTCCACAGATGCGTTAACTGTTGCACTTTTAAATGTCCAAAATTATATTTTAGAATAATAAAAAAACTACATGTTTCTAAAATGGATGAGTGACTTGTACATAAGGGGTAGGGTAAAATGTATAACATTCAATGTGTTAACTTTGTGAGGAACTTGAAACTACCCAAATGTGCATAGGACTAGGTGCTGGTTGTCCAGTATGAATCCATGTTAATTTATTGTCTTTAATAATGTTTATTGATAGGTATTCTGATGAATTGATATAGGTTAATTATCCATGATCCATTGTCCATGCGGAGGAACTATTTACCTCTTGACATCTATCTCGATGTAGAGTGTCATGGCAGCTAGTTGCAAGACACTACTCCCATCTTTCTATTGTTATGTGATTTTATATTACTAGAAGAAGTGTCTATTCCATTTATGATTAGTGCTAAGCAGGAAGACCAAAAAGTGATAAATGAATAAGAACTTCATTTTATGTTTGTGTGTCAGAATCAACAGAGCAACTGGATTTGGAGAAACCGCTTGGCTGGAACCCAAGATTCCACCATTGAATTTTGGTGAAACAGTTATCATCTTCTAGCATTTATTTTGCTCTACCCTTCCCCTGACTTCCTAGCTAGTTTTCTACCAGTGTAACAACATTTCGTATTTGAAGCAGCGAGTAAAAGACGGTGAGAGACGGTGCCATTATTTTTCAGTAGTTATCAGAACGTTAAAGCTAACTTGTTTAAATTCTGAGATTTACTGAACATGAGAATTATTCAATTGGCCAAATCGCAATGAAATGAGCCCGTAATGCAGCTGGTATATGTCAATGATATTAAATTGGCTACATTTAGCAACTCACATTCCAATTGCGAGTAACAGGCTCAAAAGCACTGCGGTTGTCTGTCCTATCTCCTCCATTGATTTTTCAAGCCTGCAAATGTTACCAATGCTAAAGATGCAAAATCGATTTTCAATTACAAAAATTCAACAAGCTCGCAATTGCCTTCAAATCTGTAAATAGCAATAAAATGCATAAAAAAATGATACGAGTACTAGATATGACCCACCATTGGGTTAAACTCCTATTCGTAACACTGCAAAAGCAAATAAACACACACTACTGTGCTTTACAATACTGGGAAAACAATGAAAGGCATTAGAACTAATAGTCTCAAGCTTGCAAATCTGCAATTAAAAATATATTTTTTTAAGTTTTATTTTCGTTATATCAATCCCAGGAATCAAGGGGTTAATACATATCAGGCCGTCCACATGTACTAGGACCAGTTGCTTTAATTATTTTTATTAATATCTACATTGCTAGATTGTGAGTCTGATCACAAATGGTACTTCTAAACACTAATTAATTGTAGTTTAACCTCCATGTTTTACTGATGTCATGATGACAGTCTGTGTCTAAATTGTAACTTACGGGCTTGCTTAATTATTGGCAGATCTCATGATCATGCCCCCTTAAATGCTATTTACGAGTTCATGGTTTGCATGTGCAGGCTGTGAGCCTGTAATTACGGGTTGAAGACAAATGAATACATTTAAATGTATCTACAAAATTTAACCAGCAGCCAAAATGTTGGGTTACAGGTAATTACGGGCTTTCACTTGAATGATGCTCAATATCTTTAAAAGATACAATGAACAGACCTGAGAGCTCTCAATGTTTAACAGTGCACAATGCACCTTCTATATGGAATTTATGCTGTTTTGACACAGAATTGTTATATTTAATATTATAGTAACTAACGACTTGCTCGTCAAAAAATGATGGTCAATAAAATTTTAAGCCATGGCAATGCTGTTTGCCACACAATGTGAAGTTTTTTGTACTGTGAGGACCTTTGGCGCCTTTGCGCTCATTTCGAGCCTCTCCTCTGGTGTACTTTTGTTCCTCTGAGCAGCCTCTGCGCTCATCACCAAGACAGATACATATGTCTTTATTTTTGTAAATAATAATCAATTAATTATTTACTTAATTAATTAATACACATTACCTATTTGTAATTAATATATCCATCAATCAATAGGCTGAAGAGCAAACAGACTTTTTTTATTTTCCCGCAGCATATAATGTCCAGTTGGACTGTTGCTGGCCTGTGGAGATATTTTTATGAATGTCCCAACTGTGCATTAGAAGTAGGCTGTGTGCGCGAGAGCAAATCGTTGGGCTATTTGTGTAAAGTGCTACTGTAGATGCGTAATGTTGTGATGTGCAAGTTGGAGGGAAAACTAGCATTGTTTGTGTATGTGCTATGCGGTTCGCGTGTATTTTGTACCTCATACGTTCCAGTGGGAAAGTGGTACGCGGTTGGCTATGTGTTGCGCGGTCCAGGGTCGTGTAGACTTGTTTTAATTTTTTGGGGGCACCATTTTTTTGTCTTGCTTAGCCGATTTTCGAATGACGAAACTCTTTAAAATCAAGTTAAATTCACGTACCAGCTCACTTCCAGACTTCCTGGCTGTTCTCCCGTGCTGTGTGTGATGTTTATTTATTTTTTTGTGTGTTCGTGTATTTGGATTTTCGCGGTTCGGCTGTTAACTTCGTCCCGCGTCTTGTATTTTTTCTTTCTAAGTCCCGCGTCTCGTAATGGTTCGTCAACTGCTTGCAGCCTAGCAGCCTTATTGAATTGCGAATGGGGCAATTGATTATGGCTCTATATAAGCACATAGGAAGTATTTAGTTAGTGAACTTCTATGCAAAAGCAAGCTGTTCAGTAAGTAAAAACTTATTGAAAAAAAAGATGCTATGTGCTTATCGAGTTGTAGCGCCTTAACGGCTCGCCTCGCTATGCGAGGCTCGCAGGCGATGAGAGCCTTTGGTGCTCATTGCCCAAATGCTGTGCATGTTAGTGTCTACGCGAGGCTCGCAGGCGATGAACGCCTTTGGCGCTCATCGCCTA
Organism: Discoglossus pictus; assembly: GCA_027410445.1. Classification (NCBI taxonomy): domain Eukaryota; kingdom Metazoa; phylum Chordata; class Amphibia; order Anura; family Alytidae; genus Discoglossus; species Discoglossus pictus. Next base: position 84,931,200 of record CM050163.1, read on the forward strand.
AGTGCTGCGAGCTAATGCCTCGCCTCGCTATGCGAGGCTCGCAGACGATGGGGCGATGGGCTCCTTTGGCGCTCATAACCTAAGTGCTCCGAGTTAGCGGCTCACCTCGCTTCCTGTACGCACCACGCAAAGCGTGACGATGTCTCGTATTTTAACAATTATAATATGTGACTAGAGACTTGCCCGTCAAAAAATGACGGTCAATAAAATTGAAATGTTGTGAAATTTGTTTGCAACACAAAATGAGTCAGCTACATTTGTCCCTTTTTTTTTTCCTAAAAATAAATACACATTTATTGTTTTAACTTTTTATTTTTTTTACTTTCAACTTATATTTCACCAACATATATATTTGTTTTCAATCTTCAGTCTTTTAATTGTGATATATATAATAACAATATAATAATGTCTTACTTTTTAATGCATACATATTGTAAAGTCTAACATGAAAGTTTGTAACATGCAACTTGTATATTAAACATTCTTTCAACATTTTTTTAACAATACTAACACTTTTCAATAGATATTTATCACTGAGTAACTGCGGACTATATTAACTTAGAGTAAGTAAATTGTTTTAACAATAACATGATTGATGGTCATGGCAAATGCCATGATAACTGGAAATTGTCTCCTCTCACTTGGAGCTAAATCAATTCTTAGTATAAAAACTCGTTCACCTTTATGGGTCCCAGTTATAATGTCTGCATGTATAAAATGATCTTTTAACTCATGCACAATTAATCTGGTCCCATTACAAAGTCCTTTTTTTGGATTCATATTTCGCTATAACATGACAATTGCGCCTTTTTTCAATTGTAAAATATGTGGTGGCATTCCAGATGGTGTTAACGAATAAATAAATTCGATACTAAAATTCGATTCACTGTCTTTATCATCAGACAAAATCGAATCTGCACTGTAATATTTATTTTGTGGTGCATTGATGTATTTTAAAATTTTGTTATTTACATTCAAGGCATCGATATTTTTTGATGTTAATATCACTTTGTTTGCAATGTCTGAGTAATCCTCATTATTAAGAGTGTTTAGAAATATGGCTGATATGAGTGATTCATTGCAAACCATTTCTGATGGAATTTCAATGGTATCATTTGGTAAATGCTGTATTTCTGGATGTTTTCCTTCTCCGATTTTAATGAGCCAATCATTGAATTCATTTTGGCCTTCAGATCTCATATTTAATTCTAATTTGAGATGTGTAAATATTTGCCACAGTTTACTGGTCTTGATACATGTTTCAATGATCTCCGTTCTATTTCCGTGTGGCACAACAGGTAATGTTTGCCTAAAATCTCCTCCTAACAGCATCACCTTTCCACCAAATGGCAACTTATTATCCATCACTTCTTTTAAAAATCTGTCAATACGTTGCAATGCATGACATGACATCATTGTTGCCTCGTCTATGATAATTAGTTTAGTTAGTTTAAATTGTTTTGCTTGTAGGGAATTCAATCGAACATTTCACACTGATGTTTCCAAAATGGAAACTGGCAGCTTAAATCCACTATGCACAGTTCTACCACCATCTAACAAAAGTGCAGCAATTCCAGTTGTTGCAAATGGCATAGCTATCTGACCCTGTGATCGAATATAACTCATCAAACAATTGTACAGATAAGTTTTTCCTGATCCACCTGGGCCGTCTAGATAGAAATACCGGTCTTTGACCATTTCATCATCTGTAGCATTTGTGATGGTATGAAATGCTTCTAACTGTAAAGTATTTAAAGTTGACAGTTTTTCTTGGGTTTTTTGTTTTTGTAGCTCAGTGTCATAATCATCAAAATTGATGTCATCTATAAGTCCCGGATCTGGTAAATTAAAATTTGCACAATTTAATCCATGAGCCAACAATATTTCTTGTATTTCCATCAATGTTTTTAACAGAGCTATTGGTTCTCTGTAACGTTTCAAGAAATCTTCTGACATGTTTAATTTAAATGTTTCCCACAAAGTGAAAGCATCAGGTACATTGCAAAATATGCAAATGAATGCGAATTGTTGTCTCATTTGCTTTGGCATTTGACATAGTGCTGCTTCTTCCAGACACCTCTCCCATTCTGTATCATCAGCTATGACATTTTGATGTCTTGCAGCTAATAGGAATGTATCATAAACTATGTCATTCACTGTACGTAAATGCTCAAAACTCTGTGCACCGGGAACATGTAGCAGAAGTAATCTTAAGCTGAAATGTTCAATGTCCCTTGGACTGACGGTATAAATGCGTGGTATAATTTTATGTGCATCTCTTCTTCGTTGTCGCCATAGACCATTTACAAATACATAGTGATATTGTATCTCTATGTATAAAAATTGTCTGGCCTGCGTATCCTGACAGTTTAATTTAAACCATGCAGTAAGTGTGGTATCTCTGTCTTCACTTTGATATAATGCAGTTCTTTCATTTCCTGCAGTAAAGCAAACCAACTGACTTTGAGGCAAATGTACAGCTAAACGATAGCTAGCATGTGACCGAACATGCATCTCAAATTTCAAAAGGCGCCACATTGCTTCAGGAGCACTCACATACCGAGCATCTAAATAATTTGATAGTTCATCATGTAAAATTGGATTTTCGTTTTCATTTGCAGCACCTTGTACAACAACAGTAGCTGCGTCATATCCTTTGTATATATATTTATACACATACTTAATTGATTTAATCGAAGTGCAAGCTTCCACATTGATGTGTGCATTGTACTTGATGAGCAAATGTGGATTGTATGGAACGACAAATCTATTATCAACCTTTTGGCCACGGATAATAGCTGTTTGTCCTTGTGTTCTTTTATACAATGGATATCCATCCCAATTTGCATAAGTTTGCAATTGAAATTGTTTTGGAAATTCTTAGTACATTTTTTATTTTCCATACATGGTGAATTAGCATTCATCTCTCCACATGGGCCATGAATCATTCTATGTGTCACAAACTCCCAAAGTTTTTTATATTTTTCTTGGTCTGGCAATTCTGCTGAAATTACTGAATCCACTCTCTCTGCAGTGTTCAACTTATCTTTTTCCTGCAGTATTAAAAGTATGTGAGCATGTGGCAATCCTCTTTTTTGAAATTCAATGGTGTAAACAAAAGCCAAACATTGTCCAAATAAGTGTGCTTTAGTGATATCATGTATTAATGAATTGAGTTTGATTTTGAATACTCTTGCCACTAAATCTGGTCGGTCAGAAGTAGTTTGTCCCAGATTAAAATTTTCCTTGATCTCTGGCCATTGTGGATTACACGTGAATGTAATAAATAAATCTGGTTTTCCAAATTTTGTAACAATAGCCATGGCATCATTATACCTTTCTCGCATATTGCGAGGAGATCCTTGGAAAGTGGATCCTTGGAAAGTGAATTGCTCTTCCAGCTGGAATGTCTATGTTGGAAGCTAAATCTGCCACATAATCCATTAATCCACAATACTGTTCTACTCGTAATTTATTTTGTTGAAATTTAATGAAATTTAGATTATTGGCTTCAACTTGTAGATATGAATCAATAATCCATTGTTGAGTGAGTTTGCCTCCATGTAAAATTGGATTAAAACAATCTCGGATAGCAGTTTGTGCCACTTTATATTCCAGCATGGAAATATTAGATCTAATACGAAGTTTAGTATTGGGATAACTTTCCAATTGTAATTTTGGTTCCCATCCAGGTTCCTCATTTGGAAAGAAAATGGGATATGTCATTGGATCTAAATTACAGCTTAATATATTGATGTTGATAAATGGTTGTTCTTCATTGCGTGGATATATTCTAATATCCCGCTGAAAAGGTGGTTCACCATCTTCATTTTTAAACACCATGGCAACCTCATTTACTATAGGTAAATTATATCTTCTTTGATCAGTGTTGCGATCTCTTTTTAACACCATATTTAATCTTGGTGTAGGCAATTGATGTATTTCAGCATGTTCCTGTTGTTCTTTTTCAAGCTGTGCTAATTGTTTGTATGCTTGACTATATGTTTTTTTTGCATAATTTTATCCAGCTGTTCAAAGACTATGCGCAAACACTGTTTATTTTCTGGAAGTGTCATTCTTTGTTCCCCAGCTTCCATTGTATCTAAGACATATAACTGTGCAAATTTCCTTTGCTCTCCTTCTTGTGGGTGTAAATGTGAAGTTCGGTGGTAAATTTGACCTTGAACTCTAAAACAGTAACGACCATGTCCTGGTACATTTTCTGCTAATGTTGCACCCATTGAAGCAAATTAAATTGCACTGTTATAAGACCTTATGTTTTGTTTGAAATTATTATAATTTGGAAATGTTGGATCGCTCATAATGCATTCTAAATAATATGGAAATGGGTTTCTTAGTGGAAGTTTCACCTTTCCTTTCTGACAGCAACTAATGAATTTTCCATCAGTAGGTCTTTCCTTTATAAAATGATAGGCCCCACAAAACTGACAAACCACATTAAGTAACCCACAATAATGAGTATCTACTTGTACTGCAGTAGTAAACACATTGTCATGCATTTCTTCACCATAGATATCAGACCCACTTTCTATATGTACATTGGTGTCATGTGTGTCTACATTTAAGTCATTCTGCAAAATAGAATCGTTCGACAATGGTTCACAGAGATGTTTTTGTTTACTTTTACGTTTCTTGGAAGCCCCAACACACTTGCGGCTTTCTTTCTCATCTTTCTTTTATTTAAAAGTCTCTGTCGATCTTCTTCTCGCAAGCGTTGTGAAGTTTCCGGTGTCTGAGCATCTCTCCACCTTTGCTTCCTTTCCCTTGCCAATCTTCTTTTGCGTTCAATTTTGTCTTCTCCATTATCCGCCATTTTAATCTGTAATTGTAAATAGAGATATAATTATTGTTTGTTCTTTGTTTTGTATACATATTTTTTTTTACTTTTTGTACTGTTACATTAAAGTTGATGAATAAACTAATCAAGCATTTTAAAATGTTGTACTTTTTTAGAATGAAATAATTGAAATAATTTCTTTAAGTATTTTATTGACATATATTAAATAGGAAATAGCTGCACATATATATATATTTATATTATTAATCCTTCAATTCCATTTTATTCTTGATTGAATTCACTGCATACATTCAATTTCTTTTTTTCGCAAGTGTTGTAAGCGTCTTATTTTTTTGAAATATTATTATTAATTAGTATTTTCTTTTCAACTTTACATAAGTGCATGTTAAAAATTGTTGCAAAGTTATGACTAAATATTATACGGTAATGACTCAATAAGTACTCTCCATTTTCACAAAATATAATATAGCCTTTTTGTATGCATCACTACAAAATTAAATGTTATACCTGTGAAGATGATCTTGATGTTGTTCAAAGGCTGCAAACGTCACGCTGTGTGTTGATTCCCTTGCAGATCCAAAGAAACTGTTAAATCAAATTGAGAATATTTTTAATATTTCGCTTCATCCATATCATTAAATGAACATCAGCAGACATATATTTGGATAGATTAAAAACCTAAAAGCATATTCTTTAATATCTTGCTGTAGTAATATAATTCAATTTTGTACCTGTCAAAATTATATTTATGATGTTCAATGGGTCCAAACGTCACTGTCTCTGTTCATTCAGCTACAGTTCACTGCAATTATGCAAAATTGTAAAATTAATGTATAATATGTTGCTTCATCTGCATCAATCAATGAGGCTGAACATAGATATTTTTGCATAGATTAAAAACATGAAATAAATATGTCAATCAATCAGCATGAACACACATATGTTACCATAGATTAAAAACATGCGATCAATATTCCTGTTAGTCTTTAAATATGACTCAATTAATGTGTATTAATCTTAAATTAATGTCTGACTAAATATAACGTCAAGACGTAAGCATTAGTCTATTCCCTTTTTTTTTTGTTTTAGGGGTATTTTAAAATGAGTATGTTACAACTGAATTATTAAAATAATGTACATTACTAATGAAATATGAATCAATTAATTTTCATTAATATTAAAGTAATGTCTGACTAAATCTAACGTCAAGATGTAAGCATGAGTATATTGCCTTTTTTTTGGGGGGGGGTTATTTTATACTAAATATATAAGAACTGAATTATTAAAATAATGTACATTAATAATTAATTAATCAATGTGTTCCTTTTTTTATGCACATTCTTAAACGTTAACCTTTTTTGATATTAATGAATAGTAATGATTAATTAATTAATTAATTAAATAAAGTACATTATGAATGTTATTTACAATTCTTTCACACAGGTAATCATGATATATAACAAATTAATTATTAAATTAATGTACATTAATAATTAATGAATCAATGTGTTGCTTTTTTATTCACATTCTTAAACATTAACTAATTTTGATATTAATGATTAATTAATTAATGTACATTATGAATGTTATTGACAATTGTTTCACACAGGTAAGCACGATATTATTTTTCTATTAATTAAATTTACAATTTTTTTATTTATTTATTTATTAAGTAAGTAATAATTGAATAATTAATGATTATTAATGATATTTACCTGTTTTAATGTAATATTGCTGAAGCAGTATCCTGAAGAGCTAACAATCTCTTGAGATTTTCCGGCATCAGAAAATGTCCAGTCAGACTGTCATCACCTGAGGAGAAAGTGTCAGTTATGTGTCAAGTGTGCCCTATATATAGGCTTTATGCGCGAGACAAATGCATTGTTTTATGCTGGAAATCCGCTGTTCCGCGAGACAAATGCGTTGTTTTAGGCAGGAAATCCGATGTGCCGCGAGACAAAGGCGGGAAGTCTGTGTTAATGCGTAAATGTGTAATTGCGTTTCGTAAAATGTACTCGCTACTGACATTTTTACTCATTGTGCGATTATCGCGCATCCTTTGTCTCGTTGTTTTTCGAGCACATACGTCTGTGGCTGTGTTTTACGCAGTTCGTAGTAGTATAGCCTCGTTTTCATTTTTTTTCGGTGGCCATTTTTTTCTTGCTTAGCCGATTTTCGATCTTTATAAATCGTCTAAATCGATGTAAATTGGAGTTCCACCTCACTCCCAGACGTCCTGCCTGGTTCCCCATGCTGTAAGTGACCTTTTTGTTATTTTTTGGTGTGTATTTAGTGTTTTTTAATTGTTTTGGTTCCGCCGCTTATCTCGTAATTTTTTTCATGTCGTATTTTTTTGTAAGTCCCGCGTCTTGTGTAAAAAAGTGCTACGGACCTGCGGCGCTCATTGCCAAAGTGCTACGATTTATTCCTATGTTGCAATAAATATGTAAGTGCACATACACAGAAATAAAGGGACATAGGATTATTATTTTAGACAGAAAAAAAACAGAGCTTCTAACCACTTCTTATTAAAAATAAAGTACATAAAAGTAAAGAGATACATAGGTATATTATATAGTGAAACCTTCCATGTCCCTTTAAGGTACGTTTAGGGCCATATTAAATTACGGCCTTGTAAGTCTAATGTGTAGCACGTAAGGGCTGTGTGCTAGAAATTTGGCTGTTTTATGTCACTATTAAATTAGAATGGCCTGCGAGCTACGAGCGAGAGACGATATTTCGCAAACCAGTTCTTGGCTGACGGGTTGCATGTTCGAACGCAAACAATTAAGCAAGCACGTAGTTACGGGTTCAGAAGGGGCCAATGGAAAAAAGATTGATAGCGTTACGTCGCTGAAAAAGGAAGGGTAGATTACGAAGTCCTACGTACGTCAATTACAGTTTGCGATCGATGTAACACAAAATATAAACATGAAATTAAGTATTTTTTGGCCTGATTTGCAGGCTTGAGAATGTTGTCCTATTAAATCACTTCCCTTATAATAAATGCACAGTAGAGTGTTGTTATTTGCATTACAAGTGCTACGTATTGTACTTTACCTTCCTTCCTCTTGAGCACATGTTGGCTTTTGGGCTCTATTTGTGTGTTATGTGCTTGCTCGTGAGTGACCACATTGCAATTTAATAGCTGAATTGAACAAGTAGCAGTTATGGGCTCGTTGGATCAAAGGATTTACGTGTGCGAAGTTCATTGTTGCTCAGCACGTAGCCTATTCTCAGCCGCCCTGCGTGTTAACACGCAAAGCCCGCTGCGAGCAACGTTACAGGCCTAATTTAATACCTGAAACACATAAATATGGTGTTACGATCTAAGTTTTAAAACATAGCCCCAATTTAATGATGCTGTTAGTTGGTAGGTTTCCAGTTATGAAAATTAGGCTAAAATATTTTTATGCATTAGGATCACATGATGCGGGGGCGTGACCAGAAGTGTAAGGACTAGCCGCGAGACACGGAAATAGACCGAGGGGGTTAGAGGACGTTTTTTCTTCCCAGTTAATTCATGTATCCGGCTTACTGAGCGGCCCGGTTTGGACAACTGTGGCCCAGTCATCGGAGTGTACCCCCCAAATGACGTGCACGAAGTGTGGAAAAGGAGTATGTGGTTAAGGAGGGACTGACCACATTGTGGAAGGCTCCAATGGTCGGAAGTTGATCCCCCTGATTCGACACAACTGGGGGAACACCAGGGAGCGTGTACCGAAGCGCAAGGTACGGGAACAACGTCTGCACCTTGAATACCTACGAATAGCCACAGCAGCAGACATGGTTCCTACAAGTGGCAAGCAGGTTCATTTCACAGCGCACCAACAATACTGCAGAGGCAACAGGTGACACAGATAAGTGGACTAAATCCTGAAACAGTGGAAACACACAACTGAAAGTAACAACTCAGATAAGTACAAACTTAACCTCATTAACCATCACCAATTATAAGTTGGTTACTATTGGAGGAATTCCTGATGTTGATTTTGTTTTTCTTTGTTTGTTGTCTGTGTCTCGTGCAAAACTGCAGCAATATATAGATATGTCTCTTATTCAAAACTCTAAGGACTAACAGACTAACAAACTGATACTCTCTCCTTTAAATAAGGATATGCTGGTAGTTGATCTTCTTTTTTCCTTTGGTGGATAATTTGTAAGCTCAACATTATCAATATATCGATATAAGAAGACAAGATTAAATCTTAGTTTGGTATTGGTGTGAGTTTTGCATTGGTGTGATCTGCTGCAGTGGCCTGCGGCAAAATAATTGATGTGGATAAATCTGTAACAGTGTGTGAGCTGATAAGGGACTTTATGCTTCAGTGAGTACTGATACATTCTGTTTGTGGTCTTCCCCACTACTTTGGATGAAGATTAATTTGGGTTTTTGTTCTCCACTAATACCCACCAATAAGTAGTTGATTTTTTTCCCTGCTGTTTGTGAAAGGGATTTAGAACTTGGAATTCAACACTGACAGCTTACACATTCCCCCTATTGGCTGCACTCCAGAAAATAAATATAATTTCAATCAAACGAAAAGTAAACATGACTACAGTCTCAAGGGACTTAAGGGACTTCAACATTGTGATGTTTGCTGGGGTGCCATTAGGAAGAGTGGTTGGTTTGGCCCAAATGAACTGAAGGGAGTGCAAAGTGAGTAAACTATTAATATCATACTTCGCACTTAAGAGAAGTGGAAACTGCACAACTTCAGTATTGAAGGAAAGAGACTGCCATAAGTGGAAACTGCACAACTTCAGTATTGAAGGAAAGAGAAAGATTAACAATTGTGAGCTGATGCTCTTCATTGCACGGCATTAATCAACTTTAATTCTATATTAAAAACCATCAGAGTCCTATTGTCCCTTTTTATTTATTTTTGTTGGAGGGAAGCATAAGGCCTATTAAAATGTCACTGAAATCTAGAACAAAAGGGAAAAAAATCCACACATAAAAGTTTTATTTTTTTTCTGCCAAATAATAATAAAAGCAAAGACTTAGATCAGGACACTTCACTAATGGATACTATTCATATAGATAAATCTTCAAACTTAAATTCAACTATTTTATCTGAAAGCTCAACGGCAGATGAAGCTGTAAAAGTGGTTGCAGATCAACTTTCTCCTTCTAAAATGAAGTCTTACAAGAATTTCAAACTAATTTCATGCTGCACATTAAAAATCAAATTATTGGAAATTCTAAAGTCATTTAAGAAAATAGTGATAAATAGTACTATAATGAGAACAACAGACAAAATTTAGAAATTAAGTTTGATAAAGTAGTAACTGACCACAACACATTGCTAGCACATTCAAAAGACTTGGAAGAAAACATTGAAATCTTGAATACCAAAATGGCAGGGTTGGAGGATAAGTCTAGATGTCTAGATGTAATAACCTGAGGATAAAAGGTATCCCAGAACATATAGGTAATAACAATTTGAAGTCGTTCCTGATGAACTTAATAAACTGGACGCTGCTCATAGGATTCCAAAACCAGTATATTAGAATTAGGAAAATAGCTCAAGGGGAAGAACTTCTCTATAATTGGGACATTGTTGCGGAACCAAGAATAGAGACTGTTAGATCATTGGCCTTGTCTTCTATTGAGTGGAAACAAAAATAGAGCTTTTTTTTTTTTTGGTGACTGTGGTAACTTGTCTTCCTTGCATGGTAATTCAGGACCTCCTTAAACAGGTCTAGGTAGGAGGGCTAAGAGTCTTTGCTTCCCTCCCACAATTGCTGGAGGAAGTGATGCATGGACAGGATGTGATGTAAATCACATCATCTCAACTAAGGGTATATCCAGGCAGGAAACTTTCTTCCTTGGATGTGATGGTGATGGCCTAACCGTGGGTGAGATCAAGCATGTGGGGAAGGGGATTACTATATAGGTAGATAGATTTAAAAAGGGTTGTTGCTCCGTGGGTCTGGGCTGTATGTTTGTGATACATTTATAGTATTGTGTTGTTGCCTTTTAATAAATACCTTTTAATGTAGACAAACCTTGTGTAAAATATATATATATATATATATTAATTTGGTGATACACCACAGTGACAAGGCAATATGATATGATATGATGTAAGTTCTTTTTTCCTCTTGTCTTTGTTCCTCTTCTTTTTCTAATTTAGCAGTGAATATTAAGCAATATATACACAGGTTATTTGCAGGATTGTTAAATGAACTCAAGTGGGAGGTTGGATGAAGAAAGAAAAAAAAGAAATGCAATAAGTAATTTTAAATCACACTTTGTCAAGTTACATAGAGTATAGCACTGTATTAATAACCATTTAGATTATCACTAGAATACTGAACAGAAATTATATGGCTCTATATTGTACTAAGTTACACAGAGAACTTATTGTAAATATAAATCACTGCAATAGGGTCAATTTGAAGAGTTTGATATAATAGTTTGATATAATAAAAATAATAAACAAATAATTAGATGAAATTACAACTGTCACTTAGAATAGTATATTTACAAACACATTGAAATTAGGTAATTTATCAAATACTTTGATTAATTCTAGATTAATAAATAGAGGTTTTTGAGAGGGAAAAATAGAAGTACATTGGAAAAGTCAAAATTGTTTCACACGTTTATTGTTGGTATTTTTCATGAAAGGATATTTTAGAAATTGTTTAAATAACAGGTACTTGTTGATATTAATTCTATATAGCAAAACTTATAAAGCATGAAAACCCTATCGGGGAAGAGCACGAGATCTTAGGTAATGACCACTAACTCCTTCAAACATGGTCTAGCACTTTTTTACATTGGCATATAGCCCTGTAAATTTTTCTTCTTTCTTTCTTGTGTTTGTGTCTAATTTTACGTTAACTATTCTACTGTATTCCTAGTATTGTTAAGTATGTTTGTTAAAGTGAGTGATAGCTTGAGTGAGTGCAGTGGTCTTAAGGGGGATTTTGATGGTGCTTTTCTTCCTTTTGTTATAAAGGACATAAGGTTGGAACTACTTATATTGGCACCCTCAAGGGAAACAATGAGAATTTCACAATTTAAATGCAGATACAATTTTAAAGTTTAAATGTTAAGGGGCTAAACTCCCTGAATAAAAGACAATCGATATTAAGGTTACTAAAACAGGAAAAAGCTAATATTATTTTACTTCAAGAAACTCATTGGGACAGAGACAAATTACCATCCTTTGATCAAAAATCTTACTTCCATAGATACAATTCTGTTTAAAAAAATGCTAGAGGGGTCTCTATTTTGTTTGACAACCGATTGAAAATAAAAGAACTAGTTGAAGTAGACCCCAAATGTCAGTTTGTGTTTTGGGTGGGAGAGGTAAATGATCAGAAATTATCAATATTAAATGTTTACTGTTCCAATGAAAACAAACTTTCATTTATTAAAAAATGCTTGAAGAAAATGAAAAAATATTGCTTAGGGATTAAAGTAACGGCAGGGGACTTCAATCTAGTTACGAATCCAGCTATAGATAGGAAATCAGAGAAAATAATTAAAAACATTGGTAGGGTGCAGGACTCCGCCCAGCGACTTACAAAAATTATCAATGAGATGCGAATGTTAGATGTCTGGAGAGTCATGAACCCATATCAAAGTGATTATTCTTACTTTTCTAGAGTTCATAATACCTATGTTCCTATTGGATAAAGCAAGTATGAACAAGGTTACTAATTTGGGAATTGGCACTACCATTATTTCGGACCATGCTCTCATATCATTAACTATTAGTTTAGATCATGAGGTCCAACATAGACCCCCTTGGAGATTAGGAGGCTATTAGCCAATAAAATTAAAAAAAAATACATTTCGGATAGGAACCGATTACTTCATAAGTGAAAGTAAAGAAAAATGTAAGACAAAGGAAATTGTATTGGCATTTGCCTCATATTATGATAAATTGTACAATCTTTCGAGGTTTATAGTTCCTTCATTAGAAATAATTGAGGATTTTTTGAAAAGCTTTAAATTACCTTCTATATCTGAATCTGAATTATCTGAATTAAACAGACCTATTTCAATTAAGGAAATTATGGATGTAATAGGTAATCTAAAAAATTACACTACTCCAGGCCCGGATGGTTACACACATTTTTTTAATAAAGTTTTAAGTCCAATTCTGAGACCTCTTTTAAGAGACACGTTTACAGTGGATATAAAAAGTCTACACACCCCTGTTAAAATGTCAGGTTTTCGTGCTGTAATAAAATGAGACAAAGATAAATCATTTCAGAACTTTTTCCACCTTTAATGGTGACCTATAAGCTGTACAACTCAATTGAAAAACAGACTGAAATCTTTTAGGTGAAAAAAAATAAATACAAAATAATGTGGTTGCATAAGTCTGCACACCCTCTTATAACTGGGGATGTAGCTGTGTTCAGAATTAAGCAATCACATTCCAAATCGTGTTAAATAGGAGTAGGCATACACCTGCCATCATTTAAAGTGCCTCTGATTAACCCCAAATAAAGTTCAGCTGCTCTAGTTGGTCTTTCCTGAAATTGTCTTAGCTTCCAAAGCATCAGAGGGATCTCATTGTTAAAAGGTATCAGTCAGGAGAAGGGTACAAAAGAATTTCCAAGGCATTAGATATACCAGGAACACAGTGAAGACTGTTCTGTAAAGAGTCATCATCAAGTGGAGAAAATATGGCACAACAGTGACATTACCAAGAACTGGAACTCCCTCCAAAATTGATGAAAAGACGAGAAGAAAACTGGTCTGGGAGGCTACCAAGAGGCCTACAGCAACATTAAAGGAGCTGCAGGAATATCTGGCAAGTACTGGCTGTGTGGTACATGTGACAACAATCTCCTGTATTCTTCATATGTCTGGGCTATGGAGTAGAGTGACAAGATGAAAGCCTTTTCTTACGAAGAAAAACATCCAAGCCAGGCTACATTTTGCAAAAACACATCTGAAGTCTGCCAAAAGCATGTGGGAAAAGGTGTTATGGTCTGATGAAACCATGGTTGAACTTTTTGGCCATAATTCCAAAAGATATGTTTGGCGCAAAAACAACACTGCACATCCCCAAAAGAACACCATACGCACAGTGAAGCATGGTGGTGGCAGCATTTGGGGCTGTTTTTCTTCAGCTGGAACTGGGGCCTTAGTTAAGATAGAGGGAATTATGAACAGTTCCAAATACCAGTCAATATTGGCACAAAACCTTCAGGCTTCTGCTAGAAAGCTGAACATGAAGAGGAACTTCATCTTTCAGCATGACAACGACCCAAAGCATACATCCAAATCAACAAAGAAATGGCTTCAACAGAAGAAGATTAAAGTTTTGGAATGGCTCAGCCAGAGCCCAGACCTGAATCCAATTGAAAGTCTGTGGGATGATCTGAAGAGGGCTGTGCACAGGAGATGCCCTCGCAATCTGACAGATTTGGAGTGTTTTTGCAAAGAAGAGTGGGCAAATCTTGCCAAGTCAAAATGTGCCATGCTGATAGACTCATACCCAAAAAGGTGCTTCAACAAAGTATTAGTTTAAGGGTGTGCATACTTATGCAACCATATTATTTCATTTTTATATTTTTTCTTACCTCTACCTAAAAGATTTCAGTTTGTTTTTCAATTGAGTTGTACAGTTTATAGGTCACATTAAAGGTCGAAATCTTTCTGAAATGATTTATCTTTGTCTCATTTTTTTACAGCACAGAAACCTGACATTTTAACAGGGGTGTGTAGACTTTTTATATCCAGTGTAATGAGTTTAAAGAGTTGGGCAATATTCCAGAGGAGATGCAGAAAGCAAATATAATTGCTATTCCAAAAAATAAACAAGACACTCCTTTGTGCAGTGGTTATAGGCTGATCTCACTAATAAACAGGGATTTGAAGTTATGCTGGATGCCAAAATATTATCTAACAGAATGAAAAAGGTTTAGAAGTCTTTGGTCTCAATTGACCAGTCAGGTTTTGTTCCTAGTAGAAATGGAACAGACAATATCAGAATGTTGATTGACCTTGTATCGTACTCCAAGCACTCTGGTTCCCCAACTCTGTTCCTGTCAATTGACGCAGAAAAAGCATTTGACAGGATAGGGTGGGGTTATATGAGGGCCACGTTGAATGTAATGGGCTTCAGAGAGTTTGATTCCTATGCAATTAGTGGGTTATAGTCAAACCCAACAGCGTCGGTAACTGGGTTTGGAACAAGATCACAGGAGTTTACGAGGTTCAAATTTATTTTTTTGGGTAGAATTACCAGTGTCAAAATGACAATTCTCCCTATAATTACCTATATTACTAGATGTTTACCTTACCTAAATATTGGTTGTCTAAATTCCAAAGTCTCATAGACAAATTTTTTCACTCAAGGAAACATATTCGATTGAAAAGACTAAGCATGTGTAGAAGATTCATTAAGGGAGGCAAAGCCTACCCACTTATTAATCTGTATCAGAATGCTACATTACTTTTCCACCTATTGAAATGGTTGGAGCCTTGAGATAAATATCCTTGGCATTCAATGGAAGAAAATGTTGTATTAAATGGAGATTTAAAAGCCTTGATTTTTATGAGGGATTACCCACTAACATATATTAAAAAAGAAGCAGTTATAGTGAGAGCAATGGTTAAGGCCTGGAGAAGAATCAACAAAAATTAAAAAATGTGTCCATATTTATGCACATTGACTCCCATAAAAACAATAGCACATTTTTTTTTTTTTTTGGTTATATTTCCATAAAGTTTTTATTGACACATTCACAAGACAAGCACATTTGTAAACAAGGAGTGACACGCAGGTCCTCCACGCTCAATGATGTTCATCATATACAGTTATGCTAGCCCTTGATAAAATAGATATGTTATTTCCGTGTGTCAACTTCCACCGTTTTCCTTTTTCTATTATTAAGACAGTCTATGAATGCAACCAATAACAGGTTAGGTAAATTACCCGTGATTAAATGCTCTAAATATGTCCAGCATGTGCTAGGTTTCCTGCTTTGGTCACTTGTTTTATATAGTAAAATAACTTTAAATAACAAAAATAAAACATAACTTATCACAACTTAACGTGTAAATTACGCTTTACAGATTTTGCTTGCTACCTTTCTTACCTTCCACGTCCGCAGCGACCTCACAAGAGGTACCATGGAGAGCACTGCCCCGGACCACACCAGCACGTATCTGCCTCCCCCTCCTGAACAGCGCTCTACCGTCAGTGTATCTGGAATGAATGTTCTGTTCCGCTCCAGTCACCCCATATTTCTTTATAAACAACCACCGTGTCTTTTAATGTTGCCGTCATATGTTCATATGTCATAATAAAGTTAATTTTGTTGATAACTGAGTGGACATCGAGTGTATTCTTCCGCCAATTACCCGCCAGACTACTTTTAGCCGCCAACATGACAAATTGAAGCCACTTATTTTGATGTATACGGAAGTTTTGTACTGGAAACCCTAGGAAACATGTTCCCATATTGGGTTGTATTTTTGTTTTTAGTGTGTTAGAGGCAAGTTCGGCCACCTTGTGCCACATTGATTGAGCAATTGGGCAGTCCCACCAGATATGGCGGAAGGATCCTCCTGTGATACAGCCTCTACAACACTCAGGAGAGATTTTAGGGTCCATTTTGTGTAACCTATCTGGTGTGTAATAAGTTCTAAATAGAACTTTGACTGATGTTTCCATATGACTAAAGTACCTGGAGCCTTTTGTCAGTTCCAGGTTAATTTTAGACCATTTACTCATGTCCCATTCTTCTCCCATATCCTGTTCCCATTGTTTAATATGCTTAGGTTTGCTGGCTATGTCATTGGAGTTGGATATTGCGTACAGTTCTCCCAGTATTCCCCTAGTTAGTGGGGCTTTATTACATATTAGTGTGAACCAAGTTGAACTGGGCGGGCCCCATCTACGAAGTTTAATGGCAATATTATGGCGAATTTTATTGTAGTGAAAGTACTCCCTGGGCGGAAGACTGTAAGTTTCTATAAAACTCTTATTATTTAGTGCTGCACCAACTCTAACCCAGCTCTCAAACCTATCTAGCTTTCTTGAGATCCACCAATCTTTGGAGAGCGCACCCATCTCATCAAGGGTGCTTGGGGAAGGGAGTGTTGTGGTTAACGAGGAGATATTGGGACTTAGCTGTCTATTAATGTTAGCTCTTTCCCATTCCTTCAGAGTCAGAGCTATCATCGGATTGTTTCGAGCCAGCTTTGGGGGCAACGGGGAAGAAGGATCCCATATAAGAGTATCCCATCTGAATGGTGTAATTTGGTAATTTTCAACAAACACCCAAAGTGGCTGGTGCTCTGCCGAATGCGCCTGGGGTAAGAAAGAAATCTGGGCTGCCCTAAAGTATTTTAGGAGGTCGGGAAAACCCAAGCCTCCAGAGGATCTCTTCCTTGTCATAATTGATTTCCTTATTCTAGGGTGCTTGTAGTTCCATATAAATCTGAATATTGCATTTTGGAAGTTAATCAAGTCGCTGTTGTTTACCTGAATAGGCAGAGTCCTGAAAAAGTACAGGATCCTGGGGAGAATATTCATTTGTATTGCATTTATCCTCCCTGACAATGAGAGATGATATTTATTCCATTTCGACAGGTCCTGATTCAGGGTCTTGTACAACGGGATATAGTTTGACTGATATAGGCCATTGATCTCCGGAGTGATTTTTATACTTAAATAATTGATGTAATTTTCTGGCCAAGCAAAGGGGTGCTGAGATTTGAGAGTATCCCTTAAGGCCTGGGGCGCCTGTGCCAAGATCGCTTCCGTCTTATCTATGTTAATTTTGAGCCCCGAGATGAACCCGAAGGACTCCATCAGGGACATCAAGGCTAGTACTGACTGAAGTGGGTTTGTAAGTGTGCACAGGATGTCATCGGCAAAGAGGCAACATTTAAACTGATGTAGGCCTACATTTATTACTGTTATTGAGGCGCTATTCCTGATAGCTTGAGCCAATGGCTCAATGGCTAGCGCGAACAGGAGGGGGGAAAGGGGGCAGCCCTGTCTTGTGCCTCTTTTAATATTGATGAATGTTTGGTCAGCCCCTGGAATGCTGATGTTCGCAGATGGATTATTGTAAAAAGACTTAATAACATTCACAAAATTACCCACCATCCCAAACTTCGACAGCGTGGCATGCAGGTATGGCCATTCTATGGAGTCAAAGGCTTTCTCCAGGTCTAGTCCTATTGTACATAAACGGGTATTATCTGTTTTAGCTAAGTGGAATACATTGAGAAGTCTTCTTATATTATCCCCCGCCTGTCTATAGGGAATAAAGCCCACTTGGTCCTTATGGATCAGCCTTGGCAGGAAATTTGCTAATCTGGTGGCCAATATTTTCCCAAGGATTTTCACAATTCCATTCAAAGGAGAAATGGACCTGAAGTTTTTAACTAGTAAAGGATCTCTTCCTGGTTTGGGGAGAAAGATAAGGCTCGCCTGATTGAGTTCGGGGGGCATGGTCTTCCCCTCCATAATATCCCTAAAGAGCTTTTTCAACTTTGGGGCAAGTTGTTTATCAAATGTGGCATAGTAATTGTTTGTAAAGCCGTCTGGGCCCGGAGCTTTACCTTTTTTCAGAGTCTTGATTGTTCTGCTTATCTCCTCTAGCGAGACTTCAGCATTCAACATAATAAAAATCCTCCTCAGTGGCTGAAGGGAGGTCATAGGCATTCAGAAATTTGTGAATTTTATAGTTATTGGCCGCCAATTTAGATGAGTAAATGTCTTGGTAATACTTTCTAAATGTTTCTTTGATCTCGTCTTGTTTCATAGTAATTACCCCCCTCGCATCCCTAATCTGGTGAATGTGCGCAGAGTTATTCCTAAAATTTAGTTTCCTGGCCAGCATTGGAGAGGGCTTGTTAATTTGGCAGTAAAATTTATGGTTCGTTTTTCTAATGGCCTTCTCGGTTCTTTCTGCCAATACTGTGTCTAATTCTGATCTGGTTCGATTTATTACGTTCTGTGTTTCCCTGGTGAATTTATTCTGGTTTGACTTTTCTAACTTTTGTAATTTCTTAAAAAAATAATTTTCCTTGCTGAGTAGTTTCTTCCTATAAGCCGCTGACATTTTTATAATTATCCCCCTAATGTAGGCCTTATGGGCAACCCAGGACCATCCTATTTCCGTCTCTGGAATATTGTTGAGAACAAAGAAGGTGTTAATTTCCTATTCTATTTGGGCCTGTATCTCTGAGCTTGTGATCAACTTGTCGTTCAGACGCCAAGCTTGAATGTGGGGATTATTTTGGCTTAAACTTAATTTACACGAAATCACCGCATGGTCTGACCACCGGCAGGGTAGAATTTGGGCATCTGATGCGTTATTGAACAGTGATGAGTGGATCAACAAGGCATCAATCCTGGAGTACGTATTGTGGGTAGGGGAAAAGAATGTGTACTGTCTTTCAGAAGGATGGAACCCCCTCCAGGCGTCTATTAATTCCAATTCTTTAAGTAGGGTATAGATGATGTTAAGTTTTCTAGCATCTCTAGTGTACAAGGGTGTCCCTGACCTATCCAGGAATGGCTGAAGTACCAAGTTCAGGTCCCCACCCATGATAATTTTCCCTCTGTCCTCTTGCTTCAGGAGGTTCAATAGTTTGATTAGCGTGTTGTGCGGATTAACGGTGGGGGCATATAAATTTACCAGGGAGACCTTAAGATCCAGAACCGTTCCTGTAATTATAAGGAAGTTACCCTCCTTATCCTTTACGTGCTTTTCTAATTTGAAGGGGAGGTTCTTGTGAAGGAGAATGGCCATACCTGCTTTCTTGGTTTGCTGTGAACAAGTATAAAAATTGGGGTAATCCTTATGGAGAAATTTCGGCACTTTATCTATTGCAAAATGAGTCTCTTGTAAAAAAATTACTGAAGGCTTGATTCTTTTATAAAAGAGGAAGGCTTTACGCCTTTTAAACGGGCAGTTGAAGCCTTTTACATTATGTGTTATTATACTATGTGAGTGATCCGTCATGGCGGTCTGTTATCTAGGTGTGTTAAAGTCGCTTGAAAGTTACCCCACGCAGACCACTCTGCCTCAGCTCCCATTTCCCATTCTGGCCGGTCTGGGACATGCCCACCATATCTCGCTCCAGACGTGGACGACTCCAGGTATTCCTTAATCCGCCAGGCACTAGCGGGATAACATGCAAAAAAAAAAAAAAAATATCAGTACATTTTAGTACTCCCATAGGAAACCTACAATGACAGTGAATTCTCCCCTGGCTACTACTCGTAGGCATTCCGATAGGATTAAGGGAAGGTAACCTACCCCCCTTAATTAATCCTACAGGGAGAAAACTATCAATTAACATTAATCATAATAACATTAACCATATCTTGGGCTCTGAGCCCCCGCTTGTTATAGAACTTAGCTACCTAAGGTAGCCATCCTGAGTACTCTATAAAATGTGTGCAATAATAAGCAAGTTAGAGAGCAATAGGAAAACAGATAGAAAAACACTTCAACCCAATACCCACTTCTGGCTAAAGAGATTATATAAGAAAAAAGATTATATAAGAAAAAAGAAACCCTTCACGAGCTAACTGCTCCTCAGGTTAAGCCTGGCCTCCAGCCCCGGTATAATCCCGTTAAACAGATGCAAAAACAAAGATACAATACTGAGTTAGAGTCTGTAGTGTGCTCAATGTGCGAAAAATCTGGAGGACCAGGTTTTCCACTTGCAAGTCCCGAAGTGGAGTCCAAGCTCCCTGTAAAGTGCAGAGAGTCTTATGAAAAGAGAATGTGGACCTGGAAAAATGTTAGGATACAGGGTCCTCCGCCAAACCTTGCTCACGAAGCTTGACATCCCTCCCATGGTTGGAAGTGGACTTTGATCTTTGCGGCAGTGGATTCTCTGGAACCCTCCTGGTCTGCCTCGGTTCCGCCTGAAGGAAGGAGTTTTCCTCCTCAGAGTCCTCAGGCACGAGTCTCAGTCTGGTCAAAAGGCTTTGGCTTTCCTCAAACGATAGCACCCTGAAAGATTTTCCTTTATAGGTGAACAAAAGGGCGAATGGGAACCCCCATCTATACGCTATCTTGTAATGGGAGAGCACTCGTAGTGTGGGTCTCATCTCCCTTCTCTTCTGTAGGGTAGAGGGGGAAAGGTCCATATAAATTTGAATCTTGGTACCGTCTGGACCTAAGATTTCCCTTCTTAATCTTGTTTCTGCCAGAATTAAATCTCTAGCTTTTTGCTGGGCAAATCTGATGATGATGTCTCTGGGTACATTTTGGTCCCTAGAGGGTCCCAACGCTCTGTGAGCTCTTTCTATTGCCCAATTTGATTCCTCGACCGATGGAAGGATCATGCTTATAACATCCCTAGAGTACTGCAAAACGTCTGCTATTTTATTGGGGGCACCCCTTAATCTGATGTTATGTCTGCGGGATCTATTCTCCAGGTCCTCGACTTTGTCTTCCAGCATCTGGATCTTAGAAGCATTTTGCAGGATATCCTGCTTGTCAAGTGCTTGGGACTCTGCAATTTGGTCAGTGCTTTCCTCCAGACCCTGCAGCCTCTGGTTTAGGGATTTGATGTCCGACCGTAAGTCATCTACTGCGTGCTTGATTTCAGCTTGCAGGATCTGCTTGATTTTAGTCAGGGAGCCATCAGTTAATTCCATTTGAGCTGGTTGTGAGCTCTGCACTACTGCGTGGGCCGGCGAGTCCGGATGATCAGGGTTAGGACTCGGACTTGGGTTGCGGCTTGCGTCAGGTAGTTTGTAGAACTCCTGAATCCCCTTTCCAGTCTGTTTTTTTTGTACTTTGCTTGTACTGCGACTCGCCATCATTCAGTGGGGGTAATGATCCGAGTCCAAGAACCTGGTCCGGTCTGTTAGCTGGGTTTGAGGGTACTGGGTTGATACAATGCTGATGTAGTTAAGTACTCATGGATGGCTTAGTGGCTGCCAGCCTTATGCATACATAGGAGCTGCGGTCAGACTGTCCCAAGGGAGTGTTGATTTACTCTGGCCCATAGACATCCGGGGCAGTTGAAGCCTTTAAACGGGGAGTTGAAGCCTTTTAGTTAAATAGCTTGTCGTTCACTTTATGCCTCAGAGACCACTATTTCCTGCCCAAATGCAGTATAATGCGTGTTCCCCGGATATAGGCCCTTCATCTCACAATAGCACATTTTTGCAATATATTTTGGCCAGAATACTGGTTTAATAAAGGTGTGTGTAAATTTCATGATCTCCTCTTGGGTAATGAACTGCTCACATATGACCAGTTAAGAGAGAAATTTAAGTTACAAGCAAAATTTTGGTTCTCATATGAACAATTCAAAAGGACAGTGAAAACACAAAATGTATTATTTAATGCAGAATCTTGACTTATTCACTTTGAACTTCTTCTTGAAAAGCAAGATTTCACTCACTAAATTGTTTGATATTATTTGTGGTGAGCACGAGAAATGTAAAACAATAGGAATGGAAGCATGGGTAACTGTAATAGGCTCTGACATTCCACAGGTACAATGGGACAAATCACTAAATATCACTGCCAAGGTCATTAAAAACGCATCCCAGAGAGAACCTTTTTTTAAACTAATTAACACGTGGTACTATGTACCAATGAAAATCTACCAAATCTCTCACAGTAACAATGATAGATTATGTTGGAGGGGATGTGCAATGGATGGTTGAAATGCTTTGAATATATTTCTGTTATTCTAAAGAAGAATGTGTGTCCTACTCCGCAAGGCGGGTTGTTTCATATTTTTGAAGGTAGCTTTAGACTTGAAGAAACATTGTTTATGACTCAACTTTGCATGATTGTCAAATCCTTAAAAGCTTCCAAATGGAAGCAGAAATATTTACCATCTTGGAAGTAAATTCTCTGTAAATGGAACAATGCCGGGAGTTGGAGAGACATTCTATGTGGAATGGTACATGTAAGGATGGTTAAGGGAAGTGGGCAATCTGGGATTTTAGTAACCAAAATTGAGTTCCCTTGAGAGTAGAAAAATTTATGCTTTTACCATTTTCCCTTGTGTTATTTTTGTTTGTTTTTTTCCCCCTTTTTTCCGTTTTTTGAGGTGATAAGGATGTTTACTTTCTTTTAAACATTATATATCCACAATGGAGCACTTTGGTTGAATGTGGAATGTATGTGGTGTGCGAGGACGTATGTTAAAGTGAGGAACGTATAATTATAAAAACAAAACAAATAAACAACTATATTTTATCAGTTGAATAAAATCAGAATATTGTAACTCAATAGTTGTAAACATAAACATGCAAACAAATGTATACACATAAATATATAAATTAATTCATAATCTGCTTACTTCAACACCTATTATTATTATTATTATTATTATTATTATTACCATTTATACTTCTACTACTACTACTACTAATAATTTATATATATATATATAAAGCACCCACACCATATACAAGGGGGAAATATATTATATACAGAGGGTATCTTACACACAACAGTGCAACACACAAAAGAAGGTTACTGCTCCTGAGAGTTTACATTCTAAAGGAGATGATAAGGTAAGTGATATAGAAGGACCGAGAACATGAGTAACCAGTAATATATTGAAGAAGGTGTTTTTTTATGGTGAAGAGTGAAACAGCAGGTCAGTCGATGTGTCCAAGTTGTAGGTGTGGCGGCTATATGTGATTGGCGTTTTTGAAAAGGTGAGATTTTAAAGTTCTGAGCAGACTGAAGGATTCAGTACATGGTATGTTTGAAAATGAGAGCAGACATGGGGTGAGGTCATATTAAGGGTTTTATCTGACATAATTAATATTATGATTATTGTTCTGTAGGATATGGGGAGCCATAAGTGTTTGAGTCTATCACAGGCATTCATAACCACTCTTTTACTTTCTGTTTTTTTTTTTCTTTCTTTTCTCTATAACGCCTCTGTCTCTCCCTTGTAACTTACACATCTATCTGTCTCTACCTATAACTTATCTCTCTATCCTTGCAACTTTCAGTTCACATGGCAAGCAACAAAACAGCAAACATGTGAAACCAATCCAGAGGTGCTCTGAAGCTGCAGAAAGATTATGGAGGAAATCTCACACTTCAGTAAACTTTCTTCACTACAAGTTTATTCTACACTCCTATAACTATGCCCACAATCTTGTCAAACAGCGCTACTTCTCAGCATTAATATCCAGCTTGGCCTCCAACCCCAAACGTTGTTCACCATAATAAACAATAAGCAAAATTTAGGCGTGGCCAGGCGCAGCGCGAGCTCAGATGTGTACAGCCGGAGCTCCGCTGCTAATATTATTGCAAGAACTGCTGCTGCCCGACAGAGAGGCCCCAGAGAGCTCTAAAGGCTCCTAGGGGACCCCCCTCATCATCAGGAACACCCTGATACCCGAAAAACGGGGGTACACCAGGCCTCCAGCAGGCGAGGCCCAGGCGACGCCACAACCTCCTCAATCCTCCCCGGACAGCAACCGGAGGAGAGGACAACACCGGTGGAGGCTAGAGGACCCCCCCCACGGAGGTGAGGACAGGACCCCCGGAACCCCGCAATCAGCCCAGACGGGCCAGGTGGGGGTAGAAAACGCTGTGCCCTGGAGCGGGCGCCATCTTGTTTCCGGCAGCCTGCAGGGACCAGAGGCCCTTTAATGCTAAGTTTAACACAGTGCAACACAGTGCAACACTACAAGGGGGAGCTGCAGGGCCTGAGGGGAGGAGAGCCCACATCAGCACCCCAGTAGGGTGCCAGCTTTTGTATTTTTCCTGCAAATAGGTTAGGAGGTGGGGGATTGAGGTCCCAGATTATCACCTGCTGGTCAGACCTCCCAACTCAGGGGCCCCATACACCTCCTACTCATCCAATTCTAGAGTGAAGCCCAAAGGGCTTGGAGTCAAAGTCTGCCCACACATATGCTGACACAGTACAATAAGGGCATGAAACAAAAGCTAACAGACTGCAACAGTAAAGCTACATCCCACTGCCACCTGGTGGGCCTACAAAGTATTTACAGCTTTGTACAATATTGACAGAGAACTACAAGACCCTCCAGCTAACCACTCCCTGCACCCCTCATCATTCCCTGCTCCTCTCAGCTAACTCATAGGACAAGACTTTTTCCTCTACACGCTGTATTATCCGCCAAGTTCCTATCAGAATGCCTGAATAGCACTATAAGTGTACCTGAAGGCCCCGAGCCCAGTGACTTGATATGACCGGGCTGGAGACCTCTTGGACATGATCTTTACCTAACAGATGAACACCTAGTCTCTATATTTGAAGGCACCCGGCTTGCTGGTGTGATATGATTGGGACAGGGGCTTAGCGGATATGATCCCTACCTGTTAACAGAAAGAAAGACTATCCCTGTGCCTCCTGATTGTCAGCCTGGACAGTGTCCTCTCACATCTTCGTGCATCAGCGTTACCCGTTAAAAATAATATCTTCCTATCCGTCATGGGGAAGTCCAGCAAGAAAACCCAGCAGACTAGAGGAATTAAGGAGCATTTTCCAATGCAAGCCCCTCCACCTGCTCCATTTCCGCGGCCAGATCCTACTTCATCAGACAGCTCTGACATTGAGGACGCCCCGGTATGCCCCCACCTGTGGATTTGACAGAAGCGACAGTGGCAAAAATAGATGCTCTCTTGCAAGCCCACCTGTCCACGGCGGTCAGGGAAATTAAGCAGGAAATCCAGGACCTGGGTAAACGCACCAACCACCTGGAAAATCTAACAGATCAAATCATTGAGTCACAATCCTCTGATAGACAAGTGATTGACCAACACTCATTGCAAATTTCCACCCTTGAAGCCAAGCTAGAAGACCTGGAGAACCGCTCGAGACGATTCAATGTTCGCTTCCGCGGCATCCCTAAAGCGGTAACTAATCTTCTGCCATACCTGCACTCGACTGTTCAGTCTATCTTACCGACGCACCCAGAGTCAGCTTGGGAAATCGAAAGAGCTCATGGAGCCTTGGGTTGTCCCCCGAGCTCTGATCAACCGAAGGATGTGTTAGTCCTCTTTCTCCTCCAGAATGCAAGAGACCTTCTTCTACAGGAAGCCAGAATGTCCCCCTCTATTGAGGGTCCAGACGGCTCCTCTCTGCAGATCTATGCGGATCTAGCACCATCCACGCTCTGGAAACCTAAACTCATAAAGCCCGCAACTGCAATCCTCATTCATAACAAAATTAAATATAGATGGGGTTTCCCATTCAGCCTCTCCTTTCAAGTGGGTTCATCGGCTTCTACAGCTTTTTCAATTGAAGAATGCATGGCTTTCCTGGCTCAACTCCATCTAGCCCCAGATCCCGGATTGTCGGAACTATCAAACCCTCTGGATCCCAGCTTGGTGGAACCTACAAAGGTACCGCCTTCTCAACGTCCGATTACGCAATGGGTGACAGGCTCGAAACCTAAGCGACCTCGGAGGCCTTCCAGAATAGAGGTCACACCAAACGTTTCTACACTCTTTTCTAAACCCTTGCTGGACTTTCCTAGTAATCCGGTTTTGCGTTCCTCACCCATGAAAATCTGATTTTGGATTGCTCTCCCCGATACTCATCAATGACTACTTAAGACTCGCAATCCGGAGCCATTATTCTAGGCTTGCACTTCCCAGGAGGAGATGCTGAACTCCTTCACACTTACCAAGGCAACTTTGGAACTTTAGATTGCTTGGTTCTCTTACCCAAACCAGGCTGATCTTTTCCTGGACTAGGTTTAGTATGCCCCCTATATTTATTGCCCCTAGGAGCCGGACCCTTAACTGCATCCACTATATGCCTGAGAAAGGGCTCTAACCCCCCTCCCATTCCCCTATACAAGGCAACTTCAAGCCCGCTTAGATCTTCCCATATAATTCAGACCCGCAGTGGATTCACTAACCTCCCCAGGAAAGGCCCCTGTCCGAGTCTCCACTCACCCCTGCCCCCCCCCCCCCCACACTGGGCAGGCCTAGTAGACCGGGGCTTCCCAGCCCCCTCAATATAAATCCGATCTTAGACCCAAAAACCCTCCTACCCGGCACACACCTGGACCTATACTTTACCCCACCTCACTAGTAGGGACTCCAAGGTTGGGGAGATCCCCTCCTTGCCCTCGGCACTTCGTGTGCCTTAAATTATTTAGTGAGGATCTACTCTCACTATACTGTTGATGTTTTTTATATTGTTTGATAAAATTTTGATTTTTTGGATATTCTCTCAATGTTTTAAACTGTTCTTTTTGTCTCTTCTCCCCTGCATCCTGGGTTGTCTGGCTCCGGTCCCTCGCTCCTCCTGCGCCTCTGGTCCTCGGCCGCCATGCAACATCTTCCTGAGCATCTATGAATCCCACAGGTACAATGACTGACACGTCTTTCACCTTTCTCACTCACAATGTTAAAGGGTTTAACTCCCCATTCAAACGGCTTTAAGCGTTTATCTCATATAAATCACTTCGACCCTCAGTAATATTTATGCAGGAAACTCATTTTGCTAAAGGAGAAGCCCCCTCCTACCTACACAAATCATACCCCAACTTCATAACCTCAACTTGCCCCACTAAGAAAGCAGGTGTGGCTATACTACTCCATAAAAACTTCCCTTTCACCGTGGAGAGTAAAAAAATTGACCCAGAGGGCAACTACATTTTACTAACAGGTTCCCTTCTGAATACTAGGATCTCTCTTATAGCTCTGTACTCCCCCACTACCGCCCCCCATAATACTCTCATTAAACTCCTTGTTCATCTCAAATCAATAGATACAGGCAAAATCATTCTAGGGGGGGATATGCAAAAGTCTTAAATTTTATAATGAGTGGGAAGTGCCATAACAACTGCCGTAATTAGGTTGCGGCAAGGAAACATTAGAGATACATACAAAGTCACTTTTTTTTATTAAAAATATATTTCCATATAAAAAAGATGTGACAATTGTATTTATAGCTTTAACCAGTAAAAATGTGTTTATTTTGTTAAAATATGATATATTTATAGACAATGAGCCTGATTAAGTTGAGCAATCGTAAGTTACTGGAGCCCGTAACTGAGGCCGTAAGTTAAGTTGCTATTCAATTGGCGTATTTTTGCGGGCTCCAAATGGTTTACGTGTTATGGCCTTGAAAACCTTTCGGTTGTTAAATCCCGAACTTTCAGCCTCCTGATGCCTTTGATCTTTCCCGTCCACAAGAGTTCTGCTAAAATCGCAAAACGCTATTCCATTGCTACAATTCCCCAAGCCTGCAAATGTTTTCACCCCCGTAAACGGCAAATGTAAGAGAAAATCCTACGAGTACTAGAGAGGACTCGCAAGGGGGTTCAACCCCTGTCCGCAGCACTTTAAATTCAAATAAAAAATCAATACTGCACTGTAAGTGCCCGGGAAAGCGATGAAAGACATTAGAATTAATTGCACAACTGTCTCAAGCTCGTAAATCGACAATAAAAAAATCATATTTTTTTATGCGTCATTTCGGGGTTATATCGATCTAAGGAATCAATGAGTTAATAAATATCAGGCCATCCATATGGACTAGAACAGCATTGGCATTCACTTTTATTATTTTATATTTTGAGGGTTTTAAAGTCCCATCGCATATCGACCCCCTGAAACTAATTGATTGACATGTAACCACCATGTTTTACTGCTGTAATGATGGTGGCCTCATTTTCTATTGGCTGTTTCGAAAAGGGGTGGCTACGGCCTTGCTTAATTGATCATGTTCCTGCCCTGAACTTCTAAGCACGAGTGCATGGCTTACAACGTTTGGCGTTCGGCCCGTAACTTGCGGGCTTGTTTAATTGAATAACACTGGAATTGGAGACGAAGGGGAGCCCACACACACTCAGACATACGGCCTGTATCCCGCAAGATGCAGGCTTGCAATTGAATCAGGCTCAAAGTATCGGAGCATTTGTTCCTAGGCAACGTGTTTTTTTTTTACGTGTATTAACCCCTTGAGTACTGGGTTGTGTGTTACCCTGGATTTTGTATAATAAAACTGGCTTAATACTTAATTTGTTCCTAGGCAACGTGTTTTTTTTTTACGTGTATTAACCCCTTGAGTACTGGGTTGTGTGTTACCCTGGATTTTGTATAATAAAACTGGCTTAATACTAACATATCATATTTTTTAATTACACATATGTTGATATCGGATTAAGTGTCAAATAATGTTGACATTTCATTACTTTGTAGTGCTTTTTGTGCTATACTGTCAATTTATGGGGGGACTCAGAAAATGTTTGAAAACCATGGGTCTTTGGTACCCGTAAATATTTTTTCTGCTTTTTGCAGTTACAGCAGTGCCCTTATTTGCCAGTGGTCCATAAAATCTGATTAGGGTTTGGGTGTCAAAGTGTAAGGGAGTAACTCATAATTTATTTTTAAGTGCAAAAAAGAGATTTTCATTGCTAGTGACTATAGTTTAGGAAAAAAACATAAACATTTTTGGGGGCTAGGAGAGTGGCTATAGTTTAGGGAAAAAAACAAAAACTTATTTGTGGAGAAGCATAATTTTGTTCATGCTTCCTGTATGGTTCATATATGGTAAGCTAAATATATTTGATAAGTCTATAATAAGAAGCAAAAGCCTTTTAACGTCATGGCTGTGGTCACCATCTGATGAGATCTTGGAGCCCAGGAAAAAAAATAATATTTCACAGACTCCTCTTCATCCCCATTTATTTGCCAGGAATAGAGATTGCATTTTGCAATGATCTTCATCTTTTTAACACTGATCAGCAGGCCAGTCTCTACTTTCACCCTCATCCCCTTTAGTTCCTCCTGACTTTCAGCCAGCAGGGTGGTATTATTAATATTATTATTATTATTATCATTATTTATTTGTAAGAGTCAACATATTCTAAAGTGCTATATAGTATTATGTACAAGTCAAAAACTATATTAACAAATTGCAAAAGAATGTAGGGCCCTGTCTTTTATTTTCAATTTAAATATACATAGTTCTTGTTTCCAAAGCACCTTACAAGATTGAACACGAACAAATTTATAACCTAAAGGTGCATCTTCTTGGTCCACATACAGATTGCTCAGGTGGCAGATGAGATGATCTGGTACTCCCATTTCTTTAAGAACTTACCACATTTTGTTTTCATCCACATTGTCAAAGACTTTAAAATAGTCTACGAAGTAAAAGTTAATTATTTTCTGGAACTCTTTTGCTTTATTATCCAGCCGACATTGGCAGTTTGATCTCTTGTAACTTGGTGGAACCTGGCACATCTGGTAGTTCTTGGTTCATATATCGTTGGAACTGAGCGTGCAGGATCTTAAGCATTAACTTGCTGGCATGTGAAATGAGTGCAATCTAGTCTATTGGCCACTGTTAAGTTTTCAAAAATTGTTAGCATAATACAAGCAACACTTTCATAGCATCGTCATGTTGGATTTTGAATATTTCAGCTGGAATTCCATGTAGACTTATTTTCAACAATACTTCCTAGGGTCAGTTTCACCTTCCTCTCCAAGATGCCTGGCTCTAGCTTATTGGATAAACTATTGATGTTATCAATAGGTTTAGCTATATATTATTCCGTATGTGGTGTGTAGATATGGAAGTCAGTTGAATAGTACACAGATTATGCATAGAATGTATTCAGTTGAGATAAAAATATAGTAATTTCTTATTTTTTTTTAAAATCAAGTGATGCATCAAATCTTTTTGTTAGATTGGATTCTACTCACACCTAACATGTTTTCAGGATATTTAAAATGATGCTGGCTTTTGTTTCAAATCTTTTCTAACATCGTACAGAGTACAGACGAGCCTCATCAGGTGGGTGAGAGGGGTGAAAAGCTGCCAAAGCAAGGGGATATTGTTGTTGAGGCAATTCTATATATTTGGTGAAAGCTCCCTGATGATTAAGCGTACCTAGACACTGGCTGAAGCGAGGGGCAGAGTAGAGGAGGAAATTACTATTTAACCTTTTACGACCTAACAGTGGCCTATCTGCAATTTTTTTTTTCCTGCAATATAGCGATGAAGCTCCTTTTTTACTTATGAGGCAGATATCCCCATTTTGAAGTGGTGAGAGTTTAACATAGGAACCACAAGAAGAGCATAGACCTCCTTCACTGGGGGAATGAGCGACCAGCTTAGAGGTGATAAAGGAATTTGGGGGTGAGCGGTCTGCAGTAGCCAGAATTATCCTGGGGATATTGCCAGACGAGTCGCAGAAGTCATGGAGGGGTAAGCTAAAGCACATTCATTGACTTTATTATCAACAGAAAATACATTTATATGCTGTCTGCAGGATTGCTTGCCTATTATTATTTTTTTTCTAGGCCTATAAATGAGGCCTATATTAGGAAACCAATAATAGCTTAAAAAGACTGGTTGTTGCACATAAGATATCTGCTTGATTCTGAAGAATACTCTATATGGCCTTAAAGTGAAGCACTCAGACCTTTAAATGTGGATGACTGTCCCTACTGGTAACTTCATTAAGACTATCTTTAAAATGTTATCGTGGGAGGAAGAATTAAAGGACTTTAATTAGGTTAAGAAAATATACTGTACTATTGCAGTGGAAGTAGTCTATGAAATAAGCAGCAGAGACTCTCTGATATTATTATCTGTATGATAACTTTAAGATTTAAATTTGTTTAAAGTTTGATGTGTAAGCCACTGCGTTAACTGGCAGGGCTTGGAGAGGTAGATTTAGATAGGATAAATAATTCATGCCTGTTATCCATGAGCTAGAGATAATAGAAAAATAACAGATAAGGACAGTTAAAGGTCAAATTATTTAGTTTGCACTATAACCTTAGAACCATTCATGGGGAATTCTTTACCTAGATAGGGAAATAAATAGATTTTTTAGGAAGCCAAATTAGGCTGAAGTTAAGATAGCCAGAGATAATAAAATAAAACAACAATTCAGTTATTTTTGGGGGGCAATAGTGACGCTAATAGTGACGCTATTCAGAAAGAAATTAAATTCCCTATATATAATATCTGGAAAGAGCAGCTTTAAGAAAACATGAAAAAAGAGCAGGCTGCAGCTAAAGGAAAGGGGAAAGAGAAGGATAAAATAGCAAATATGAAATCTGAAAATATTTTTTCCCCCCAGAAAGATACAGGATAAAACTCAGGGACAAATACCTCACAGGTTCATAATGTGTCAGCTTTAGATTTATCAAATGCTTTTTTAGAACATAATGATTCTGAGACAATGGATATTCAAAAAACAACACCCTCTGAAGATCAAGAGCACATTCTAATCGTCTCAGCGATGAACATTTTGCTAAATGAGTTTAGATCTACACTAAGAGGTGAAATATCTCAAGTAGTTGTAAGAATAACATTGCTATAGCTACCCTAGATAACAGATTAGAGGAGATAGAAAACATAGTTGACATGCTTTGGGCAGAAAAGCTAAATTTGATAATGCAAATGAAAGCAATGAAAGAAAAAATTAATCTATTAAAACATAAAGCTGACTCATTAGAAGATTTTTCAAGGAGAAACAATCTCAGAATCCGGGAAATTCCGGAAAGTATAACTTCAAGCGAATTGAAAAATTATATGCTGAGCTTCTTGGAATATTTGGTTAAAGATAAAATGCCAGGACAAAATGTAATAGATAGAATTCATAGAATTCCATTATCACAGAACTATGTGAGAGATATAAGATTACATTATAAGATTACATTATTTTAAATGTAAAGAAGCCATACTGGAAGCTGCTAGAAGTAAAAGAGTATTTGAAGCTGCGTATAAAAATTGTCTATTTTTTTCCGACCTATATAGTACAACTTGAAACAAAAGGAGAGCCTTCAAAAATGTAAAGTTAATACTTAGAAAAGAAAAAAATCATACAATTGGGGATTTCCAGTTAAATTAATTGTCTTTAATAATAACCAAAAGAAAATTAGGAACATGCCTGAGGGAGAGGACACTTTGAAAGAATGGAACATAGAGTGTGAAGCTACTACTAGCAAGGATACTTTAGGTTCAGTACAATGTAAAAAAGTTTAGAAGCATAAAACTCTCAGGGGAGTTGGGCCATGAGTGTGGGGAGGGAGGGGGAGATTGAGAGACATGAAAATGTGGGATATAATTAATGAGAATGTAGAGATTGGGGGTCGCAGTTTATAGGAAATAAGTGATATAGATAACAAAGATAACCTATAGTTTATGGGGATTATGATTGCACTGGGAAAAGACATTATCATAATCATATTTTTCAAGATAGAAAGTGATGTAGAGAGATAAAGGTAAAAGGTTGGTGAAACCATAACTATTGAAAGTTTTAATTGGATTGAAAGTGGAAAGGAAATAAATATATGGAACACTTATATAAACTGCGGTAAATGAGATACTCACTACACAAAATTAGTTAGAGTAGTTTGATGATTAAAGTTTCACTGGATATAAGGTACATTGAATATATTTTATGAACACATTGGCTGTTAAAAAGGGATAGCAAAAATAGTAATTAATAAATGTAGAAGTAGAAATTGGAGAAAACTTTTCATGTTCCACCTATATCCCCCCATAAGGGATTAGTACCCCGGGTATGGAAAGATCATTTCTGTGCTAAAGCCTCTATTAAGGGTTTTGAGATTTGAGAGAAAGATATAAATAAAATAGGTAGTTTACAGGTTTGATAGACAAAACATATGTGCTTTTATTAAAGTCTTTGGTCTACCCTAGTCAGGATTCTTCTCTCACTGGACTAGGGAAATTTCCACATGTTACAGATTAAACCTAAGGGAATTTATGGAACTTAGGATATTTTCGTTAAATGTAAAGGGGTTAAATACTCCTTTCAAAAAACATTCAACTATGCAATCCTTTCAAAAGGAGAAACAAGATATTATTTGTTTACAAGAACCGCATTGGTTACTGAATAAAGAGCCAAACTTATCAAAATCAACATATAATAAGATAATATCGGCCTCTTATTAGACAAAAGCCGGAGGGGTGATAATCATGTTTAATACAAATATTAATATAGTAGAAGAACTAGTTAAAATAGGTAATCAAGGAGGATATATTGTTTGGATCGGTTTAGTAAACAGTGTCACATATACTTTAGTAAATCTTTATTCTCCAAATGAAAATCAGAATGCATTTCTGAAAAAGATTTTAAGTTCCATAAAGGATATAAAAAAGGGCCTACTTGTGATAGCGGGCAACCTAAATATGTGCCATGATCCACTGATAGATAGGAAATCAGCTACAAAAACAGATCCAGATAAAGATACTATAAGAAAATCAAAACATTTTTGTAAAACATTTAGCGGATTAACAGCCTTATAAAAATGCGATTCGGCCAATTGAATAGGACTCTATAAGCACACAGAATTATTTATTTATTTTTTTATTATTTAATATTATTTATTTTTTTACAGAAGTTTTAGTTAGTGAAGACCTTGCTTTTGGATAGAAGTTCACTAAGTAAAACCTTCTGTAAAAAAAAGTATGCTATATGCTTATCTAGAGCCCTATTCAATTGTCCAAATTGCAATTTAATAAGGGTGTTAATCTGTACGACGGGTGAAGAATGCTTTACCCTTTAGTGCGCGATTATACATTTTACTCTGGTAGACATCAAACCTACACTCAGAATAGATTTTTTTTTATTGGATCAAAAAACTTTGGACATGACACATAAGATTAACATTGATACTAGAGGTTGGTCCGACCATGCCTGTATAAGCCAAAAATACCAAACTATATCCCTAGATTTAAAATTAATTCTACTATGTTTAAATCTGCAAGAGATAGAAAA
The DNA here is from genome assembly GCA_027410445.1 of Discoglossus pictus. Classification (NCBI taxonomy): domain Eukaryota; kingdom Metazoa; phylum Chordata; class Amphibia; order Anura; family Alytidae; genus Discoglossus; species Discoglossus pictus. The sequence continues at coordinate 84,965,718 of CM050163.1, forward strand.
AAATTAAAAACAGAAATCGAAAATTATTTCAATTTAAACAAACACTCTGTTAAATCTAGGATTTCTTTATGGAATGCTTATAAGACAGTGATTAGGGGCCTCCTTATTTCATGTGTGTAGAAAGGTTTAAAGCTAGAGGGTTTTCTTTGAGAGAGTGTCATATTAAATTATATCATTTACAGAAGTAAATACGCTGGCACCCTCAAAACAAACAGCAGATGAAATTAATGCAATATGTCACAATCTGCTTCTTCAAGGGGGCTTGATATGAACCTAGTTCAAACCTACCCCAGCTGTTCCTGTTCTCTGTGGCACAAAAGATGGCTTCAGAAGATATACAGGCAGAGAATACTGCATACAGGTTACTAGTGGCCCATGGCAAGACCACTCCCCAAGTCAGGATACAACACACAGAAATAGTCTCACACTGTGGATATGTGGAAAACTATCTCTCAACCTTTATTGAATGATCAAAACAACATATTTATACTCTCCAATACCACACCCTTGTGTACATTTGTGTATGTGTGATGTCAGCCCATCTGGCTTGCAACCTTGAGCTATCAAAGCTCTTGAGATCAAAGATATCTGTAACTGGCTATTGAAAAAACCTTTGTGTTAAACTCAAGTATTTGCTTAGGACTACTTGAAGTACATACACAGAGTGTGCAATGATCTGCAGCTAACTTCTATGCAGAGCATTTTTACCAATTCCACATATGTTCTATATAACATTTTCCCTCTTATAATATATTATAACTAAGACACATAATAACCATGTACAGGCAACATATAACCACACAATAACACATTATCCCAATGCAACAATGTCATGCTCCCTTGGCCCTATTCCTAAATTACTGGCAATATGAGTCCTTAAACAATTAAATCATGTTTTTTTTCTCTAACCTTAATTCGGATGAAGAGCCCTTACCCTGGGAGCACATATTATACAGCACTGGGGCAGGGATTGGTGATCTCGGAGGCATTAAAAGAACGACAAATTCCCTTACTCAAGGCATTCGTCATGCCCCAGAGGACACTGGACCAGAGAAGATCAACACGCCCAGGGGGCAGCTTGACCGTGGCTCCCATGCATGCATGAGGCTGGCAGCCACTAAGCCATCCATGAGTAATTAACTACTTTAGCACTATACCAACCCATTACCCTCTAACACAGCTAACAGACTGGTTCAGGTCCTTAAACTTGAATCTCTACCCTCCTTAAAAGATGGCAAGTCGCAGTACTAGCAAAGTAAAAAAAAAACAGACTGGAAAGGGAATCCAGGAGTTCTACAAACCACTTGACGCAAGCCGCAACCCAAGTCCGAGTCCTAATTCCGAACATCCGGACTCGCCGGCCCAGGCGGTGGCGCAGAGCTCACAACCAGTTCAAATGGAACTAACGGACGGCACCCTGTCCAAAATCAAGCAGATCATGCAAGCTGAAATCAAGCACGCAGTAGATGATCTACGGTCAGACATCAAGTCCCTGACCCAGAGGCTGCAGGGCCTGGAGGAAAGCACCGACCAAATTGTGGATGCCCAAGCACTTGATAAGCAAGATATCTTGCAGAACGCGTCTAAGATCCAGATACTGGAAGACAAAGTGGAGGACCTGGAAAATAGATCCCGCAGACATAACATCAGATTAAGGGGGGCTCCCAATAAAATAACGGACGTTTTGCAGTACTCTAGAGACTTTATCAGCATGATCCTTCCATCGGTCGCGGAATCAGATTGGACAATAGAAAGAGCTCACAGAGCGATGGGGTCATCTAGGGACCAAAATACACCCAAAGACATCATCATCAGATTTACACAGCAAAAAGCTAGGGATTTAATTCTAGCTGAAACGAGATTAAGAAAGGAAATCGTAGCTCCAGACGACACTAAGATCCAAGTTTATATGGACCTTTCACCCTCTACCTTGCAGAAGAGAAGGGAGATGAGACCCACACTAAGAGTACTCTCCCATTATAAAATACCGTATAGATGGGGGTTCCCATTCGCCCTTTTGTTCACGTATAAAGGAAAATATTTCAGGGTGCTATCACTGGAGGAAAGCCAAAGCCTTTTAACCACACTGAGACTCGTGCCTGAGGATTCAGAGGAGGAAAGCTCCTTCCTTCAGGCGGATTCGAGGCAGACCCGGAAGGGTTCAGAGAACCCGCTGCCTCTAAGATCAAAGTCCAGTTCCAACCATGTGAGGGACGTCAAGCATCGGGAGCAGGGGGCGATGGAGGACCCTTTATCCTAAAAAATTTTCCAGGTCCACACTCTTACTCTTGCTCTATGAGTTTTTCCATACTGTCCACAGAGGCTGGACTTTACCTCGGGATTGGAGAGAGGAAAAATCGATTCTCCAGACTCTTTGCACACGCTGGGACATTGAGCACACTACAGACTCTACCTCAGTATTGTATCTTGGTTTGTGCATATGTTTAGCAGGAGCATACAGGGGCTAGAGGCCAGGCTTAACTTAAGGAGATGTTAACTCATGTAGGGTTTCTTGCCTCTTATAAAACCTCTTTAGCCAGCAGTGGGTAATGGGTTAAATTGTTTTTCTAAAATGTTTTTCTATTTGTTTTCATATTGTTCTCTAACTTGCTTAGTATTGCATATATTTTATTGAGTACTCAGGATGGCTATCTTAGGTAGCTAAGTTTCATGACAACCAGGGGCTTAGTGCCCAAGATATGGCTAATATTATTATGGTTAATGTTAATTGATAGTTTTCTCCCTGTAGGAATAATTAGGGGGGGTAGGTTCCCTTACCTTAATCCTATCGGAATGACTATATGTAGTAGTCAAGGGAGGACTCACTGTCATTGTAGGTATATTACTGAGATACTAAATTGTACTGATACTGTTTTTTGTTTTTTTACATGTTATGCCGCTTGTGCCTGGCGGATCAAGAATTGCCTGGAGTCGTCCGCGTCTGGAGCGAGTTGTGGTGGGCATTTCCCGGACCGGCCGGTATGGGAAACGGGAGCCGAGGCAAAGTGGTCCGCGTGGGGTAACTTTCTAGAGACTTTTACACACTTAGAGAACAAACAACCATGACGGATCACCCACATAATATAATAACGCATAATGTAAAAGGCTTCAATTCCCCGTTTACAAGGCGTAAAGCCTTCCTCTTTTATAAAAAAATCAAACCCTCTATAATTTTTATGCAAGAAACTCACTTTGCATCAGATAAAGTCCCGAAATTCCTCCACAAGGATTACCCAAATTTTTATACTTGTTCACAACAAACCAAAAAAGCAGGTATGGCCATTCTCCTTCACAAGAACCTCCCCTTCAAGCTAGAGAAGCAGGTAAAGGATAAGGAGGGTAACTTCATTATAATTACAGGTACGGTTCTTGAACTTAAGGTTTCCCTGGTGAATTTATATGCCCCCACGGTTAATCCGCACAACACGCTAATCAAACTTTTAAACCTCTTGAAGCAAGAGGACAGAGGGAAAATTATCATAGGGGGGGACCTAAACCTGGCGCTTCAGCCATTCCTGGATAGGTCAGGGACACCCTCGTACACCAGGGATGCGAGAAAACTTAAAGTCATACATGCCCTACTTAAGGAACTGGACTTAATAGATGCCTGGAGGGGGTTACATCCTTCTGAAAGACAATACACATTCTTTTCCCCTACACATAACACATACTCCAGGATTGATGCCTTGTTAATCAACTCCTCACTGTTCAATAGCGCATCAGATGCCCAAATTTTACCCTGCCCATGGTCAGACCACGCGTTGATATCTTGTAAATTAAGTTTAAGCCAAAATAATCCCCACATCCACGCTTGGCGTCTGAACGACAAGTTGATCACGTGCTCAGAGATACAGGCCCAAATAGATGAGGAAATTAACACCTTCTTTGTTCTGAACGATATTCCTGAGACGGAAATAGGATGGTCCTGGGTTGCCCATAAGGCTTACATTAGAGGGATAATCATAAAAATCTCGGCGGCATATAGGAAGAAACTACTCAGCAAAGAAAACGAACTCTTCCAGAAATTACAAAAGTTGGAAAAGTTAAACCAGAGTAAATTCACCAGGGAAACACAAAACGTCATAAATCGAACCAGATCAGAATTAGACACCATTCTGGCAGAAAGAACCGAGAAGGCCATTAGAAAAACGAGACATAAGTTTTACTGTCAAATTAACAAGCCCTCTCCTATGCTGGCCAGGAGACTACATTTTAGGAATAACTCTGCCCGTGTTCACCAGCTTAGGGACGCGAGGGGGGAAATTACTATGAAACAGGATGAGATCAAAGAAACTTTCAGAAAGTATTACCAGGACATTTACTCATCTAAACTGGTGGCCAATAATTATAAAATTCACGAATTCCTGAACGCCTATGATCTCCCTTCAGCCACTGAGGAGGATTTAAATATGTTAAATGCTGAAGTCTCGCTAGAGGAGATAAGCAGAACGATCAAAACCTTGAAAAAAGGTAAAGCTCCGGGCCCGGATGGCTTTACAAACAATTACTATGCCACATTCAATAATCCACTTGCCCCAAAGTTGCAAAAGCTTTTCAGGGACATTATGGAGGGGAAGACCATGCCCCCCGAACTCAATCAGGCGAGTCTTATCTTCCTTCCCAAACCGGGTAGAGATCCTTTACTGGCTAAAAACTTCAGACCCATTTCTCTCTTGAATGGGGATGTGAAAATCCTTGGGAAAATATTGGCCACCAGATTAGCAAAGTTTCTGCCAAGGTTGATACATAAGGACCAAGTGGGCTTTATTCCCTATAGACAGGCGGGGGATAACATAAGAAGACTTCTCAACGTATTTCACTTAGCCAAAAAGGATAATACCCCCTTATGTACAATAGGACTAGACCTGGAGAAAGCCTTTGACTCCATAGAATGGCCATACCTGCACGCCACACTGTCGAAGTTTGGGTTGGTGGGTAATTTTGTGAATGTTATAAAGTCTTTTTACAATAATCCATCTGCAAACATCAGCATTCCAGGGGCTGATCACACACTCATCAACATTAAAAGAGGCACAAGACAGGGCTGCCCCCTTTCCCCCCTCCTGTTCGCGCTAGCCATTGAGCCATTGGCTCAGGCTATTAGGAATAGCGCCTTAATAACAGGGATAAATGTAGGCCTACATCAGTTCAAATGTTGCCTCTTTGCCGATGACATCCTGTGCACACTTACGAACCCAATTCATTCACTACCAGCCTTGATGTCCCTTGATGTCCCGGAAGCGATCTTGGCTCAGGCTCCGCAGGCCTTGAGAGATACTCTCAAATCCCAGTACTCCTTTGATTGGCCAGAAAAATATATAAATTATTTAGGTATTAAAATTACTCCGGAGATCACTGGCCTTTATCAGTCCAACTATATTCCGCTATACAAGTCCCTGAATCAGGACTTGTTGAAATGGAATAAGTATCATCTCTCTTGGTCGGGGAGGAAAAATGCAATAAAAATGAATATTCTCCCCAGGATCCTGTACTTTTTTAGGACTCTGCCTATTCAGGTACATACGAGAGACTTGACCAGCTTCCAAAATGCAATATTCAGATTTATTTGGAATTACAAGCACCCTAGAATAAGGAAAGCAATTATGATGAGGAGAAGATCCTCTGGAGGCTTGGGCTGTCCCGACCTCCTTAAATACTTCAGGGCAGCCCAGATTTCTTTCTTGCCTCAGGCGCATTCGGCAGAGCACCAGGCACTTTGGGTCTTTGTAGAAAACCACCAAATTTCACCATTAAAATGGGATACTCTTATATGGGACCCTTCTTCCCCGTTGCCCTTAAAGCTGGCTTGAAACAACCCGATGATAGCCCTGTCTCTGAGGGAATGGGAAAGAGCTAACATCAGTAGACAGCTAAGCCCCAATATCTCTTTGCTAACCACTACACTCCCTTCCCCAAGCACCCTTGAGGAGATGGGTACGTTCTCCAAAGATTGGTGGATCTCACGGAAGTTAGATAGGTTTGTAAGCTGGGTTAGAGAGGGTGCAGTACTAAATACTGGGAGTTTTATGGAAACGTACAATCTCCCACCCAGAGAATACTTCAACTACAACTAAATTTGCCACAATCTTACCATTAAACTCCGTAAATGGGGCCCGCCAAGTTCAACTTGGTTCACACTAATATGTAATAAAGCCCCACTAACCAGGGGAATATTGGGGGAACTGTACGCTATATCAAACTCTAATGACATGGCTAGCAAGCTCAAGCATGTTAAGCAATGGGAACAGGATTTGGGAGTAGAATGGGACATGAGTAGGTGGTCCAAAATTAGCCTGAAACTGACAAAAGGCTCCAGATACTTTAGCCATATGGAAACATCAGCCAAAGTTTTATTTAGAACCTATTACACGCCAGACAGGCTACACAAAATGGACCCTAATATCTCTCCTGAGTGTTTTAGAGGCTGTATCACAGGAGGTTCCTTCCGCCATATTTGGTGGGACTGCCCAATTGCTCAATCATTGTGGCACAAGGTGGCCGAACTGGCCTATAATACACTTAAAACAAAAATACATCCCGAGATGGGAACATGTCTCCTAGGGCTTCCAGTACAAAACTTACATATTCACCAAAATAAGTGGCTTCAATTTATCATGTTGGCGGCTAAAAGCAGTCTGGCAGGGAATTGGCGGAAGAATACACTAGATATCCACTCAGTCATTAACAAAATCAACTTTATTATGACATTTGAACATATGACGGCAACTTTAAACGATACAGTGGCTGTTTATAAGGAAATATGGGGTGACTGGAGAGGGACGGAACACTCATTCCAGATACACTGACGGTAGTGCACTGATCGAGAGGGAGATAATAGCTGGTACGGTCCGGGACAGGGCTCTCCATGGTACCTCTTTTGAGGTCGCTGCGAACGTGGACGGTAAGAAAGGTAGTAAGCAATTTCTGTAAAACATAATGTTGAAAGGCACACGTTAATTTGTGTTAAGTTATGTTATATTTTTGTTAGTTAAAATTGTTTTAATTTCTGAAATAAGTAACCATAGCAGGATATCTAGCACATGCGAGACATAGATAGAGCATTTAAGCACGGGTAACTTACCTAACCTGTTATAGGTTGCATGCATAGACTATCTTAATAATAGAAAAAGGAAAAAGGCGGAATTGACATATGTATTTTATCTTGGGCTAGCACAAATGTATACAATGAAAATCATAAAGTGTGGGGGACCTGCGTGTCGCTCCTTGTTTTCAAATGTGCTTGTCTTCTGAATGTGTCAATAAAAACTTTATGAAAAAAAAACAAAAAACAATTAAATCATTACACAATTAAATATTAATAAGATCTTACAGGCCCAAATAGATAATAAAATATGGAGACTTCAACAGCGACAATACCACCTTGCTAATTAATCAGGAAGAATGTTGCAATTAGAAAACTCTCTCTCCTTTCTCTATCTCCTCTCTCCCTCCCTCTTCTCTGTCCTTTCATTATCTCTCCATCCACCTCTACTTCCTCTCTTGCTCTCCCTCTGTCTCCTCTCTCACGCCCTCTTTATGTCTTATCTCTCTCTCTCCCTCCTACTCCTCTATCTCTTGCTCCCTATCTCTCAATCTCTCTCCCTCCCTCTCCTTTTTCTTTATCTCTATCTCCCTATTCTCTCTCCCTCACGATCACTCATTCTCTATCTCTCTCCTTCCTCTCTCTCCTTTCTCTCTCTCTCCCTCTCCCTTTTCTCTCTCCCTCTCTCTCTCCATCTCTCTGTCCCTCTCTATCTCTTCATCTCCCTCCCTCCCTTGTCCTCCCTCTTCTTTTTTCTATCTCTCCCTCCTCTCTCTCTCTCCATCTCTCTCTCTCCCTCCCTATCTCTCTCTCTCTCCAGAAATTTTCCTTTCTCTCTCTCTCTGTCCATTGCTCTTCCTCCTCCCTCTCTCTCCTTTCTATCTCTTCCTCACTCTTCCCATGTTTCTCCCTCTCTCCACCTCTCTCTCTATATATATATTTTTTTCTCTCTCCTCTCCTTTCTCTCTCTTTCTCCATCTCTCTGCCTCCATATCTCTCCTTTCTTTGTCTCCCTATCTCTCCTTTCTCCCTCTCTCTGTCCATCTCCCCCCTCCTTCCTCTCCGTCCTTTCTATCTCTTCCTCCCTCTCTCCACATGTCTGCCTCTCTCCCTCTTCTTTCTCTCTCTCTCTCCCTCCTTTCTATCTCTCCCTCCCTATCATTGCTTTCTCTCTTTGTCCATCTCCCTCCCTCTATACAGAGCCCCATGAGCCCCTAATTAACCCCATCACTTGTGGAGCTCTATACACATCCCTATAAGCCCCTAATTAACCCCATACCTCCTGGGACTCTTTATAGAGCCACATGTGCCCCTAAATAATCCACCACTTATGAGGCTCCATACAGAGCCCCATGAGCCCTAAATTAACCCCATCCCTTGTGGGGCTCTATACAGAGCCCCATGAGCCCCTAATTTAAATGCAGCAGGACCCCCCCCCCCCCATTGCAAGGGTTAATGTGGGGGCACTGCAGGGGTCCCGACTGGAACCCTAACAAAATAGGGGTCTCATTTAGGAGTGTTGGGGAGTTGTTAGGTGAAGTGGGGACATTTGGGGGAGCATACGTAAGGGCTTCCAAAGCCCTTGTGGGTCCTCCTGAGCACATGTAGGATCTCGTCCTGCATTTGCGCTTTGCAAGCTGGGATACGTTTGCGAAATGGGAGGAATCGGGCAATTGAATAGGGATTTGCGATTTTAGCCCTGCGGAAGTGACACATCAAAGGCTTTAGAGTGGTGTAGGCTCCGCCATTTTCGCAGGGCCGAAAATCGGAACACAATGGGAGCTCGCAAAAAGACGCCAATTGAATTGCAAATTTGCGATTTCCACTTGCGACCTCGGAGCTCAAATTCACAGCAATTGAATGAGGGTATCAATTGGCAGTGAAAGCCTGGCATCGGTGTAATCGGGGATGGAATTTAGTGCCCTTTCCCTCTCCGATCACAACGATCTTGGTAATAAAAGATAGATTGCTTTCAACCCAATGTAGTAAATGGGATCAATGGAATGATGTGTGTTGGCTGATTTGTATAAAGGTGCCACTTTCAGATCTTTTGAAGATATGGTTAAAACTCATAATATACCTAAAGACAATTGGTTACAATTCCTTGCGTTGAAACAAGCAATTACAAAGTCTGATTTTGCTATGATAAACACAAGAATTTTAACTCAATTGGAAACCATAAGTAGAACTTGTAATAATATTTCTATGTCAAAAAATAATAAGTTTATTAGAAAAGCTAAATAATAACAGGATGAGGAATGAAACCCTAGGCTGGATATCATAGGTGCCTAACACCAATCAATAGTATTTGCAAAGGGATAGTTAGAAGAGTATAAAATGCAGTTAGCTGGTTCCCTGGGACTCTTAAGCAGTGCAGATTGTGTTAGACTGCTGGAAGGTTCCTTTAATCAGGAGCCTCACATTGCTCTAAGTCCTCCTTGCTTTCGATATGGGGCAGACCGAACGGACCAATGTGCATCAGGCTTAGGAGTCCTAGTCCTAGGGCTCCTAGTTCAGCCAAAAGTCACCTGTGGAGAGGGCCGGTTTTGCTGGTACGCTTTGTCAAAGGCACAGTACCAGCTAACTGTAAGTAAAGACAAGGACTCAATGTATTCAGTCAACTGTCACCCGTAACTATTTTAATGACAGATTGATTTTATCTATACCATCCTATGATTCTTCTTGTATATATATTATACTAGCGACTTGCCCGTCAAAAAATGACGGCAATGTGATGTATATGTTTGTGAAGTTGTTTAGTTATTTAAATATATTTTTGACCCTTGTAAGTATTGTGATATGAACATGTATTTTTTTAAAACGTTGATGTAATGGTTTTTTAAAATGAAATTTGTATCTGAAGAATTGTTCAGTTTAATATACATATAATCCAGAGAAAAGTAAAAAGTAAAAAGAGTTTCTTAAACGTGGCGAATTTTAACATGAAGTTTAAAATATATGTAAGCAATAACGTTGAAAGTATATATTTTTAAAATTGAACTTTATTTTTTATGTAACTTTGTAATTTTTGCCAAACATTTGTCTAATTTTGAACATTATGAACAGGAACATAGTTAAAACATTTTGTAACATAATTTTAAATTAAAAGTATTAACATTTGAATGTAAAAACAGTTTTACTTGAAATTAATCAGTATTAACATGCAATTTATATCAGAATAATTGTTAAGTTTAATATACATTGAATGTAGAGGAAGGCATACAGTAAAAACTCTCCTTAAACCGTACGTAATTAAAGTAATTCATTACAGAGCACATAAACTGTCGATAAACATTAATGTAGGTAGTAATCTTAAGATAACATAGAATATTTACATTGTGACTTAAAAGGTGCTTGAGCTCTTAACATGAACTTTGTAATATGTTGAATGAAATAACTTTAAAATATTGTTTTTAAACTTGTAACATTAGAAACATTAACATAGTGACTTAACATTTTAACATAATTTTTCATAGAAATGCAAGGCAAATATTTTGTGAGGCAAATTATCCATAAACATGACTTCCATTAATTATGACTGAATTAAACAACCAATTGTTTTGTATTTTTGAATGTTTTTTCAAAATGTTTGCATGGCTTTAGTTTGTATCCTGCAAAGTCATAGTACTTCATAGTAGACAATGTTTTTAGTAAAAATACGTCCATCTTCTAATAAATCACCTTGACTTTCATTGTTTTCAATGTAAACTTTAATAGCCTGTGGATTTTTGCAGCGTGACAACGCAACGTACAATTGACCATGTGCAAAAACTGGTTCTTCCAAGTAAATACCCACAGATTTGAAAGTTTGACCTTGTGATTTATTAATGGTCATGGCAAATGCCATAATAATGGGAAATTGTCTTCTTTGAAGTATAAAAGGGAGACTACTTTCACTTGGTGCTAAATCTATTCTTGGTATGAAAACTCTCTCTCCTTTATGGGTCCCAGTTAAAATTTCAGCATCTATAAAATGGTCCTTTAATTGTTGAACAATTAATCTTGTGCCATTGCATAGGCCTTTTTTGGGGTTCATATTTCGCAGTAACATGATAATTGCACCTTTCTTTAGCTGCAAAATATGTGGTGGCATTCCAGAAGGAGTTAAAGAGTTAATGAATTCAATAGAAAAGTTTGCCTGACTTTCATTGTCATCAGCAAGTACAGAATCAGCACTGTGATAATTTCTTTGTGGTGCATTAATTTTTTTAAAGATTTCATTATTGAGTATTAATGCATCTTTATTTTTACACGTCAGTATAACTTGGTTGGCAAGCTTGGAATATTCTTCGTTATTTATGCTCCCTTCAAATATAGCCGATATAATATCTTGTTGACAAATCATATGAGGTGGGATCTCTACAGTGTCGTCAGGTAAATGTAGTATTTTTTCTGTTCTGCCTTCTCCAATTTTAATAAGCCAATTATTGAAATCAGTTTGGCCTTCTGATCTCATATTTTGTTGCAGTTGAAGATGGGTAAAATGTTTCCATACTGTACTTGACTTTATACATGTTTCAATAATGTCTGTTCGATTTCCATGTACAACGACAGGTAATGTTTGTCTAAAATCGCCACCCAACAACATTACCTTTCCACCAAATGGAAAAATATTATCCATGACTTCACGAAGCAAACGGTCAATACATTGGAGGGCATAGCATGACATCATTGTGGCCTCATCTATTATAATTAATTTACATTTCTTCAATTTCTTTGCTTGTAAGGATGTCATGCGAATATCTGACACAGAATTTTCCAAAATAGGCACTGGCAGTTTAAATCCACTATGAACAGTTCTTCCACCTTCTAATAAAAGTGCAGCAATTCCAGTAGTGGCAAACGCCATTGCTATTTTTCCTTGTGCTCGTACTGAACTCATTAATAAATTGTACAAATATGTTTTCCCTGATCTGCCAGGTCCATCAAGATAGAAATAACGCTCTGTCACCATGTCATCATCTATAGCATTTTTAATGGCATGAAATGCTTGCAATTGTAGTGTATTTAAAGTTGCAAGTCTTTCTTCTGTTCTTTCTGCTTGTAGTTGAATGTCATAGTCTTCAAAGTTAATGTCATCTATTAGACCTGGATCAGGCAAATTAAAACTTGCACAACTTAATCCATGAGTTAAAAAGACTTCTTGAATTTCCATTAAGGCTTTTAAGTGTGCAATGGGTTCATTGTATCGTCGCATAAAGTCTTCAGCCATATTACTTTTAAAAGTCTCCCACAAAGCTAATGCATTTGGAGCATTTGAGAAGATACAAATAAAAGCAAATTGTTCTCTCATCTGTCGTGGCATTTGACATTGTGCTGCTTCTTCTAAACATCTTTCCCACTCTGTATCATCAGCGAGTAAGTTTCTATGTCTTGCAGCTAAATGGAAGGATTCATATACAATGTCATTAACAGTTCTTAATTGTTCAAAACTTTGTGCTCCTGGAACATTTAAAAGTAATATCCGTAAGCAAAATCGTTCAACATCTCTTGGACTGACTGTGTAAATTCGTGGAATTATTTTATTGCCTCTGGTTTTTCTTGCTCTCCATAATCCATTCACAAAAACATAGTGATATGGAATTTCAATATATAAGTATTGTGTTGCTTGAGCATCAGTGGAATTTAATGCAAACCATGCAGTTAGTGTAGTGTGACGATCTTCACTTTGGGCCAATGCATTCATTTCATTTCCAGCATGGAAATAGACTAAATGTCGTTGTGGCAAATGTACTGCTAACCTATATACTGCATGTGATCTATCATGCATTTCAAATTTTAAAAGCCGCCACATAGCTTCTGGCGCACTGACATAGCGAGCATCTACATGAGATGCAAGTTCATCATGTACTAACTCACTACTTTCAGGGTTGTCTGCACTTTTGACGACTACAGTAGCTGCATCGTAACCTTTGTAAATATATTTGTAAACATATTTAATGGATTTGATGGAAGTGCAGGCTTCTACGTTGATGTGGGTGTTGTACTTCATGAGTAAATGTGGATTGTAGGGTACTACATATCTATTTTCCACTTTTTTTCCTCGAATAATGGCACTATCTCCTTCTCTTCTTTTATAAAGTGGATATCCATCACAATTTGCATATGTTTTGTCTCTATAATCTTTTGGAAAATCTTTTGAACATTGATTATTTTCCATACATGGTGATTGTGGATTAAGGTTTCCACAGGGTCCATAAATCATGCGATGAGTAACAATCTCATATAGTCTACCATATAGTTCTGGATCTGGTAGTTCAGCAACTATGACTGCATCCACTTTGTCCGAAGTATCTAATTTATCTTTCTCTTGAAGTATTATGAGAAGATGTGCATGTGGAAGGCCTCTTTTTTGAAATTCAATGGTATATACATAAGCAAGACATTTGCCAAATAACTGATTTATAGTGAAGTCCCGTATTAATTCATTTAATTTGATCTTAAAAACTCTGGCTACTAAATCTGGTCGATCTGAAGCACTTTGTCCAAGAAGTAGATTTTGATTAATTTCTGGCCATTGTGGATTACATGTAAATGTCACAAATAAATCTGGTTTTCCAAATTTATTCACAATAGCCATAGCATCATTGTATCTTTCTCTCATATTTCGAGGAGATCCTTGAAAGGAAGATGGTAAAATGATGGCTTTGCCAGCTGTCATGTCTCTGCTTGTAGCCACGTCAGCAACATAGTCCATGAGTCCAGAATATTGTTCTACACGTAGTTTATCTTGTTGATATTTTATAAAGTTTAAATTATTAGCCTCAACTTGCAAATATGAATCAATAATCCATTGTTGTGTTAGTTTCCCACCACATAAAATTGGATTAAATTCATCTCTAATGGCAATTTGAGCAACTTTAAATTCAAGCATAGAAACATTATTTCAGATTCTGACTTTAGCATTTGGGTAACTGGGAAGGGTTAATTTTGGTTGCCAACCTGCTTCTCCGTGTGGGAAAAAGATGGGATATGTCATTGGATCTAAATTTGGACTTAAGATATTAATATTAATAAATGGTTGGTCCTCATTTCTGGGATATACTCTAATGTCTCTTTGAAATGTTGGTTCTCCTTCATCATTCTGAAAGACCATTGCAACCTCATTTGATGTTGGCAAGTTATAACGACGTTTATCAGTATGTCTGTCTCTTTTAAGCACCATATTAACCTTTGGCATGGGTAATTGATGTCTTTGTGCATGAAGTAGTTGTTCATTTTCTACTTCTGCCAATTTTTTGTAAGCTTTACTGTAGGGATTGTTGTCTATAATGTTTAGCTCTATAAAAACACTGGGTAAGCATTTTTTATTTTCTTCCATCTGCATACGTTGGTCAACAGCTTCCATTGTATCTAGGACATATAGTTGAGCGAATTTTCTTTGCTCTCCTTCCTCTGGATGTAAATGTGAAGTCCGATGATAAATTTGTCCTTGGACTTTAAAACAGTAAGGACCATGTCCTGGTACATTAGCAGCCAATGTTGCCCCCATAGATGCAAATGATATGGCACTATTGTAGGATCTTATGTTTGTCTTAAAATTTTTGTAATTTGGAAAAGTAGGTTCAGTCATAATATTTTGTAAATAGGTTGGAAATTGTTTCCTTTCTGGAAGTTTGAACTTTCCTTTTTGACAACAACTAATAAATTGTCCATCTCGGGGTCTCTCCTGTTTAAAATAATAAGCCTCACAAAATTGACATTGCGTAGTCATGTCCCCACAACTATGAACCTCTACTGCTAAAGACTTCAGTAAAGGACAATTTGCAAAGCATATTGGATGTTGTCTTTCATATTCATCAGATGAAAAGTCATGAAATGTTTCAACAACAGGTTCTAAATGTTTACTTTTTTTCGTGGATTTTCTTGGTATATGTTGGACTTGTTTGGTTGAAATGTCCTGTAAGTTTTTAGTAAGAGTTTGTAAATGCTTTGTTTTTGTAGTTGCTTTTTTTGGTCTGTCTTGACTGGTATCTTGTAAAATGTCATCTGATGTATTAGGAACAGTTTGTAAATGCTTTATTATCTTTTTATTTTTTTTGGTTGTATCTTTCATTTTTGCAGCTGATATTCTTTTATTTGCAAGTCTTTTGCGTTCTTTTTCTCGTCGAATTTCTTTCTCCTCCGGTGTCTGCTGGGCGGCCCATCTCTCTTGTCTTTCTCTAGTTTGACGTCTTTTCTTCTCTTCTTTGGTCTCGTTATCAGCCATATTAATCTGTAAAGGAAAAAAAAGTAAATGTAATTGTGTATATTTAAAATTGTAATTCCTGTTAAAGATTCTTGTGCACAATTGGTGAACTAAAAGGCAAATCATTAAGGTATCATTTATATTTAGAATGTATCATTTATATTTAGTTAAATTTACAATTCCTGTCCTCACTGGCTAAGAATTTTGCCAATGGAATAGTGCTGTAAATAAGCATGTAACATATTTTTTTAAAATAATGGTTTGGTTTTATTTATTAAAAACGTTGTTTGTGCATAGATATTTTCCACTGCAAAACTTCTTTGCTAAAAAAAAAAGTGATGTGGTTATTGAGCTATGTATTGCATAGTAGCAATTTAAATAAAATAAGGGAGATATTAAATTAATTATTTTATTTTTCTGTTGACACAGATGCAACTGAAAGCATTTTCTTTAGTTTTATACTTTAGTACTTATTATACTTTACCTTGGTTGAAGTGTGATTTAAATCCGAATGTTTGTTGGTCCTCGGTTCAAAATCGGTGTCCAATGGTGTGGTCCTCTGTTGGAAGTCCTCGTCCGATGGTGTGGTCCTGTGGCGATATCCCTCGTCCGATGTTGTGGTCCGTTGGTGAAAGTCCTCGTCCGATGGTCTGGTCCTGTGTTGAAATTCCTTGTCTGCTGGTCTGGTCCTGTGTTGAAATTCCTCGTCTGCTGGTCTGGTCCAAGTCCTCGTCCGATGGTCCGGTCCTGTGGAAAAAGTCCTCGTCCGATTGTCTTCACGCAGTATCTGTTGTAATATAAAATAGAAAATGTTGTTTGAGTTAAATGTATTTTAAAGAATTGAAAAATGTATTAATTTGACTGTATTGTATCAGTTATGGTTATTTTTTTCTATCTTTTTTTTTTTTTTACTTTCTGTACAATCCCACAACTTTTGTTATTGTTATTGAAGGTTCTTAGTAAGGCTTGTGGGTTGTGATATATTAAATAAGAATATACATTTATTTTGCTATGTGTTTATGTTATTTTTTGTACAATCCAGTTTTGTGCACACCACTTGTGGTATACTTATTTAACCTTTATTGGGATGCTTATAGTTAGTGAACCATGAAGTAATATAATTAATGTAGTTTGCTATGTGTTTGTTTTAGTTTTTGACAATCCTGTTTGGTGCGCACCACTTGTGCAAAAGTTATTTATTCTTGATTGTACTGGTTATAGGTTGTTAAACATTAAAGAAGAATGTTAATTTAGTTTCCTATGAGTTTGTGTGTTTTTTTGTACAATGCTATTAGGTGCGCAACACTTTTGTTATTCTTATTTTTGCTTCTTTGTAAGGCTTATAGGTTGTTAAACATTGAATAAGAAATTCAGTTTTGTGTGTAGCACTTTGTGTCTCATTCAATTGCGATTTGGCTAATTGAATCGTGCCCTAAATAAGCACATAGCATATTTTTTGAAATAAGTTTTTAGTCATTTAAAAACTTTATTTTGGACATATTTTTAGTAACTAAAAACTTATTTTAAAAAAAGAGTTATAGTGTTATTTAGATCCCTATTCAATTGGGCAAATTGCAATTGAATGAGGGCCTTTGTGTGTACCATATGTTGCATAGTTTGCCCCTCATTCAATTGCATTTTTTACAATGTAATAGTACTCTAAGGCCATCATTGAATTGCAATGTTGAAAATTGAATAGGGTTGTAAATAAGCACATCACATATATTTGTTAAAATAGAATAAGGGCCTAAAAGAGCTTATTTATAGCCATATTGAATTGCCCTAAATAGCAATTGAATGAGGGCCTTTGGTTACTGCATTTGTTATATTGTGAGCTCCTCATTCAATTGTGTTTTGGCCAATGGAATAGAGCTCAATATCAGCACAGAGCATATTTTTTTACGTAATTTTGTATTTAGTGAACTTGTATCCAAAAGCAACGTGTTCACAAAAGAAAAAGTTCCTTTAAAAAATATGCTCTGTGCTTATATAGAGCCCTATTGAAATGGGCAAATCACATTTGAGTGAGGCCCTTGGCCATTAAAGATATATAGGTCCTCATTGAATTGCAATTTTGCCAATTGAAGAGGGCTCTATATAATCACATAACATATTTATTGAGCAAAGTTTTTAGTTATTGAAAACCTTGATTGTGGTTAGAAGTTCAGTAACTAAAAAGTTCTGTATAAAAAATATGTTATGTGCTTATATAGAGCCCTATTCAATTGAGGAAGTCGCAATTGAATGAGGCTCATGGTTCTTTCTTGTTTATACTTAATACTTTACCTTGCTTGAAGTTTTGAATGACAGACGGTCCCCTCCTGCCAATCTTAATCCGCCGGTCTTCTTGTAGTGTCTTTTTGAAAAAGAAAGTGAAATAGTTATTTGTATAGTTATTTGTATATTTATAATTTTTCATGTAGCAAAGCATGGCCTTTTGAGCATGTAATGTCTTGTTGTATCTTACCTCTTCTTCTTTGTTGGTGTTCTTTAAAAGGGATGGTGCAAATTGTTGAGAGACGCTATTGATGCAGAGTCTGTTTGAATATTCAAAGAAATAAAAAGATTCAGCTTTATATGATCTATTGAATTGAAGTAAATGAATGTCATTGAAATATAGTAGTGTAATTTTTTTAAATTAACCTTATTTTTTGTTGGGGGCTACACACATATGTCACATACATGAAGCACATTCCATAGTTTAATGTAATTATTTTGTGTACGTGTGACATATCAGTATACATGACTCATATTTAAATGGTTAAATTAACTTTATATTTTTTTTTTCCAACACACATAAATGTGTGTGTGTGAGATGTAACTATAGATGATACACATATATGTGCGTGTGACATATCAGTATACATGACATATAATGTCATTTAAATGTAGTTGTTTACTGATTTTGTTGTAAGCTAATTTTGTTGCAGTGGCAATACACATAAATGTGCGTATCACATGTCACTATACATTATACAGATATATGTCCGTGTGACATGTCACTATGAAGGGGCAGTACACATAAATGTGTGTGTCACATGTCACTATACATTATACACATATATGTCCGTGTCACATGTCACTATGAAGGGGCAATACACAGAAATGTGGGTGTCACATGTCACTATACATTATACAGATATATGTCCGTGTGACATGTCACTATGAAGGGGCAGTACACATAAATGTGGGTGTCACATGTCACTATACATTATACAGATATATGTCCGTGTGACATGTCACTATGAAGGGGCAGTACACATAAATGTGTGTGTCACATGTCACTATACATTATACACATATATGTCCGTGTCACATGTCACTATGAAGGGGCAATACACAGAAATGTGGGTGTCACATGTCACTATACATTATACAGATATATGTCCGTGTGACATGTCACTATGAAGGGGCAGTACACATAAATGTGTGTGTCACATGTCAATATACATGATACACATATATGTCCGTGTCACATGTCACTATGCAGGGGCAATACACATAAATGTGCATGTCACATGCCACTATACATTCTATACATATACGTGCGTGTCAGATGTCACTATACATTATAGACATATATGTGCGTGTCAGATGTCACTATACATTATAGACATATATGTGCGTGTCAGATGTCACTATACATTATAGACATATATGTGCGTGTCACATGTCACTATACATAAACCTCTGTTTAATATTGAATTATGTTTTTTTGTTGTTTTGTTAAATGAACCGTATTTTTTTTTTGAGCCTATACACATAAATGTGCCATACATGTCACTACATAAATGCTAATATTTTTTTTTTTTTTTTTGACCTGTCCTGATAATAAAATGTAATATATTATAGCTTACCTCTCAGTTGTAATTTGCACAATGCAAAGTAGTAAATTAGTAAAGAATTGTCTTCTCAAGTAAAAGCAGCAGTTATCTCAGAAGTCACTCCGTTGATCACCTGAGGAGAAATGTATTTTTTTGTTTGAAATAGGCAGTATTTATAAACTTGTAGAAAGTTCTGGAAAGTGAGACCGTTAGAACGCAATACGCATGCGCTATTTGCGTTCCAGCTTACAATTTGCGTTCCATCCGCCATTTTCTGCGTATTACTGTTCAAAATGGTGTTTAATATGATTGTGATACGTTCCGCATAGTATGTGTTTCATTATTGCGAGTAAGTGTAGTATAGTTACGTCTGAAGCCTCGTTTTCGTTTTGTTCGTCGGCCATTTTTTCTCTCGCTTAGCGATGGTATTAGTGTGTAAAGTGTTTTATTTTGATTTAAATGTAGGTGTAACTTGTTTTTTTGAGGTGCTGGCTGGTTCCTCTTGCTGTAGGTAAGCTTTTTATGTGTTTGTTGTGTGTCTTTCTTAAGTTTTAAATGTTTGTATGTCGGCGTGTTGCGTCCGATGTTTGCGAAGTCGTAATGTGTGGTAACGTGTCTTGTATGGTGTTTGCGTGTGTAGCCTCGTTTTCGTTTTATTCGTCGGCCATTTTTTGTGTCGCTTTTCAAACTCTTTAGTGTCTAAACTCTTTTATTTTGAGTGCAATTAAGTTGTAATTTGCATTTTTGAGGTCCTGGGTGCTTCCTGTTTGTGTAGGTAAGTTTTTTATGTATGTGCTGTGTGTATGTATTGTGTTTTAAATTTTGTAATGTTCGCGAGTTGCGTCCGAGTGTTGCAAGGCCGTAATGTGTGTGAACGTGTGTCGTATGTTGTTTGCGAGTGTCGTAATGTGTGTGAACGTGTGTCGTATGTTGTTTGCGAGTGTCGTAATGTGTTGCGACGTAAACTTTTTTTGAAATTTTGCAAGGGTCGCAGTTGCTGCAACTGAAGACCTCGCTTTGCGAGGTCCTCAGGTGCTGGCATGGAGCGCCTGCGGCGCTCCAAGCCAGCAACTGAGGCCCTCGCTTCGCGAGGGTCCTCAGTTGCTGGCAAGGAGCGCCTTTGGCGCTCCATGCCAGCAACTGAGAACCTGGCACAGTGCCCTCGCTTTGCGAGGGCTGCCGGCTCGCTACGCGAGCCCCGGCCCTCGCTACGCGAAGCCCGCGGGCTCGCTACGCGAGCCGGCAGCGTTAGCAACAACTCGTACGCTCACAACTATATATGTGATACGTCAATATGCAAATATGAGGTTGGTTTTCAGTACTTAGCTTGTAGGAGCCTCACACTGCTCTAAGTCCTCCTTGCTTTTGATATGGGGCGGACAGAACGGACCAATGTGCATCAGGCTTAGGAGTCCTAGTCCTAGGGCTCCTAGTTCAGCCAAAAGCCACCTGTGGAGTGGGCTGGTTTCGTTGGTACGCTTTGTCAAAGGCACAGTACCAGCTAACTGCAAGTAAAGATAAGGACTCAATGTATTCAGTCAACTGTCACCCGTAACTATTTTAATGACAGATTGATTTTATCTTTTCCATCCTATGATGCTTCTTGTATATATTTCTTATATACATCAATATGCAAATATGAGCATGGTTTTCAGTACTTAGCGTGTATGCTGTTGGGCATTCCAAATACAACACACATGATCACATTGAATACAGCATATCAGAGTCTCATTTTGTCTCTGGCCTATTAATTATATCTTACTGTGTGTATACCATCAAAATCAGAAGAGTTTACTAATCACATCATTAGTTCTCTAGACCAGGACATTCATTGTATTACCACTATATATATTCTTCTTTCCATCTTCAATCACCTTTCACATAAAGGACTTACAGCCTTATTAAATTGCGATTCGGTAAATTTAAAAGAGCTCTATTTAAGCACACAGAATATTTTATTTACAGAAGTTTTTAGTTAATGAAGACCTTGCTTTTGGGTAGAAGTTCACTAACTAAAAACTTCTGCAAAAAAATATGCTGTGTGCTTATATAGAGCCCTTTTAAATTTACCAAATCACAATTTAATAAGGCTGTTAGTTTGCAAGTCCAGAGTTCACTAAATTAGTATTATTATATATCACTTTGTGAGGCTTAATCTTTCGGCCTGTGCATTATAACCTATGTAGAGTATCATTCTCTTCACCACAACTTGTACCCAATCACAGCACTTAATCTTTCAATACATTAAATACGTCACTCCAAGTACATGTATGAGTTACACTGCATTGGTTGCACTTTATAGTTTTAGCACAGTATTCACTATTACATTTTCTTGACTCATTATAAGTCATCTTTAGCACAGACACTCTATTCAATGGATGCTAGTCTTAATACTCAGTAATCTATCATCATAGTGATCCATTACATATAAATTGTTGTTGATTGGCATGTTATATTAGCCCAACAGATGCAAGCCCCTTTCTGGTATTGTACCTTTTATCCTGTTTGCTGGTTAGATCTTTAACTGACCCAATTGCTAACATTTTCTCTCTACGACATTGTCACACATTTTATTTTCAAATTTTTCAAATCTACATTTTATACTCTTCTAACTATCCCTTTGCAAAGTTTATTAGAGCAATGAAGGAGGACACAAAAACGTTAGCGATTACAGAAATGGGAATGAGCTAGCCATACATTACCCTAAAGATATGTTATTTAATGCACTCTCCCAAACAGAAAAATGGGTAAATTGTACCTCACTTAAAGAAATTCATTTTAATCTGTGCCAAAGGTGGTATATTGTTCCTAAAGATTTGTTTAAGATTCCGTCGCAAGCTAATTCTCTGCTGTGTTGGAGAGACTGTGATAGCCCGGGTACTCACCCCTATATGTGGTGGTACTGTGAGAAGATTAAAGCAGTCTGGTTGGAATGCTGTTTATACATCTCTGAAATAATGAATCTAGATATTCAAGTAACCCTGGACTTGATCCTTTTTCATGTGGTCCCCCATTTGATAAAACAGACTCAAGCAGACATTACTATAAATATTTTGATGGTAGTGAAATGGTTAATGGTTAAAAAATGGAAGGAATTTATACTCCCATCTTGGAAAGAGATAGAAGAAATAATTTCCCGTAACAGGCAGATTGAAACAGACTGTTTTTTAATTCATCAGCGGCCAGGAAAATTAAGAGTAAATGGGCTTTATGGGATCAATATATTGTTTATAAAAAATAGAATAACA
Organism: Discoglossus pictus; assembly: GCA_027410445.1. NCBI lineage: Eukaryota > Metazoa > Chordata > Amphibia > Anura > Alytidae > Discoglossus > Discoglossus pictus. Next base: position 84,988,020 of record CM050163.1, read on the forward strand.
TGGGATTCCCTTTTCTTTCTACCACCCTTTCCACAAAGGTTAGATTTAATATTGATATTGTTGTCCTTTGTTGTGTCTTTGTCTTGTCTGATGAATGAACTTGTATTGGTATGTATTCATGTTTTTGTACTATTTTAAAAATAATAAAAAAACTAAAACAAAGCATAGAACTGAAAAAAATACAAAGGTTTTGGTAATGAGTGGTTGATATCTCGACCTGGTGAGGTTTGGTAACTTGTGACTGCTGGGTATACTGGAATAGTTTTTGAGGAGACTCAGTGATTGTTTTCTGCTGTCACCTCTACACTGGTACATGGTGTGTGATGGGCATCGAGCAGCTCCAAGACAGAAAGTAAGCTAACTACACCCCAACAACTACATGCCAGGCTTGTAAACCTCCAACAAAATGTTACATTCTTTATACGTGTAAATCTCACAGCACTAAGAAGAACTTTAACTTAATGCACTTCACATCAGGAGCAGGATAATGCTTCAACAAATGTGCGTTATTATAACTTACTTTTTTTGTTTCCTTTAGGCACACATTGGTTTTAATATCCATGGAATAAAGGAGGAGTACAATCATTATATACCTTGTTAAAACACTAAAGAAAGGAGAGATTATAAACTTTGGTAATTACTTTAAAGACCCAATGTGGTCTGTAAAGATCCCAAATAGGGGGTCGATTTAGCTACAGACAATCTCTACCTTTGACCACAGGAATTCCCCACTAAATAGGCGATCTTCATTAAAGAAATGGGCTGCTCGATATCCGGCTGATGAATCAAGAACATGTACATGTGTTTTAGCTCAGGAAACTAATAAAAGTCTTCCCATTAAATGAAACACACCATTCTCTATGAGTTCCAAGTCACAACAACCTTTATTTCTTACAGCAATCTCTATATCACATTTTCTTTCTGTGTCGGAAGACCTATTCGAAATCCCTTCCCCAATCAGGATCAACCAGTAAGAGAATGGCAGCCCGGGGGGGGGGGGGGGGGGGGGGGGGTGTGTAAGGGCAGTTTGGTGTGATTAGAGACAATCAGGAGACAGTAAAACTATGGGCTTGGCTTGGGGGGTGGATCACTGGGCCCGCACCCTCAGAGAATCAGAGCGGCAACAGAACAAAGGGCCTGTAATTACCCCAACGTCCTGCAGTGACATCTTGTGGACAAGAATTGGAATTATGAGTCTTTTTCTACAACTATCCTTTAAAACATGACAGAATATTAGTAAAGGGCAAACTAATCTTCACATGTTCCAATTTATATATGGTCTTTTGAAGGACTGAATTTGATAAGGGACAAATGGCTTTTGGAAAGCAAGAGAAAAAAAAGAAACAGTAATTCTTTATTTTTGGAGTCCCACATCCTTACCGCAGCTGCTTCTCTCATCTGCGCTTCCAAGTGTGTGGGTCCTGTAAGATTATCAGTTCAACTGGAACTTTTAACCACCTTGTTTACACTGAGCAGGTAGAAGATTTCTCTGCATTTAAAGGCTTGTCCCGTAGTAGATGTGGGAGCAGAGCAGCAGAAAAGGAAAGATACCACTGCAGAATAATTGCAGATACACAGTAATAATTTTAATATATGACTACAGTGGTAATTGTAATATGTAAATAATGTTGTTTGTATACCAAATAAGTCTTTATTACGTTTAGAATATTTTTATATACATGTTACTGTATTTATGAAAATTTTAAATACCAAAGAAGCAAATGATGTATCTATATAACTATATTATATACAGTATTTTCTTAAAGGACTATGAAGTCACCACATGTACTCTGCACCATCAGATAGAAGGCGAATAAAGCGGCTTCCTTTTTAACACAAATTGAGTTCTAAGTGTTTGAAGGAAGTGTTGTTAAAATACTTATAGCCTGCCTCTGCCTCCTTGGATTACAGATTACTGTATTGGCTGGTGGTACTAATTAGATTCAGGTGAGCAAGTTGTGAATGGCATTGTTACATTTCAGTTATTATTTCTAATTTATATAGATTGTTCGTTTTCATCTGTTATAAAGCATGTGGATGCTTAGCCCACTTTTTAAAAATATTATTATTTTTTTGGTCATAACATAAAACTGAAAAGGGGGATATGACAAATATGGGTGTAGGAATGCTGAGGACTAAAACTGTGATATTTGCCACTTTAACAGTATGTTACTTTTCTTGTTCTTTTTCAGCATTGCAAAGCGAGTATACACATACAGCAGTGGTAAAATGCTTGGTCTGTAAAATGGCTAATGTGGGTTTGAATCACACATGTATTATTTTTTTAAACAGTACTTTTCATTTTGGCCACAAGCTAAAACTGACAATATATCAAAATGGTATATGAGACAAAGAGGGCAGTTATGATGCTTTTAAAATAATTATTTAAACTAAATGCAAAATTAATGTAAAGAATGGACTAAAGGGGTTTTTAATGTTTTTATTTTTGTGGGAAGACTTCAGGAAGTATACAAAAAAATTACAATATCTAAGTCAATACTTGCTAAATTTATAATCAATTAACAACTTTTCCACAGGATTTCTCCCTCATATTTTAGAGAACTGCGCCATGATGACGCTCTGCGCTCCAGCCTGCATCCCATCTGCCACAGAGGCTTCTCATGCGCGCGCCCCCATCTCATATTTACTGGACCTGCTTGCTGGAGTCTGCCAAGGCCAAGGTAAGGGTCTGACAGTGTGCCATGTGGGACTGGCATGTGTACTAGGAGCATATTGTATGTAATGTCACTGTCACTGTGTGCATGTGTCACTAGGAGCATGTTGTATGTAATGTCAATGTCACTGTGTGCATGTGTCACTAGGAGCATGTCGCATTGCATGTTTATCACTACATGTCACTGTCATCATTTGCATGTGTGATAAACATGCAATGCAACATGCTCCTAGTGACACATGAAACATTGCCTGGCCCATATGGCATACTGTCATACCTTGCCAAGCAGGTCCAGTAAATATGAGATGGGGGCGCTCGCGCATAAGAAGCCTCTGTGGCAGATGGGATGCAAGCTGGAGCGCAGAGCATCATCAGGGCGCAGCTCTCGGTGCCCCGATGAAGGCGCGCGGTTCTGCAGCGCACAAAGGTCGGGTGTCCCTATTGTAGGGTGCAGAGAGGATATAGTGACTTCAGTGTAAACTAATGTTTTTACATTACCACTGTTGTCCACAGGAGGGCATCAGTATTCATTATTTTAAAATTACACATTTGCTTGCGCACATATACTTTTTTTTCTCCAAAGTTGTTGACTGTTTAGTGTTTTTCTCTTTTAGACTGCTTTATTTTGTGGCGTCTTTAACTGACTACTGAGGCCTGTTCTTGGTAGTGTAAATATCATATTGTGATCCGCTATTAATTCTGCACCATATAATTTTTTGTGTTATTATTATATTTTAAATCACACATTTCCTCAGTGAGGGCTATTTTTCAAAGGGAGAAAAAGAGGAGAATTAATAATGCCAGGCTCCACAGAACAACATGGGAATTCCTTTTTTTTTCTCAAATATGCCATTCCTGCTCCAATAACCTGCATTTTCCTGTTTTTAATATTAAACAGTGACCATCATCCTAATTTACAAAATTTCAAAGAATTAAAATTGATGAGCAAGATATTTTTAGAAAATTAAAAATAAAATAAAATAAACCTTTAATTTAGTACCTATTCTATTCATGGACTCTATTAACCAGGGATACATACGATATGTTGCTCAATTAAATTAAATTTTAGTTTGCTATAACTGGCAACAATGGAAGCTTTGGTTTTATCTCTATCCTGGAGTTTGTAAAAAGCTTAGATTCAAAAACTCTGTTTTAGTTTTGTTTGTTCATGGACTAGATGGGTGGTTGACTCTCTTTAATGCCTGGAGTATTTATCTGGTAAGACTTAGCCCATTTAACTTTTGCTTACATGGCTATATGATATATATCCAATTTGAGATGAACACTGTAATTCTAACTAGGTGTTATGTTTAAAGTGTTCTTCTACAATGAATGGGCTAAGAATATTGTTACTGTATCTCTGCTTGTTTCTGTTCCAAGTTTTTCTTCGCTGGTGTGAGTCACCAATGTGCAACCTTCACACTGTAAATGCCAATAAACATACACTACTGTACTTATAATGAAAGGGAAAGTGATGGAAGGTATTACAATTAATAGCACGACATTCTCAAGCTCGCAAATCTGCCATATAAAATACTTTTTTTTTATGTTTAATTTGCAACATGGTGGAATTTAATAGCTCTGTAACGCAGCCAAATTTTAAGCCCGTAGGCTTTGTGGGTCTCACGTTGCCGTTACGGATTTGGAATTTAATGTGGCCGTAAAATTCCCCTCTTCACCTGTCGTCTACATTTGAATCATATTACACTATGCCAGCGAGATTTTATTCCATGTCCTCTTGTTTGGACATGCTTTTAAACTACTTATCCCAATAAAAACTATCTTAATCTGTGGTATTAAAAATAATAAATGAGTGGAGTGGTTTAAATGCACTAATAATAATTAATAAAGATTTCTCTCAAAGCTTTCCAGGTTCGTCCATGATGTATATAATACTGACCGCCAGATTACTGAGTTATTTGTGTACTATTGAATCTTAAAAACCGCATTATTACTCTTGAAAGCAACTAACATAAATAAGGTCCTCTGATAAGGCATCATTTTAATTTAATTAATGCTTTATGTGCTTTAATAAACTGTAAAACAAGAAAACTGCAAATTAAGAGAAAAAAAATAATCTAATTGTGTGAGATGAAATATCTTGTAGGGGTACTTGAAAATGTTGAATAATAGATATTATCCGCCTAACACTGAATGTCTGTAGTAAAAATTTTTTTTTTTTCAACTAGTTTTATTAATTAGCAAAGATGCCAACATACAAATGGTGCGACAAAATACAATAAAGTCGCCAATCGTAAGTAAATACAAACGAAAAGAGACTGAGACGATCATAAACCTATTTATAGTATATACTTAGTAAAGGTAACCCTATGTGAATAATTAGGTTCTGCTAAATGCGCATCATTTTGTATAGCATCTCCGACAGTAAATTCTCTTTTTTAGGATACAGAATATATAAGGAGAAACAATAATAGAGAATAATAAACATAAATATTGAGCATTGTAGGAGAAAAAAGGGGGAAAAACTAATAAATTAAATAAACTAAACTAAATAAAATAAAAAATAAAAAATATATCTCAAGTGTATATTGCCGAGGGGTAAAATTATTTTTTAAAGCCATGAAGTCCGCATACCAAGAAGTAGGGGTAAACTGACTAAGGTATCACAGGGTCTGTGAGGGCAGTGCAGGGAAACATTGGCAATTTGCCCCAATGGAAATAAGCAATTGCAGCCTCTATGAAGGTTAGTGAATATGGAGATAAACAATCAGTATATACATGTGGTGATGGTTGCGCATAGTAGGGGCCTCATTCTATTATCGGCCGCAGCCGTTGCGGGGCCGCAAGGACCGGCCGCAAGCTATTCGGCTATTCTATTCCCTTACGGCCGGGGATTCCGGCAGGCTTGCGGCCGGTGCCTTGCTATCTCTTGCGGCCGCTCGCGCCGGAGGAAAGCCTTTGATCTAAAACGGCCGCAAGAGATTTGCAATTCAATTGCTCCGGGAAACCTCTCTGCAAGGCTAAAAGCGAGCCGCAGTTACTTGCAGGAAAAAGGTCTCGCTAGCACCAATTAAGCACATAAAATAGCTCAAATAAAGCCATCCTGCACTTTGAGAAGACTATAAAGGGATTTTAGGTGTTAGAAAAAATAGCACATAATTATCCTATACTCAAATCCGTAAAATATTTCATTTTTAATATCCGTAAAATATCCATGTAAAAAGTCCAGAGTGCTTGGAGCACTTCAGACACGCCCACGCCGCAGCCGGAAAATAAACAGTTAATTTGAACTCGGGTTTGGGCAGATGTGCAAGCTTGAGAGTGGGTTCCTTTTAATCCTCATGTCCCCCAATATGATCCCTAGCATTTACAGAGCTGTACAGTGCAGGCTTGAATTTATTTTTGCGTTTTTATATTTCACAGATTACGGCCGGTTCCAAGATATGCGGCCGGCCGTAAAAGGAGATCCTTGCGGGGCCGTATAATAGAATCGCGAGTTAACTGAACCCTCGCAAGGAATCGCAGCCTTACGGCCGATTTACGGCCGATAATAGAATGAGGCCCTAGGGGTACAGGAACATTATTAGCATAAGTATCTTCATTTATCAATGATTAGATTTTTAACCCCCAAAAACACGGGACTCTGTTTAAATCGATACTTTCAATTATTGTCTTAATGTCCGTAAATGTTCAGTGAGCCAATAAACTGATTAGATAAATAACCCACTGAGATTTGAGCATGCACACACTTTTGTTTTGCACATGACTTGACCCTGAACACGATAGGTTCAAAGTGCCAAGAGTTATTTAGTAATTACCGGCAATAACGACCCCAAATAAAAGACATTGCAGTTAGTCCTTGGTGGGAGGATCAGAAGAGCTGATTGACAGCTAAAAATGCATTTTTTAAAAATAACATTCAATTGAGAAAATATTTGTTACCTCTTTCCTGTAGATTATGTTTATACCATATCTGACCGTAATATCCCGCTTATTATTTATTAACCTTTGCTTGCACTGACATATTCTGTAGTGCTAAGCTACCCCTAGTGCTGTTTCTCCCTGTAATTTCCTGATTAGTGCTAGACCTTGCAACAGCGTGTTTTTTGAGCGCTAAATCCCATTTAACCCTATAAATCCCCACTCAGCCCTCTCTGATTCAACATAGCTCTGTCTGGGCGTTATACCAATAAAATACCCTTTTTAGCATGGCGTTCCTCACATGTGGAGCTCTGAACGGGGTATTCCTATTTTTGAAACCTCTACTTTATCATTTGAATAAAATTCATATACAATGTTTCAAAAAACAATGTTCAATAATAAACTGAATTTAAAAGATCAATTTAAACAACTAGCTCCTCTTCCTAGGGCATTGCATTGGTCTTTTAAAATAGCAATATGTGAATACCAGCAATTAAAATGGGTAGGTAAAATGTTTAGTTCCAAAAAAGTTGCTTAATTCAGGACAAATTGGCACACATCACAGTAAATATCTCCTAAAATTGAAATACTGTTAAATACAGAATATGAAAAAATTTACCCTACTGAATTTTGTTGAAATACCACAAGGTGGTGCCATAATATCACACAAATATATAAGCGCACAATTCCAAAATGTAACTACATTGCCATTGCATAACCCTCAAAAAATCAGCTGTGTTTTAGAATACAGTAATTATTTATTTAAAAAGATACTGTAAATGGTAGTTTAAATATGCAGATTATTACAATATGTCTCATAGAAACCTTCCTCATAGGGCTATATTCACTAAAGTGAGTTCTTCACATTTTACTGAATCATTTCTAGAAAATAAGTACTGAAACAGCAAAGAAATAAACAAAACTTGTGTGTTTCATCTTATTTTGATTCGTGAATTTAAAACAATATTTCTGACTTTGCTTATCTAGTTGTACAGCCATTTTTATTGGCAAGCATCCTTGTCACTATTTATCTGGTAAGACAGCGACAGAGAAAACAATTACATTTCTTTCATTTTAATGTAAGTTGTATTCATCATGACTAAATCAGGCAGCTCATTATAAGCTTTTGTGACCAATCATGATCATGGAGTTTAGTGGGCATGTTGAGGGTGTATTGTATGTTACTTAGGCCTGATCACATCACAGTCTTTACAATAGCAATTTTTACATTAATATTCCACTTTACTGGTACATTATAGTTTAAATTATCCTAGTATATGGTTAGCAAATAGGTAAAAAGTTTGCATCATAATCTGTAGTTTTACAGAGAACCTAATCTCCTCAATCAAATTAATTTCATAATATGTTATTCGTAGCAAGATACACAAAAAAGTTATCCATATGTTTATTGTTGAATTACTAGCGACTTGCCCATATTTGTGTCCTATGAGCACTGTTGTCGCTCCTTGTGAGGCGCGCAGTGAAGGTCTTTGTGGTTTTTGCGATACTGTGGTGTTTTTTTTTTGTTTTCTGTATATTTGATTTTTTAGGATAATTAATTAATTAATTAATTAAATCATAAATTAATATACTTTACCTATTTGTAATTAATATATGCAGCAAGGAATGTGCTGAAGAGCTAACAATCTGTTTTGATGTTCCTGCAGCATACAATGTAGATTTGCAGTGTTGTTGAGCTAAGGTGTAAGTGTCAGCAATGTGTGCAGTGTGTAGTGTAAATAGGCTGCGTGCGCGAGGGGAAAACGTTTGCGTAGCTGGGTACTTCCCCATTCTGTAAGTTAATGTTGTAAAATTTTCGGCAAATGTGTATGTGGTACGCGGGTGTGGATGATTTAGCGTCCTTACTAATAGTGTATGTTGTACTTCCTACAGGTTTTTGTAAAAGTTGTATGTGCTTGGCGTTGTTTTGCGGCTTTAGAGGTCGTGAAGCCTCGTTTTCGTTTTTTCCAGTGGCCATTTTTTAAATTGGACTGAAATTGAGGGGTAACCTGACTTCCAGATGTCCTGGGTATCCCCCTTGCTGTGGGTAAGGTTTTTATTTTATTTTTGTGTGTATTTTGTGTTTTTTTAATGTTTTGCGCTGTGCGCGGATCGGCTGTTAAGGTTGTATATTTGCAAGTCCGCAATTGTTTTTTTCTAAGTCTCGCGTCTCGTATTTTTTGTTGTGTAAGTCCGTATTTAGTCATTGCATGTTTTTTTTCTTCTTCAAAGTCCCATTTCTGGGGGCATTTGCAACAGCTTGTGAGGCGCCGTATAGCCTCCACCTCCGCAGTTGCGGACCCTCATGAACATTCGGCTCATTACACCAGACGTGGGAGCCTCTACCTCCGCAAATGTGATCCATCGGTTCGCGAAGGTCCGCATTTGCGGCCCGAAAGTCGTACGGGGTCGTAGGGATGAGCGCCTACGGAGCTCATCTCAAACAGCGCAAGGAGCGCCTTCGGCCCTCCTTGCCAGCAACTGCGGCCCTCGATTGTCTATGCGAGCCCGCAAGCGTTAGCAACGAACCTTATTGCTGAGAACTATATATGTGATAATTTTTAAATACTCATAACAAATATAATTCAATAATAAATATACTGATAACTTTTTATGTGTATCTTGTAGTGAATTGCTGAAATGAAAATGATTTTTCATGACTGTGCATTGCTAATTTCCTTTTCGTGCTGGATCTACCTTTTTGGAGCCCCTGGGCAGTAAAATGGAGGAGCCTCTGCAACACATGCGGAAGGTATGCACGCACCCTTTTTTTCATTTTCTGTGCTTGTATATTGCTTTCTATGTCCCCATAACAGCAATTTTAAAAAATAGCTACTCATTCACACACCGAGCTGTTTCTTGTTTATTAAATGCATTTGATGTTGGCCCAGTCTGTGAACTGCGGTATTTCATTTTTAGGTCAGAAATTATTTTTAGGTTTTGTTTTAAGCTAAAAAAGAGTGCCCTTCACAGGAAAGCGGCCTTTAGGCAGCTGCCTATTTGGCCTAATGGGTAATCTGGCCATGGGCTCATGCAAAAGTAGAACTGCAAGTGGAGATTTAGCGAGTTGTTGTCCCTGTGCCAAATATCTTGGACCCCTCCCTTGCAACTTCTCTATCAAAAATGCAAAAAATAATTATAGACAGATCAACTCTATCACCTTTATTTAAAAATAGTTATCTCCACTAATAAATTAAGATGCCCCTTTAACCAAGCCACTGACATAGCAGAGGGGCCCTACACTCTCGTGGGTCCCAGTGCTTTGCAGTAGTAGTAGCTCCACAGCTGAACTGACACTAATGTCCTATATTTTCTATCATGTGCTTAAAAGCAACATTACATATGTAATAAATATTTACACTTTTTGTAAATAAATATTTTAATTAGATTTATTTAATCAAATGGCTATTGGCATCTTTCTAAAAGAACGTATCGGTTTTAAACATTTCTATATCTACATAATTCCATTTAATGCATCTCACACAGATTCAACTTTCAGTATAGAATCATGGATGCCTCCTGGGGCCACCTTTGATTCAGAAATAAAATGATACTTTATTATACTATATTAATTACAATTAAAAACCATTAAATCAATTCTAAGGTGTTCTGGTTGTCACAGTTATTTCCAAACACTTTTAGCTGTGATGTCTGAGAAACAGTAAATATTATTTTATGATAAAAATACATTGAAAAGCTTTTAAAACATCCTACATTTCAATGTAATGTCTGTATGAATCTGTTAAATATCCAGGAAGGAAGTTTTATGTCTGGCACAGATCAAGAATGTACTGCTGAAATGTATATATTGCAAACAATCAAATATTCAACTTTTCAATTGTTAGGCGGTAAATTAAACGTGTAGCAAAGTCTTTATTTTATTTGGGATAGAAATACTGATAGTTAAATCATCAAAAAGCAGGAAATATAAAAGGCCTTACTAACTGCATTTGACATTTAAAACCCCCAAAGTGCCACTGTAGTCTAGTATTAAAATATATTGTTTTTAGAAGAACTGCTCTTAAAAATTGGTCACTGTTTTTAAGAATGCAGAAAAAAAATGCAACCTATTTTTTTCTACTTTTTTTATATGCAATTATGCTGCTAACATTTTGGTGGGATGAGACTTTGAATGCAAAGGAAGTTTCTATCTGCACAATAGGAATATGGAATCAACAACTGCCAATGCTTTCAATATGGGTAATGCAAAATGCATTAGTTTAGAACATACACCCACCTGAGTAAGTAGAATACATAATCAGTCAAGAAAAGAAAAAGGACCTCTACAGTAATAATAATTGCATTTAAAAGTTAAAAATGTAAAGTTTAAAAAAAACAACTTTTTTTAAAAATCATCTTGCCTTTTCAAACAGTGAGAGCTGATTGCTCCACCTTACTACACAACGTGAACAAATATTTGATATACAAGTAGAGTGAGCAATACAAAGGAACATATGTATTAGGTGGTGACATTTTGGAGGACTCTTGGAGATGCTACATAGCAGTGGTTGGCAAGTCAGTCCTATCTGGACCTCCAACAGTCCAGGATTTGGATCTCCCTCTGTATTTTGTTTTTCTCTGTCGCAGAACACCTGATTTACTCAGTTTCATTCTGATTAGTGGGCTTACACCACGGGTCTATAGGATAGGATAGGAACAGGAGTTTTTCCAATATATCATCCTTACGTATATCTTACCCAATGTACACAAGCAGAGAGATTCAGCGGTCCTATTCTCTTATGGTAGGGCAGCACAAGGCAGCAGCAGTGGCTGTGAGCATACGCTAGATGGCGCTGCCGATATTCCGGTGCCATATCATAGAGTCAAGGCTTAGGAAAATTGTTAGGGTTAGGGTTGGGGTTATGGTGGGGGTTATGGTTAGTTCAAGGGTTAGGCTAACATTATAAGCTTAGAACTTCTCTCACATATCGGCTGCGCTGCAAAAAGTCAGCAGCACCATCTAGCATTGCAGCAGCGGACCTCTCCCGACAACCATAACAGGATAGATCTGATTCAGCAAAGATGTTTGCCTTTTTATGTTATTGCAATTATGATTATTATTATCAGGAACAGACCTGCAGCTGGTGTAGATGTGCCAGGGACCTAATCTCCAGTGGGCTCTTGCAGTCCCTCCTGGAACTCCAGTAGCCCACTTTGGTCCTCATTCTCCCTTATATGATCCTCAGCTGTCTCTGGCCCTTTGGCCCTCCTGTGGCCTTCTCTGGCCCATGATGGCCAACTCTGGTCCTCGGCAGCCATTTCTAGCCTTTGGAGGTCTTTGCAGCCTTCTCTGGTCCCCAGTGAACCACTTTTGATCCTATGACCCTCTCTGATGCCGACAGCTCCCCCAGTCCCGCACCCCCACTTCCCCTATGGCTCCATCACATTACACCTGTTTCTCTCTGTCCCTTTCCCCTTTTATTTCCATCTTCTCATCCCCCTTCTCTCATCTCTCACCCCTAGTCTCTTCTGCTCATCTCTCTCACCTCTCTCTTCTCCCTTTTCCTCGCCCTCTTCCCATCCCTCCTCACATTACCTTTTCATCTAGCTTTCTTCCTTCTCTCTGTCTCCCCCTTCTATCACACCCTTCTCCCTCTCAGTCTTCTCTCTTTCCAGTCCATCCTACTCTCCTCTCTCTTGCTATCTTTTCCAGACCTCTTCACCTGTCTTTACCTCTATAAACCCCATTCTAACTCTCTTCCACTTTCTCACTTCTTTCATCTCTCTCTCCTTTCTCTCTCCTCCTTTTCACTCGCTTTCTTCTTTTCCCTCTCGTCCTCCCCTCCTATATACCTCCTTCCTCTTTTCTCTTCCCTTTCTCTTTTCAACTTCAATTTCCCTTGTTTTCCTTGTCTCTTTCCCTTCCTCTCCCTATACTCCCTTTATAACACCTTTACTTTTCTCTTTCTACCTCTCTGCCTCTCTTCCCCACCCCTCATTTCCTGAGGGGTCCTCAATTTGTTTAACACTGGGGCCCTCCATTAATAAGCTATGCCCTTGATTATGATGTCTTATTTATAGTAGTAGTAACATATTCTGTAGCACTGAGGTACAGTAGATTATGACTATTACAATACATAATTGACAGACCAATACAAAAGGAGCTGATGACCCGTTGTTTCAGCTAACAACCATACACATGACACTTTTACACAAAGGTCTTGCAAGACTGAGAGGTAGCTATGTCCAGACATTCTTTTCAAAGGTTGTCTGTGCAGGGAATAATAGCCAGTTTTCAAGACTCTAGATCACTCTGTCAGTTGTATGGTAAAAATCTTTAAGATACAGATTCACTTTAAAATGTCCACAGTAACTGTGCTTCTGAAGTGAAGCCAAAGTAACGTAGGGACTGTTTGACACACTGGCAAGTGGATGATCCCATGGAATTGGACAAAAATCTTCACTGACATCAATGGGCTGAAAAATAACAGGAGTTACTGGTTCATGTCAAACTTTATAAGATATATAATAAAATCCCAGAACAGGAAGGGAAAATATTTAGGATAGAGACATAAGATGGCAAAAAGAAATTGGAATGCAAAAATTCAGTGGGACATTTCATACACTATACTGTTATCTTTCTTCGTTGACCCGGGAAGAGATAATGACAAATTAAATGAGTGACTTGCAATCTTTATCTTAAAAAAAGTATATTTTCACGGATTAATAGATCTTATTAGCAGAAAGAAAAGTGCAGAAGTCTTCTTTTTTTACATTCAAACATGTTTATTAACTTTTAAAAGGTGTAGCAGACAGGCTATCAGGAACATCCTATGTTCCTACCATGTTTGACATCATATGATATCATCCTGTCATGTTTCCACAGTTTTTAAGTTCTATAACTCTTTTAACCTGTATATGTGAAACAGAAGTACATGCTTCTACCTACACAAAGAGACCTTTCATAATAATTTTGTTTTGCACTCCCCTCCGAGGAGGGGGTTGTAAAAATGTTTTTGACCTAGGCACACCTCCAGTTTCAATTCAATCAGTGCCCCTCGCAAGACCCTTCCCCAAGACCCTTTCCCATTGCTGTTCCCACTTAGACCCCTTTCCATAGCTGTTCTTCTTACCTCCAGCCTGCTCGAGGCTCCTTTGCCTGCAGCACAGCTCCAGTACGAGCACAAGCCCCTGTGCGGCTGAGGAGGCTGGGCAGGCAAGGGGGGGGGGGGGGCGACACTACATATATATATATATTTTGCCCACCATATTATAAATGATTGTTGTGGTGAACTACCTACTCATAATTTCCACAACACAGGCTGAGATCCCGCTCCATGCTGATGATAGCCAGTAAGCTTGAAACAGCTGTACATGGATTGGATACTCAGCCTGTGTTTATTCCAACCTTGGCTTTGCATTAAAGCTGTGTAATACAGCATGCATAAGCTTAAAGGAAGCCATGATTGATAATGGCTACGGAATGAAGAGCGAGGCATTTGTGGCCATATTTGTGTGTCCCAGCTCAACTTCCCAGAATGCAGTGTAATAACTGTTTTTCTCGGGAACTCTGAGCTGGAAGCAGGTTTTTTAACTTGCTTTAGAGATACAAATGTGAACACATGTGTCCTTTTTATTTACTGTACTACTGTACGGTGGAGGGCTTCTATCGCTCTTTTGCCCACCATATTATAAATGATTGTTGTGGTGAACTACCTACTCATAATTTCCACAACACAGGCTGAGATCATGCTCCATGCTGATGATAGCCAGTAAGCTTGAAACAGCTGTACATGGATTGGATACTCAGCCTGTGTTTATTCCAACCTTGGCTTTGCATTAAAGCTGTGTAATACAGCATGCATAAGCTTAAAGGAAGCCATGATTGATAATGGCTACGGAATGAAGAGCGAGGCATTTGTGGCCATATTTGTGTGTCCCAGCTCAACTTCCCAGAATGCAGTGTAATAACTGTTTTTCTCGGGAACTCTGAGCTGGAAGCAGGTTTTTTAACTTGCTTTAGAGATAAAAATGTGAACACATATGTACTTTTTATTTACTGTACTATTTATATATATATATAAATATTTATATATATATATATATATATAGAAAACGAATAATACATTAATAAATCCATTTGCATGTCTAAAAGGCGGGGACATGCAAATGAGAATACAATGTACCTCACCCTTTTAATCCAAAAATTGCAACTTTATACATTGCTCCCTTAAAGCATATGCCCGCTGTATTAAACAGCTTTTAAGCAAAGCATCGGGTTGAATTTTACACAAACCAAGAATCACTCATATACAGGCCTGTTTCAAGCTTTTGGCTATCATCAGTATGAGGTAGATTCTGGTTTGTGCAATAGATTTTGTAGGATTATGTATTCCACAAGAATCATTTAGTATATGGTGAGCACAAGAGTGAGAAAAGCTCTCCACCGTACAAAGTACAGAAAACGAATAATACATTAATAAGCCCATTTGCATATATATATACATATACACATATATATATATATACACATATACACACACACACATACATACAACAAATAATACATTAATAAGCCCATTTGCATGTCTAAAAGGCGGGGACATGCAAATGAGAATACCATGTACCTCACCCTTTTAATCCAAAAATAGCAACTTTATACATTGCTCCCTTAAAGCATATGCCCGCTGTATTAAACAGCTTTTAAGCAAAGCATCGGGTTGGATTTTACACAAACCAAGAATCACTCATATACAGGCCTGTTTCAAGCTATATATATATATATATAAATAAATATATACATATATATGTACACATCCCCTTCTGAATCGCTACCTTGTCGTGCTGATGGAGGTGGTGTGTACCTCAATGAAGCTGTGAACTATGCCATGTAGGGTCAACCAATATGGACAGGCCATAGCAGAGAGGTCAGACAAATTACAGGCCACTGTAGAAGGAACTGGCAATCCACTCCAATATATTTACCAAGAAATGGATAAACACAACCAGGAACACAGACGGATGTGCCTGGCGTGCTGCATCCATATGGTCACCGCGAGTCGGACTGAAGGACTGAACAACAACTGCCATCTCTTGGAGACTCAGTAAAAAAAATTTTTTTTATACAGACACACAACAGTTTCTGGTCAGGGGGGGAACTGTGGCCAAGGAGGTCCAGGGGGTCCTAGGGGTGGTACAGGGGAGACTATGACAGGTTGGGCCAGGATGGGGAGCCCAGATGGACCCCTACACTACAAAAAAAAATGTAGTGCCAAAAAAAAAAAAAAGAACTCCACCTCTTATACACTGGTAGCTCCGCCGCTGATATATATGTATATAGTCATGATATATATATATATATATATATATATATATATATATATATATATATATATATATATATATATATATATATATCATGAATATGCTTATTTAAATTTTTCATAAATAAACTGTCAATCAGACACACATCATTATCAGATATACACACTTTATCAGACACAGTATTTTCAGAGATAATCACTCATCATGCGCAGAATCTTTAACTGACATACACTACCACGCACTCTCTCGCACTCTCTCGTAGACACGTACTCACACTGAAACACACTGTCAGTCATTGTCACATATTTTTAGCCTGTATGCATTTTCACTAATAATTGCAGTGTTTGCCTGAAGGAAAGACAATCAGTTTCACTAGGAGAATTAATTGACTTTTTACAGATTATTTGTAGAGCTTTCAAAAAACAATGGTATTTTTTATTTGTATATGGCACAGCTGAACTATGCAAGATTGCTCTCCGAGTGGGCCAGATGCACAACATTTCTTACTCATTCCCAGACTGACTCTGACAGCCCTATTAAATTGCTCCAACTGTAGAAATCGTAGCCAGTAAAGGAGCCCGCAAGAGTTATGGCTATTAAATTTGCCTCTTTCAGCTACAGACAAGTTCTCAACACTGTAAAAGACAATATAAACACACCACTGGACTTTAAAATATGGGGAGAGCAGTGAAAGACATTACAATTACTTGCACAACAATCCCCAAATAAAAAATAGGGATTTAAAAATCTTTTTTTCATCATATGTTGGAATGGTCATGTATATGCCAATATGAAAAACCATGCTGCAACATGCAGAAATAAATTAAAGACACACTACCTGACTAAACAGCAACACCAAAACAGGAAACTGCTTGCCATATTAACCTTTTCTAACTCACAGAGCCTCTAATGTGGACCCTCGAATATAAATATAACTAGTAACTTGCCAGTCAATAATGACGGGAATAAAAGTAAGGCTGGCAATGGTTTTGATCCTCTGAGCACCTTCGGCGTTCATTGCAAGCCTCTCCCCCCGTGTACTTCAACTTTCCTGTTTTGAGTTTCACGTGCGGGGGGCATTGCGAGCGACACAATGAGCGCCTTCAGCGATTATCGCGTGTCTCACAATGAGCGCCTTTGGCGCTCATTGCAAAGCCTTCCGCTCATTGCGTGGCTCTCAATGAGTGCCTTTGGCGCTCTTTGGGAGACTTTCTTCTCGCCTACTGTACGGGCCGCTCATTGCAGGGTTTGTTAACCTGCAAGTTTAGTGCTTGGGAATGCCATGTGTCTCTTTCCAGCATCTCCCCCCTGTCCCTTCCCTGTGTCTTTCTCTGTGTGTGCTGAATGTTTGCGTTGCGCACGGTGACTGACGTTTTATGTTCAAAGTCCTGCGTGCCTGGTGTTGTTCGTGTAAGTGTTAGTGTGTTTAGTGTGGTGCAGTTTCAAAGTCCCGCGTGCCTGGCATTGTTCGTGTTACATTCTTCTGCATTGTGTATTTTGTAAGTTCTGCAAGCCTGGCGTTGGTGAGCCTCGTTTTCAAGCTGTTCGAGAAATTTTAAGTTTTTTGTCTGCCATTCTTCTCCTCGCTTAGCCGATTTTCGAGTGACGAAAAATGCTAAATATGGGTCTAATTCGTTTGCAACCTCACTCCCAGGCTTTATGTCTCTCCCCCTGTGCTGTGTGTGAGTGTGGTATAATGTTTTGTACATGATTTCCTTATTTTTGTTTTTTTTTATAGTGATGCGCTTGAACAACTGCTTCGCGAGGCTCGCCTAAGTACTGCACAGCTGGCTGCAATGAGCGCATTTGGTGCTCATTGCAGCCGAAGTACTGCAGCACCTGAACAACCACCCCCCCCTACACTCCCATTCTCCCATTCTCCCATCTCCTCCTCAACATCCTACTCCTCCACTGCCTCCACCTCCTCTCCTCCACTCTCCTCCACCTCCTATTCCACCGCCTCCACCTCCTCTCCTCCACTCTCCTCCACCTCCACCGCCTCCACTTCCTCTCCTCCACCTCCTCCACCTACTCTCCTCCACCTCCTCCTCTCCAACAACCCCCGTGACCACCTCTCTTTCCTTCTCACCTCTCTTCCTCTTCTCCTCCCATCCTCTCCACTCCTCTCCCCTTCTCCCTCCTCCCTCCATATCAATCCAAAAGTAAAATAAGGATAACAGAATAAAAGTATTGGTATATATATATTTTGTAATGGGAATTATTTTTTATATTTTATGTTTAATTGGGGGTTACAGGGTGGGGGGTGTATGTATGTGTTGACCTGTCCCAAAGTGTATCTATGTGTGTTATTTGAATTATGTGTAATCAGTATATATGTGTAATCAAAATTTATGTGTAAAATAGTCATGATAAATAATAATAGTTATAATAAATGAATAGAACTGTAAGAACCTGCTCTCCAATTTCACCTACTCTCTCCCTCTCTAGAACCAACCACCAACTGCGGGACCTGCGTGCTACCTCGGAACAATCTACAACACAGTCAATGCATGGGCGTGTGGAATGCAGCTTTATTATATCACCCTGTCAGTCAGTTTCCAGGATCCTGCATTTCATTGGTTATGAGGCCTGTGTCGAACTCCGTAATTATGGGATTGGGTTATAAAAGCGGACCGCATCTATTCCAGCCCACTAACAGCTTGCAGGCGTGTAAAGGGTTTATGGGCTTGCGGCTCCGGCCCTTTGATAGCGACCTTGTTGAATGTAATCGCTCTGTAACTCCAGCAGATTTCAAACCTGCAGCCATACGGGTTAGACGAAGGCCACCGTGGGCTTGGAATTTAATGTGGCTATAAGACTTAGGGCCCTATTAAATTCACTGATTTGTAGTTCCAGAAGCCCGCAAAGGAGCTATGGCTAATAATTTGGCCTCTTTTAGCTACCTGCAAACGATCTGTGGGTTACAGGCTGAAAATCCCTATGAGCTGTCAAAATCTGAACTCTGTCGCAGCTTAGCCTTTGATCTTTCAATCCCGTAAATGTTACAATCGCAAATTGCTATTAAATTGCTACAAGTCCTCAAACCCGCAATTGTTTTCATACCTGTAAATGGCAAATGTAGCCAAAAATCCTACAGGTACTAGAGAGAACTCACAAGGGGGTTAAACTCCTGTCCATAGCACTGTAAAAGCAAATATAAACACACTACTGTATTTTAAATTACAAGGAAAGCGATGACAGTTATTAAAATTAATAGCACAACATTATGAAGCTTTTATTTATTTTTAATTTTCGTGTTATATTGATCCCCGCAATATGTTAATACATCACATATATAATTGTGAGCATGCGAGTTGTTGCTAACACTTGCTGGCTTGCGCAGCGAGCTGTGGCCCTCACGTAGTGAGGGCTGCGGGCGAGGGCCTCAGTTGCTGGCATGGAGCGCCAAAGGCGCTCCTTGCCAGCAACTGCGACCCTTGCAAACTTTACGTCGCAACGCAAACAACACGACACACCAACTACGACCCTCGCAAACTTTACCTCGCAACGCAAACAACATACGAGACAAGTTAACACACATTACGACCTCGCAACACTCGGACGCAACTCGCGAACATTACAAAATTCAAAACACAATAAATACACACAGCACATACATAAAAAGCTTACCTACAGCAAGAGGGAGCATCCAGGACCTCAAAAAAGCAACTTACACCTTCATTTCACTCAAAATAAAAGAGTTTAGACAGTAAAAAAATTGCTAAGCGACAGAAAAAATGGCCACCGAACAAAACGAAAATGAGGCTACCAATGCAAACACCATACGAGACACGTTAGCACACATTACGACCTCGCAAAAATCGTCCGCAACCCGCGAACATAAAAAAATGTAAAACACAAGAAATACACACAACACATACATAAAAAGCTTACCTACAGCAAGAGGGACCATCCAGGACCTCAAAAAAGCAACTTATACCTTCATTTAAATCAAAATAAAAGAGTTTAGACACAAAAAAATTCTCGAAGCGAAAGAAAAAATGGACGCCGAACAAAACGAAAACGAGGCTACAGCACTCTAAACACGCAAAACACAACTACAAACTCGCAAAACACCACAAAAGATCTATGAATATTCCGCTAAGACACATACCACACATTACCCGCCATTTTACGACAATGCAGAAGTACACGACTACGCTAACGGTTTGGGCTCGCGCACGCACACTATTACACTGCACACATTCAGCAATCTTACACAGCAGCTCCACACCACTAATGCTGCAGCAACATCAAAACACATTCCCAGCTCTTCAACACAATGCTTCAAAATAGGCAAAGTATATTCATTTATTAATGTATTATAGATTTCATTATTACACACCAAACAGCATTAGCTACCTTACAATTTCATTGCCGTCATTTTTTGACGGGCAATTTGCTAGTATAATAGAACTTGCATGGACTAGAATGTTATATTTATTGATTTTTTCATATTGCATTATTTCTGCAAGTGATTGAAATGTAACCTCCATGTTTTAGTGACGTAATGATGACGGTCTCTTTTACTATTGGCTCCATCTAAACCCGTAATTTATCATGTTCGCGCCCAGAAATGCTACGTGCCGAAGCATGGTTACGGATTTGGATTCCGGCCATGTCGTTGCAGCCTTTTCTAATTTAATTGCTCTGTAACTCCTGGAATTTAATAGTGCCCTCTTATGTCTGTCTGTCCATCATTTACAGTATCTGTCTATACTACTTCTCGAGAACTCATTGTTACAAGAGTAAGTATGCCAGCATTTCAATATATGAAAACAAATATGGATGGAATGTACTGTAGTAACATGTGTGTGCTAAAGTAGAAATGTAATGAGCAAGCAATGAGATCCAGAAATCCTGGATAGCCAAGCAAAAAGATCAAGAAATGCTGTGCTGTTGACTAGAATGTGCCCACGTCTGATCTATGGCCATGAACTTCAATGATACACAGTAGTCTGAAGAGACCATCAACAAATATATTTCTTTTGTATTACTTGTATTATTAATTGTATTGTATTAATCTTACATAACACAAATGTAAAGCAAAACTCATTTATTTTATCTTTATCTAGAATTTAGGTTTCAAAGTAAAATAATAGCATGTAAACAGGTAGACATTCCATACATACAACAGTGTTTAACTCTACACTAACTTACTTTTAGATAATATGAGAACTGATTTCAGAAGCTGAATATCCAGTGTCACTTGAAGGATGCTATCAGAGAATATAATTATTTTTCAGTATGTGAGATATTGGATAGGAAAGCGCACATAGACAGGATATGAAAAAATTGAATATATGCATGAAATAGATGCAGAATTGTAATATTATATCCCATAATAAAAGTTACCTTTCTCATCATAATAGATATGCTGTAGATAAAGACTCTAAACTTGGTGAACTGAATTAATGGTGCTGTCTTCTATGAAAAGGCAGATTTGTTCTTCCTTCTGTATCACTTTTCCTTGATGCATTTTTGTGGCTACCCAAGGTGATATAAATGAGCAGTGATATGGCCTGACTAAACCGTTTTAAACCATTTTACTGTGCTGAATAGCCTACAGTTTAATTTGCAATTACATCTGGGACTTGGATACTAGTGTTAAAAGCATTACACGGCCCGGTGAACTGTTTTACGTTCGTCCCATTCCCAGCAATAAAGCATCATTGACAAAAACTGAAATAGTCACAGAGGCAGTAATTAGCTGATCATGTGACCTCAATGATTACTGTAGTTTGGGAAAGCCATTCTCCAACAGGATCTTACCATTACCCCTATTATTTGCACTATTTCCTTCATTATGTTGGATTGAAACTAGTGTGTAATTATTTTTAATGTATTCTGCTGCTCTGCTCATTTGAGATCTTGTTTTGGCAAAGCGTTAATATATTTAAGCTGTTTATGCTGTTTTGAAGAACGTTGAGTATTGTAGATACAAGATTTGTGTAACAATGATTTCTTTCACTATAAAAAAATCCCATATCTACAATATTTTCTTCAGAAAAACTAGACTTGTTAATGAACTAATGATTTATTTATTTTATTAACTACTATAAGCAATAATGTTCTACTGGGGGCATTAATTGTGGTGTTTGCAGATAAAGATTTCATTTGTTATACCAAATATATTGAATTAATAAATGTGAGTTGTGAAAATAAGAAAATAAGATGTTATATGCACCCAGGCCAGATCTCATGAAAAAACCCACAAAAACAAATAAACAGGTAAATAAACTGAAATAGCCACCGCCATAGGCCTTATTTGGTATTTTAATAACCTTATGGTTAACCTGATGTACAGAAATGCAATATGACAATCATAAAACCATCTCAATTAATTGACCAACATAATCAGCCTTATTAATTGCAATTCTGTAAAAAAATATGCTCTGTGCTTATATAGAGCCCTATTCAATCGTAATTTAATAAGGCTGTATATCGCTCCACTCATGTCTCATGTATCACATGTATCCTTAAAAATAACGCAATACATCAATGTTTTATATATTTTTTTAGATATTTTGTAAAGTAAGCTAACATTGTGTTATTAAATAAACATATTTACTTTTCAGCTTCCAGTAACCTGTGTAAATTGTGACTGCCATAATGGGAAAATTAGTAGAAAATAGTATATTTGTATTCACATTTGGATGTTGAAAAAGTACATTTTAAAAAAGTATTTACTGCTTAGAATGTCAAGAAATACAGTTTTTGAACTGGACCATGGGAAACTGGGTCCACAATGCATTTTTACTATTAAATTCAATACCACATTACACATGGCTCCTTTTACCATATAAGTCTTAAATTATTGTTTTTATGTTAGGTAAGGCACATCTATTAAAACAGCTGTATCATTTGGTGTAGGATATTGGGTGGGATTGAGGTTGTTTATATTATAACATGGGAGTTTCTTTTTATGTATGTATGAGAACGACTACCTGCATATTTTTTGCAGTTTTAATGTCAAGCTGTCTGATTCTGAGCACGTGCAGACAAGAGGGGTAGGTCTAAAATACTCAAATCTCCAAAGACCTAATTCCATCAGCCCTCTTCCTCCTTCCCCACCCCTTCCTCCAGTGATCAGTAGCTAAGAACATGCCTTCAGGTTCCAAGCTATAAAGTAATCTACTGCTCATCTTTTTCAACTATTTCTGGGCGGACATGACTGCTCTAATTAAATGTAATACCTAATGACATAAAAACGTATTCATCATTCAGTAATTTAATAGCTGTCTTATAACCAATTATAAAGTCTTTATTAATTATTTGCCAAGAAAGAGAGAACAACCTCATGAGTGATATGGATATTCCTGCTAACGAACTTGTTTCCTGTTCTAGTCTATTCATCACAGGCTTCATGTTGATCTGATCAAGTTTGTGACATAAGTATGTACATTTAGATAAGCTGAGAAAGTGGAAGATATAAATATTGTGTAAAATGTCAGATAAACAGATTCTAGTTATGTTTCATACCTCAGGGCAATTACATATAATTATTTTACGCAGCAAAGAATTTATATCCGAAAAAAGTGAAAACTCCTAAATCATCATGTTATAAGTGATTGTAGTAGGAAACAGCTTTAAAGGAGAAAAAATACTTTATTACACTGTTAAAGGACCATGGTCGATCAGGAAAAAACAGCACTTGTATAGGAAGAATGTAACAAACTTAACAACTTTCACAGCTGTGTAAGCCATGGACATGTAAGGCATAAAAATATATTTAGAGAAAATCAGAAATATATTTATGAATAAAAGTATCATCTTGTCTTTGTTTAATCGTTTTCTGATAGCTCTAGCATGAGGTGTGTGTTTTTTATTCATATGTGAAGGAAGGGATGGGGAATGAAGAAAGAGAGAGTGGTGAGAAGATATTTAATTCTCACTGAATCACTGAAGCAGTCAAGCTTGCATCAACAGTTAAAAGTCCTTCTCTCCAGAAATGTAAATGCCCCCCAGTCTTCACCAAAGTATTGATGGTCCATCAGAGATATCAAAATGTATGTATTGTAGCTTAATTAGACTTTTAGACTCCAAGGGCCTCATTCAAATGCGATTTGGTCAATTGAATAGGGCTCTATATAATCACATAGCATATTTTTTTACAGAAGTTTTTAGTTAGTGAAAACCTTGCTTTTGGATAGAAATTCACAAACTAAAAACTTCTTTAAAAAAATATGCTATGCGCTTATATAAAGCCCTATTCAATTGACCAAATCACATTTGAATGAGGGCCTTAGCTTTCAAATGTGTGTGTGTGTGTGGCAGAGCTTCAAGTGGCTCTGACGTCTCAGATTTACAGTGTGCTGATAATAAGCAAGATATTTGTTGAAAAGTAAAAGTAAATCTTTAAAGGGCATATAAGTAAAGCTCATATGTTTGTTTGCTGTACATAGGCGTTTAAAAACAGTATACAGTTTAAAATCAATAAAAGTTGACTTTTTTTTAGCTTTTAAATTGTATGTTTTCTCCTCAAGCAGAGCTGTGTATCTCCTCCTACCTGTGCCATCAGGGGGTGTGGCCAGTTCTACCTGTGTGCAGACTAAAAACAAAAGCCTTACCAATCTAGGTTCTGCTTCAGACTGAACATGCTCTATAAAGAGGTACAGGACTAAGATGTATAATGCACTGTCACTTGGCAGGGCCTATGGGACAGCTGCAAGCATGTTACAGTAGAGCTCTTACCTCTAGGCAGAGGGGTAAAGCTAAAGATAACATGGGCAGGGCCAGAGACATTAGACCAGCCTGCTTCCAAGCTCCATGATTGTATGGCACACAGACAGAGCTGGCCATCCATTTGTGAGTTGCATGTTCAAAAACGTAACTCTGTCCTATCTCTCCTTTGATGTTTCAAGCCTGCAATTATTATTAGTGCTAAAAACGCAAAATCCATATTCAATTACAACAATTCAACAAGCCCACAATTTTCTTTAAATGTGTAAATAGCAAATGTATAAAACATTTCTACGAGTACAAGATAGGACTCGCAAGTGGGTTAAACACCTGTTTTTAACACTGTAAAAGCAAATATAAACACACTACTGTACTTTACAGCACTGTGAAAGTAATGAAAGGCATTAGAATTTATTGCACAATACCCACATGGACTAGCACAGTTTCTTCATTTATTTTTATTGATTTCTACATTGCTGGATTGAGAGTACGATTGCATATCAGACTTCTAAACACTAATTGATTGTAGTTTAAACTCCATGTTTTACTGACGTCATGATGACGGTCTGATTTACTATTGGCTCTGTCTAAATTGTAACTTATGGGCTTGCTAAATTGATTATGATGATGCCCTAAATTGCTACTTATGGGTTCATGGTTTACAGTTTAAGGCTTTAGCCTTGTAATTGCAGTCAAGCAATGTAATTGTAATTGCGATCAAGCAATGTCGCACTTCAGAAACATAATGAAACGAAGGCAGAAGTTTCCCTTTAAGGGTTTCTAGTGAAACTGCCTACATTACAGTCTTCAGCAGAGTTTCCAGTGGGTGCAGTGGTGTTAAGAGACAAAATATCCCCTGTGCAAGTGCCTGATGTTGTAATGAAAGAGGTCTCCCCTTCCAAGCAATAACCTGTTCCTTCTCCTCCTCTACATTACCACCATCCCATTGTGCCCTCAAGTCCTCTTATAACTGTAGCGTTAAAGTGAAGTTAAATTCTCTGTTATTTGATCTCAGTACTGTTAAAGTGTAGGTAAATTATATGTTATTTGATCTCTATACAGTTAAAGTGAAGTTATTATTATGTAATTATTTAATGCATGTTATTATTATTATTATTATTTATGCATGTTTAGTTTTAAGGTTTTGTATCCAAAAACAAGACCATCAGTTATAAATAAAATATGAAAAATCTGGGGTCCACAATGGATTGCTTCAATTTACATTGATTCCTATGGGAAATGCTTGTTTTGTTTGCATCCTGTTTGTTTCACATCCGGAATGGATTAAGGACTTGAAACAAGGTGCCACTGTATATATATATATATATATATATATATATATATATATATATATATATATATATATATATATATATATAATCAGAGTACTGCAGTATATAGTGACACCATTTTTAATGGACAAACATACTCATATTTATAGTGACAAAGGTTCATCTCTAGTAAGCTCGTCGATATAATTATGAATACGTTTGAATATCTAGACTACTGGACACTCACGGCTACCTCAATTTAGTAAATAAATTTGAATGTCTAAAACAAGTTAAAAAACTTGTTTCTAGCTCAGAATTTCGAGAAAAACAGTAATTACACTGCATTCTGGGAAGCTGAGCTGGGACATGCAAATGTGCCCACAAGTAGCCTTGCTCTTCAATCCATAGCCATTATCAAACATGGCTTCCTTTAAGCTTATGCCTGCTGTATTACACAGCTTTAATGCAAACCCAAGGTTGGAATTTACACAAGCTGAGAATCGTATCCATGTACAGCTGTTTCAAGCTTACTGGCTATCATCAGCATGGAGCGGGATCTCAGCCTGTGTTGTGGAACTTATGAGTAGGTAATTCACCAGACAATCATTTATAATATGGTGGGCAAAAGAGCGATAGAAGCCCTCCACCGTGCAGTAGCACAGTAAATAAATAGTAAGTTAAAAAAAACTGCTTCCAGCTCAGAATTCTGAGAAAAACAGTTATTACACTGCATTCTGGGAAACTAATTTGTCCCTAAAAAGTTGCTTTTTGAAAGTTAATTAGCCACTTAAAGGGTAATCTTTAATTTTATAGGAATAGGAGGTGGTACTATTTTTATGTTTTTGATAAAAGAGCAATCTAACTATATTAAAGAATGAAGTTTTGGAGAACCTCTCCATTCCTATGTTATCCTATGGTCAATTTGTGGTATACCATCTTTAAATGTAAACTCAAGGGAGTTCTGTAATATTTACACAATTATCTTGAAAAAGTGCATTTTGGCTTAAAAATTATATTTTATAGGGATATTTTCTAAGGACAGAACTGTGTAAATGTTTTATGTAAATACCACATTATGGTATTCAGTACATCTAGTACAATTTTACCAAATGTCATTGTTCAAAGAATCAATAAATCATATTGGCTAGCCAATGTAAAAGAATGTGATGAACACACTTTTTCTTCTGTTGTATAAAGAAATTATCAAAACCCCCAACTGGTTTTTAATCAACTTTTCATTTGCGGTAACTGATTTATGCACCTGCTGGAGGATTCACTTTAGATTTATATTTCAGTAACTAGAAACCATGAAAATCCACAGAGTGAGTCTTTTTGGCACTGCAATTACAGACTATATTTCAAAAGTTTTCTGGAAGAGCATACATTTGCCTAAGGGATGTATGTTTCTTGTGGGTAGAAGTAAAAAAAGTGATATAGTGTTTATAACTTTTGCACTTACCCTACCCAGAATCCTTAGGGGCACTGAACACTGACTAAATCCATGGGAAAACAGGTTTTTTCACCTGCCTAAGACAAGATGACATGACCAAACTTGGGTTTTGTTTCTAAGGTGGTGACATAGCCAGGAGAGAACAAAGGGAAACTAGTCAAATATGACACCTTAACAAAAGGCTTGGGGGATTGGATGGATGTAGTATTGACTTTGGTAGAATAGAATATAATGAAGCGTCATTGATGTGGGATTATGGGCAGTTTAGCGTTTGACATATTGAGATTTCTAAATACCATACAGGATTAGATTGGACAAAAATTTCTGACTGTAGTGCAGATGTTAGTTTGTTGTACAGTTGTTATCTGCATACAGGTAATATCGACTGTATGTCACATGATTTAATTATATCACCAGTGCAAAGGGGTGAATAATAAAGAGTATTAGACAAAATGTGCACTAAATAGAAACAAAAACAATATGTTAATTAATGGCTTTGTCTCTGATGCCAACGGTAACACAAGCACTTTACTTCACTAGCACCTCATCAACACATATTTATTCATTTGTGCACTTTAGGACATTAATGTTTTGCAATTTATTATTGGTGCAATAAATCTATGATAAAAGTTTTTTTTTTTGTAATTTACTCTCTCACATTATATTAATGTCCACTTACTAGTGAAATAGCAATAGGTGATCATGTTCTGTAATTGATGAAAGGTATATAAGATATTTATAATCAATCTATAACTAAGTCACATATACCAAATTTGGATGCAGCCATTTACTGCAGGGGCATGCTTTGTGATTTTTTATATTTTAATTGTTGTGTTTTTCTTTTAATTGTAATAAAAAAGGCTATTGAATTTAAAAAATGTGGTCTAATGTAAAATTGGATTCTTATATGCTTAATAACCACTGAGTGTAATTATTTATCCATTAGGAGGATGCCTTATAGATATATAAGTGTCTAATTTCTTTAAGTTGGGTTCATGCTATATACACTTTTCTGTATGGGCTGGTTTATTGAACATTTTTATACATATATTTATTTAAATATAGAGAATTGAACTGGGAAAGATTTAATATTGGAGAACCACCTTCCTGTAGTACACTGTAACCATTCAGAAAATATTTACTGTATGTCACATGTTTTAATTATATCACCAGTGCCAAGGGGCGAATAATAAAGAGACAAGGTAGGAATAAAGGATTAGACAAAATGTGCACTAAAAATAAACAAAAACAATATGTTAATTAATGGCTTTGTCTCTGATGCCAATGGAGTAAAAACTGGATGATGGAAGTAGTCATTTATCGTAGAAGTAGTGGAGCAAGTCAAATAGATGACCAGAATTACAAGATCATGAGATGTAATTAAATAGAGCATGTTGTAAAATACAAAGTAACTCAGGAGGTAAATTTACAAAAACTGTAATGGAAGCAGTTAGGTAAAATACTGGTGACAATCTCATGTCCCCAAAATGTTAGGCTGACCCAGAGAGCAATTACAACCCATTCCTTAGTGATGTTACCCAAAAAGAGCAAGAACTCTAGAGAGAATAATATAATGCTCACAAATGGTAGACAGTAGGTAATTGCAGGAAAATGTGAGTGTTCAAGATAGTAGAAGAAATGTCACATTGTAGTTTGCTGTACAGTGGATCAGATTGGAGTAGTGCATTATCTGCATTTTTGTACTACTTTCTCAGCAGGGTGAATCCTTGAACACAAATGTAGTGCTAATAAAACACTGACATTTTGCATTTCTAACTGTCTATTGTAATGGTTCAGTGTTTGCTCTGTACTGAGGCTCTCTTTCCACCCGTAGAAACAGAGTGACTCTTCTATCAGGAATTGAAGGTTAGAGTGGAGACTTATCAGCATGGTCACTTTTCTCCACATTCTACAAGTGTAGCGTTGGTAATCTTATATTTCTACACTTTACTCTTAAAGTTAGTTTGGTTGTATTTTTGAAAATAATCAAAACCCGGAAATAAGCTGCATCTTTAAAATTAAATGGAGGAAAAAAAGATAATACTTGTATATAAGCCGCTATCTTAAAATTCAAGGGAGAAAAATAAAAAGTCAATTAGATGTATGGAAGAAATAGTGATTTCATCATATACCATATATCTAGTGTTTGGAAGACAATATACCTATAGGATTTTCCTTCAACACATTTCTTTTCTTGTTATCCTTAATATCATCAAGAGTTAGGTAACAAGTAAACTATTTCTTAAGATACACAGAGTGTTGTTAGGTTAAACAGCATACAATATGATGAAATGTTGTAAAAGCCAATTTTTGTAAGGTCACGAATTTAAGCCGCACCTTAACTTTTCAGAGTTGAAATTTGGATAAGTGTGGCTTATTTTCAGGTCAATAGAGCATTATAAAACCTAATACACAAAATACTGTATACATAATGGTTTTTATTTCTGCAAAATATTTCTCTTATTTTCACCGGTCTGCCGAT
Organism: Discoglossus pictus; assembly: GCA_027410445.1. NCBI lineage: Eukaryota > Metazoa > Chordata > Amphibia > Anura > Alytidae > Discoglossus > Discoglossus pictus. Next base: position 85,017,725 of record CM050163.1, read on the forward strand.
GTAAAAAGATTGAAAACCACTGTTGTGAAGTATTCACTGTCCTTGAATAACTGAGGTTTAGTCTGTTGATAAAAATTAGGAACTGTAGTATTATTGACTTGATTGTTTCAATCAACATCACAGCTGTCTTCCGTCTGTTGACCAGACAAGATGAAACACAAGCCTCAAGAGTTTGAGATTCTAACTACTGGAAAACATACACCCAAAGGCCATGGAGACTTAGCTCTGTTAGTCACAGTCATGGCTTTTACTGATATTTCTTGTAAGCAGTCACAGATGCCAGTAAAAGGTATTGTAAATTGGTCCACTGAAGATTAGCATGACTCCCGCGTACCTTGTTTTATGATCTATATAATAAAATGTGAAATTTAGAAGGATTCCTCAAAATGTGCGTGCATAGAATTAAAAGTCCCACATTATACAATTTAGGGAGAGACAAGGTTAGGTGGTCAGAGTTAAAAGGTTTGTTTATTATTTCCTAAAAAGGTGATTTTTAATTCAACTTATTATTTGCAAATATAGTAAAAAAAATTGTTTCAAAAAGTTGGAAATTATAGTAATGATTACATTTTAAAACAATGTTATTTTTACTAGTAAAAGTTGTATAAACAGTAATTATTATGTATCATTTGTGAATATACTAATTTAATACATTTGACCAAAAGTGGTAGGAACAAATACAGTTAGGGGTTCAAGAGTGCATGTAATGTGAATAAGGCTATCTTGAGGATTAATTAGGCTTGGACTTTTTAGGTAGATAGGAGATTAGTCATACAAGATGGACCTACAGCTTGTTATTTGCCATATGTTTTTATGTTAAACATTGTTTCAATAGCACCTACATGTTTTCATAAGTAACTAGTAACTTGCCCGTCAAATGACGGGAATAAAATTGTAAGGCTGGCAATGCTGTTATCCACACAATGCGAGGATATAGGCACTCTGAGCCCCTTTGGTGCTCATCACGAGCCCCACGCTGGGCGCCTTTGGCGCTCATTGCGAGCCTCTTCCCCATGTACTACCTTGGGTTAAGAGTTATTGCCTTGGGTTAAGTGTTACTGTCTTGGGTTAAGTCTTAGTGGCTTGAGCTAAATGTTACTGCCTTGTATTAAGTGTTACTGGTTTGCGTTAAGTCTTAGTGCTTAGGGCTTGTATTTACGTCCTTCGGCCTCTTTTTACGTCCTTCGGCCTTGTTTTCATCTTGTTTACGTTTTTTCAGCAGCCATTTTTTTTCCCGCTTCCCTTGATTTTCGAATTATGAAAAAAGCCAAAATATGCCTCAAATTAACTTGCAACCTCACTCACAGGCTCCCTGGATCTGCCCCTGTGCTGTGTGTGAGTGGGTTAGTGAATTTGAGGCATATTTGTGTGTTCTTGCAGGTCTTTTCAGTTTTGTGGTTTGTCTGTTAAAGTCTTATTTTTGCGAGCCCCACAGTCCATCTGAGTGCTTCAAGTCCTAAGTAATACAGACCGTAATTTCGCTGGCGACGCTAAGTCCAGGGGCCTTGCGATGAGCTCCTTTGTCGCTCATTGCAGCTAAGTCCTGCGTGTCTTGGGCGCTCATTGTAGCTAAGTCCTGCGTGCCTGAACCTGAACTGCTCGCCTTGAAAATACGTATTTCTAGTGAGTATTTTATGTCATGAATCTTCAAATATTTTCTAGAGATGCAACTTTTCAAAGACACAAGGAATTCCGTAGAATATTGTAGCTCCTGTAAACAAGAAAAAGGAGACCAGAATGGTTGAAAGAAGAGCCATGAACAGATTAAATTGGATAGTTAGTTAAATATTTGGAGTGAAGTGTTCTTAACATATTTAAAGGTCAGAATTTGATATTGTACTCAAGCATATGAAATAGTGTTTAGAAGTCCGATAAGCGATCAGACTCGCAATCCAGAAATGTAGAAATCCATAATAATTCATAAATCATATGTTCTAGTCCATGTGGATGGCCTGAAATTTATTAACTGATTCCTGGAATCAATATAACACGGAAATAAAACCTAAAAAAAGGTATTGCAGGTTTGTGAGCTTTAGACTGCAATAAATTCTAATGCCTTTCAGGGTTTACAGACAACTTTTAAACCCAGTATTTTTAAGTACAGTATTGTGTGTTTTTACTGGCTTTTACAGTGTTCAGAACAGGTGTTTAACTAACTTGCGAGTCCTATCTAGTACTCATACGATTTTTTGATACATTTGCCATTTACAGGTTTGAAGGCAGTTAACTTTTACGGGCTCCATTAGGGGCTCCAGTAATTGCGATTTGGACAATTAAATAGGGGCCCAATGTCTGTACTTGAATACACAATTTCAACATAAGATTTGCCAAAATAAAACAACAAAAATGTTGTGTGTGTAATTAGGTGAAATTGATTTTAAGCTAAAAACATGCCAAAACTAGCTACACGAAATTCAAAAATGTAAATGTTCTCACTTAGTATTTAAAGTTCTCTGTTGCTTTTTACTATGATACATATTGTCATAGAGCTAATTCAGATTAATTCAGTACCATCATTTTGTATTTTCAGTTTATGAGAACTAGTATCAACATGTGTAGTCAAATAAAATGCTGTATCAAATTAAAATATTAGTTTACGAGATGATAAAACTACATATCATTGGCACCATTTCAGGATTTTTCAAAAGCTCACACAGATGTTCATTATTTTTTTTAATTCAAGTCTATTTGAAATCTCCTTCACAGTATTCAGTAGACATTATGGGTGCTCAAGACTTATGGTGAAGGTCCTATACAAGTTTGGGACCTATCTTGTTATGTGCACGGGAATTGCGCCGCCGACGCCCCGATGTAGCTGTCTCGAAGTGGCCGTAAGTGGTTAGGGGTTTCCGGGTTAGGTTTAGAGGGTTAGGGGGTTAGGGTCAGGGGCAGTAAGTGGTGTAAGGGGTTAGGGGCTTAGGGTTAGGGGCTTAGGGTTAGGAAGTTACATTTAGGGGGATAGGGTTAGGCTAAGAGGGTTTGGAGGTTAGGGCCGACAAGGGGTGTAGGGGTTTCGGAGCTTAGGGTTAGGGGCTTGGGGGTAGGTTTAGGGATGGTAAGTGGTGTAGGGGGTTAGGGCCGGCAAGGGGTGTAAGGGGTTAGGGTTAGGATTAGGGGGTTAGGTTTAGGGTTAGGGCCGGTAACTGGTGTAGGGGTTAGGGGCTTAGTGAGTACATCAGGATGCGGGACGCGAGGGCTCCCGGCACCAGGAGGCTTCCCATGCCATGCGTGCCCATAACAGGATAGATCCCAAGTTTGCCATCTTTATGATGTAGAACCCATTCTGTAATTCTAATTGTATACTCTACCTAAATAGCCAGCACATATTAAAATAAATTAATATACAAATGTATATTATATGCCCTTTATATGTTCTTGTTGTTGTTGTTTAGTCGTTCCTATGGACCACAGCTGGGTTCCCTGGTTAGGATTTGGTGATTTTGGCGATGCGACCTGGGTTTTGATTCCAGTCAGGGAACCAAGTATTTACACCACCCTGAAACCAAGGAGGGTTGGACCTGGTCAGTATTTGGATGGGAGACCACCTAGGCTCTATGCTGTGGCCCACTGAAGAAGGAACTGGCAACCCAATCAAGTATCTCTGCCATGTATACCAAGTGGATCAGCATGGTGTGTTGTGGTCCATGCAGCATGCCAGGCACATATGTCAGTCACTACAACCCTGAGCTCCTTGTTCATGTTCCTTGCTTCAATTACCTCCTCTGTCCATCTCTGCCTCTGTCGTTCCCTTCTTTGTGTGGCTTCAATCTTTCCCAGCATCAGAGTCTTCTCTAGGGAATAATGTCTTCTCATGATATGGTCAAAATATTTGAACTTCAGTCTAATGATCATACCTTCCAATGAACAGTTTGTCTTGATTTCCTAAAGTATTGATTCATTGGATATTGCAGTCCAACGCAAGCACTCTAAGCAGTTTCCTCCAACACCACAATTCAAAGACATCAATTCTATGGTGCTCAGACTTCTTTATGGTCCAGCTCTCATATCCATATGTTACTACTGGGAATTAGTGATGTCGCGAACATCAAATTTTCTGTTAGCGAACCGCGGACGCAAATTCCATCAAATGTTCGCGAACGGACGAACATCGGCGAACCGCCATAGACTTCAATGGGCAGGCGATTTTCAAAACCCACAGGGGCTTTTTCTGGCCACAATAGTGATGGGAAAGTTGTTTCAACGGGACTAACACCTGAACTGTGGCATGCCAGAGGGGGATCCATGGCTAACTCCCACGGAAAATTACATAGTTGATGCAGAGTCTGGTTTTAAGCCATAAAGGGCATAAATCACCTAACATTCCTAAATTGTTTGGAATAACATGCTTTAAAACATCAGGTATGATGTTGTATCGATCAGGTAGTGTAAGGGTTACACCCGCTTCACAGTAACAGACCAATGTCCCTGTTTAATGCACCGCAAACAACCGCAAACAGTCCCTTTGCACAACCGCAAACTCCCCATTTGCACAAGGTTGGATACCAAGCTAGCCATGTCCCGTTCCTTGTCCTCACTGATGTCATTGAAGGTCTCTTCCTCCACCCAGCCACCAAGAGTCCACGAAAGGGGACAACAAGCCCCCTGGGACGCCTGCTGTGTTTGGTCTTCCACCTCCTCAAAGCCACCTTCCTCCTCTGACTCCTCTTCTTCAGACTCCCAGAGTCTTGGGCCTTCCACTGCCCAGCATGGAAGATTATACACAGGTCAGAGTCTGGCGGCTTCCACTGCCCAGCATGGAATATTATACACAGGTCAGAGTCTGGGGGCTTCCACTGCACAGCATGGAAGATTATACGCATTGCCTCTGTCTGCGTTATTATAAGGTGTGTACTGTTAAGTAGTACTATTCCTATCAGTTTAATCCCTGTTACGTCCACTATTAGGGGACGTGTATATGGCATGGATTTTTGGAACAGGGAGATGGAAAAAGATGCTTGGTCGGACCTCCTACTTCGAATTTGGGGCACTGCACGTGCAATCTAAGGTGCCGGCAGATAGGAGTGGTGTATTAAGTTGTACTACTCATTCCTATCAGTTTAATACCTGTTACGTCTCCTATCAGGGGACGTGTATATGGCATGGATTGTTGGAACAGGGAGATGAAAAAAGATGCTTGGTCGGACCTCCTACTTCGAATTTGGGGCACTGCACGTGCAATCTAAGGTGCCACCAGATAGGAGTGGTGTATTAAGTTGTACTATTCATTCCTATCAGTTTAATACCTGTTCCGTCACCTATCTTTCCTCCCAATAGCACATTCTATATGTCATCAACCAGCCTGTGTGTATTTAGAGAACCACACTTTAAGGCCCTTAACCTGGGACACGGTGGCTTGGCTATCAGAATTGCCTCAGAGCCTTAAAAACTCGCCAAACCCCCTAATCAGACACTCACTATCATACTGGAAATGGGCCAAAAAACACACGGGTTTGTTCCCTGGATCCACCCAAATGACCCCAATTTTTGACCACCCTCAGGCCCCGAAACACATGAGCACAACATCACAACACTGGTGGAGGTCAAGGAAACTAGATAGACTGGGAGACTGGTTAGTAAAGGGCCAGATGCTCACCTATGAGGAACTGAGGGACAAGCATGAGCTACCGCTGTCAGAACATTACAATTACTATAGGCTGAGGCATTTCACACACTCCCTGACCCAGAAACAGGGAACACCGGTCTTAAATTGGTTCTCCAAAATGTGTAAAGATAAACCTCTATCAAGGGGGATCATTGGGTCGCTTTATAAATATAAAACATTTGTTACTGGTTGAAGCGACACTGGGGGAAGGACCGGAGTGGGGGAGCCCTGGAGACCCTTCAGAAACAACCGGCGGCAAAATCATCCCAGGAAAGGAGAGGTCGCTTACTGAAGCCTGCCCTAGGGTAACCCAAGGATGATTGCCCAGGTTAGATATTGTAAATAATAAGCTAATACTGCTGGAGGGATGATAGCTAATAGGACTTTGGTGTTTCCTGCAGATATACTCTTTACTATTGTCTGTTTTACCATGTTTATGTATCTCTTAAATTGCAATCACAGTAAAAAATAAGAAAAATTATTAACCTAAAAAGTAAAAATAAGAAGGAATACCAAGCTAACTTTCACAAAATGTCTCTATTGTAAATATGTATTTTTGCACAACTGTTATGCAAGACTGTTCAAAAATGCTTTATTTTTCATTACATGCTGTACGCCTTCTAAAATAAAATAATTTAAATGCAAAAATTAGGTATAGTTGCAGCGACCAGAAAAATGTTTGTTGGTTTGCCAGGCAGAAAGTGCCCTAAAACATTGCGTCTTGAACCCTAGTTGGTGGCGGATAAGTCACGCAAGTCATCCGGCATTCAGGGATAAAATACAGCAGCGTGTGGACCATTATTAGCTCAAGGCAGCTCATCTATCAGGCCTTTTTTGATCCAATGTATCGCCCACTGTCAGTCCCTTCGGGATCCATCCCTCATTCATCTTAATAAAGGTGAGGTAATCTAGACTTTTTTGACCTAGGCGACTTCTCTTGTCAGTGACAAAACCTCCTGCTGCACTGAAGGTCCTTTCTGACAGGACACTTGAAGCGGGGCAGGACAGAAGTTCTATGGCAAATTGGGATAGCTCAGGCCACAGGGCAAGCGTGCACACCCAGTAGTCAAGGGGTTCATCGCTCCTCATAGTGTCGATATTTGTAGTTATGGCAAGGTAGTCTGTTACCTGATGGTCGAGTCGTTCTCTGAGGGTGGACCCTGAAGGGCTGTGGTGATGCATAGGACTTAAAAAGCTCTGCATGTCCTCCATCAACAACACGTCTGTAAAGCGTGCTCTCCTTGCCGGCGTGGTCGTGGGAGGAGGAGGATTATGTTCACCTCTTCCGCTGTTAGATTGCCTTTGTGCTGTGACATCACCCTTAAACGCTGTGTAAAGCATACTTTTTAATTTATTTTGGTAGTGCTGCATCCTTTCCGACTTGTGATAATTCGGTAACATTTCAGACACTTTCTGCTTATACCGGGGATCTAGTAGCATGGACACCCAGTACAGGTCGATCTCCTTCCTTTTATACGAGGGTCCCTCAACAGGCACGAAAGCATGAAAGACCCCATTTGCACAAGGTTGGATGCCGAGCTAGTCATGTCCCGTTCCTCGTTTTCAGTGATCTCACTGAAGGTATGTTCTTCCCCCCAGCCACGTACAATACCACTGGTACCAGATAGGTGACAACGAGCACCCTGGGATGCCTGTTGTGGTTGGTCTTCCTCCTCCTCCTCAAAGCCACATTCCTCCTCTGACTCCTCTTCCTCACAATCCTCTTCCAGCGTTGCCGCAGGTCCAGCAAGCGATGCTGATATGGCTGTTTATGGCGGTGATGGTGACCACAACTCTTCCTCTTCCTCTTCAAGCTCATATACGGCCTGATCCAGCACTCTTCGCAGGGCACGATCCAGGAAGAAAACAAATGTTATGATGTCACTGATGGTGCCATGGGTGTGACTGACCAGGTTTGTCACCTCCTCAAAAGGACGCATAAGCCTACAGGCATTGCGCATGAGCGTCCAGTAACGTGGCAAAAAAATCCCCAGCTCCACAGAGGCTGTCCTAGCACCCCGGTCATACAAATACTCGTTAACGGCCTTTTCTTGTTGGAGCAGTCGGTCGAACAATAGGAGTGTTGAATTCCAACGTGTCGGGCTGTCTAAAATCAAGCGCCTCATTGGCATGTTGTTTCGCCGCTGGATATCTGTAAAGTGCGCCATGGCCGTGTAGGAACGCCTGAAATGGGCACACACCTTCCTGGCCTGCTTCAGGATGTCCTGTAAGCCTTGGTGCTTATGCACAAAGCGTTGTACAATCAGATTACACACATGTGCCATGCACGGCACATGTGTCAACTTGCCCAAATTCAATGCCGTCAACAAATTTCTTCCGTTGTCACAAACCACTTTGCCGATCTCCAGTTGTTGCGGAGTCAGCCACTGATCCACCTGTGCGTTCAGGACGGACAGGAGTGCTGGTCCGGTGTGACTCTCTGCTTTCAGGGAAGTCAACCCCAAGACGGCGTGACACTGCCGTATCCGGGATGTGGAATAGTACCTGTGGAGCTGGGGGGGTGCCGTTGATGTGGAGCAAGACATAGCAGCAGCAGAAGAGGACTCAGCCGAGGAGGTTATGGAAGAGGATGGAGTAGGAGGAGTAGAGGAGATGGCAGCAGGCCTGCCGGCAAGTCGTGGCAGTGTCACCAACTCCTCTGCAGAGCCACGTATTCCATGCTTGACAGCCGTCACCAGGTTTGCCCAATGCGCAGAGAAGGTGATATACCTGCCCTGACCATGCTTTGCAGACCAGGTATCCGTGGTCAGATGGACCCTTGCCCCAACACTGTGTGCCAGAGATGCCATTACTTCCTTTTGCACAATCGAGTACAGGTTGGGGATTGCCTTTTGTGCAAAGAAATTTCGGCCGGGTACCTTCCACTGCGGTGTCCCAATAGATACAATTTTTTTGAACGCCTCAGACTCCACCAGCTTGTATGGTAAAAGCTGGCGGGCTAAGCGTTAAGACAAGCCAGCTGTCAGTTGCCGGGCAAGGGGGTGACATTGGCTTCTTACGCTCAAACATGTCCTTGACAGACACCTGACTGTGGGCAGATGAGCAGGGACTGCTCAGAGCGAGACACGGAGTGGCGGATGGTTGAGAGGGGGCAAGCAGGGCAGCAGTGGTTGACGTGGATGAAGATGCTGGACCAGGAGGAGGATGGCGGCTTTGACTTTGTGTGCTGCTTGTACTCATGCATTGATCCCATAGGCGTTTGTGATGTGACATCATGTGCCTTCGCAAAGAAGTTGTACCTCGGTGGGTGTTGGACTTCCCACGACTCAGTTTCTTTTCGCACAGGTTGCAAATGGCATCACTGTTGTCACAGGCAGACACACGAAAAAATTGCCACACTGCTGAGCTCTGCAATGACGGCATTCTGATGGTGGCAAAAGCATGCGTTGACTGGCGTGCTGTCTGGCTGACCCCGGGTGCCGATGCATGCTGTCTGACTGTGCCACTAGCTACTTTCGACGACCTCCCGCTGCTTCCAACTCGTCTCCTCCTCCTCTCTGTCTCCCCATCTGAACTTTCCTCCTGTTCTTCTTCTCTTATAGCGGGCACCCACGTGACATCCATGGACGCATCGTCATCATCAACCGCTTCACTTGTATCTGACAACTCAACAAAGGAAGCAGCACCGGGTACAACATCATCATCATCATCAGACCGTACGTCCATGTGTGTAATGCTGCCTGACTGGGACATATCCCTGTTATCTACATCCTCTGGCACTAATGTTTGTGCATCACTCATTTCTTCCAACGGATCTGTAAACTCTGCTGACGGATCAAGTGAAGCGGCTGTGGTGCTAGTGTTGGTGGTGGCGGCAGGCGGGCGAGTGGTAACTGGAGAGGTGCCCGAAGCTAAGTTGGAGGATGATGGTGCGTCTAGGTTCCGAGCGGAAGATGTAGAAGATTGGGTATCTTGTGTTAGCCAGTCAACCATGTCCTCAGAACTGTTCAAGTTTAGGGTACGTTGTCTCTGAAAACTGGGCATTATTCTAGGGCCAAAGGGAATAACAGCACCACGACCACGACAGCCCCTGCGGGGTGGCCTGCCTCTGCCTGTCATTTTTTTTACGATTAGTGGTACTATGCGTGCAAGCTACTGTGACACCAGATATGAGTGTCACTGTGCACTGTCAAAAGTTGGCAGAGTAGATGCAATAGGACTCACACACACGCCTGTAGGCAGGCAACTGATATTCAATCGATTACAGTAAAAAAAGGGTTGTTTTATTTCACTGCACACTACGGTGGCACTAGATATGAGTGTCACTGCGCACTGGCAAAAGTTGGCAGAGTAGATGCAATAGGCCTCACACACACGCCTGTAGGCAGGCAAATGATATTCAATCGATTACAGTAAAAAAAGGGTTGTTTTATTTCACTGCACACTACGGTGGCACTAGATATGAGTGTCACTGCGCACTGGCAAAAGATGGCAGACTAGATGCAATAGCCTCACACACACGCATGTAGGCAGGCTACTGATATTCAATCGATTACAGTAAAAAAAGGGTTGTTTTATTTCACTGCACACTACGGTTGCGCTATATATGAGTGTCACTGTGCACTGGCAAAAGTTGGCAGACTAGATGCAATAGGCCTCACACACACGCCTGTAGGCAGGCAAATGATATTCAATCGATTACAGTAAAAAAAGCGTTGTTTTATTTCACTGCACACTACGGTTGCACTAGATATGAGTGTCACTGTGCACTGGCAAAAGTTGGCAGACTAATGCAATAGGCCTCACACACACGCCTTTAGGCAGGCTACTGATATTCAATCGATTACAGTAAAAAAAGGGTTGTTTTATTTCACTGCACACTACGGTGGCACTAGATATGAGTGTCACTGCGCACTGGCAAAAGTTGGAAGACTAGATGCAATAGGCTTCACACACACGCCTTTAGGCAGGCTACTGATATTCAATCGATTACAGTAAAAAAAGGGTTGTTTTATTTCACTGCACACTACGGTGGCACTAGATATGAGTGTCACTGCGCACTGACAAAAGATAGCAGACTAGATGCAATAGCCTCACACACACGCATGTAGGCAGGCTACTGATATTCAATCGATTACAGTAAAAAAAGGGTTGTTTTATTTCACTGCACACTACGGTTGCACTAGATATGAGTGTCACTGTGCACTGGCAAAAGTTGGCAGACTAGATGCAATAGGCCTCATACACACGCCTTTAGGCAGGCTACTGATATTCAATCGATTACAGTAAAAAAAGGGTTGTTTTATTTCACTGCACACTACGGTGGCACTAGATATGAGTGTCACTGCGCACTGGCAAAAGTTGACAGACTAGATGCAATAGGCCTCACACACACGCCTGTAGGCAGGCTACTGATATTCAATCGATTACAGTAAAAAAAGGGTTGTTTTATTTCACTGCACACTACGGTTGCACTAGATATGAGTGTCACTGTGCACTGGCAAAAGTTGGCAGACTAGATGCAATAGGCCTCACACACGCCTGTAGGCAGGCAAATGATATTCAATCGATTACAGTAAAAAAAGGGTTGTTTTATTTCACTGCACACTACGGTGGCACTAGATATGAGTGTCACTGCGCACTGGCAAAAGTTGGCAGACTAGATGCAATAGCCACACACACACGCCTGTAGGCAGGCTACTGATATTTAATCGATTACAGTAAAAAAAGGGTTGTTTTATTTCACTGCTTTTTGGGTTGCTGTCCTTGCAGCAGATATCAAAGGAGTCCTTCAGGTGTGTAGTTAAAGCTAAATACACAGCCTGGCTATCTATTTCCCTATTAAATCAGCAGAAAAAAATAATAAAATAAAATAAATGATGTTCTAGCCCTAAAAAGGGCTTTTTGGGTTGCTGTCCTTGCAGCAGATATCAAAGAAGTCCTTCAGGTGTGTAGTTAAAGCTAAATACACAGCCTGGCTATCTATTTCCCTATTAAATCAACAGCAGGTAGAATATATCTCCATATCTCCTCTCTCAACTAATGCAGCTACAGAATGATTCTAAAATGGAGGCTGTCATACAGATGGAATACTCTGGAAGGGAGTGTATGCTGCTGATTGGCTGGAATGTGTCTGCTGACTGTAAAGTGCAGGGTCAAAGTTTCCTCAATGATAAAGAATAGGGGGCGGACCGAAAAGCGCATATGTTCGCCGTTCGTTGCGAACTGTTCGGGACATCACTACTGGGAATACCATCAATACCAACTTTTTACTAGCTTGTCTCCAAAAACTATTTTCAGATGTTTGACACACATGCTTTTTTGCAAGCACTAGCAACTAAGGAAGTTAATGAAGAATCAGAGAAAGCTTTGTTGCTCTCATTGTGATATAGCAATTGTAATGGAGATTGTGAATATATACTACCTGCCATGGTTGTCCATAAAACTTTACAGAAAATCTTTCTTTCAATCTCTTTTTGCTTTATGTAATAGCTTTAGAGCCCCCATGTTGTGTCATCAAACTGACCCATATGACTTTTTATGGTAACTAATTTTTAGTGCTGTATAAGAATATATACTTTTGAGATATTACTCTATATTTGTTGCCATATTTGCTAAGGCCAGAGTGGAGAACTTTGTTTCTGTTTTGTGTGCTATTAACCTATAGAAAATAATCTTTAAGAGTCAGTGATTCAAAGAATAATTAACTGGGATCAATACAAAAGACTACTTGTTAAATAAATCTAAACCCTTTTACTTGTGAAAAGCCTTGCTTTCCCATGTAATACACAAGACTATGTAGAAACTGGGGCGTCAGGTCCTGATCCAAGTTAATTATAGGATGAAACACTGGAGATCTCATGCAATCTTGAGGTTTGAGTACACCCAAGTACACCCCTCATCACACTGAATCAAGCTTCCTAATAATTTAATTTGACAATTTCATAGCATTTAGACTTCCGTTCCTAAAAATAGTTTATTCTGTACTCCACACACGGAAAGACCCGTTTAGTGGGCATACAATATAGTTAATTTGTTTTTGTTTTATATTTTGTCAGCAGTTACATCAATATTTGAAGAATAAAATTTGAAAATACTGTCTTTACCTCATTAGACCATGCTAATGGGTCCCATTTTTGGGATAAAAAGTTGTACCCTAAATATAAGGTCATTATACCCAATTACATCTAGAGCCACCAAACCAATCCAGTTTCTATTCAGTCAATATATGAACTCAGTTCTATCTCTTGGTGTAGCCCGGTGTAATTAACCAAAAGACATTAATAATATGTCAGGGTTTTTATCCCAAAAATGGGACCCATTAGCATGGTCTAATGAGGTAAAGACAGTATTTTCAAATAACCCCTTAACTAATATGGGTAATGAACCTAATCTCAAACTAGAATTTTTGGAACTCAATAAAGTATACAAAAAACAATATCAGATATGGTGGGAGGTAGCTAGTCTGGAAAACTATCTAAAAAACTAATTGATACCTAGGGGATTACGTATCAATCTTTTTCCCACAATAAAAAATCTATCAGAGGATTTTATAAAAAAATGGGATTTAGTCTTATTAAAATGTTCACAAGAACTGATGAACCTTTTACTTGAATGGGAACAACAACAATTACAAGAGACGGAGATAGTGTTAAAGACTAAAATTGAAAAAATCAAGGAATACAAGACTAGTAATGACTTTCCAGATCTAGAAAACCACTTGGAAAAAGACATTGAGAAATTTAGGAGAATGTTAATGGATAGGAAACAAAAGAAGTTTCAAAGAGACCTTAATGATTTCCAGTCAGGAAATATATTTAGAAGATCTAGACAATTTAAAACATTCAGAGATAAGCCTGACATTATATTGACATCAGAATCAGAATGGTCAGATGTAGATCAAAAGGACGACCAAGATATAAATAAAGAAGGAAAGACATTTAAGAAAAACAATAGAGGTTTTTTAGACCAGGCTTCAAAACCAGGAGAGGTAAGAAAAGGCCCAAACCTCTTCAAACCTCACAAAAGGTTCAAAAAACATTAAATCCTCTACAAATCTTTAATTTATCTGTTCTTAATTTAACAGAAGATCATATATCCCTATTACAGAAGGGACTAAATTTCTCTCCTACAGACAATTTTAAAATCTTTGATTGGGTAAAGGATGTACATCTATTTGCCCGTAAGTTGGCCTTAAAAAAGTTTTTTTCAAGAAAATCAGATAATAACCAACTCAATTTATTAGATAGACAAACATTAAATGATTTGAGATATCTACTGGCAGAAAAGGAATCAGATAAATTATGCGGACCATTTTCTAATTTTAAACCTAAAAGCAAATTTACCCCTCCTTTCTCTATCAGTGCCAATATTGAACTATTTGTCCAAAATGTAGTGAGAGATTTGGAAGAACTACCTAATAAAAAATCAACTTGTTCAAATCTTTCTATAGGAGAAAAACAAGCTTTAAAAGATCTAAAGAGCCAACATGATATTATAATAAAAAATGCTGATAAAGGAGGAAATCTGGTCCTATTAAATAGAGAGGACTATGTTAAAGAGAATATGAAACTTCTAAATAACAAAGAATGTTACAAAAAACTGTTGAATGATCCAACTGAATTACTCTTGATAGAACTAAAAAACATTCTAGACCAAGGTTTGATGAATAAATTAATATCCAAAGAAGAATGGGAATTTCTCAATGTCAAAAATCCTAAAATAGCCACATTCTACTCTATTCCAAAGATCCACAAAAACCCTTCTAACCCACCAGGTAGACCAATAGTGTCTGGGATAGGATGTATAACAGAAAACTCCAGTAAATACTTGGATTCTATATTAAGAGAACATGTGGTGTCATTGACATCATATGTAAGAGATACTAAAGATGTGTTAAAGAAAATTAAGGGATTGAACACAAATAAAAACACACTCTTAGGTGTCATTAGATGTAGAATCATTATACACAAATATCCAACATACGAGAGGCCTAGATGCTACTAAATATTTTTTACAGAAGAAGGGCATACTCTATGACAGACATAATGAATTCATAATGGAGCTACTGAAATATGTGCTAACACACAATTATTTTGTATTTTTACAAAATTTCTATCACCAGATAAGAGGTACAGCTATGGGGACAGCATGTGCCCCCACATACGCCAATTTATACCTAGGCTGGTGGGAAGAACAAATAGTGTTCAATGAACACAATGATAATTTTACAAAAGATGTGGACCTTTGGATTCGGTACATAGATGATGTGTTAATCCTATGGAGTGGTACTCATCAACATTTGCAAGAATTTATAAACAAATTAAATCACAATGATATGGGTCTATATTTGACCTCAGAGGTCAATGAAACGTCTATAACCTTTTTAGACCTTACAATTAGCAAACAAGACAATGGCAAATTGACAACTAATACATACAGGAAACCAACATCTACTAACAGCCTTTTGCACGCCACAAGTAGTCACCCTAAATCTTTGATCTCAGGAATCCCAGTAGGGCAATATCTGAGAATTAAAAGAAATTGCTCAGAAGAACAACAGTTTGAAATAGAGGCTATGGATCTACAAAATAGATTCCAAGAACGGGGATATAACAAAAAGATATTAAAGAAGGCCTACGGTAGAGCTAAGAACATCAATAGAGAATCTCTACTTATGGATAAACCCCCTAAAGAAGATAACATCATTAGATGTATTGGAACCTATAATGACAAATGGTTCGATGTAAAAAAGATTTTCAATAAACACTGGGAGATATTGAGGAATGATAAAGATTTAAAAACCTTTATAGGGGAACATGCTCAAATAACAAGTAGAAGATCTACTAACTTAAAAGATGTATTATCTAAAAGCCATCTGGAGACTCCAAAGAGGACTACATGGCTAGAAAAAATAAAGGGCTGTTTTAAATGCCAATCCTGTAAGGCTTGTCAATATATAAAACCAGCCAAAACTTTCACCTCAAAAGATGCAACACAGATATATCAAGTGAAGTATCTAATGACATGCAAAACAGAGAGAGTGATTTATCTGATATCTTGCAAATGTGGAATGAGATACATAGGCAAAACCTATAGAGAATTCCGAAGAAGAATTTTGGAACACATCTATAGTATCAACAGAGAATACGATACACCAGTGGCTATACATGTAAACACCAAACATAAAGGGGATGTGAAAGTACTTTCTTTTATGGCCATAGATCACATTGAACTAACCATCAGAAAAGGTGACATAGAGAAAGAATTACTAAAGATAAAAAACAAGATGAATCTATCTATTAAAAACCAGAAAACCTGATGGCCTAAATGAAGGTTTCACTTTCTCCCCTTATATATAAAAAACACAATTCAATAATTCCTAAATATTCAAGCTGATACTAACTCAATAATATTATATTATGAAATTGCTTACTATGTTAATAATTCTAAAAGAATATTATTCTTTTTATATATCCCTTGGTATTAAAATATATATATTATACCATATCTTTCAAGATATTGCCCAAATAAAAAATATAAACCCAATACCAGACTTCATTTATGAGGAATAATTCATTATAATATAAAGAAAAGTTAGATGGAGATATGCCAATTTGCACTAATATATTGTCACCTTAAATAACACATGAGACCTCATTTATTGTTGAGATCTTATAAGATCTTTCAATAATAAGTTAGGATCAATGATATAGTTTATAGTCTCTGTTACAATGACAATAAACATATATATCCTATGACTCTCACAATATAATAAAGTAATATGGAGAGATACAGTGCAATGTTATTTAAATATAGTAAGCTTTCAAATGAACATTACAACTTGTGAGTTAACAGCGTTCTAAGTTTTGAGACCGTTAAAGTCATTTTAAATATTAAAGTAACGTTGATTTTAATAAATAACTGGTTCCCATGACAACAGAGACTATAAAGAGGGATGTCTTAGTGTCATGGCGGTAACCCCTGAGGAAATTGAGAAACGTGCGTCGGGAGAGACGCAGCAACGCGAGACGCGTGTTAGTGACGTCATCGCGAGGCGTCCTAACCGCGATCTCCACGCTTTAGGAGACAAACAGATTATCAGGGACACAGCAATATATCTAAACGCCCAATTAATACTAAAGACAGGCTCCTGAGCAATCTAGTCACTCCTAACAGGAGTTTAACTAAAAGGGAATCAAAGGAATAAAATAGGGAATATACTGCAACCAAGTATTAGGCAGTCCCATACCCCTGCAATATAGCACAATCCAGCCCTTTATAAATACAATTTACCACGATTGTATTTAAGCCAACACAAGTAATATTTATTTAATAAGGCAAAACTTAATTTGTTTTGCAAGCACCCTCAGCACTTTATTATAGCACCTTATTACAGCACTTTAGAATCACAGCACCTTTCAGCACCTTAAAGACAACCATTTTTAGCATTTGTAGCAACCATTTTTAAGTAAATTATTAAAAGCTAAGTTTTAATCAACTGGGTCTCTTACATTATTGAGATTCTTAGGTGTGCACTATTAAAAGGGTCCCTTTTCTTCTCTTCCATTGTCAAATATACATATTCGACCCTTAGTGGCACCCTAAATATAAGGTCATTATACTCAATTACATCTAGAGCCACCAAACCAATCCAGTTTCTAGCTTTATTAAGACTTTCACATTCTTATGTATAAAGCAAATACTCTAAAATAAAATGTAGTTTTGTAAGTATTTATTTTCTGATGAAATGTCTAAATAATAAATACATATGCTTTTAGAGCAGAATTACCCTATGTAAATATTAAGTCTATATCCCTATTTAAACATATCCTTTATAAAGCATTAATCATTACAATATGTTCTTCGTGGTTCAAAAGAATTTGATTTATTACCATCAATTACAATATCATAAAACCATAACCTTAGTTAAACTACTCGCAAATAAAAGATTCATTGTGTATCAATAGCAATGAAATATATTATGATATGCTAACTTTTCAGAATGCTGTCTCTCCAAGGAAAATAGAAATTATTGATGTAAAAAAAAACATTACTGTGCTATGTTGATTTTATACCTGCCTCAACTAGCCTATAATCCACAGTAATTACCAGCAGATATTTTTCCATTACATTTAGTAAATGCATGAGGGCATTACAAGTGGATTCAGCATTTCTGACTTGGTTTAAGAGCTACTTTTAGAATAATGGTTAGTTTGTTAATTTACTTTTTTGCTCCCCCGTTAATCATTTTATAAATTATTTCCTTGGTATGCATGTATATATCAATACTTTGTCGCTGACTGCAACTATATGTAAAATTGATCTTTTATGTGTTTTGATGACTTTTGAAATCTGCCATCTCTGTCAATAATAAATTGGAGACACAGGATCCATCCTGGGGACATGTTTCTGATGACACGAGCAAGAAGTTTGCAGCATAACTGCAATAATGCTTTTTATGTTCATTCTTGTGTGGATCATGTAGAAAAGGATTATCTTAGCTTGGAGACAGTAAAGTGACTCAACTGCTGTTTTGTGATACACAAAAACTGAATTTATTTAGGGCAATTATTGGAAACAATTTCCGTGGGTACATTTATGGGAGTGACCATTACATCTGACCAATGACTAATACTTTGGTTTTGTATGGTATGTACCTCAAACAAATTACTTTTTGTTATCTATCTGTATATAAAGCAAGTAGTAAGATGAATGGTTAAATCAAGACTTTTTTCTCATATATCATTACAGCTTTAAAAAGCTTGTACTCCCTATCAGTTGACCCCCTCTATTCTCTAATTTTGCTTTTTAATCTTTGGCAATGGTCCATTGTACACACCGTGACCTATTTTGCTTTCTGCTGAAGCTGTAGGTACTAATTTGGGTTCCCCTTTTGGCTATAAAATCATAGTAATGCTATAAGTTACTACAGCCCGTAAGTTAATTTGCTATTCAATTGGCGTTTTCTTGTGAGCTAAACATTGCTTACGTGTTACAGGCTTGAAAATGTGTTAATACATATATAGGAAATCGCATGGACTAGAATATCATATTTACTAATTTTTTTAATATTGCATTATTTCTGGAATGTGGGTCCTATTGTAACTTGTAATTGAAATCCGTAAGGGATTAAAATCTAACCTCCCTTTTTTCAGTGACGTAATGATGACGATCTCTTTTACTATTGGCTTCATCTAAACTTGTAAGTACGGGTTTGACTGATTGATCATGGTCACGGACGCACATGCAACATGAGCAAGAATGGTTTACGTGTTTGGATGTCAACCATGTCTGTTGCGGGCTTGGCTAATATAATAGCTCTGTAACTCCGCCGAATTTCAAGCCTGCAGGCTTTGCAGGTGTACCGGTGCCGCTACAGGCTTGCAATTCAATATGGCCCTAAATCTCTTTTGGATAGTATGGAGCAGATAAACAGCTTGTACAACAGGAGTAAGGTCTCAATGCAAGAGCTTACAATCTAGAAGGTAAGGTTAGCATGTGACACAGGAGGTAAAAGATGCAAGATGTAATTTTTTTTTTTTTCTTAAAACATATTGCAAATTTGTAAGTTCAGTTCTTCAAAAGGGTATCTTGCACATATTGAATTACTGTAAATAGTAAATACAGTAAATATCACAGATGTTGATCCCTAAATTAACAATATTAAATATTGAAAGTGAAATTTTTTAAGTGATCTGAATATTATTCCAGTGCATTAATTGTAAAAAATCAATGTACAGTGCCTTGCAAAAGTATTCACCCCCCTTGGCATTTTTTGTGTTTTGTATTATTGTGAAGCAAACAACACATAGCACAAAATAACAGAAACAGTCAATGTGCATAACTATCCACCCCCCTAAAGTTAATACTTTGTAGAGCCACCTTTTGCGGCAATCACAGCTCTAAGTCGCTTTGAATAAGTCTCTATGAGCTTGCCCATTCCTCCCTGCAATACTGCTCCAGCTCCTTCAAGTTGGATGGTTTGAGCTTGTGAACAGCAATCTTTAAGTCTGACCACAGATTTTCTATTGGATTGAGGTCTGGGCTTTGACAAGGCCATTCCAACACATTTACATGTTTCCCCTTAAACCAATCAAGTGTTGCTTTAGCAGTGTGTTTGGGGTCATTGTCCTGCTGGAAGGCAAACCTCCGTCCTAGCCTCAAATCACGCACACAATATCCCTGTATTTAGCACCAGCCATCTTTCCCTCAACTCTGACCAGTCTCCCAGTCCCGGTTGTTGGTGTTCTTTGGGTGATGAGATGTGTTCGGTTTGAGCCATAAATAGGCTTTTCTTTGATGGCAAAAAAGGTCAATTTCAGTCTCATCAGACCAGAGCACCTTCCTCCATACATTTTGGGAGTCTCCCACATGCCTTTTCGCAAACCCAAAATGTGCCATTTAGTTTTTTTGCTGAAAGTAATGGGTTTCTTCTAGTCACTCTGCCATTAAGCCCAACTCTATGGAGCGTCCGGCTTATTGTCGTCCTATGTACAGATACTCCAGTCTTTGCTGTGGAACTCTGCAGCTCCTCCAGGGTTACCTTAGGTCTCCGTGCTGCCTGATTAATGCCCTCCTTGGGCGGCCATCTCTTCCGGGGATCATCAAAGATTTGGATATTTTTTTATAACCTAACCCTGACTTGTACTTCTCAACAACATTGTCCCTTACTTGTTTGAAGAGTTCCTTGGTCTTCATGGCGGTGTTTGGTTAGTGGTGCCTCTTACTTAGGTGTTGCAGCCTCTGGGGCCTTTCAAAAAAGGTGTGTATATGTAATGACTGATCCTGTGACACTTAGATTGCACACAGGTGGACATCTTTTCACTAATTATATGACTTCTAAAGGTAATTGGTTGCACCAGAGCTTTTTATGGGCTTCATAACAAAGGGGGTGAATACATACGAACATGCCAATTTTCTGTTTTCTATTTCTAAAAAATAGTTTTATGTATATATTTTTCTCATTCCACTTCACCAACTTCGACTGTTGTGTTCTGATCATCACATAAAATTCAGATTAACAAAACATTGAACTTAAGGATGTAATGTAAAAAAATAGGTAAAAGTCAAGGAAGGTGAATACTTTTGCAAGGACCGTTATATTACTACTGAATAGAAACTGATTAATTCAGACTAGGGCACTGAGCTGTTTATATAAATACTCTGAATCATTACAAAATGCAATTAGTGATGGGGGTACTATATAATTTGAGTATTTGAATATCTTCCATTATTTATATATATTCATGTACTTTTTCTTACTTTTGATGTAAAGTACATAATTGAGGTCTTGATCCTCTATCTCGCTGTCTTGTGCCATTATTTACTGTACACGTATGATGTGGGTCCTTTCCACAGGAAGGTGTGCTGGAAGCAGACCTGGAAGAATGCTGTTATCAATTATACTTCATTCACTGTAAGATTTTTGGTCTTTTGCCAACTTTTATGGTTTATGAAAAAATTATAGAGAATGTAGAGACAGCAGTATTTAAAAAATGTTTATATAGGTTAAGAGGCCCCATGTGAGGCAGAAACATGTGTTATCTTGCTGTGGAATTTTACTCATATGTCTTTATGTACATTATTGTGTACGTGCTTAGCTTGTTCGCTCATCTATACATTTTTAAGAAATAATAATATGACACTTCTGGTCTGTAGAAGTAGATAATCTAATCCTAAAATTATGACTAGCATATTATGTTCTAATAGATAGGTTTCAATTTTGCTAAGTGCTTTAGGGAAAGCACTGTGTACATTTGATTTTAAGCTCAAAGGAGGTGGTGACAGCAGATTTGATAGATAACTTTAAAAAGGCATTGGATATATATTCAGGGTTATCCTGGATAATTAGAGAGGGAGTATTGATCCAGGGAGGAGTCACCAGTATCTGGGGTCACGAAGGAATTTTATATATTTTTTCCCCTTTTGAGACAATTGGAGTTTTTTTCTGTTTGCCTTCCTCTTGATCAATTAGCAATTAATAATTAATTTGCATATTGCAGATCAGAGGAGATCTAAAAAGGTTGAACTTGATGGACTAAAAGTATTTTTTCAACCTGTATTACTTTGTAACTATGTAACAAGACTTTCTCACCAATGCCAAATTTGTGAATGTTGCATGGCTGGCACTGAAGCTGACTATAGCATTTGGGACATGATTAGCAAATATTGATGTATAGAGGGGGGTAGGGCAATAGCTTATACCCCAAGATTTACAGTAAGTCCCTGATATGGAGCCTCATTTAATTCGGAGGCCGTAACTTCTAAGATGTAGGCCGTATGTCTGCAGGCCCGCAGCGTGCTCGAGTTACAGTGCTATTCAGTTAGTCAAGACCGCACATTAGGGGCCGATAGTGAATTCGGAAACTATGCCATCGTATGTAGCATAATCAATTAAGCAAAGCTGTAAGTCCCAAGTTAGAAACAGCCAATGGAAACAGAGATAGTCATCATTACATCAATGAAAATGGTGTCCGGATTTCAAAGTCCTACGGGCTTCAATTATGAGATATGGTTGGACCCACATTCCTGAAATATTGCAATATTGATAAAACTGAAAATATGATATTCTATTACATGCAAGTCCTATTACATGTATTAACACATTGATTGCCGGGATCGATATAACACGGAAATTAAACATGAAGTATTTTCTTATGCCAATTTCCGATCTTGAGAATGTTGTGCTATTAACATCACTTTCCCTTTTAATAAAAGTACAGTAGTGTGTGTATATGTGCATTTTAAGTGCTCTGGATATGTCTTTAAGCCCTTTGCGAGTCCTCCATGCATTTGCGGCCTTGGCGGGGTGGTTAGTGAGGGGAGATCGGAGCAATTGAATAGCGATTTGTGATTTTAGTGATCGAACTCATCCAGCGGTGAAAGATCAAAGGCTTGGAGGGGCATTAACTTACGGAGCTTGTAACCCAATCGGAGCCCGCAAAAATAGCAAAAGAACTTACGGCCTCCTTTCCGAAAGCCCGGATATCCCGATGTCTTAATTGAATGAGGCTCAATGTCTTGAAGTTACACTGATTAATTTTTAGGTACAGTATACTGGGCATCATAGGAACCAGACTGGATGTGTCGCAGTCTATGGGAAGAAAATTTTGTGGATTTCCTGTTTCTCTCTGCTAGACCAGTAAAAAACTGTGTTGAAAACAGTGATCTTTAATTAAGTCAAATAGAGCTTTAGGTCAAAAAACCCTTAGCTTATTCACTAACAAACACACACATTATTTGGAGTTGTTACACTCTCATATACTTTTTGCAACATTATTATGGACAAATTTCAATAAATATTACAGAACCGATCACTGACCTCCCCACTTGGCTCCTTCTGCTTGTATATTTCTTGTATGCTTCCCTCTTGATCTTGGATGTCTGAACATACACAGTTTTTCATCACTGCTATTCCTTCTATTCCCCCCTCTCAGACCGTTACATATTATTCTTACTAGGAACTTGCCCGTCAAAATGTTTTGTAAGGCTGGCAATGCTGTTTGCCACATAATGTGAGCCTTTTGCTCTTCTGAGCACCTTCGGCGCTCATCGCAGGCTCCACACTGAGCGCCTTTGGCGCTTATCGCAGGACTCATAATGAGCGCCTCTGGCCTCTCCCACTCTTGTTGTTCATTGCGAGCCCCTACTGCACGGGTTGCTCATTGCAGGTTTTGTTAACCTGCAAGTTTTGTACTTGGAAATGGCATGTGTCTCTTTACAGCATCTCCCCCTTTCCGTTCCCTGTGTCTTCCTCCTCTGTGTGTCTGCTGTAAGTTTGCGTGTTTATTTTCATAGTCCCGCATGCCTGTCATTGTCAGTGTGTTACTGTCTTTGTCGTCGTGCATTTTCTAAGTGCTGCATGCCTGGCTTTGTTCAACCTCGTTTTCATCTACTTTCAGAATATTTACGATTTTCGTCCGCCATTTTTTTCTTCGCTTAGCTGATATTGGATTGACAAAAAACACTAAATATGGCTTATATTTGCTAGCAACCTCACTCCCAGGCTTCCTGACTCTCACCCTGTGCTGTGTGTGAGTGTGTTATTGTTTTTGTTAAATTATTTTGCTGTTTTTTCAGGTTTTTTAGAGTTATGCTCTTGGCTCGCAGTTGCGACCCTCGCAAGTCCCGCGTGACTCGACTGCTCGCCTCGCTTTGCGAGGCTCGCAGTACAATGAGCACCTTTGGTGCTCATTACAGCCTAAATCGTGCATGCGTTGACAGCTCACTACACTTCGCGAAGCTTGCAGTCGTCCCTAGCATTGCAAGGTACGCAAAAGCGTGACCAACATCGCAAACGTCACCAACATCGCAAGATCCACAACTATATATATATGATTATCTTTTATTTGTAATGCGCCAACATATTCCATAGTGCTGTACAGGAGATAGTAACTAGGAAAGTACATTAAATTGCAGAAAATGGAGGGTCCTGGTTTGAGCATAGGGTCTTTGCATTTCCAAAGCACCCTACAAGACTGTAAATTCCCTACTTACAATCTAAAGGGTATGGGGGAGGCAAAGACCTGGGAAAGAATAACAGATAAAGAATAGCATGTGTAAGGAAGAGTATGAAAGTTTGTTAAAGTAGGAAGTAGTGTGAAATAGAAAGGTTTTTCATTTAGTGGGAGAGGGAAAGGATCTGATTTGGGGTTAAAAACTCTAGTATGTAATATGTTATCTGCCCCTAGTGGTCAAATAATATAATTTGCAAATGGGAAGGTTAGGTGATTTCCATGCCTCTATAGGTTGAATTTGAATAGGGGAAGGTGGGTGAGGGGCAGGGGAGAGCCAAGCTCTGTACAGCAAACATTTGTAAGGGATTGAGATATTGTTAGAAATAAATTATCAACCCCCAAAATAATAACCGGCATACAGTAGTAATAATATTAATGATGTTGGCTCCTGAGATGGGACAACTTCCATAATTCTGTCTATACCTTTCAGGTGTGTAGCTTGCTCTCAGCATCTCTGAGTTATGCCAGAGCAGGGGGAGGCCTGTTGTCTGATTTCAAATGGCACTAAAAAAAGAATAGAACATGGTGTAATGGACAGAGATAGGTGGAGGGAGAGATAGCTAGAAAAGGGAAAGAGAGCAATGAGAGAGAGAAATATGTTTTAAAAGTTTAAGGTCCCCAATTAACTGCTGATACTTTCAATAAACTGTTCATAAACTATTCTAGTGATTATTGTCTTTCATATGGATATTTTTTACACTGGGTAAGAGATTGTTGGTATTCCTGGTGGTAAACCCAATCCTGAGATACCAGGTACTATGGGAGATACTATAAATTAGAATATTTCATAGTACAAAAGTTATATAATTACCCTGGATCATTGTCCCTTAGTTAAGTAGACAGACCTTCATTGTTAGTAAAGGGCCCTGAACTCTGATTTCTTTTTCAATTTGCATCAAAATTAATCTCTTTTATACATGTGGCAAGTTATTAAAGAGATGGGATACCAGACCATCTTATCCGCCGGACGAATCTGTATGTGTACTAAGAAGCCACAAAGAAAATCCAACATGGCACAACAAAATTGTTCAAGATCAAAGACCTTATTTTTTTTTCAACGTATCTGATAAATACATTATGCCTAAGGCCGAGCTGGACGAATCTTGAAAGTCGGAGTCAATGCTGCTTGGAGAAATATCAACAATCTCAGAAATGCAGATGATTCTACTCTGATGGCTGAAAGTGAATTAGAAGAGTGCAAAAGCTGTCTGACTGCTCAATGTTCGTGAATAGGTGGACTACCAGACCATCTTATCTGCCTGAGGAATCTATATCCAAGAAGCGAACTTGGGAAAACCAAATAATTTTTAGTGCCAATTGAAACTAGTTGAAAGCACTTCCCTCTCTCCCTGCCCCTCACACCCACCCACCCCTATTCAGATTCAATTATAGTAAACTGAATATCACATATTATAGTTGTCGTACTGCGAGTTGTCGTCACAAAAAATAGCAACTGTGTGCCTTGCGATGAGTGACAAAGGCACTCATCGCAATGCCCCTCATAAGTTAGGCTGCAATGAGCGCCAAAGGCGCTCACTGCAGGGCTCGCTCGCAAGACTTTACAAATGACAGGTGCTGCAATGAGAGTCCAAAGGTGCTCATTGCAGGGCAAGCGAGTAGCACCAAAGGCGCTCATCGCTAGCCCTGCAAGACTATAAAACAGCCTGCAAATGAGCACAAAAGGAGGTTATATCAATGGCTGTGATCAGCGACGAAACGCGTAGCACTATACCGCTTTACCCCCAAAACCAGCCATAATAAAATAAAATACTAACACACTCACACACAGCACAGGCGGAGAGCCAGGAAGCCTGTGAGTGAGGTTGCAAGCTAATTTAAGCCATATTTGGTATTTTTTGATGGTCGAAAATCGGCTAAGCGAAGAAAAAAAATGGCGTCCGAAAAAACGTAAAAATTTTCAAACAGGATCCAAACGAGGCTGAATACAGTAACGCAAAGATTCAGCAAAGATGTGTAAAGAGACACATCACAAGGCCTGTAAAGTAGATGGGAGGGAGGAGAGAGCCGAAGGCGGGGCTCACAAAGAACGCAGAAGGTGCTCAGAGGGGGCAGAAACTCGCATTGTGTGGCAAACAGCATTGCCAGGCTTCAAATTTTATTGCCGTCATTTTTTTACGGGCAATTCCCTAATAATATATAAGCATTATATATAAGCATTATACGTACTTATAATTGATATGTATATTTGGGTTTGGGTTAGTAATTCCTATAAGCCATTCTAAAAAGTATTGATTCTTCACAGTTATTAGTGAGGGTTGGATGCCTTCCAAAGTAGTTTATAGGTATTTGGTACCCTTATTACACCTATTTTCGACCAAAATACCCTAATCCCTCCTTGTTATAACTTCATATATACCCCTCAGAAAAATCAATTTTCTACACTCTTATTTCTTACACACAAAACATTAATGTATCATTACAGGTTGTTCACATGTTTTTATGACATAAAGTATATTTGAAATTCCTAAGCACTTATATTTTTCTGTATATTTATGGTATTTATTTTTCTGTATATATTATGGTAATTTGACTGTGTACCTTAGGGCATTTATTTTGGGTCACAAACATATATAATTAATCATTTTGTTTAGAAGATATTGTGCTAATTGTCATGACCTGCTTCTTCAATTGAGCTTGACAAGAACATAGTTCAAGCCTACCCCAGCAGGACCGTGTAGTTCTTACTACCTCTCGTACAGAAGATGGCCTCAGGATATCAGGAACACCACATAATCCCTTAGGATTAGGAATAATGCACAGAATTAAACTTACACCTTGTCTATGTAAGTTCAGATACCACGGTATACCTTTATTAATTGGCACATTTTATACAATTTTCTGGCACAGGCTGACCAATCAGTAAGACTCATCTCTAAATAATAGGCTGCCCCTGCTTACTGGGAAAACCCTGTACCTCAGATCAAATCAGATTTTTAATTTCTTCCTGTTGATTATATTTAGGTGGGATGAGTCAGTTATCCCAGATAACAACATTGTAACATAATAGGCTGGTGCAATAGCTTGCACACTACCTAATATGTTCCGTTACAACAATTCCTTTCAGTCCCCAAGACAAAATCCGGATCCCCATATACAACGTCCCAAAGTGCCTCCTCCATCTTCAATGAAAAACAGGACCCTTCATAAGCATATTGCTCCTCCAGGGCGACCTTCTCATTTACCAGTTCATTCAGTCATTCCATTAGCTCGTGACCTGACCATAGTCCCAGAAATGCCATCCATTTGTTTAGAAGGCCCATTCCTTGACAGTCCTTTCCAGTCACCACAAAATTACTTGTCTCTACTGGGAATAAGCATTTTCCCTCCACAGGAGCTTACCCCTCTTCATTCCCCCTGTACCTCCTGCATGATCTGTGACCTTAGATCCATCAACTGCTCCATAGTAATATCCTCTGGCATTGCTGCATTCCATCTGTGGAATCTTCGGACCGCTTCCTCCTCCTCTGTTGCAGACATCTCTTTATAAGTTGCCATCTTTCTGTACTCTACAGAGGTCCCAGCACTGCCACCAATGTCACAACCTGCTTCTTCAATGGGGCTTGACAGGAACATCGTATAATCCTTCTTATAATCATTCTTTACAACAATTCCTATAACATGAAACATAATACATAAACCAACATACATACAGTATAGCAGTGTAATCATATTTTACCATAAGCAATAAAAAAATACATAACTTTAACCATAAACAGGATAACTTATTCCCAGTCCAGGCCCAAACCATAGTCCAAATCAGTCCAGTCAGGCCCTGGGCATGACACTAATATTTAACAATTTAATTGTTTCTTATGATGATCTTGTTTGAGATTTTTTTGGCAACATTTTTTACATTTTTATCCAACATTTTTTCATAAAAGAGTGAAAGTATGTTTTTGGATCAAGGCATGTTGGCTACTTTTGTGCATCATAGGGTGTGTTTTATGCATTTTATATGAATGAAAACGTTTAATCTCTCATACCATGGACGTTTAGTTAAACTAAACTATTTAAATACAGTATAAGGACAGGTTGATTTTAGGATTAATTTACTAATAGATATGAGGGCTATACTATTTAGTAATTTATTTGTGTATTAAGATGTGCTTTTGAGATTTGTTAATTGTTGCAAAATTAGAGATTGTTAAAATTATTAAAAAATTTGTTGCAAAGATTAGTGATTGTTGTTGAGTGTTAATATTTTTTGGAAGCTTGTTCTTTCAAAAAATGTTCTTTATATGCTTACAGTATATGTTTATTTTAATGTTACACATTAGTTTGACCTGGTTTATATGTGTTCAAAGAAGTAGGTCAAGAAAATCCAACTGTGCTCTTGACAATTAATGACCGTTAATTAATAAATGCAATACTACATTTAGGGCCTCATTCAAATGCGATTTGGCCAAATGAATAGGGCTCTATATAAGCACAGAGCATATTTTTTTACATTTTTTAGTTAGTGAAGACCTTGCTTTTGGATAGAAGTTCACTAACTAAAAACTTCTGTAAAAAAATATGCTATGTGCTTATATAGAGCCCTATTCAATTGGCCAAATGGCATTTGAATGAGGCACTTATATAGGATCAATGTATTCAGCGGATCCATAGCATTTTTTATTTAATTCACTTTCAATTAAATAATAGGAAGTGAAGTTATTTTCAATTTGTTAATTCATTCTATTTTTATATGTTTTTAGCATGTTCTTTGCTACAAATGAAATGTATACCATTAAAATGCTGAACATCTGCTAGTTCAAGTTTAAACTAATACATAGCAAAATTAAAAAAAAAAATCTGTTCATCACCTTGATTGGAAAAACTAACTAGTGTCTCTGACATTAAGTTGGTTATTGGTAAAATTCAAACTATGTTATAGATGGCACAGTGACAAACTACTAGTGAGTACTGGTGGTGACACTTGGCCACACGTGAGTGCAATAACACCATTGAAAAAGCCCAATAGATGGACGAAACGCTTCTGGTTGATAGAGAACGGCACTATAGTGTAATTTGTATTTTTTTGTTCTATGTTCTATTTTATATTTTAAACAGCGAGCTGTTTTATTTTTACTTTTATCTTTGTATTTTTCTTATATTATATTTTATATGGGTGATGGACGTTTACTAATATGTATACCAGTTTAACCCACTAAGAAACATCTGGCTCAGGATTAGAGATTTGGTCACCTACTCTGTGTTTTACACATTGGTACTTAGGACCCCTGAGTGGGCTCAACTAGAGATAAGAGTTTTATAAGACTCATAAGGTGGACCATTATTCTTTAGTAGAGCTGGTTGGGAAACTAGGTGTAGAGTACTACAAGACTTCTATTTCTATTGCTATTGGATTATATTTTATTTATCCATAACAAGGATCTAGGTGTGATCTACGTGGGTCACGCGGACATGTAGGATCTTATATGCATGTGGGATACCTCTTTTATATAGAGGTTGTCAGATGTGAGTGTCCATTCATTATACTGTTGTGTGCGTTATATTAAAATCACATTGAATTGCACTAGGAAGTGTGTGAGCTCTCTCCTTTCTTCTTTTTATGCTATTCAGCTTGTTTTTTTCATTGAGAAAAGCTGCCTCACGAAGAGAGACGATATCCCAAAGTGCAATTATATAGAACTGGAGTAATACTGCGAGAGGAAAGAATTTGATTCTCCAATCAAAATATTCATATCACTATGGACACACTTAAGTATTGCTTCTTCCCCTTTTTTGGGGAGAAGTCTTTATGGACATTCCATTATTGGACTGAGATTAATATTCTTGTTTAGTATTTGGACTGAGTTGCGTTGGGTTATCATACCTCTTTCAATTTCTTACATCTTTTGTAAGTTTATTATATTAATATGATGTCAATTCCACCACTCATTACACGTCGTCCAATCGGGCGATCATTGCGAGCCTTTCCACCACTCTCTCACCCCTGTGTCTCTTTCCCCCCCTCTCCCACCCGTGTGAGTTTTTTTCCCCTTATCTCCCTCTTCTGTGTCTCCCCCACCCCCCGTCTCACACCTGCGTTTTTTTCCACTTTCCCCCCTCTCCCTCCCCTGTGACCTTCTCCTCCCTCTCCCTGCTCTGTGCTGTATGGGTCTGAAACCATTTGCGCTCTTGGAAAATTGATCAATTTCCCCAAGCCCGATATGATCTTACAATTTGCGTGCTTGAACAAAAATTATGTCTTTACGGCCGCCTTTTTTTTCTCGCTTAGTCGTTTTCAGATCTCCAAAACATGCCAATTGAAGAACAAATTTGCTTTCAACCTCACTTACAAGCTCCCTGCCTCTCCCCCTGTGCTGAGTGGGAGGTTGTCAGTTAATTTTGTAATCAATTGCCGTCTTTTGGGGGCCTCTGAACGGCTTCCGAGTTACGATCTTGAACAAAAAGGCAGCCGTTAAAGTCTTAAAGTCTTGCCTTTTTCAAAGTTGTGCGGGCCTCACGATGAGCGTCATTGTGAGTCTTTTTTTAAGTTATGCAGGAATTGCGATGAGCGCCAAAGACCTATTGCCTTCGGCGATAATTGAGAGCCTTTTTCCAAGTCTTGTGGGCCTTGTGATGATCAACTATGGCGAGAGATGGAGGCAGGGAGGGAGGGAAAAAGAGAAAGGGAGAGAGGGGGAGAGAGAGAAGGGGAAGGAGGGGGAGAAAAAAAGAGGGTTGGGAGAGAGACAGAAAGCACACAGATAGAGAGAGAGGGCAGAGTGAGAGAGAATGCACATACACATAGAGAGGGCGCACTGAGAGAGAGAGGGCGGAGAGATAGAGAGAGATGGCACACAGAGAGAGAGAGAGAGATATAAAGCAGAGAGAGAGAGACAGAGGGCTCACAGAGAGAGAGAGAGAGGGCGCACAGAGAAAGGGCGCATAAAGAAAGACAGAGGGCATACAGAGACAGCACAGAGAGAGACAGCACAGACAATTGAACATAACATATGAAACCATTATTTATGATGAGAAAATGACTAGTATATATATATAGATATATATATATACTAGCAACTTGCCCGTCAAAAATGACGGGGCAATAACATTTTAAGCCATGGGAATGCTGTTTGACACACAATGTAAAGCGTTTTCTACTCTGAGGACCTTCAGCGCTCATCACGAGCCTCTCCTGTCGTGTACTTTTGGTCCTCTGAGCACCTTCTGAGCACCTTCATGAGTCATGATAAAGACAGATATATATTTTTATGTCTATGTAGTTAACTAATAATGAATTATTTATTGAATAAATGAATATACTTTAAGTATTTATAATTAACTAGCGACTCAAAAATGACGGGGCAATAAAATTGTAAGGCAGGTAATGCTGTTTGCCACAGACATAATTTTTTTTTGTGGTCTGAGATCCTTCGGCGCTCATTGCGAGCCTCGCGCTGAGCGCCTTTGGTGCTCATTGCGTGGCTAGCAATGAGCGTCTTTGGCGCTCATTGTGTGGCTGTTGGTTGTTGTATTTTTTTCTGATAGGCGCTTTTGCTGTTATTGTTTGGTCAGCGCTGATCTGCTTTTTGCTTTTATTGCAAGGCTTTGTGTCTATGAGCAGCGTAGGCGCTCGTTGTGAGGAGCGCGGTGAATGGCTTTTGTGCTTATTGCGAGAGTGTTTTTTTTGTGTATATGTATTTTTGTATGCTAATTAAATAATTAACAAATTAATACATGAATATACTTTACCTATTTGGAAGTAATATATGCAGGAAGCATTGTGCTGAAGAGCTGACAATCTGTTTTGATATTCCTGCAGCATACAATGTCGGAGCTGAGGTGTGAGTGTCAGCAATGTGTGCAGTGTGTAGTGTAAATAGGCTGCGTGCTGGAGGGAAAGCGGTTATAGTAGTTGTGTACTTCCGCATTGTGTAAGTTAGTGTTGTAAAATGGCGGAGAATGTGTATGTGGTACGCGGCTGTGGATGATTTAGCGTCCTTGCTAAAAGTGTATCTTGTGCATCATACAGCTTTTTTGAAAAGCCGTATGTGCTTGGTGGTGTTTTGCATGTTTAGGGTCCTGTAGACTTGTTTTTTTCTTTTTTTCGGCTGACATTTTTTCTGTCGCTTTAGGGGATTTTCGTGTGTCTAAACTCTGGAATTTGGACTTAAATGGAGGTGTAACTTCACTTTCAGAGGTCCTGGGTGCCCCCCTTGCTGTGGGTAAGCTTTTTATGTCTTTTTTTGTGCGTATTTATTGTGTTTTTAATGTTTTCAGGTGCCCGCGGCTCCTAAGTCCCGCGGCTCGTATTTTTTTGTATAAGTCTGTATTTAGTGATTACGTGTTAGATCTATTTTGTTAAAGTGCCGCTTGTGTTACTGTTTGTAACCGCATGTGAAGCGCCGTAGAGCCTCCACCTCCGCAAATGCGGACCCTCGCCTTTGGCTCATTGCAGCAGACGTGGGAGCCTCCACCTCTGCAAATGCGGACCATCGTGTGAGCTCGCTTCGCAAGTTTGCAAAGCGTGACAACAATTCGTAGTTTGACAACTATTATATGTGATAAATATATATATATATATATATATATATATATATGTATCACATATATAGTTGTGAGCAGGCGGTTGTTGCTAAAGCGAGGGCCGCAGTTGCTGGCATGGAGCGCCGCTCCATGCCAGCAACTGCGGACCTCGCAAAATTAACGGACTTACGACAGAAAAATACGAGACGCGTTACGACCCATTACGACCTCGCAAAAATACGACCTTACCGCCCGAAACCCGCGCACATGAAAACATGAAGAAAAAAAAAGTTCACACAACAAATCCTGGACCTCAAAAAGTGCAGTTACATCTCAATTTAACTGGAAATAAAAGAGTTTAGACACCCAAAAATCCCCTAAGCGAGAGAAAAAATGGCAGCCGAAAAACACCACCAAACACCTACGGATTTTCAGAAAAAGTCGGACGACATCCGAAAACAAGGACACTAAATCAGCCATAGCCGCATACCACACATTAGGCGCCATTTTAGAACACTAACTTATACAATCCGGAAGTACACGGCTACCTTAACGGATTTGCCTCGCGCACGCACACTATTACACTACACACTGCACACATTCATGACACTTACACAGGAGCTCCACAGCACTGATGCTGCAGCAACATGAAAACAGATTGCCAGCTCTTCAACACGATGCTGTATATATTACTTCACAGTAGGTAAAGTATATTCATTTCTTATTTTATTCATTATTCATTGCCATACCAACAAAAAAAAACAACGCTGCTCATAGCACAGACTGGCCTCTGGGGTCCTAAAAGTCTATATGAACACCTTGCACTCAACTGGTTAAGGAAATGTCATCAGAGGGTTAAAATAATAAATAAAAAAAATACAAAACCAATATCTTGCTGAGATACAAGCTAAACTGAGCAAGTTTGCATAGCAGTGGAAGTTTGAGGTTTCACATGTGTTCATATTTACATTACAGCTCATGTGGCTTCATGGTTTAGGGGTCAGTTTTTAAAATGGACCTAATACACAGGAAGAGGGATACTGGAGAATGCAAAATATTAGTGTAATAGCTTTGCAAAGCAAAACCAAACCTGCAAGTCAATAGCTATAGCTGCAGTGGTTACATTAATTAAATATACACAGCAAACTGAGGTTTTATAAATACATACAGCTTATGTACTTTGTATATTTCTAAGCAAATATATACACAATACATGCTATATAAACATTTAACTTGCATCAAATAATTGCAGATGTATGAAACTGAAATGTTGTGACGATGATTTGAATACTTAATTAACACATCTTAACAAATCTGCCTTATAGAATTACTCTTCAAAAAGATGCCAGTCATCTAAATTTCACACTGTTTGACTACTTTGAAATTAGACCTTTGGTCTTCTTGCCTGTTGCTTGCATATTTTATGGTTCTTGTAATAATTTAGGATTTGTTTTAATTGATGGGCATGTTAATACAAATTGTTCGTGCTTATGTATTGTGGATAAAAGTCAACTTCCACCTACTGTTACTGAAGCCTAAATTTGAAAGTCACCAGCACCTGAAAATGACATACTGTTACCATCAATACACTAGTCAACTCCCGAATAACTACACATAGGGTTCTATTAAATTACATCGGTTACAAATCAATTAAATTGAACAAGCCCGCAATTACATGGCCAAAAGACAAATGCATAAACCATGTAACCATACGTAGCATTTCAGGGCATGATCATGATCAATTAAGCAAACTCAAGTAATGATTTAGAAACAGCCAAAAGAAAATGAGAGCATCATCATGACATCAGTAAAACATGGTATTTAAAAGTCAATCAATTAGTGTTCAGTCATCCGATATGCGATCAGGCTCAGAATCTAGCGATTTAAAAATCAATAAAAATGAATGCAGAAACTGGTATAGTCCATGCGGGTGGCCTAAAATGTATTAACTCCTTGATTCCCAAGAATGATATAACATGGAAATGAATTGTAAAAAAAAATTTTTTTGCAGATTTCCGAGCTTGAGACTCTTCATTGCTTTCTCCTTCTTTTGAAGTATAGAATTGTGTTTTTTTCGGCTTTTATAGTGTTAAGAACAGGAGCCACATTCAATTGCAAGGCCGCATGTCATGGAGTGAAAGAGTAGGCGAGTTTTGAGAGCAGTATGTTCTGGTTTTATTATTTTATATTCATCTAATTACGAGGTAGGTGGTGGAGGAGGTGAAGAGTGGCGGAGGAGAGGAGGTGGAGGTGGAAGAGGTGAGGAGTGGTGGAGGAGGAGGAGAGTGGTGGAGAGGAGAGTGTCGGAGGTGGAGAGTGGAAGAGAGGAGGATAGTGGAGTAGAGGATGTGGGTGGTGGCGGGGTGCCCATAGAAATTGGCACATCTAGTCCAGGGTCAGAGAGGCATGTGGTCCTCCTTGATGTCATCCGTGGATGCCCCGTTATCCTTGCAGGGGGAGAGAAGTTAGGCCCGGCCCTAGGGCCCAGGCATGGAAGGAGGTAGCGGCCACAGTAACAGCAGTGGGAACAGCGGAAATGGATGTGGGTCTGTGAAGCACTGGTTTGACGACATCAGGACCAAGGTGAGGAGGATGATGGACAAAAAGGCCAGTCAAGCTGCAGCACCAAGTGGTGGCCCCCAAGTGACAGTGAGATATAATGAGTGGGAGAGGGTGGCCAAGCATACTGGAGCTTCAGGCCTGGTGGCCCAGCAGGATCTAGCCTCCATGTCAGGTGAATACCACATACACCAACATGCCACCACATCTACATCCCACACACTACATATGTACATGAAGACCAACAAGGACACTGACATGTCAGCTCTATGGAATTAAGAAGGGATGGATGGATGCATCATTAAATCCGTGAAGCTGACAAATCACTGTCATTCTTGGGCACAACAACACTAATGAACCAATAAAGAGTCCATGTATGGGTGTGCCCACTGCAGCGTATGCAGTTACAGACTGCAGCCAGAATCAAGATAGCCTTAGGTTCCAAGAACAATCAAGATCAAGAACCAAATAATAGATTACAGCTAGCAAATGATAACTCCCCTTGTCTCTCTTCCTCACTCCCCCTTGTCTGTCTGTCTCTATCGCACCCTCACTCCCCTTGTCTCTCTCTACCTCACTTCCCCTTGTCTGTCTGTCTCTCTCTCTCTCCCTCACTACACTTGTCTCTTTACCTCACTCACCCTTTTCTCTCTGTCTGTCTCTATCGCTCCCTCATTCCCCTTGTCTCTCTACCTCACTCCCCCTTGTCTGTCTATATGTCTCTCTCTCTTTCCCTCACTGCCCCCTTGCCTTACCTTGCCTTCATGCTGCCGGTGTGTGGCTCCTCCCCCTGGAGGCTCCTCCCTGAGTCAGCCCCCTGCTCTGCCTAGTCAGATGACTAGGAAGTGATAGCAGGGGCTGCGGCTGTGGAGACACAGAGACGGAGGGGCCTGGGGGAAGGGGCACGGGCCGCAGTTTGCCGACCTCTGTATTAATGCAACACACAGTAAATATATATTCAATTGCTAAATCTAATTTGACAGAGATCACATGCATTTTTTATTTACAAAACTTTGGAGTATGCGCTCTGAACACGGAAATACCTTTTTTTTTTTACTTTTACTTTCTTTAAGTCTGATAACTGATCACAAATGGCTGTACATGTCAGACATAACAACATAATACAGATAAAATTAATTACAATTTAACATAATTTGTTTTTCAAAAATGTTGTTTCCAAGAAAATTACTTTGTGGTCCCAAAATTTATCCCCCAACACTAGAAAGGCATTTCACTGCAGCACTTGATGCTAATACCATGTTACGTTTAAGGAACAATTTTCTCTGATTGTAAAATATTTCTTAGTTCATCCTGGGGGCTGAATGGATCATTCAGAAAACTCTGGTATTCACATGCCGTTTCAACTCACTTGTGTTTTTTGAACTTGAAAAATTGTCTTCATTAGCACCTGCATCTATTTAAATGTATTCTGTTCTCTGGGGCTAAGTCTGCATTATATCACAAGTAGCATTCTCCAGAAGTGATGTATATTTCTAAACGGGTCGCAAAAACACATGGAGGCTGTGCAGAGGCACGTGGATCAACAGCCAACTCACCTCCATAAGGGGTAATCTCCACTATACCCATCCTGGAAGGTCCCATGCCATTGCTGGTGGCCATGTGCCAAGATGTATACCCATTCCCACATAATGACCTCCCATCATGTTTTGCTATTCATCAATTTACATTAGTGTGGTGTATGTCTCCCTGGTTCCCTTCTGGATTGCTAAGTGGTGGTGGTGGTGAAGGGGCTTGTGTACCTGAATGAAGCTGTGAGCTATACCATGTAGGGCCACTGTAGGTGGGTACGTCATAGCAGAGAGGTCAGACAAATCACAGTCCACTAGAGAAGGAATTGGTAACCCACTCCAGTATCACCTTTCATATTCTAATCAGGCTCTCAGGGGAATGTTGATACTCCACAGTATCACTAATTGGACATTTGCATGTGTATTAACCCTTTATTTTGATTATATATGATATATATTATTATATGATATCTAGTGCTATTATGACTATTATTTATGTTATATGTAT
This sequence comes from Discoglossus pictus, assembly GCA_027410445.1. Lineage (NCBI taxonomy): Eukaryota > Metazoa > Chordata > Amphibia > Anura > Alytidae > Discoglossus > Discoglossus pictus. The sequence goes on from CM050163.1 coordinate 85,054,880, forward strand.
TGATCTATTGCATAGTAACTAGGGCTCATTAGTTTGCTGATATAGGAATGTTACACAAATGTGAGGGATTTGGATGTCCTATAACCCCAATCATTGAAAACACTCTGACACAGTTAGAATAGTATAACAAAGCTTTATTTCATACACAGATCACAATCAGAAATGGTCAAGACTGTGCATTAATATCATGGGTGTGGTGTGGGTGAATCCTGGGAGAGCAAGAGGCTTGTGGGAAAAAGGGCATACCTACAGGGAGTAATATCATAGTCTAGAATAAGCATGATGCATAGCACCTACCAGGGTCACATGTGGTCACTTCACCACTGCAACCGCAATCTGAGGAAAATCAGAAATCACCCATTTAATTGAAGAAACCATTAATGTGCAAAGCACTTACAACTTGTCTATATCTGCTCAATGAAACAGATGATTCAACCTCTGGACTGTGTAATCCAATCCAGTTTCCCACATACAGTCTGGTGACAAAACAAAAATCTGAAAAAAAAGGTCAACTAAAAAAGGCTGAGGACGATAAAAAAAAAAGCCCAACACGCATGTACAGTACAGTGCTAAATACTGTAACTGTAACAATATCCCAACTCACCTGATTACCATCGGCAAGCATTAATAACTATTAGCTAGGTCTCTGGATAATCAGCGATACAGGAAAATACCCATTAATATAATACTGAGAGAACACAGAGGTCAGCAGCCATATTCACTGTTACTTATAGGTCCGGATCACATGCTTCACTCGTGCGTATATCAATGCTGGCTGTCATCAACAAGCCATTGTGGGACTTTGCAAGTCCACCGCCATAGCTGCATTAGTCTAAATTTAAGCTAACAACAATTATTTATTAGATATCTGGCTATAGGATAGCTTTAAGACTGTGGGAGCTAGATGTTAAGAGGGGGCTGTCCTTGAAGGAATGTCTACCTGAGAGGCACTGGGAAAACCTTACACCTCATACATTTCCTTCACAATGCTTGCAGATGCAGAAGATGCAGGATGGTGACCCCACCAGCCATATGACATCCTCCTCCTCCGGCTCCACTTCTCTCCTCCTCCCCCTCCAATTCCTGCTCCAATGGAGCGGACGCCTCCGCCTCTGGCTCACCACTGGACCCAGACCTCCTTGATGCTGAAAGAGAGAAAAGAAAGGTATAGGTCATTAGTATGATGTGTAATACATTGTTTTGTGTGCATTCCTAACTATCTGACATCTAGGCTTGAACCTGGATGATACTCCTAATTGGATCAGATTAGCTATCATTTGCTAGATATGATCTATTCCATGGTTCTTGGTCTTGATTGTCCTTGGCTCCTAATGCTATCTTGATTCGGGCTGCGGTCTATAACTGTTGGGGGATGGGGCATGAGGGATGGGATGGGGTGTTTGTGTATGGAGTGACCTAGGTCTATATATCTCTATGTATGTTGTTTACATTACGTGTATTGCAATTATGTGTAATCTGTAAATATGTGTAATCAATGATTAAGTGTAAAATATTAAGTGTAAAACTGCAAATTAATGCTCTCAAATAACTCCTGCTTTCTCTCTCTTTCTCAAAAACCTCCAACTCCGGGACCTGCCTGCTACTTCGAAAGAAAATGCAACACAGTCAACGTATGGGTGGGTGGAACGCAAATTTATAATCTCCCTCTGTCAATTATCTGCAGCTACGTCGCACTACGTTATACCTTGATTGGATAGTAACGGACGATTGAGGCTCTGCCAGCTTGCATGCGCAGAAAGGGTTTACAGCCTTGCATCTATGGCCCTTAACTCGTGCCATGGTTCAATGTAATAGCTCTGTAACGCAGCAGAATTTAAGGCTACAGGTTTGGAATTTAATAGGGCTGTAAGGCATGGGTAACACTTTTCCTTAAACAGCAATAGAGAATAGTCTCTCTAAGATGTAAAGCAGCTATAGTAGTGATTTATAATAGTAAATAGAAAGGAAATTACACATATCTGATATATTTTTAGAAAAAAATTATTAAAACTCTAAAGTCAAAGACATAAATAAACGCAGTGTCTGAGCTGATCACAGTACATGTTTCTTAACGTCACTGAGACCAATGAAGCTCTGTCTAGTGTCTCTATATTTGTAATATGTCTTTGACACTTCCTGTAATAGAGAGGAAAAAACACATTTCATATAAATGTTAGTCATAAAATGTGCCTTTTTTTTTCTTCTTCAAAAAATGACATGCTTCAAGCAGTAATGAAAACTAAAAAAATTTTTGAAAAAAGGAAAAAAATAATTACAATAAAATCATGTCAGAGCTAATCCCATGAAACAGCACATTTGTGAGCACAAGCCAGCACATTGCAGTAACAATGATACATAATGCGTGTTGTCAAAGTCATGTAACATAATACACAAGGAAAGCAATAAAAGCTAACAGCAAAACATTAGCTGATACTATTGCATATTGTCTTAGTGTAACAAATTTTAGCATGACGTTGTGTTTGATCTCCTAATAATCATTAATATTATCTAAATTTTGATATTGTTTGAAAGTCAGGCATCTGCTGTTTTGTAATATCTGATAAAGAGTAACACTAAAAATATATTATATACTGCTCTTTAAAAGTATTCAAACAAAACAATGCTTCTACTATGCATAGTAGCTTTCCATAATACACACAATATCCACTAAAAACTGTCCTGCAACGCCACCAACCTAATAGGCGAAAAGGGAAATTTAGAAGAAAGCAAGAGAAAAAGTTTATATAGTTCCATAAATTCTACTGGATAAAAACAATTGCAGTGAAATTTAGAGATCACAATCAAGCAATTGTGTGTTTGATTCTCTGAGATGATTTCTAAATATGAATGCAATTATTTTAACCAAATTATTAATTACAATTTACAGAACTATATGTGCCCTTTCATTGTCCTTTATGTTAGATTTTCTTTTGTTCCTGAAATTATTTTGTATATAACTGTGAATAATGGTGATGGTATGGGGAAAGTGTTAGTCTCTCCTCATTCCTGAAGATCATCAAATGAGGTTGAGAGAAACCAGTATAGAGCGCATCTGGTGACAGTGACATCTGTTTTCCTTTAATTCTAAAGATACATTTGCGATTACCAGTACAATAAGATATGACGACTAAACTCACTCCAAAAATAACTGAATCAAAGGTACAGTAATGCAATGAAAACATTTAGTTAATGTATTTTTAACTAAATCAGATAATGTCTCATGTATATTATCTCTATATAACTACTGTTTAAAAATATAGTGCATATATCAGGCTATTGTTTAACAATATAGTTCATATATCAGGCTATTGTTTAACAATATAGTGCATATATTCCCCTGTAGAATAAGTAATCTACAGCCACAAGACAAGATGGAATACCTCAACTGTGTAAGTTCCTTTTTCACTTTGCCCAAACCTATTTGTAGCTGCCAATACTTTATGGCCTGACTGTTGGTTGCTCTGCAGAGCTTCCCAATTTGCACTGGAGTATTATTTATATAACCAGAAAGGTGCCAGTATTATGTGTGAAGGTGAAGTTTCAAGCTATGCTTAGATGGGTGCCCTATGTGCAAGCCCTCTTGATCAGGCTAGAGCATAGGCGAGCCAAAGGTAGGCCTCAGAGTGACAGGATGCACTCTGTTTTGAGTGTCCATGGAGATTTAAATCTCCATGTTCAGAGAAATCACCATCCCCACAGTCTGTGAAAATCTCAGTGCAGTTGTGAAAAGGAAGAGGTGGCAAACGTGTTGTGCAAAAAATGTTAATGTGACTTTAAGATGCAGTTGGCTCCACACTGGTGGGATTGTAGTGAGAAAGAATATAGAAAGTAGATCATATGTAATAATGTGTGGGTCCCCTGAGCTGGATAGAAAGTATCCAAAGCCTACTCATTGACAGTCCTCTGAAAGACATCATCTGAAGAGTCAAAGTCCAATGACAGCAGTTTGTAATTAGGCCTTCTTAATCCCAGAAGCATAATTAGCTTATTTCACCTATCAATGAAACCAATCTGCCCTGCCACTCTTCCACATTCCCCGTGGTCTTCACCAAATATAAAATAGTTGGGGTAAACAAATTGTTGTCTTCATCAAACCAGCAGAAACAACAAATAGCATTGCAGATGTCATTGGTATAAATAATACAAAACAAGCATTACTTTGCACAAATCACAAGTCTGCAATTTAATTTGTATGGCTAAACATCTAAAGGCAATGTTGTACAAGTATATAATTATGCTTGAAACTTCTTCAATGCAACATAACAACTTTTCTGAGACATCTAGCAAATTGGAAAAATCCTTTTTAATAACGTTCTAAATTCAAGCAATTATCTATGAGCATACTTTGGTTATTTATTAGCAATTAACACTGCTGACTTACTAAATTGCGATTCGGCCAATTGAAAAGGGCTCTATATAAGCACAGAGCATATTTTTTTACAGAAGTTTTTAGATAGTGAATTTCTATCCAAAAGCAAGGTCTCCACTAACAAAAAACTTCTGTAAAGAAATATGCTATGTGCTTATATAGAGCCCTTTATAATTGGCTGAATCACAATTTAATAAGGCTATATAGACTCATTTTTCATAATATTTTTTTACCAGTAAAAATATGAACTATTAAATAAATGATATAAAATTGTGAACTGGTGTCCCTTTAAGTCATCCGTACAAGTTAATATATTTTCAACGGACTAACTGCACTGTAAATATATTGTTAACCCAGCTGTATACCGCATAATTAATACTGATATAGTGCATCAAATTTAGGAGAATATATTAGTACAACATGCAAACCAACAGAGAATTTTGCATTTATTAAACATGTACAACTAAATGATAAGTCATTTTCAGTCAACAAGAGAACAGTAATACTGTGTCACACAGTAGCTATGATTCATTTATCTTGGAAAAAATGACCTTTATGTAACCAAATGGGTAGCCTGTTTTAATGCAAATCATTCTATGTAAATAGAGACTGTATATTAAAAATCTAGCTATTGTGTATCAGCATATAACAACCAAAGGATCCCTACAATTTCTAAAGGGTTCTCAACCACAGAAGCTTTATCAGCAGACTCTTGCTCTTCTCCACAATGCGAGTAACGCTTAGTTTGCTTATGGAAGACTGAATTTGCTTGTACTAATTTAAACAGGAAATTCTTAGGAAATGTATTTTAATATGTATATATGGATTGGTTTTCAAAAGCAAATAGGATCCAACCTCAAACAGCCATTTGCTCTTTTTGTATACTTTGTATGAAGCACATAACATGAAAAATAGGGATCTAGCAAAGTACCATAGTCTGCAATTAAAACCTTGTATTCAGTTTCTAAAGAACAAAACAAATTGGATATATTAAAGGTGCAGTTTAATGTAAAAAGTTAAAAGTGGCAAATGGATAAGATTTTAGAAAAAAAATTCATAACTTCTGAAGTTTAATAACTGTAAATCATCTGTAAATCACCTGTAAATCATCTTTTTGTTAATTGACCATTTTCTTTTCTGAGCTACTTCTCTCTGCTACATTCTCATGGGGATGTGTACTTGTAAACTTATTAACTTGACCTTTTGAAGGCACTGACAGTCTTAGATGCCACATAGAAACTTCCTCTGCATTAAAAGTCTCCTCCTACTTCAAGAAGTTGATCAATAAAAACCAAACAGCAGTTACCACATTTGCGTATATAAAAGTCAACAAATTCAAGCCTGTATCTTTTACATTATAAAAATATATATATATATATTTTTTAAATACATTTTTATTGAAAGAAATACACAATCACAGCAAGCAATAGGCACATTAACACATAAGAATCTGTATATGCATGTATGCCTTATAATCAAAACTATAGCATGTCCTTTAATTTTTCTTTTTTCTGTTATTCTGTATTTATTATAGCAACCCTTTAACTTAAACAAGGGAAACCTGAACAAACAAAACGTATTTATATAAAAACTAAAACTTTAAATAAAGAAATAACAATGGAAATTGGGGAAAAGTCAATAGGCCAAGATGAATTTATACGTTCATATCTAAAGGATTCCTTGACCAAGGCATGAGTCAATGCTTAGCCCTTCTTCACCTCCTAAATAAATGCTTCTAAGATAAATCTATTTAGTTATGCAGTTCAATTTGCTTAGTTAATCTACTATTGCAGTCAGCTACCCTCTATAGCGATACAGTTCTTAAACTCATACAATTATTGAACATGCATTCACCTCTTGTGTCGCATTCCAGAGTCTCCAGGACCAGCTCTCGAATCTCCTCAATCCAAGCCTCCTTCTAGTTCCATTCTTGTTATCTTATTGCATTTAGAACACTCAGGCCAAGGGGAACCTTAACGACGACTCTAACCAGGGGTTCCAGATTTTATAGTACTGTGGCATAGTATCTAAAATAGCAGATGTTAATTTCTCGTTTATTGTTATATAATTCCTTTTCATGATAACCTCCTGCGCATCTAGCTTTTCCAATTTCCACTGACTGGCAATATGTACTTTGGCAGCGGCGGCCATTATCTGGAATAGCCTATTCTGATTTTTTGATAAACTAGGAAGTTTAACCCCCAACAAGCAAGACTCCATGGTTGGCGTAACAGTAATCTCAAATAGTGACGTTGCCATTAGTGCTAACCTTTCCCATAGCTCGTGAACCGCCTGACACAGCCACCAGGTATGTATATGGTCTCCTACTTGTTGACAGCCGCTAAAGCAGTTACTGCTTACCCTAGGGTCATACTTATTGAGTTTGTCTGGAGTGCAATATATTCTCTGAATTACTTTAATAGATGTCTCAACGTGCGTGTAATTGCATGTTGCCCTGCTTAGATTGAAGAATGATTTCTGCCACTTTTTCCATTTCCATTCCCCCCCTAGTTCCTTTTCCGATTTACAGATATATGCTGGTTTGTCTGTGTTCTTTGACTTAGAAAATATATTGTATAGCGAGCCTAATATCCCCTTTGAAAGTGGGAGGTTTTTGCATGCTACCGAGAACCAGGAGGTTTTCGGGGGTCCACATTTTTTAAATATGCCGCTGGCCCAGCTCCTTATTTTTAGATAGTTGTAAAACTGCCCTGGGGGAAGGGCATATCTTTCTTTAAACTGTTCCAGAGTCATCAAATGACTCCTTATAAACCAGGAGCCTAACTTATCTAAGCCCCTAGAAGCCCACCAATGTTTAGATGTTATATTCATGGTTGCCCAAATATCTTGGGAGGAGAGGACCGACCAAAGGGGGGATGCACAAATATCTAGCTTGTTCTTGGATCTGGCCCACTTCCACGTTGTTATGGTTAGGTTTATTATGGGGTTCGGGTGAGATTTAATCGGGCTCAATCCTTCAGGCACCCAAATTAATGTGTCCCAGCTATGTTGTTGCATTTGCTGTTGTTCTAAGAATACACAGCCCGGCTGATGTTTAACTGAATGCATTTGTGGTATTTGGGACAGTCTAGCTGCTTTAAAGTACTCCCGCAGATTCGGACACGATAGCCCCCCGCTCTTTTTTATGTCTGTTCATTACCTTCCTGGAAATGCCGGATTTCTTATTTTTCCACACATAACTAAAATACTGGACTGAAACCGGTCCAGCACCTTCAGGGAGATTGGCATAGGGAGCGTTCGGAAGAGATGAAGAATCTTTGGCAGAATGTTCATTTTGACTGCCGCTATTCGGCCAGTCCAAGAAAGAGGATAATTCCTCCATCTGAACATTTCTTCGTTCAATTTTCTGTACATGGGGGGATAGTTAGCCCTATACAAATCAGAGATTTTAGGTGTGATATTAACCCCTAGGTATTTGATATGTGTGGTAGGCCACGAGAAGGGATACAGAGATTTAAGATGGTCTGTGTCACCCTGAACCATGCCTAAGCTCAAACCCTAAATTCAGCCTAGTCCCGACATCTTGCCAAACCTGTCAAGAGTCGACATCAATGCTGGAACGGAGGACCCAGGATTTGTTACGGTACATAAAATATTGTCAGCGAAGAATGAGCACTTTTATTGTTGTAACCCTACTTGGAGCCCTTGAATTTCCCTATCCGCTCTTATGAGTTGCGCCAGTGGTTCTATAGCCATGGCAAATAGTAGAGGTGAGAGTGGGCATCCCTGTCTTGTACCTCTCTGTATGTTAATTTGGGCTCTATGTTCGCCTGGCAACCTCAAAATAGCAGTTGGAGCTTCATAGTACGTGCGGAGTAGAGTACTAAACCGACCCCTGAGACTAAACCTGTCCAGAACTTTAAACAGATATGGCCACTCAACCGTATCGAAGGCTTTTTCTATATCTAGAGCCAGTAGGCACATTGGGGAGTTCGTTTTACGCGCTAGGTATTGAATATTGAGGATACGTCTGACATTGTCCCCTGCCTGATAATTTCTGATAAAAATCTGAAGATCCTTGTCGCCATAATTTTGGCCATTAATTTAACGTTCCCATTCAGTAGGGTTATGGGCGTTAATTCTTCACCTCAAGACTATCCCTACCCTCCTTCGGGAGCACTACCAATTCTGCTTGATTTAGCTCTGGAGGCATTTTTTCCCCTTTCATGATAGCGTTGAATAGGGACGTGAGATGGGGATTTAATAGGCGTTCAAATTTTTTATAATATAAATCGGTATAGCCGTCCGGCCCCGGGGATTTGCCTATCTTAAGACCCTGGATTGCTGCCTTAACCTCTTCTGATGAAATATCTAGGTTGAGGTTGGCTAGTTGCTGCTCGTCTATAGAGGGAAGGTCAATGGTTCTTAAAAAGGAGTCAAGTTCCAGTCCATCGTTCAGCCGTCCAGACGAGTAGATCTGCTGATAGCAGGACTGGAACTCCTTCTGAATGTCCCTTGGGCTACAAGATATTTTGCTGTCTACTTTCCTAATCTGGGTCACCCTAGACTGGATCTCCTTAGCCTTCAATCTCCTAGCCAGCATTCTGTCTGGTTTGTTAGCTTTCCAGTAATATAGGTGCCTCGTCTTCCTCATGGCCTTCTCCGAGTAAAAAGATAGGACCCCGTCTAGCTCTATCCTGACTTTGTTAATTTGACTATGAAGCTTCATGGTAGGGCCTTTCTGATTAAGCTTTTCTAGGTTGCTGAGGGTAGTTGTTAACTCCTCCTCCTTGTGCCTAAGCAACTTACGGTGTTGGGCTGTTAGTTTAATACAGCAGGCCCTTATAAAGCCTTATGGGCTACCCAGAGCCATCCCACCCCCGTCTCAGGGGAATTGTTCAGCTCAAAATACTGCTTAATGTCCCCCTCTAATGATGCTAAGCTGTTGGGGTCTGACAGCAGGTGTTCATCAATCCTCCAGCTTCTAAACGGAGATAGGTTAGGGCCTATCGCTATCTTAATGACCACTATAGCATGATCAGACCAGGGACAATGCCAGATTCTCGGACTTTGTCAAAAAGTAGTTCTTATGTCTGGGACTTCTGGGGGGAAGCGGGTCCTCTTTTGGATGCTGTGAACCCACTAGAGTCCATTGTTTCTTTGGGATGGGAGGGAGTGGAGGGCGGCCATGTTCCTCTGCCAGTAGTTGTGCTGGGCAGAGACGAATTTGGCGCAATATTGCAAGACAGTCCTCTAGGCTGCGGGTGGTGTGTGAGGTGCCTTGATAGCTGAAGGTTAAAGCTAAGGGGAAGTTCCACCGATACTGCAGCTTGTTCTGTTGAAGGATCGTCAGCGCAGGTTTCATCTGCCTTCTCCTGTCTAGCGTGTTAGGAGATAGGTCCGCATACACTTGTAGACTAGCATTATCTGGGCCCTTGATCGTCTGCGTCTTCCTCGTTTCTGCCAGTAGGAGGTCCCTAGCCTGTTGCCTTAGGAATCGCACAACCCCATCTTTAGGGGCCTCCGGACTTCTCGCCCCTCCAAGGGCTCTGTGAGCTCGCTCTATTTTGAGGACCGCCTCTGGCTGGCCCGGTAGTATTGCCATGAAGGTTTCCTTTAAATACCCTGCCAGGTCTTGGTACCCCACGTACCCTGACGTTGTGGCGGCGGGACCGATTCTCTAGGTCCTCGGTCTTATCTGTCAGCTCCATAATGTTATATGAATTTTAATCAATGACGGACCTGTTGTGCTGCTGCGCCTCTCCAATTTGATCCACTATCTCCTCCAGCAATTGGGACCTCTGCCCCAGCTCTTTAAGGTCGTTCCTCAAAGGTTCTATTGCCTTGGTTAAGAGCTGCTCAATTGTTGCAATGGATCTAGGCGATAGGTCGATGTGTGGCCTTGATTTCTTAGAGTTCTCCTCCTGGTCAGATGAGTCTGAGTGATCTGAAGCCGATTCCACTGGAGACACGGGCTTGGCCGCCTGGCTGAGGGGGCCCTTTTATTCTTCTTCATTGCTGTACTTTTGGTGCTTTGCACTATCCAGAAAGCTGTATGCATCTTCCTCTTTTCCCCTCTGCTTGTAAGCCGTTTAGGAGCGTATAATTATAACTGCTGTGTCACATCTAGCTGGTCAGATCCGAAACCTTAACCCCACATAGAATAGAACGAGGTTGCTTGTCAGTCAGGGCTCCTAATCAGGGGGCCTTTACATCTCTTGACCTAGTGAGTCACATTGGCCTTTGTAGCTTGTTGCAGGGGTAGGCGTGTAAAGTCCAGCCAGCCCAGCTCTTATGTTGCAAGTATCCACAGGGTGGCAGCATGAGTCCACAGCAATCTTAAAAGGCCACTTCCCAGTGAGCTTTGAAAGTTTTTACGTGTACAAGTACTGAGTCCTCTAGAACCGGGAATAGTAAAGCCTCCCTTTAGTGAGCCCAAGTTTGCAGGGTATTTAGTAGCGGCAAAGTTGCAATCTTTTCTGGGAGAACCGGGAAAAGTAAAGCCTCCCTGTAGTGGCCCCAATTTTGCAGGGCTTTTAGTAGCGGCAGAGTTGCAGTCTTTTCTGGGCTTTTAATGCAGCCTCCTTCTGTTAGGGTACAACTTGCAGAGTCTGGATGATATCGTGGCTGGCTGTGTTCAGCTTACACTTTTCTGTCGGTATACCTCCCCTTGGGGTTTAGGGTTTCTGGGCTGGGTATTAGTGGACAGTGGCTAGTTCGGGCACAGAGGTAGATGCCTGGGCACAGCGGTAAATCTTAGGCTCACCTTGTGGTGCCGCAAGGTGGTGGCCGTTTCTTCGCGGGCTTGGGTCTGGTGGAGTGTCAAGACTGCTTTCTAGATTTTTTGCGGGGTAGGAGGGTCTTCACTGTAGTGCTGGGCAGGTGAGGGTGTTAAGCCTTATGTAGCTAGCTCTCCTTTATGTATGCTGTTCTGGCTTGGGATGAGGCTGATGTTGGGAGTTTCCCGGCCTGCCTCGTGAAGATCCAAAATGGCGGCCTCCCGTCTTCCCGTGGGATCTCCCGCCGCCTTATTCCTATCTGCTCCAGGCTATGGGCTTTATAGGCCTCTGTCGGTCCCTCCACTCACCCCTCTTCTGAGGTCTCACCTCCTTCTTTGCCTATATGCTCTGGGAGTCTCCCGGTGGTGGCCGGGCCCTCGCCACATGTGCCCCAAGATGGCGGCTTCTTCCTCCCTTCCACGGCCCCTTCTCCTACCTTCACAGTCGGGGGTCTGGTGCCTGGAGCCTCCATTCACCGGTCTCCTCGGTGCCTGTGCTGCTCCCGCCAGGCGTTGCTCTCACCCTCTAACGGAGCTCCCCGTCCGGCGAGACCTGTGCAGCTGTGTGCTGCCCCTTCTCCGGGTTCCGAGGATTCAGGGTCTCGGGGTGGGTACTAGGCTGCTCCCCCGTTCTCCCCTGAGGCTTTTAGGTTTTTTTTTGGCCCTGATGACAGTTTTTGGGCCTGTTTTATCAGCCTGTGGCAGGTGCTCCCTCTCAACGCTTCCGGTCGCATGGACGTTGGCTCCGCCTCCGTTATAAAAATATTTTGTCATCAAATAAGGATATTTTATATTACTGTAGTGCTCCTTTAAATATCTTAAGCTGTTGTATTGTTTAAAAAATACATGCTATATAAAGGTATGAAATGAAGGGTACAGTATTTGAAATGCAGGTCGGGTATTGATTATCCAGCATCTGTAATCTGGCACCTCTTTTAATCCGGACATATTTTAATCAGCACAAGTTGTTCAGTTTCATTGCTTTCTAAACATAATATGTAAATATACAGTATGAGGCTTTCATTAGCCATACTAAAAGCACTGGTTCAAAATCAAAGGAACACTTTGCAATTGAGTTAACTTAATTCTCTGCATTATCACTCCTTTAAATAAATAGAACTGTAGTATTTGTTTTAAAAACTAAAACCACAGCTGGTCCTGCAAAATTGATTTTTGGGCAAAGCCGCGGAACGGACGATGCCGGATAATCGGTGTTCTACCTGTACTGTAGTAAAGTCATATTTTTGCATTATGGGGGATACATACATAGACACTTCACAGAAATAGCAATGGTTAATACAGAAATTTAAAGACCACTATAATCCAGACTATTCTGTCATGCACTTAAAAGAGCATGTTGTTTTGGATGGAAGATGGTTTTGGAGGTTTTGAGGCAGGAGTGTACTCTAATGGAGCGAGGCAAAGGAGATCCAAAGAAGTTCTGAAGGCAGGAGTGGGAGGAGGTGATAAGAGATTAGAAAATTAGAAAAACATTAGCAGAACTAAGAAGGTGGTTGGGGGGGTATTTGGAGACAAGAGCCAAGATTTAAAAGGGTGCACTATTGTTGAGGTTGTTATACGTTAGGGACATGATTTTACATTTTATTTTGGAGGCAATGGGAAGCCATTGGAGTTTCTGACAGAGAGCTGCTGCAGACACTGAGTGTTAAGTTTGGTAGATAGCTCTAACTATGCAGACCTTTGTTGATAATTTAATATCTCACTTTGCATTGGTTATCCAGACTTGCCATAGCTTTCCTCCCAAGAAGCAAACATATTTTAATTCCATGGCTGCAGTCCCCACCTGGAGAGATCTTGGGGCCCAGGAAAATAAAATCTGTCGCTGCCTCCACTTCTTCCCCATCTATTTGCCAGGAACAGAGATTGCCGTTTACCATGATCTTCGTCTTTTTAACTATGAGCAGCAGGTCAGCTTCTTCTTTCACACCCATCAGTAGGCCCTTTAGTTCCTCCACACTTTCAGACAATGAGAGTAATATCATCCGCACATCTGAGGTTATTGATATGTCTCCCAGCAATATTAATTCCTGATTTGGATTTGTTCAGTCCTGCCTTACACATGATGTATTCCATGCATAAGTTGAATAAATAATGTGAAAATACACAACTTTTAGAACCATTCTGTTGTTCCATATTCAGTTCTGTCCATGGCTTCTTGGCCCACATTCAGGTTCCTCAGGAGGCATACGAGATAGTCTGACACCACCATCTCTTTTAGAACTTGAGGCATTTTGTTGTTATACACTCAGTCAAATGCTTTAGAATAATCTATGAACAGAGGTAATTATTTTTATGGAACTGTTGTGACATTTGTAGATAAAAAACATCTTAAATATATTGACTACTTTATTTTTTTTATCTGATGATTATTATTTACCACTGTAAGTACTTTATATGTCCATGCTGTTGAGACATTCATTATATGAATAATTAATCATTTTGGTCTCATACACAAATTTTTCACGGTTAGGCCAAATCATTTCAGATGGCTGAGAAAGCCTTAAGAAGGAAAACAGAACTTTCATAAGACATATAGTTGATGTTTCTACTTTCTCCTATTCTTCATTTTTTTTAACCATGCAAAACAGGTATAGATAGCAGAACAAAGGTTTATTCAAACCTAAAAAAAATGTATTTGTCTCAAAGTATAACTAAAAGCGTGCCCTCTAGCATACATAAATAACCTATATACGCCATTTTATTGAGATTTCTTAATTATGCATGTACATCCGAATATGGTGAGAGGCTATTGTATTTGGTGGATATCAGTCCAGTGATGGAGAGTGGGTGAAAAGGAAAGATTGCATATATTAGGAAAAAGGAAAGCTTGGGTCATTTCTGTCTGTCTCTCTCTGGCATAAACTTCTGCCTCTTTGTCTTTTCTCTGTTATTAGCCTCTAAATCTATCTTTACTACAAATCTTCCTAAAAAGAAGACCAAAAGCAATTACTTCTAACCAACTTAAGGAACAGTCCTATTCAGAAGGGGGTCCATCCTTTAATATCAATTTCTAGTTAAAGTATAGCTGTAAGTCTCTTTGATTACATGTTGTGATAGAATTGAAATAGGCAAGATACAATCTTTATGTTACAATTGATACGGTGGGTACAACCTGAAATAAGTTTTTGCGGGTCATAATTCGGACATGAGTCCCAATCGGTCATTGTTTTCTCCTTGGGTCCATTCTATCAAAAACAGACTGATTGCTTTGATAAAATAAGTTTAATCAATAATATTACAAAATCATTGATGGTATAATCTTATACATTTATAAGAATTCTATTTAGCTACATTATATCTTAAGTAGTTTTATTTACTACTAGACTAGATATTTCTATATTCTGGTTGCCATGTAGGTTTTTATACCTGCTTTTGCTATTTACTGTTTTCATAGAGTAACATGCTATATCACTTAATATAAATACCAAATTTGTAATGTTTTCTTAGTGCAACATGCCATATTACTAAGTATAAATACCAAATATAGTCTATGGAATAAACATCTGACTGTTATCCAAGGATGATAAGATTTTATACTCTTCTTATTGATTTCTATAGAGTGTTTTAAAATAGATTGTCATCAAATCATTTAAAAAGATTTTGATAAACCTCTCACTGATTTTATTTTGATCTATCTGAAAACAGATTGTTTTCATATGCTTTGATTCATACAGTTGTTCATCCTTAGTTTGCTATTGTTGCAATAAATGCTGGTCTGCATAAAGCGTATACTTGTCTATAAATTACTAATCAAGCTCAATAAATTGTATTATAGTAGACATTGTAATATTTTGTCATTATCCCTAATTTCATGTCAAAACTCTATTGCGTTCTCTATTATCCAGCGGACATTAGCAATTTCATCTCTTGTGCCTCTGCCTCTGTGCACATCTGGTAATTCTCTGTCCATATATTGTTGGAGATGAGCTTGTAGGAACTTATTATTTTACTTGAATGTAAAATGAGTGCAATTGTTCAATAATTTGAGCACTATTTGGCCCTGCCTTTTCTTAAGATTGGGATGTAGACTGATTTGTTGGCATAATGCAAGCAGTACTTCCACAGCATCTTCTTGTAGGATTTGAAACAGTTCGGTGGGAATTCTATCAACACCTTTAGACTTTTCAGCAATACTTCCTACGGTCAATCTCACTTCCCTCTCCAAAATGTCTGGCTCCAGCTCATTGGACAATTAAGTTATCAATGCTGTTAATATCCTTCCTGTACAGAACTTCTGTGTATTCCTGCCAGTTCTTCTTTATCTATTCTGCTTCTGTAAAATTTCTACCATTTTTGTATTTTATCACACCCACTGTGGCAAAAAAAATTCTGATATCCCCAATTTATTTTGAAGATATCTCTTGACTTTCTATTCTGTTATCTTCTTCTATCTCTTTGCATTGCTCATTATAGAATGTCTCCCTGTCTCTTGTTATTCTCTGGAATTCTGCATTCAGTTACACAAATCTATTTCTATTTCCACTACCTTTACCTTTCCTTCCTTCCTGGTCTACTTTGAAAGGCTCATAAGACAGACAGTTGGCCTTCTTAGTTTTCTTTCTTTTATGGATATTTTGTGTTGCTGTTTTCTAGATAATGTTAAAAAATTCTGTTCAAAGTTCTTCAGGCATTCTATCTACCATGTGTAGTCCTTTAAATCTAAGGCTATTGGAAGATGGTGTTATTTTGACCAAAGAATTATCTTTACAGAATTCAAATAATCACTGCCCTGCTTCATTTTGTACTCCAAGGCCAAACTTGCCCATTATGTCATGTATATTTTGGTTACCTACTTTAACATTTCAATCTCCTATGATGAGAGTAACATATTTTTATGGTGTTATATATAGACATCTTCAGTCTCTTCAGCATCCATGATTGGAGCATAGAAGTGGATCACTGTCGTGGGAAATGGCTTGCCTCCAATTCAAATTGAAATAATTATGTAATTTATTGTTTGTAACCTAGCACTGCTTTGGCCACACTTTGATTGTTTATGAGGGCTATTCCATTTCTTCTGAGGGATTTATGACCTATGTAGAAGATCTGGTGGTTGTCTGATATGAAGTGTCTCATTCCAGTCCATTTGAGTTCATTAATTCCTAAGATATCAATGTTTAACCCTGTCTTCTCATGTTTGGCCACATTCAGTTTGCCATGGTTCATAGTTCTAATTTTCCAGGTTCTTATGCTGAATTGTTATTTGCAGCAGCAGAGTTTCTTTCACCCTCCAGACCCATCCGTAGCAGGGAAACCTGTTGACTTTATTCATACCACTTCATTAGATCTAGTGCTACTTGTACTCTCTCTCTCTGCTCTTCCTCAGTAATGTGATAGGCACCTTCTGACCCGAAGGGCTCATCTTACAGTGCAATATCATAATGTCTCTGGCTTTCCTCTGAACTTTGGTTCAACAACTTAATTAGATCTGGTGCTACTTGTACTCAACCTCTGTACTTCCTCAGTAATGTGGTTGGCACCTTCTGACCTGAGTGGCTCATCTTGCGGTGCAAGGTAAATTACGTCATATGGGCATCAAGAACTGCGCCCTAATGACGCTCTGTGCTCCTGGCTGCATCCCATCTGCATCATCTCATATTTACTGGACCTGCTTGCTGGAGGCTGGCAAGGCTAAGGTAAGGGTCTGACAGTGTGCCATATGGGACTGGCATGTGTCACTAAGAGCATATTGTATGTCCCTTGTATGTAATGTAGCATGCTCCTAGTGACTCATGCACACAGTGGCATTACATACAAGTGACATTACATACAATATGCTCCTAGTGACACATGCCAGTCCCACATGGCACACTGTCAGCCCCAACAGTGTCTCTGGCCAAGCACCCCTAAATCCTGCTAGGGGTCCTTAAAGGACCTCCCCTTGCTCCTACAATCAACCCTGCTCCTACAATCAACACCCATTTTGCAGGAGGTCCCAATTGGGACCCCTGCCACCTATTAACCCCCTATAAGCCAGGGCCTGGCACCTAACATTAACCGGAAACCATAGCGGGATTCCTTAAAGGACCCATTCCACACATTAACCCCTGCCGCAGGTCTTAAAAAAACCCGTGCCATCTAAATGGTTAACCCTGCCGCAGGGGTACCCCCTGTATCCCCTAAAATTACCCCCCATGCTTTAGGATCCCGATCAAGACTCCTGCAGAGGATGAACAATTAACCCATGGCATTTCTAAATTAAAATTTCCTGCGCTACTCCCAAAATTAACCCCTACCACAGAAGTACTATAAGTACCTCCGTGGCACCTGAAATTAACCCATATCACCATGGGGGTCTATGCAGACCCCCATGAACCCCTAATTACCCCATCAGTCCCATAATGGTCTATATAGACCCTTATGGCACAATAAGTAAACCTAACATTAACACTAGAAGTGACATTACCTATTAACCCCCATCTAGGCCTATTTAACCCTTTCTAGGCCTAATGAACCCCATTAATGAAATAAATTACCCCAAAAGGGTTAATAAGATTACCCTCCATCGATGGTCACCAATGCCCTGGTCCTCACTCTTCTGCCCTGGACTAGTCGGACTATTTATGTTGATTGTAGAATGCCAGTCCTCTACTGTCTTGATTAAAGCCCATGCTCTCATTTTCTGTGCCAGGAAAGGGCCCTCCCCAAAAAATCCTGACCCTCTAAAAAAAAGCAATGGCGTTTCCCGTGCATGCTCCAGCATGTAAAATACATTAAAGCGTTATGATTTCCTGAAATAGCTGTCAATCAGATTTTAGCCAATCAGAATGGGATACACCCCTTGCAGGGGTTAACTATATTTTCCAAGGGTTCTGTATAGACCCTATGGTTATGTAGATGTGGAAATGGGGCAGTGAGTGGTGTAGGGGATGCCCTACCCTCGCTCACTGCCCATCACCAGGACCTGACTTTAGGGTTTCTATTGGATCCTAGAGTCATTTCTCATCTGTAAAGCTTGGTTTGGGTGCCTCCGACACTAAAATATCTTACTGAGAAGGCAAGGATTTACGGATTAGAGCTGAGTGCCATAATGTAGGGGAGCTAAAGATCCACATACTTTTGTAGAAAGGTTCTACTATATGTAATTAGTACATTTGTGCACTATCCTTAAATCTTCCGTCCATGTACTCATACTGTATTTACTATATCTACATTATGTATAATATATTCTATATATTTTGAAACATTAGCATATATATGTTTTTCCTTTGCATGACCCATGCATGATCCATTCAGGCTAGTTGATGGAATAACTGACACGACAACTTGAGTTGGGAGAAACAACGGGCCACAGCTTTATTTTGACACAATGTAAACAAACAACCGTAACTTGTTTAGATGACTAATTTAGTCCTTTCCTTCCGGGGGAGGAGCCCGGCCACGAACAGTGACCTCACGCTTTGAGCCCTGCCCAAAGCCCCAATGCTTATCTTTAAGCACGCCCTGTGAGGTGGGGCCATCGCCCCCTTAGGCCAGTGGGCCGGGCAACTCACCTCCCGCCGCACAGACATAAATTAACAATACACAACATACAATAGCCACTTCTCCGAATTCTTAAACCAAAAATATATATTAATTTCAATATTTCTTATTTATATTATATATATTATATATACTTTTTTTTTTTTTTTTTTTTTTTTTTAAAGAATAAACCATAACATCTGTTAACAACAAAATACAGGGTGGGTGGGTGGGATTCCAGTCGGGAGACCGCGCTGCTGTGTTCAATGGCGCGAAACGGGCTTCCGACACGCCCCCCGACGCTCCTGATTGGCTAATAGCCTCACAGGCTCCGCTGGGTCACGTGACGCTACAGGCTGACCCAGGGAGCCTGTGCAGCCTCCGCGTCGTTCATGACCCATGCATGATCCATTCAGGCTAGTTGATGGAATAACTGACACGACAACTTGAGTTGGGAGAAACAACGGGCCACAGCTTTATTTTGACACAATGTAAACAAACAACCGTAACTTGTTTAGATGACTAATTTAGCCCTTTCCTTCCGGGGGAGGAGCCCGGCCACGAACAGTGACCTCACGCTTTGAGCCCTGCCCAAAGCCCCAATGCTTATCTTTAAGCACGCCCTGTGAGGTGGGGCCATCGCCCCCTTAGGCCAGTGGGCCGGGCAACTCACCTCCCGCCACGGAGCATGCGAGGGACGCCTCCCGAGGCTGCGATCCCCCCCTGCTAGACATTAAAGCCAAGGCCCGCAAAACACTCTCCCTAAACTCGAACATCATCAACTCATATCCTATTTCCGTAAGATGAACCTTATCCTTTGCGAAAAAATCATCTGCGCCGACCGGTTCGAAATCTTTATACCGGATGGCAGAGAAACCTTGTTTTTTCACAAAGCTCGCAATCTGCTGGTTTATCTTCTGTTTAGCCTTATCTAAGCATACTGGGTCGCGCGCGTTACGCCATGATCTTCTCTTGATCATCTCAGACCAGATAAGGAACGTGCCAGGGAACTTCTTTACCCATTTCTCGATGTCTCGTCTCATCACCTTTAGCATTCGTCTCATGGGAACTGTCCCCAAATCGTTCCCGCCGGCATGAAGAATTATAACACTGGGCTGACCGTAACGCTGCGCGTACGTTTCCAAGAGACCGTCGAGCTGCGCCCATCGCAGACCCCGAATGCCACACCACCTTACGCGTAAGTCCGTAACAGGAAAGCCCAGTTGTGCCTTTTCTTCGGTAACTGCGGCTAACCTATGGGCCCAGTACACGTAGGAATGGCCCACAATCCATAGTTGCTTCTGTTCCCCTGAAAGTAGAAAGCAATACCATTAAACCACTGCATTTGGCCGTACATAGGAACGAAAACGGTCTGAGTCCCACCTCCCGATGCGCTTTACTGTCGCGTCGGGCAACCCCAACCTAGCCGCTTCAGTGGCAGCTCCAATCCGAAAGGAGTGTGTCCCAAAGTCGGACTGCTTGAAACCGAGCCGATGCAGTGCGCTTTTTAAAACTCTTTGAAACTGATACTTAGACAGTGCCGTTCCATCGGCGTGGACCAGCAGCGAACACCGTCCCACCGGTCGCTGCTTAAGGTACTCCACTACACATGCATATGGGCAACACTCTGTGCCAACCTGATGAAGAACCACTTCTCTACCTTTACCCACTTGGTCGGTCTTTGACCTCCGCAACCACAATACCACCGTACCTTCCCTGAGGCAGGTATCCACCAATTGCAGACCCCCTGAACCGTGTCTACTGTTCGCGACTAACTCCCCTATCTTAAACGCTCCGAAGAACGCCAGGGAAAAAGCCGTTCGGAAAAGTAGAGATTCAAAGGGATCCCTGCAAACCACCACCAATTCCTGAGCCAATCTCAGCAACAGCGCAAATGTAATTGGCCGCCTACTATCTGGCCTTTGCGCACCGCTGAACATTCCGCGCACCACCTTGCGCACTAGAAACTCCTTAGTAAGGTCCCTCTGCCCAGCAAGCTTAAACATAAAAGCAAGCGCCGTGACCTGTCTCCCTACTACGGGTTTTGATTCGCCTTGCTCGGCGCACCGCAGCAGGTGCCAAAGCAAGATCCCTACGCTCTTGTCCTCCGTCGTGGCACCACCTGCCAGTGCCACTAGGCTATCCCATTTAGCCCACACGCGTCTATAAGCGTTCCACGTCGCTGGGGCAACAGACTGTCTCACGAGTCTCGTTACCTGACAGCTCCAATCTCCCAGAGCTCCTCGGGGATAAGCTCCCCCAGGGCGTTCGCACGAGGAGCCAGCGCCCTGAAACGATCCTCCTGAAACCGAGAGAGGGCGTAAGCAATCCCGTTATTCACATTTGTCACGTGTCTTGCTTGAAACCATATGTTCAAGCGAAGGCAACATAGCACAAGATGCCTGAGCAATCTAATCACTGGTACGGATGCCGCCGTGATGTTGTTCGCGGCTTCAACCAACCCCTTATTACCCGAATGGAAAATTACTCGCCTGTCCCTGAAACAAGGACCCCATAAGTGCACTGCTACCACCATAGGAAACAGCTCCCGGAATGCAGGGTTCAGCAGTAAACCCGCATCTTCCCATTCCTCCGGCCATGCCGCAGCGCACCATCTCCCTTGGAGATACGCCCCACAACCGATCGGTCCAGAACCATCGGTGTGAAGTTCTAGCTCTGCGCTGGTGGTGCCCTCCTTTGGAAGGACTTCCCGCCCGTTAAAGTCTGCAAGGAACATTGCCCATACCTCTGCATCGTCACGCATGTCCCTAGAGACTGTTAGGAAATGATGCGGCTTTGCAACCCCTACCGTAGCCAGCGACATCCGTCTACAGAATATCCGCCCCATGGGGATAATTCTGCACGCGAAATTCAACTTCCCCAATATTGATTGCAGTCGCCGCAGGGTCACCCTCCGTGCGCCCCGCAGCGCCGTAATCTCGGCTTGCATATCCTCCACCTTCTCAAAGGGAAGACTGCACTCCATTTTGCAGGAGTCAATCCGAATCCCTAGAAAAGTCAATTGTTCCGTAGGGCCCTCCGTCTTGTCATGGGCCAGTGGTACCCCGAATTCTGTACAGATTTCGGTGAACACCTCCAGCATAAAACGGCAAGCGTCGTTTCTCGCTGGGCCAACAAAAAGGAAGTCATCCAGGTAATGGGTAACACTCTTGTACCCCACCTCGATGCTCACAACCCATTGTAAAAATTTGCTGAAGGCCTCGAAGTAAGCACAGGATATCGAGCATCCCATGGGTAAACATAAGTCGACGAAGTAACTTCCGTCTACGAAGCACCCCAGCAACCGATGGCTTGTCGGGTGCACGGGGAGCAATCTGAATGCTGCCTCGATGTCCACTTTTGCCATAAGGGCCCCCTGGCCCTCCCTCCTCACCAGATCGACCGCCCGGTCAAATGACTCGTAAGACACAGTAGCCTGGTCTTTTGATATGCCATCGTTTAACGAACGGCCTCTGGGGTAGGAGAGATGCTGGATCAATCTAAATTTACCCTTCTCCTTCTTGGGGACCACCCCAAGAGGAGACACAACTAAACCCTGGATGGGCGGGGCCGCAAATGGCCCGGCCATCCTCCCCAATTTTACCTCATTAAGCACCTTAGCTTTGGCTACCCCTGGGAAATCCCTAGCCGATATCAGGTTTGGGACAAGAAAACCTTGAATGTCGACCCCACATGGAATCCGGAATCCTTCTCGGAACCCGTCCTCCAATAGGCGCGCCGCTTCGGCGGTGCCTGCCAATTTACCGTAGCGCTTTAGCCACGGCAGCATGGCGGGGAGGCGTATGGGCGTCTTGCCCCTTTGCAGGAGGTTCGCCCCTGCCTCCCTCTTTGGATCTACCGCATCTAGACAGGGGGTGTTCACCTCCGCAGTTTGAGCATGCATGCTTAAACCTGCAGTTAGGCGCCCATCTGCAGACCCCCTCGTTGTACGAAAAACAGGTCTTAAGACCTGCTCCTGAGGCGTGGGTGGGGCCCTTAGCTCCACCGGCCCCGCTCCGAAAGGGCGTCGTGACTCTCATGGGTGTCATGATGTTTAGCCAATACGCCACCGCTTTGTCGCTCCACGCCATACTTGGCCTTGAGGCCAAGTATTGCCGGAATTCCTCATCGTACCGCCACCAGGCTGTACCCCCATAAACCTTGTGAGCATTCCGAATTTCGTCTATGTAGACGAACAATCCCGAACTCTGTTCAGGGTGCCACTCACACAGTACGCAAGCCCAAATAGAAAATGCTTGCAGCCAGGTATCAAACGTCCTGGGTAGCCTAGCAAAGGATTTCCCCTCCCTGGGGCCCCTCTCGGCCAGGTCTGTTTGCCTAGACATAGGGAGAAGGGAAAACAACTCTATAAATTCCCTCCTCCAGATCTTTTCCTTTACATCCTGTGGAAGGTGTGCACCTAAATTATCCAACGAGCAGAGGACTATAGGCCTCATGGCTGCGTCGGTAACCCCCACAGTGTTATTCCCAACTGCTGCTATTGCGCTGCCTACCGGCTCGGGCGCGCACAAGCTAGCTAGCGCCTCGCTCGCGCTCGCTGGCGCCACTACCGCTGCTGGCTGGGACCATGCACCCTTTGCTAGCCCCCCTATCCACGCTCCCATTTCGCGCTCGCTAACTGCAATGTTATGCGCAGCTAATAGAGTCCTTAATGACCCAATAAAACCACCCTTGTCTGCTGCGCAGCTCAATTCTGAGCGCTCACCTGCTTCTGGAAGCTTAGGAGTAGATACGGCCAACGGAGTATCCCCGCGTCTCTCCTGACGCTCCGGGGACTCTGACCGTCTGGCCCTCCGCGGGCTTCTCCTCTCAGATCCAGTGCATGCACAGCTGCACCGACAAGATCTTCTGCTTCTAGACCGGGATCTCCTTCTGGATCTGTGGGTACAAGAAGAACAGTCACTAGCTCTCCGCGACCTGCATGCCCGCGCCCATACCGCCCTTTCCTCGTCTGAGGAAGGGTCCTGGTCAGCTAAGCTTGCGCGGCTGGAGTAGGCTAGCACTGCCTCCGCCGCCCCCTGTAGGGGGCCCCCTGAGACTTCCTCGGGCGTTGGAATATCCAGCTGTTGGTCAGTCTTAGACCCTTTGCGCTGTGGCCTAACCGTATCGCCCTCAGTCTCTACTCTGCTACGCCTTAGCGGTGTGTGCGTAAATAGCAGCGGACTGTACCTGCTCGTAGCCTTCTTAGCTCGAGTGGGGCGTCCTAGCCTCGCCACTGCCGCTGTCACAGGCATGTCATCAATCATGACCATGCTGTCTTGGCTATTCATCTCTCTGATGACCCCATCTCTTCTCTCTCTCGTCGTCGCCATGCTCCTCTCGCTGCCAGTTGGGCGTCCCTGTAAAGTACCAGAAGCACTGTTAATGAGGGAAACCCCAGGGACCGTCTGCTTGGCACCGTGAGGGCCTGTAGGAGCCTTTTTAGGACTCCCGGCTTTTCTCTTACCCCCTGCACCCCCCTTACGGTGTGTTAGAGGGGTGTTTCGCGACCTTTGTCGTGGCCTAGGACCTTTAGGCAAGTTGGCAGGTGGTGGCCGGATTGCTAGGCCCTCACCCCCACCGCCCGTGATCCTGGCGCTCGCCTGCCTGGGGGGTATGGGGTCCCGGCCGCCCTGACCTGTAACCCCCCCATCTCTGGTGTCTCTGCTACCTGATGGACGTGGGTCTGGCAGCCCTACAGTGGTGGGATGGGAAAAAATTTCCCTGGAGGCATCAGAATTGGCTAGGACACCAGCCACCGCAGGCTGTTCCTGTACAATGTGCTGAGCTCCAAGCGCAGAAGGCATGGGAGGTCCCAGTCTGTCCTGCACCCACCTGACCCCTTGGCTTAAGGCACGGGTCCTAACCTCAGCCAGTAAGGCCTCTAAGCCTTCTGGATCCATAGTAAATGCTAACAGGGGAACAAACAGGGGGCACAACAAGCAGAAAACAGGCACACACAGACACAGGAACACACACAGACACAGCACACCACAGGGAGACAGGGACACACACACACACAAAAAACGGAGGAGGAAAAGAACACAAAAACGGACAAAGATAGCCTCAACAGTGATATCCCCTTATATGCTGGTAAGCTGGGGTGAAATCTCAGTAATTAAAGCTTCCTACTGTATTTTTTAGCTGCAGGACCTCAGACCTCCGTCCATCCAGTCGGGAGACCGCGCTGCTGTGTTCAATGGCGCGAAACGGGCTTCCGACACGCCCCCCGACGCTCCTGATTGGCTAATAGCCTCACAGGCTCCGCTGGGTCACGTGACGCTACAGGCTGACCCAGGGAGCCTGTGCAGCCTCCGCGTCGTTCAGGTAACCATTAATTTCCCATAATGCCTCTTTAGTTTTGACATCTGCTCTCCCCATGTAAAACTACTGAAATAGAAAAGGCTTACATAATGAAAACAGTTTGGCTATATTTTTAGATACACTCTCAATGACCTTGAAAAATAACTACTATATGCAGTTAATTGGACATTATACATTTGTATTTCACATCTCAAAAAGTGTTCAGATTCTATTTTATTAGGTTAAGTTTGAGGGTCAACTTCCATTAATCTTTTATAAATGTATTCATTAAACATTATTCCCATTCAGTAAAAAGAAGCTTTCATTTTAGTAGTGTGGACTGGGAATCTGTAAACCTACTATATTCACAAAGATATAATGAACAGTTGAGACAGCCTGCACTGCGGGCACTTAAAGTTGTAACAAAGATCTTTTCAGACCTTTAGAATTCTATTTGTAATTCTCTGTTTAGTATATGAGATACTGTTAGTGATAAAAAGGACAGAAGTCTTTAGTTTAAGATAGAAGAAAAGCCAGTCTAGTCATCTCTACCAGAATAAAAGAAGTCTTTTTCTAGCAGTTAATTTCTAACACAAGCCACACAAAGAGCAGTCTTTATCAACACTGCATATTTTATGTTAAATTTGGATGAAGCTGGCCTTCAAATGTAAAATCCTTCTATTAAGGAAAAAACGAAGTCTATTTATTCCTGTTGATTCAATCCTTGTAAAATCCTAAGCAACTTGATTATATTAAGGAAGCGTGAATTGGTATTACCATTGTAGATTATTATAATATTTACTTGTGTCTTCATTCATAAAAAATAAATATCAGAAATGTACTATTCTGATTAATAGTACATAAGTTCTTTGGATAATGTAACTGCTCTACCAATAAATTGATTTGTTTTCATTGACATGCCCCAATGCATTGAAAGTAGAACTGATTAGCTTAAAGGAAACTGCAGTAAATGTGTTAAGCAATACAGTATAACTGTGCCTTTAATTGTAATATATGTATATATATATATATATATATATATATATATATATATATATATATATATATATTAACCATACCCTTTTTAAAAGTGAATGCTCCTGTCCAGGCTGCTCCATGGTATGTAAATTGTGGGGGGTGGGGGAGGGGGGGGCTTTATGAACCTGGTACATGGTGTCATAGATATTTGTTTTGATCTAGAGATCAGCACAGACAGACTAAATAGAGCTTTATTGTTTGCTCATAGTAGGTCTGCTTTGGTTTTGGCCAAAAACACACACCCAGGGCACAAGAAACTGACATAACCTGGCTCTTGAACCTAAATCTCACCTATAATATTGACATTTGGTTTTAACTGATACAGCATCCCCACAGAGAAGCAGGGCAATTATCTATCAAGCCTTTCCACAAATTTATAGAAATAGACTTGATTGTAGATAAGAACCAAATGGTCCATTCTACCTACTAAACATGTTTGGCCTACTTAAGCCTCATGATGAAATTATGTTTATTCTTTTTTCCCTTTTCTATTTGGATCATAAGTTTTGGTGCGATATGTTTATATAAAGTATGTCAGAAAGTGTGAAGTACACTTACAAACAGAAATATCACAGAATATAGACATATTGATACATCCAGATGTGCTTCCACATCGCTGAACTTCTATGGACTAAGTCTCGCACTTCAACAGACTTTCTCCACAACAAGTTTATTTTGCGCCCCAACCCCAAGCATTTGTTTGCCACATCCTGCACTCTCCTCTGCCCACCACCACCTCCTGCCCCTTCCAGTCTCCTACTGAAGATTTTGCCATCCATTTTAAGAATAAAATTTAAAACATTTGCAACAAATACTCCTCTCACCTTGACTCACCCACTCCCTCCCCTCAGCTTACTGACAACACCTATCCTTCACCCTTCCCAAATCCCATAGCCACTATACACTCATTTGACCCTGTAACAGAGGATGAAGTATCCAGTTTACTTTCTACCTCCTGCCTTATTACCCATCCTCTGGATCCTATTCCAGTACAGCTTATCCCTCCCCTTTCTGCTATACTTATCCCTGCTCTCACCCATCTATTCAATGTTTCCAAATTACACCTATTCTTAAGAAACCCGCATTTGATCCAGCTTCTGCTTCGAACTATCGCCCTATCTCTCTACTTCCCCTGGTTTCAAAACTGCATGAGTGGTTTGTCTACATTCGCCTTACCCAATTAATTTCCTCGAACTTCTCCAACTTGATTAGTTCCAAACTGGCGTCCGGTTCCAACACTCCACTGAAATAGCTCTCACTAAAGTAACTAAGGACCTGCTTACCGCCAAGTCAAAGGGTCAATTTTAATTATGCTGCCCCTATTTTCTGGAAATCCTTGCCTCACTCCACTCCACTATCCTCCTGCTTCAAAATCTTCAAAACCTCACTCAAAACATATCTGTTTAAAGAAGCTTATCACCTTCAGCCTTAACATGCACAACACATCTTTCACCCTCCCGTACCACACCCAAACCCATTAGATTGTAAGTTTGCAAGTTTTCAATCTTGTAAGGTGCTTTAGGGAAAGCTCCGCTCGCACTGGATTCAAAAGTCAGAGGTCAGAGATAGGGCTCTCCACTCTTTGCAATGTGCCAATTTTGTTTTGCCTTGTACTTAACCCTTGTAGAGCCCTACAGGATATATTAGTGCATTACAACTAAAGATAATAATAATATCTCAATGTACTGCACTACATTTTCAGACAACATACTGCCCCCTGAAAATGTGTCGCACTAAGCCTAGCCATCATGGGCCTAGGCAGAAACACACTCTTGCATAGAAATATCATTTTGACAACAGATAAGAACCAAAAACCCCAACTAGTCTCCCCATCCTATCTACCCGGATGGGTGTTTAACTAAGCCTTGTTGTAGCCTTATTCATATCTCTGTCATTTTTGAATTCCTTAACTTTGTTTGTCCCTACCACATGCACTGTATGGTTGTTCGAATTATCTATTACTCTCTAAAGTAATATTTTTGCATATTAGCCCTCACTCCTCCATCTTCCAACTTCAAACCAACTTCAAATTAGACTTCCTGTTTCTGTGAACTTAGTTTTCTTATGAAGTAAGAGGGAATCTTATAAACTATAATTATCTCATTGAAAAAAGGAATGCTTAACTCTTAGCACTTGTCTAGCATTCAATTGAATTTGCTTATCTGTCTTGTAAAGCAGGAAGGAGCTTTGGAAACTGAAAGCTAACAGAGATGATTGCAATGGTGAAATCCGTTAATGTATATACAGTAGCTTTATATATTTCTCAATGTATTATATTAACAAACAGAACAAAGTATGTATTTTACTTACTTAACAACTACATATTTATGTTATGCTATTTAGCCTTTTGATCAAGAGATACATTTTTGGTCCCTGAGATATATGTAATAATTAAATGTTTTCCTCACTCTGATAAACAATATACTTTTTTTGTAATGTAATCATTGTTCATATATTCTGGGAACACAATATTTTTCCTGTCAATGAGTGCTAGGTTGTTATTAATGGGAAACCTAAGAAAAGCTATGAGTAAAGTGAGATGAATGCTATTATATTTAGTACAAACATCTCTACCACCACTGATTTCCTTTACAACATAGGTTACTTTCATGCTCTTTTGTTCCAGTGTCTCTAGTTTGTAACTTTACTATCATATTACTATCATATATCCACTTCTCCCTTTCGTCTTGGATAAGCTTTTTGAAGTTCTTTGTCCTTTCCTACAATAGACAATTTTTTTGTAACAACCCATTGATGATATCATATGCAATATATTAACTATTTCCGTACAGTTTGATTGTAGTCTAAAAAGTATATTAAGGTTTTTATTGTTATAAAAAAAGTATAAAGAGGAACAACCAGTAATAAAAATATAGGAAGCATTTTATTTATGATGATATTAATCATTGGCTAGATTATATCATTTTAAAGCACAGTGGGTAATATTCAACTGGTGTTGGTACATGGTGCAAAGTCACACATTGTTATATAAACAACCTACTCATAGACTTGTATGTATCAAAATCTCAAGCCATGGATAACCACATCACAGTCTGCAAATGTAGTGTTTCCCGGCAGATTGCAACCACAGTTAAAGTTACACAACAGATGTCCTGTAACCAGATTATCACGGTAATAAAACGTTTTCACATATAAATTTATATAATTGCAATTGTTTTTTACATTTTTTTTATAATTGGATGTGTTAAATAATTAAGCTTGGAAGATGGATATTTTAACCAATCATCTTTATCTAGGGCTATTAATTAACTCTCACAGTGATGGTTGATAATGAGGAAGAACATGTCCATACTATAACAACTAGACAATTCTATGATTATTATTTATCCAACTGGGCATTCTTTTCTCTATCCCCTCCTACTATTAGAGTTAATTATTGACCCTAGATCTAGGTTAATTAATTAACTCAAGTTCAGTTATTGTACACTTATACTCCAACATGTTAACAACCAGTTACAATTACAGTATATTTATTTATGTACTTTTCATTTCTGTAATTAGAACTTTTAAAGTAAATCCAAGCTTATACATACTATTCTTTACTTTCTAATACCTGATCATATATGTAACACATATACCAGTAATTATTTAATTATTTATCTATATAAAGAAGCTTATCACCTCCAGCCTTAATATGCATGATACATCTATAACCCCTGTACCTCACCCTTTAGATTGTAAATTTGCAAATTTTCAATTGTTGCTTTAGGGAAAGCACTAAGTGCGTTTAATTTTAAGCTTAAAGACAAGGAGCTCCTATCTTTTAGAATGTGTTAAAACTGTTTTTGATTTGTGCTTAACCCCTGTATAGCCCTACAGAATGTCAGTGCGTTACAAATAAATAATATTAATATAATTCTTATTCTTATTAATAATAATAATAATAATAAAAAATAATAATAATAATAATAATAATAATAATATAATCTATTGTGAGGCAGCAATTCCAGTTATTCACTATTATCTTTTCATAGTCAGACTAGTTCTATCATTGTAGGTGAACCTTGTTCCAAAGACTTATTCTCCCATATTCTTGTAATGCATCAGAAGAAGTTATTTAAATACATCAGCAAAATATTTACAGACTTTTTTTTACTTATATATATTTTTGTATAGTTTTTTGATACAAACATCATAAACATAAGCAAATAATCCATAATAAGAAAATAAAACAACACAAAAAGTTACCAAATTGTTAAATATAAATTATTATGCTCTGTCCATGGATTCCAAATACTGTGAAAATAGTCTTCCTGCTCCAACACAGCAAAAATGAGGTTATGTGAGATGATCTGGAGCCATGGTTTTCAACATCCAGTCCTGGGACCAGTACCAATCCCAGAGACCTTATCTGCCAGTCTTCAGAGATGAGGAGAGTCTGCAACTTTATACATAACCTCACCATTAGCCATGGTTATAGATGGATTATAGATGAAGTTATAGGCTGTTGTACTCTATTGAAATAAGTGCAAATTTAAATGAAAATATATGAAGTATTAACCTGTTAAAATGTTCTGTATCCACATGAGCAATGGATGGTGACAGCTGATCCCTATTATTGTTGGAAGGTGATCAGCAAGTCCCCAGACCAAAAACAGTTGAGAACCACTGATAACTTTGATACCCATTAGAACAATTACTATTCCAAAATAAGTTCTTAGATAGGTATGGCTCCTCTTTATTTTGTCATTTCCATCTCAAGCTTACCGTGTTATATGAGGTATTAGTGTAGTATATGCAACAGATGCTCTATATCAGTGAGCTTCCACCAAAAGTATAGAATAGTAAATTGTATTTGCCCTTGCTGAAAAGTTAAATAAAAAAAACATTTGTTTGTCAAGTATGTGGGTGTATGTGTTTGTAGTTAACATTGGAGGAGGGAACAGGCAGAAGTCCAGAGCTTTTGTTTGATTACTTGATTGAAATAGATACCACATCCCTTCCACCTCACTAGCCCAGATGCAGACACCTTGCATCATTTAATGCTACCACAGTTGTACAGAAATGTAAATACTCCACTCGCACACACAACTTCAACTAGTCCATCCAGGGTCCTGGAGAGGAATTATTTTTTGTATCTAATTAATAATTAGCTTCATTACTTTTTCTGCTTGATTATGCTCTTAAAAAAATATTTACTGCTCAGAATTCCAAGAAATACAGTTACTGCACTGCACTCTGGGAAGCAGGGCAGGCACATGCAAATGTTTTCACTCTTTAATCCAATACCATTATATACCTTCTTGTAAGCACATGCCTGCTGTATTACAGGGCTTTAAAGCATAGCTTAGGATGGATTATGAAGGAATTAGGATACCTACCCACAGATAGCGGTTTTGATCTTAAATGGATCTCATCATTGTGGGGATGGTACCTAACTCCTGCTATAGATTTGTGGTAAGGCTATTAACTACATCATCATTTAGCTTATGGTGGGCAAAAGAGCGATAGAAACCCTCCACTGTACAGAGTAAAGTAATTAAATAGTACATTTATGTTCACATTTGAACATCTAATATAAGTTTAAAAAAAAAAACATTTTCGGCTCAGAATTTCAGTAAATGCAATTACTGCAATCAAAAAAAATGAATTGTCTCATAAGGAGAAAAAAATTAAATGTCTTCCTGACCCCCAGATACTGGCAGTCGGATTACACCCTGGACCAATTCTCCTTCTCTAGTTATACAGGATAACCCTGAATGCTCTTCTTATTTAAAAATATATCCATCTATTTTTATCAAATTCGCTGTCACCACCTTCTTTGGTAGAGAATTCTACACTTTAACCAACCTTACTATGAAGAACTATTTTCTTTCTTTGAGGTGAAATCTTTTTTCTTCTAACTTCAAGGTATGCCCTCTTATCGTGTGCAATTCTCTTCTTACAAAAAGTTCACTTGACAAAATCTTATATTGACACTGGATTAGGAAATTACAACCCCCACTTAAGCACCTTTTCCTAGAGCAAATAAGTTTAATTTGTTTAGTCTTTCTTCATAGTTTTGGGTCTCCATTCCCCTTTTTATGACGTGGTGCTCAAAAATTATACTCCAAATTCCAAATGAGAATGTGCTAGGGATTTATATAGTAGAAAAAATATATTAGTTTCCCTTGGTTCTAGAAGCTTCTTATTATATGTTAAAAGTTTACTTACCTTTGCAGATACTGCTTGGCATTGAGCAATGTTACATAGGTGATTGTCCACTGGCACCCCTAACTCTGTTTCTATCACCGATACAACTAGATTTGCTCAATGAAGGTTATAAATTGCATGCATATATTCCCATACCAGATGAATAACTTCATATGCCATTTAGGTGACTGTTTCTCTAATTTATTTAATCCCATTTCAAAGGACAGTACATAATTTTCTGATTTAATTACCTTGCACAGTTTAGTGTCAGCAAAAAATGGAGAAAATACTTTCCAGTCCTACTTCAAGTCATTAATACAAATGTTAGAAAGGGGAGGGTCTAATACTGAACCATGAGGAACCCCACTTACCACACTAGTGAAATCTGAGTATGTTTTATTTACAATAACCTCTGCTTCCTGTGTTTTAGCCAATTCTCCATCCATCAGCAGATATTTACAGCAATTCCCATATCCCTTAGTTTGCACAATAGTCTCCCATGTAGCACTGTATCAAAAACCTTTGCAAAATCCAAAAAGACTACATATACTGAGTTGCCTTTACCCATGTTCCTATTTACCTTCTCATAGAATCTAATTACATTTTTTGACATGACCTTTCCCTAATAAATCCACGTTGACTCCTACTTATCTTGGTGTGAGGAATTGACTCTGCTGGGTTTTGAACCCTGGTCCCCAGGCTGCTATACCTCTTCCCTACCACTGCGCCAGCCTGCCTTTTGTGAATTCCATTGAGACCTTATAAGCTTGACTCTGCTAGCAATTTTATCAGTACCTAAGTCTCTTCAGCTGTGTCTGGTCAGGTGTCTGGTTCTTCGCCTATATAAGGCACTTCCTGTCTCTGTATCCTTGCCAGATTATTGTTGGTTCCTGATCCCTTCAATAAAAGCTTGTTCCTGTTTAACCTACAAGTTGCTGAACTGGATTATTGCTGACCTTGGCTACTGGTCTCCACAACTTTGTGATTCCTATATCATTACACTTGGATGCTTTCCTGCATATTATCCCTTATTAACCCTTCTAAAAGCTCCTCCACCACAGAAGTGAGGCTTACAGGTCTATATTATTGCATTATGGACTTATCCTGTTCCAATTTCACACAATGTTGATTGTTTTTCTTGTCAAGCAACGTTAGAGCTTTTGTTTACATACAAATGTACTCATATCCAATGAAAGGGATATTACAACTTTGTATATAGAGTTCAATAGAGTTAAGAAACTATAATTAGTGATCCAAAGGTTTTCCGGTTGGGATTAAGTGAGTGAATCATTTTAAGCTACTGCTGTTTACAATACTGTAAGAATAAACAATTATGCATCACTGACAACATTTTGCATTGAATGTTCAAAGAAGAAAAAACACAAAAACATCATATTACAACACAACAAATCGCGGACTCAATGTCACACAAACCATATGTCAGATAGGATGGGAGGAGAAGAGGAGGAGAGGCGAGGAGGAGAGTGAGGTAGAAATAGGGAGTGTTGGATAGGAGACGAAGAAGGAGGAGAGTGGAGGAGGCGGTGGAGGAGATGGTGGAGCCAAGAACAATCTAGATCATGAACCCAAAAAAGATCACATCTAGCAAATAAAAGCCACTCAAAGGGACAGTTACCTCACTATAGGTGATATTTATTGTGTGAAAGAGCCCAAGATTCTATGTTAAAGTGATCTATTACTTTATTGTAATTTCAGTAAGAACAGTTAAACATATGCAGTCTAAGGTTTGTCTACAGACACAGTGCTGATTAACAGCCTCTGCATTAACGAACATTTCTCATATTATGGTTTAATTGCATACAGGAATGTAATCGGCCAGCAGTTAAACACACAATTAACATTGAATCGTCTGTTCTGTCACACAATAAAGAGCACTGATAATGAGGTAAATGGCCCTGTAAGTGATTCATCCAGGTTCAAGCCTAGATGACAGATAGTTAGGAAGGAACAGAAACCAGAGTTTTCTTCAACATTCAGCTTCACGGAGGTCTGGGTCAACTGGTGAGCCTGAGGTGGGGGCGTCGGCTCCATCAGAGCAGGAGAACACGAAGCATGCCCCTGCCCAGCAGAAGGAGGAGGGACCAGCACAAGCCCTGTGCCCTGGTGAGGAGGAGGACCTCACCTGGGCAGTAGGGACACTTGCAGGACCATATGCCACTCCTGTGGCCTACAAACCCATTGCCCCACTCCTCCAGCAGCTGCAGCCATCACAAGCACACACATATTGGAGGGATGATAGGGGCATGCCTCCACCTTCTCCTCCCCCCTTCAGCCTGGCAAGAACTCAGTCCAGCAGGTAACAGCGGATGCAGTTCGCTGTGCTCTGGTCTTTAGCCCCGCCTCATCCAGGCGTCCCCCACATGCCAGGAGCCCGGCCCCTCCTCTCCTCCCACCATGCCTCCCCCAACGCTTCCAGCACTGCCGCTGGTTGTGCCGCTGTTTCAATGTTCAACCACCTGTGAGATGGCTGCAGCCTATGGGGGATTCGGGCCCTAATGCTAGGTGGAGGTCGGGGCTGTGCAAATTTGTGTACCTTCTCAACAGCACTCCTCAGTGACATTCTATTGGTCCAAATGTTAACTTAATCTAGCCTGGCTACAGGGTCTTGGATCTTGGCCTATGTTATGGTGATATTTTCTACGCAAATGGCTACCTCCCATGGTCCATGATCCCTTTCTCTGTGGACACATAGGGTTCTGTTGAATATTTCACCAATTGATGGTCACTGAGGAAAGCTGTTGAGAAGAGATGGCGCAGTCCCTATCTTTTTAAGGCCTTATGTTTAATTTCCTTTTTTTATTTGTTTAGGCCCACTTCAGGTCCATGAAGGCAACTTCTGCATCTGCAAGCATTGTGAAGGAAATGTATTAAGTCTAGGAGTTTCCCAGTACCTCTCAGGTGGACACTCCTTCAATGACAGCCCCCACCCTTAACATGCAGCTCCCACAATATTAAAGCTATAATATATCCAGATATGTAAGACAAGATTGTTGTTAGCTTAAATGTAGAATTGCAAAGTCTCACAATGGCATGTTAATAGCAACTAATATATGCACTAGTGAAGCATGTGATGCTGACCTAAATATCAGTCTGAGAATAGATCCTTGTGTCTGATGTAAGTAACATTGAAGCTGGCTACTGACCTTTGTGTCCTCTCCATATTAATGGATATTTTCCCGTATTGCTGACATCATGAGTATCCGTTAACATGTGCTAACAGCTATATAGCTGATGGATGTGATATCAATATTGATGAACATTATCATATGGATAAGCTGATAGTACACCTTGAACGCTGACTCTGGTCCCAAGTAAGCATTTATTGTGAGATGACACATCATTATTAATGGTTATGACCAGTGAGTTATCCTGAGAACAAGCTAATGGTTAGTAATGCTTGCAGATGGAAATCAGGTTAATTGGTATATTGTTACAGTTACAGTATTTAGCACTGTACTGTACATGCATGTTTTTCTCTTTTGTTATCCTCCTCCGCCTTTTTTTTTACCACTTCTTTTCAGATATTTGTTTTGGGAACACACTGTATGTGTAAAACTGGATTGGATTACACAGTCCAGAAGTTTAAGCATCTGTTTCATTGAGACAAGTTGTAAGTGCTATGCGCATTACTGGTTTCTTCAATTAAATTAAGTGATTTCTGATTATCGTTTTATTCATCAGATTCCAGTTACACAGTTATATAGTTACATAGTATTTGAGGTTGAATAAAGAATTTTAGTCCTTCAGGTTCAACCGTTTTAGATCTCCTCTGATTCTTTTAATATGTGGATTATTTGTTAATAATTGTCAATTGATCCAGAGGAAGGCAAACAGAAAAAAAAAACATTGAAACTTTGCAAATTGTCTCATAAGGGAAACAAAAGCAAAATTCCTTCCTGACCCCAGATACTGGCGATCAAATTTTTCCCTGGATGAATATTCGTTCGCTAGTTATCTAGGATAACCTTGAATACCCTCTTTATTCAAAAATATATCTAACCCCATTTTTAAAGTGATCTATCGAATTTGCTGTCACCACCTCCTTTGGTAGAGAATTCCACAGTTTAACCACCCTAACTGTGAAAAACCCTTTTCTTTCTTTAAGGTGAATTTTTTTCCCCTCTAACCTCAAGGGATGACCTCTTGACAGTTGAAAACCTCTTGGCACAAAACCTTTACTTGACAAAGCCTTATATTGTCCCTGGATGTATTTAAATAAGGTATTCATATCCCCTTGTACCCGTCTTTTTTCTAGGGAAAATAACTTAAATTTTGTTAGTTTTCCCTTATTCCCCTTATTAGTTTTGTTGCCCTTCTCTGTACTTTCTCCTGCTGTAAACTGTCCTTTTGAATGGTGGTGCGCAAAATTGTAATCCATATTCCAAATGAGGGCGTTCTAGGGATTTGTATAGTGGTAGAATTATATCTGCTTCCCTTGCTTCTATAACCTTCTTAATACATGCTAATATTTTACTTGCCTTTGCAGCTGCTGCTTTGCATTGAGCACTGTTACCTAGGTGGTTATCCGCAAGCACTCCCAAATCCCTTTCAATATCTGATACCCCTAGATTTATTACATTAAGATTATAAATTGCATGGCTATTTTTCCTTTCCAAATGCGTAACTTTACATTTCTTTGTATTAAATCTCATCTGTAATTTGGCTGCCCATTTCTCTAATTTATGCAAATCCCTTTGGAGGGAAAGAACATCATTATCTGTGTTAATTACCTTGCACAACTTAGTGTCATCAGCAAAAATGGAGACAATACTTTTGAGTCCTACTTCTACGTCATTAATAAATATGTTAAAACGGAGAGGACCTAACACTGAACCTTGGGGAACCCCACTTACCACATTAGTCCAATCGGGGGAATGTAACATTTTCAACAACCCTTTGCTTCCGGTCTTTTAGCAGCTCTCAATCCATGAGCAGATATTTACTGCAATTCCTGCATCCCTTAGTTTGCACAATAGTCTTCCATGTGGCACTATATCAAAAGCCATTGCAAAATCCAAAAAGACTACATCCACTGAGTTGTCCTGATCCAAGTTCCTACTTACATCCTCATAGAATCTAATTAGATTTGTCTGAAATGACCTATCTTTCATAAATCTGTGTTGACTCCCATTTATGATCTTGTTCAAATAGACATATTCTTGTATACTATCCCTTATTAACCCTTCTAAAAGCTTCCCAACTACAGATGTGAGGCTTACAGGTCTAGAACTCACTGGATTTGCTCTTGCTCTGTTCTTAAATATAGGTATCACAACTGCTTTTCTCCAGTCATCTGGTAGCGAACCTGTCGTGAGTGAGTCTTGAAAAAAATAGATATAATGGTTTGGCTATTACAGAACTCAGTTCCCTCAGTATCATTAGATGTATTCCATCAGGGCCAGGTACTTTATTAACATTTACTTTTTCCAACATCTTTTGGATTTCTTCCTGCGTTAACCAATTGTTTTGTGAAGGTAGTGAAGCCCCATTATTGCAGTGTCCCAACCACTGGTACATTCCTTGTATATACCGAAGAAAATAACCTATTTAGCTAATTTGCCTTTTCCTAGTCACTAATTATCAGATGGCCTGTGTCACATTGTAATATTCCTATAGCTTCCTTCCTGGCCTTCTTCAAATTAATATACGGTAATTATATTGCAGTTGTGTAGTGCAGTGGTGTAGTGACCACATGTGAGCCTGGTAGGTGCTATGCATCATGCTTATTCTAGACTATGACATTACCCCCTTTAGATATCCCATTTTTCCCCAAAAGCCTCTTGCCCTTCCAGGATCCGCCAACACTACATGCATGATATTAATGCACAGTCTTGTCCATATCTGAGTGTGCTCTGTGTATGAAATAAAGCTTTGTTATACCCTTCTCCCTGTGTCACTGTGTTTTCTATGGTTGGTGTTTTGGGACATCCACATACATCACCTTTGTGTCACATTCTTATGTCTGTAAACTAATGAGCCCTAGTTACTATGCAATAGATTAGATAATAATATAACAATATATCATATAATATATATATATATATATATATATATATATATAAAATAATATTTAATAATATATGATTAATA
Source organism: Discoglossus pictus (assembly GCA_027410445.1). Taxonomy (NCBI): domain Eukaryota; kingdom Metazoa; phylum Chordata; class Amphibia; order Anura; family Alytidae; genus Discoglossus; species Discoglossus pictus. The sequence continues at coordinate 85,093,075 of CM050163.1, forward strand.
CACAAGACAGGTCCAGTTGTGATACTGTGGAGTATCAACATTCCCCTGAAGGGCTGATAAGAATATGACAGGTGATAACGTAAATTGATTGATAGCAAAACACTTGATGGGATTTCACAAAATGTTAATGGATATACATCTTGGCACATGGCCACCATCAGTGGCCTGGGACTTTCCAGGATGGGCGTAACAGAGATTATCCCTGATGGAGGAGAGTTGGGTGTTGCGCCACGTGCCTCTGCACAGCCTCCATGTGTGTTCGCAGGGCTTTTTTAATGGGTTAGAGTAGATTAATGTGGTGTATATTCCCCTGTTCCCCTTCTGGATCGCTACCTTGGGGTGGTGAAGGGGCTTGTGTACTTCAATGAAGCTGTGAGCTATACTATGTAGGGTCACTCTAGGTGGGCAGGTCATAGCAGAGAAGTCAGACAAATGGCAGTCCACTAGAGAAGGAACTGTCAACCCACTCCAGTATCTTTGGCATGCAAACCTTGTGGAAAAGCACAGAACGAGACTGAATGTGCTGCAGTACATAGGGTCATAGAGAGTCAGACACAACTGAAGGACTGAACAACCAAATCTAAAATATTCCCCTGGTATTTGATATATGTGATGTGCCGCTGTAATTTGGCCACTATTTATTTTCTCAATGTATTTGTGATGAACGAGATGTATATGCAGTTATATTTATATTTTAGAGTCCACATGAGAGCCTCTGTGAGTGAGAGAGGGTTAATATGGCAGGCAGTTTCATGTTTTTGTGTTGCAATTTAATCAGGTAGTGTGTCTTTAATTGCTTTATGGATGTTGCAGCAAGGCTTTTCATATTGGCATATGCATGACCATTCCAACATATGATAAAAAAACTTGTTTTTTTTTAAATGCCAATTTTTTATTTGAGGATTGTTGTACAATGAATTGTAATGCCTTTTCACGTTATTTAAAGTCCAGTGGTGTGTTTATATTGTGTTAAGAACTTGTCTGTAAACCCTAATATTTTTGGCTACATTTGCCGTTTACGGGTTGGAATGTCAGTGCGTCTTTGGGAAATTTAGGCAAATTAATAGCGATTGACAGATCAAAGGCTTAGCTGGGGTGGAGTTCAGATTTTGACAGCCTGTACGTTTTTTTCCACCTGTAACCCACAGAACGTTTGCTGATAGCTAAAAGAGGCCAATTTAATAGCTGTAACTTTTGCAGGGTCCTTTACGGGCTTCGGGAACTCAAATTCGCCTAATTTAATAGGGCCCACAGTTAAACATAATCTGATTAAGATTAATTCTTGTGATATTTCAAAGCTGCAATTATGCTACTTTCATAAAACAAGTACTAATATATTTTACTAATGAAAAATGTTGATTTGAATATTTTAAAATAGTTATTTGTTTGTGGAGTAGCATATGTCAAATGTCAATTTTCCATTAATAGTAATAATGTGATATTTTGCTTGGTTACTTGATAAATATGAAGCATTAAATGACCACTGTACTATAAAAATATTGGCTGTTAAAACAAAGTACATACATAAGTATACTTGATTTAGGTTGTTAAAACTTTGTAATGCTAGCAGTTACCTTTATAGGCTCTTACCTTTATAGGCTTCTTGTCTTGTGGTATCTGTGGCAGACTCTGCTGTGTGCTCTGGGACTTGATCTACACCAGTCAGACACTGGAATGCACAGCAGGACGCCTGCTACAACTACCATTAACTTTTTTGTACTTCACAATTTTTTTTACTGCATTTAGTTAGTTGTGTCCTAAAAAACATAATTGTGTTTACAGTCGATACAGTATTTTTTTTACAGTAGTTTGATCAAGTTTGGATTTTGTATTCGAATGAAGAATATTTTAAACTTCTTTACATCTATTTTCAAAGTACCATCCAGCATTCCAAAGTTATCACTGGTGCAGCACTAAATATGTGCTTTCAAATTAAATGAATCACTTTTCTTAAATGCAACCCATCAAAGTCCTTCAAATATGTATTTTCAGCAACTTGTTTTGAACTTATGAAATCACTCACATTTTTCCATGACAGATGTTTGGTAAGATAGTTGCCTCTGAACCTTTTGTAATTCTTAAAAATGTAATGTGCTTGTAAAAAATGTTCTCCAAACCCCATATTTAAAATATTTAGTTTTGTTTATCATTCTACTATGACTGGCGTACAAAATAAAGGAAAATAGCAGTACTCTTTAATTATCTAAATATCAGTTTAAAGGAACATTACCACAAAATTATATATAATTATATAATGGAGGATAAGATTAAATAACAACCAATTAAGCTAATATGTTCATTAACTTTGCTAACATGTTCATTTAAATCTACTCTGAAGGTCATTCAGACTATGTTTGCTCTGCTGTTCCAGTAGTTAGCACTGCTGCCTTGTTGTATATTCCACTTATTTACAGCCTCATTAAATTAGCCCTCATAGTTCCCTCGGTCCTCGCAAACTAGGACGATTTTTTTGCTGTTTGCGAGGAGCGATTCCTCAATATGTCCCTCTTAGCCTCCTTTGCGAGATGAGACCCAATATCATCCGAGAATAGGCTCCGGGAGAGCTACATAGTAACACGCAGCCATAAATCTATGGGGTTAACCTCGCACCTCGGAAGAATCACTACAGGCACAAAAAAGTGCCCGCAAGGGATTCTAAAGCCTATACGTGCTGCATTGGAGCAGCCTGACACCGCCGTCTGATGCTCCCCTGCTCCCTAAACACCTCCCTATGCTGCAGGGGTCCCTATCGAAACCCCTGCAGCCTCCCCACATTAAACCTATATGTACCTAAAAAACCTAACTGGGCCTATTTAACCCCATCTAGCCCTATTTTATCCCATCACTTATGGGGGTCTATACAGACCCCTAAAAGCCTCCATCTAACCCCATCCCTTATATAGACCCCCGTAAGCCTCTATTTAACCCAATCAGTCCCATAAGGGTCTATGAAGACCCTCATAGGACAATGAGAAGCCTATTATTAACCCCATGAGGATCCTCCAGTACAAACACTACACTATTTCCCCCCCAAAAATCACTAAATCTAATCTAACCCCCCTCTACCCTAACCTATTAACCCCTACCAACCTAACAATACCTACCTAACCCCTATTAAACCCCCCCATCCCACTAATTACACAAAATAAAAAAAGCTGAGGTGCGAACAATAAAATAAACCTAGGTTACCAAAAAAAACAAACTATGTTACCAAAAATAAAATAACTACGGCACAACAAATAAAAAAAGGACATTACAAACCCCCCTCACTACAAAAAGTAAAAAAGAACATCACAAACCCCCCCACTACAAAAAAAATAAAAAAAATAATTACACACCTGCAAAGAAAAAGGCATACACAAATATACATAACATTACAGTAATAATTACATTATAAATATACCCCTAACTAAAATACATTTCCCCTATCTATACATCACCCCTATCTATACATAACCCCCATATATACATTACCCCCTATCTAGACATAACCCCCTATTTAGACATCACCCCCTATCTATACATAACCCCCTATCTAAACATTACCCTCTATCTATACAATACCCCCTAAATCTAAGCTAAAATAGAATAAATAAAACCACTACCTAACACTACCTGTGAAATGTCTGTATAGACCCCCATAAGTGATGGGATTAAATAGGGCTAGATTGGGTTAAATAGGCTGAGTTAAGGTTATTAGGTCCAGATAGGTTTAAATACACCCAGTTAGGGTTAGATTGGCCCAGTAAGGGTTAAAAAGACCCAGTAAAGGTTATTAGGTCCAGATAGGGTTAGACAGGCCGAGTTAGGGTTAGATTGGGTTTAGTATGGGTTAATGGGATATAGTTAGGGGTAAGGGGTTAAAGGGGTATAGTTAGGCTTAGTGCTTAGACTTTGTCATGAGGGTCCTGGAGGACCCTCATGGCAGTTGTAGAGTTAACCCAGATTAATAGTGTCCTATAGGGGGCAACATAGGGTTAATTATAGTCTCATTGAGCTCTGTATAGAGCTTCATGAGTTATAGAGTTAATTAAGGGCTAATAGGGGGTTGTATTGACCCCCATGAGTGACAGGGTTAATTAAGGGCTTATGGGGGTCTGTATTGACCCACATGAGTGACAGGGTTAATTAAGGGCTTCGGGGGGTCTGTATTGACCCCCATGAGTGACAGAGTTAATTATCTGTATACAGCCCCATGAGTTATAGGGTTGTATGTAGAACTGCCGCGGAGGTCCCATTCAAGTCCTCTTCAAATCCTTGGGTCCTCACAGCTGGTGGCAGTTGGTGGTATCTAAGTCGCAGTAACCAGCAGCTGCTTGGACGAAGAACATCTGTAGGCATGGCAAAGGTAAAGGAGCACACTAAACTGAGGAAACAGCAAAGGTCCAGCAAAATGGAGGCTAGCCAATGCAGGAAAGTGGCCCTTCTAGCTCAACGGAAGGCGTTCCTGGGATTCCTTTACGGTCCTTTAAGGACCCGCGAGGTGGGAAATTTGAATATTTAAATGCTGTGGGGTCACGATTGATGCCGATCGTGGCCCCCGCTGCAAGGGGTTAATGTGGGGGGCTGCGGGGGTCCCTATGGACCCCTTCAGCAAGAGGTTAATTTGGAGTCACTTTGGGGATCCCGATGGGCACCTCCTGCCCAGAGGGGGGTGAATATTAGGTTCCGGGGGGTACTTGGAGTACCCCCCACAGCAGGGCTTGTATGTAGAACTGTCGAAGAGTTCCCGTTCAGGACTCCCATGGCAAGGGATGAGGTGGGGGAGCCTGGCAGGCTGTCACTCCTCATGCACAGTTTCTCCATGTTTAACACGGATGGCCATGCTGCGTAGCTCACACGTTGCTCGCAGCAGGACTAATTTAATAGCATTGTAACTTTTCTAAATTTTAAGCACGTAGGGCTTAAGTTCAAACCTTGTATCTACGAGGCTGGAATTTAATGGAGCTGCTAATGTTTTGTTCCTAGTAGGCTCTGAGCTCGATTACCTGGAACCTGTAGGAAATCTTGAGAGTCAAAAGTTCACATAGCTATTACATGCTGCCCATAACATACCCTTAAATGTAAACTCTAAGGAGTTATTGCTCTGTTTTAACCACTTGTTTATACCTGAAGTGCGATTACATGTCTATCATAAGAAAACTAGCTCTTACAGCAGCCAATAAGATCAGTTATTATTAAACCCTCTTCTTATTGGGTACTACTTTAGAGCTCTTTAAAGTATAACCAATCAGAATGCAGAGATTTTTTTACAAAAAAGACAGAATAGATTTTTTGGGTGGCCCATTTCGACGAGGGTATGGAGGGTCTTCAGTCAAGCTAGGAGAGTCACGGTCATCGAAGAAAGGTAATGTATTATGTCATGAACGATTTGGGGGCCATGATGGGACCCCCCTGCACCTGACAAGTAACTCTGTTTTTTTGGACTCTATCACATCTAATTGTTACTACCCAAGACTATCAAATGGACATGGGATGTGCTTCAATGATTGTGTAATTTTGTCTTTCAGTTATGTGTCATTTTTTGCCTTTATGTATTATGTTTAATAAGGTGGCTTGGATTCATTTCAAACTGTTTAAATAATGTATTGGTGCTAGAAGTGGGCCCTAGTATATGCTTATATTATATGGACTATGGTCGCTTATTGGACAAAGGGTTAAGTTTTCAACAAGAATTTATATTGTCCCTCAGAGACAGCCAGGCGTGCAGCCTCCCTGGTCTCAGATAGCCATAAATGTGGAGGTTAGTTTATGGTCTCTGAAAAAATTAGATCTAGCAACTACAGATGGAGGGGTCTGATGGTGCCTGCCTCTTCAGAAATGATGCTGAGATCTGAACTGTTTGCTGGGCTCTGAGACAACTTAACCTGATAGAAACAAGTTGTCTGCCACTGGGAATGAAGCCTTGGTCAAATGAGACTCTGGTACTAGTGCCCCTGGTCCAGCAGGGGTCACAGCTAGAGGCAGAGTATATGGATCTGCTGGATGAGGCTGCCATGGGTGTGCTTTGGCCTCCAAGTTGGGGAAAACCCTGCCAGTCGGGCAGGGGAGATCATGTGCCAGAAACCAATGGAGCCCAGATAAGTTGTTCTATGGCTGGGTCAGATGGGGACTGTATGGACATTGGAGGCACTGAGAACTTACTCTTAGAGGACCCCATAAAGTATCAAGAGGCCCTGGAGAAAGGAACACAAATTGGATTGCCAAGGCAAGGAGAAGGCCTAGAGGGGAGCCACCATGCTCCTGGGTTCTTGAAAGAACCAAATATGGACTGTGCCCTGGAAATGGACTGTGAACCTAGCATGGGGCTTCAGCTGATAACAAATGTCAGAAAGCCAGCCACAGTTCAAGGGACAGACTCAGTCCGCAGCCCTGGGAACGTGGCAGAACATGGGACGCAGCCCTATCCAGGTGGTGGGGGCACCATTGCTAACAGCAAGGCAGTGAGGAAGACAGGGAATGTATGTCAAATTGATGGCCCAAGGGAAAGTCTGGATCACAGCAGGAAGATACTGCGGGACAGAGACCAAGCCAATAAACTAGACTGGGACAGCACTCGGACCGGGTGAGGGGGGGAATTACGGACAGTGCCTGGCCAATGTTTCAACCCAGGGGGGTAGAGGCTGCAGAAGAGGACCAGATCTATGATGCCAGCCAGCAGATCCATATGGCAGGGTACCCACTGGGATCATAGTTTGCTTTTGTTCCATATGAATATGACTATGCTCCTAGCCTAATAGCCAAGGAGGGGCACTTGACCTGGACCGTGGTGTTTGAGCTGGGGTCGCCACCAGAATTGTTTTCTCTTCCAGAATTTCTACAAGAAAATAATGTCAAAAATCTGCCCTGCACTCCCGTGCAGGATGAAGCCTGAGGAAATGTTTCCTCCTGTTTCAGCAGGGCAGATTGAATTACTGCTCAGGATTGTGGTCTTGTACCCTTATTTGATCTTTCAGAATACCTGCTAGCCTGGATGTATCATTCTGCTTGGAATACATAGAGGAGTCCACTGGGATGCGATTTACAGCACCCCACTGCTTGTTCTCCCTGCGGCCACAGGAAAATGGAGAACCACAGAATGCTTCTCCTGAGATTGTATGTCTAAGGCGCAGAATGCCGACATCCATCTGATTAAAAAATGGATGCTGGGATTCTGCATTTTAAAACGGGGCCAGCTATCATGAACGATTTGGGGGCCATGATGCCCCCCCCCCTGCACCCTACAAGTAATGCTGTTTTTTGGGACTCTATCACATCTAATTCTTACTACCCAAGGCTATCAAATGGACATGGGATGTGTTTTAATGATTGTGTCAATTTGTCTTTCAGTAATGTGTCATTTTTCCTCTTTATGTATTATGTGTAATAAGGTGGTTTGGGTAATTTTATACAGTTTAAATAATAATAAAAGGTTTGTTGAGGCCCGCCTCTTCAGAAATGATGCTGAGATCTGAACTGTTTGCTGGGCTCTGAGATATTGAGCGCAAAAGGCACGGCCTAGAGAGAGGAAATTGAGGTGTGTGTATCCCCTCAAATCCTTGGGTCATCACATATTAATTAACCTATTTTTCCCTAAAGGCTTAATTGTTTTATTCTTTTCAGTAATATTTTTTTTTTCATTTCATTTATTGTGTTATTCTAATAGTAATTATATGTTTTTATTTTCTGTAATTCTTATTTTATTTTCTTATTTTTTTTATACAGTATCTCATTGTTTTTGTAATTTGTTCTTAATATAGGGTAGATATAGTAATGTTGGGAAATAATAATATTTATTTCTCACGGTGCATCACACCTATTCACAATAAATCTTTATTTATACTATTGAAGACAACGTCGATTAAAAACCACTTTAAAATCGAAGGATTGGGGAGTGATTCTTTAAAAACATTTAATATTGACTCCTTTATTAGTGCACATTAGACCACTCAATGAGAGATAAATACAGTGTTATAGTCTAAGTAAGTGCTTCTACAAGTATTAAGCTTGGCTTCCTTGCTTATTTATATATATGTATCTCAGAGAGATTTAGTTTATATATTTAGTGTATATATCCGGAGCTATGAGTCCTATAAGTTATCAGTCCATATACCAATATTGTATTATACCCTATATATATCTGTTATATGCTGTATTATTTATATCTGATCTCTTATATGACTTGATATATAGGGAATATCTCCTCTTATGAATGTTAATATGAGATATACTAATCATAGACAATTGTGTATATATCTCGTTATGTGGTCTCCTTATATTTGCCACTTGAGTTAGATGTACCGCTTAAAATGTTTTTTTACTCAGGAAAACTATATAAGTTTTTCCGTGTGTCTGAGGTACAATTGCAGCATATATAGGGGTATATTGGTGTACACTGGGCTACTCCCATATACTGGAGCTGAAGCACCAAGTGTCCAGCTATTAGGTACTCAGTGAACTCCTTTACAGCGATGTGTGATTTAAATTATGATTTCGCTGCTAGTTAGAGTTTGACACTGAGTACTCCTATGTGCTGTGACTGAAGCACCAAGTGTGCAGCGAATATGGACTTAGTGGTCACGGAGCTGCATTTAGCTGCATAGGAAGCGCTGGCTTGTTTACAAGAATTGGCGTCTGACGTCAGACGCTACCCTGACGCACGTTTCGTCACATGGATGTGACTTTCTCAAAGGGGAAGGCGATACTCTCCACGGTGCCTCCTATTTATAGTCGAATCGGTAGTCATAGTTACCCTTTAACATATTTACAAGTGAAGGGGTAACATATTTAGTGGGTCTGATAGGTCATAATCATTATATTAACTGACCATATTGTGATTCTCTTAGTCATATTTTGTGTGGTGTGTCCCTAGCAGGGGCACGCCATATAAATAACTGAACTGAATCTTCTTGTGTATAGTTTATATATGCTAGTGTTACCATCTGATCTGAGACAATAGTACATCTTGCATATGGTTCACGATATTATCAAGTCTTCCATATATCTCACATAATTAGATATACCTTCATGTAGAGTGGATCATATCTCACTCATAATAACAAAAGATCGCATACTGATACCTTTTCTCTTTTATGTAGAGTATTCCTTGTAGAGACACACACTGTACATAGCTGAATCTCCTGTATTTAGTATATGTGTATTGATGTTGAATATTATATCTTACATATAGTCCATGATATGATCATGGCTATATATGACTTTCAAGATAGATATAGATTAACATCAAGGGGGTTTTAGGTAAACAATCTCGTATTCCCCATTATATATTAGTACCTGGAGCTATCTAAAGTTGTTATGACAGGATCATAACAGGAATATTAATAGGATTCTATTCCCATCTATAACTCCTATTATATTATCTTGGAGTTAGCATATGTTTGGTATAGAAATCCTTGCTGGGTTCTAAATGTATAGATATACCTCTTATATAATCCATCCATATCCATTATATAAATTATACATGTGACTTGTAAAAAGTGAGGTAACATAAGTTAATGTGCTGTGTTATTGCCTACATGGACTATATGGGTGGTATACAACCTATTGATATAAGTGCAATCATAAAGAAAATAAACCCTAAAGTGTATTGTGAATCAAGTATGAACTATATTGCTCGTATAGTTATTGGTGAATATTATTCTCATCAAGTGGAGTCATGTCCGATTTACAGAAATGTGTAAATGTTCAAATAGTGAAATAATAGTTGTGAATCTTGTGATGAATAATCTTATATCTGATAGCTATTCAAATAATTTGAATTCTAATATAAATATGTGTGGACATAATCCAAAAATATCTAAAAGAGGCTCTTCTATTATGATCCTGAGTATTATCATTTTCTCACGGTACATTTTGTTTATGGCATGTTCTACCCATTTACTTAATAGGGACTTATAAGAATGCCTTGAAGGAAAACCCTTCATTCAGACCTTTCGGTGTTTGGGCCTGTAGTTCGTAAATCCACTTGGATTCCCTTTTAAGTAGCATATCATCTAGATTGCCTTTTCTTGGGCCCAATTTGACTCCATCTATTATCAAAAATTTAAGAACAGATATATCTTTCTGATGTTTTAGTTTTACATGACGTGCAATTGGTGTGTCATAGTCATTTGTAATTGAGCAAATGTGTTCTCCCATTCTACGTCTGAATTCTCTGCTCGTTTTTCCGACGTAGATTTTCATACAAATGCATTGTACCACATAGATAACTCCTTTAGTTTTACAATTGTAGAACTCTTTTATAGGGTATTTTTTGCCTAATGTTGGTTACTTGGTTGGCTTACTTGGTTTTATAAATTTACAATATTTACAACGTCCACACCTATAGCAGCCCGTCAGAGGTTTTAGCCATGTTTTATCCTTCTGTTTATGTTCTGAGAAATGACTATGTACAAGAAGGTCTCTTAAATTCGGGCTCCGTCTGTATGTTATTGAGCTTTGTGTTGGGACCTTAGTTTTTAGATCTTAATCCGCCGTTAGTAAATACCAGAATTTTGAGAAGATGTCTTTAATTTCTCTTGAATTATATCCATAAGTGAGTATACATCTTATGACATCATCCTCCTCACTAGACGCCGTCTCTTTCTGTGTCGATGGTTGTTCCAAGTGTATCTTTTGTATACATTTCTCTTGTGTATTTAGAAGATCTGTTCTTTTTGTGTTCAGGGCATATTGATATGCTTCTTTGAGACATTTATTTGGGTATCCCCTATTCTTGAAGCGTTTCCTAAGTTTGTCAGCCTCTACCTTAAAGGAAATATCGTCGCTGCAATTCCTTCGGATACGTAGGTATTGGCCCTTTGGTATCCCTCTTTTTTGGGGTTCATAGTGTTGACTTGACCACTCCAATAAACTATTAGATGCTGTATCTTTTCTGTGTGTGGTTGTACTGATGTTTCCCAAATTATCTTTCATTATTTTTAGGTCCAAAAAGGCCAGTTCAGTTAAGTGGATCTCATATGTGAACTTCAGACCCAGGGTGTTGTTATTAAGGGTATCTATGAAGACAGATAGTTCTTGGTCCGGTCCAGAAGATTATGATATCGTCTATATATCTTCTCCACATAAGTATGTTATCTGTCATACTTTTATTGGTTTCTTCAAAAATCCATCTTTCTTCCCACCACCCTAGGAATAGGTTTGCATAGTTAGGGGCACATGATGTCCCCATTGCTGTGCCTCTAATTTGATGTATCCAATTATCAGCAAAGATAAAATAATTCCTAGTTAATATATACTCTAGGAGAGTTAATAGGAAATTATTAAATTGTTCCATTTTTGTTCCTTTTGTTCTTAGGAAGAAACCCACAGCTTCAATGCCCTGAACATGTGGTATAGAGCTATATAAGGCTTCTACATCTATACTCACAAGCCATGTTTTAGTTGGTACTATTGTGTCTTCTAGTTGTCTCAGTATGTCTGTTGTATCCTTGATATATGAAGGAAGACTTGTGACCAAGTCTTTGAGATGGTAGTCTAAAAATCTGCTAATGTTTTCAGATATGTTATTGTTCCCTGATACAATCGGTCTACCAGGTATTGGTGACATCTTCTTATGTACTTTTGGAAGTGCATAGAAGGTAGGGATTGTGGGACTACTTGGTAGTAAATAAATATATGTATTTTGATTGATTATTCCTCCTAATAGTGCTTTATCAAGTACTGATTTAAGTTCTTCTAAGTACATATTTGTAGGGTCTACATTAAATATTTCATAAGTTGATTTATCTTTTAAGATCTTCTCACACATTTTTTGGTAGTCCTCATTTGCCATTATTACAATGTTTCCCCCTTTGTCTGATGGTTTTATTTGTATAGTTTTGCAGTCTTGAAGTTCCTTCAGTGCTTCATTTTCCTTTTTGCTTAAGTTATATGCAATTTTTTGTTTAGAAGTGTATAGATTCTCCAGTTCTCTTGTAACTTGTTGTATGAATACACTGATGTTTGGATAGTCCTTAATTTGAGGAGTGAATTTACTCTTTTTTTTCCATATTTTTGGTGTTCCAGACTCTAATGTGGATACATCTTCATTTTCATTTTCCTCTATTAGGGCCATCATGTCCATAAATGTATCTTGATCTTCTTTGTCAATATTCAGATAGGCATATTCTTTCATATTTTTATTCTTATAGAATTTATATAAGGCCAATTTCCTACCAAAGAGATTCAGGTCTTTTATATTTGTAAATAGTTCTACTTTGGATGATGGAACAAAAGAGAGGCCTCTTTTTAGGACAGCTTTATGTGTCTCATTTAGTGCAAAGGTGGATAAGTTCATTATTTGTAAGGGGTCTTCTGACTCAGAGGCATTCGGACTTAATTTGAGGGTCCCTGATATCGATTTGGTCTTATCTGTGTGTTGGTTGCTTTCCTTTTCCCTCTTTGGATGTACCGGCCTCTGTCTAAAAAAGCTTTTTCTTGTCTCTGTTCATGTTCCTGCATTGACCTAGTTCTTAGACCCCTTTGTGGTCCATCAGTGTCAATGTTGGTTCCCACTCTCCTACTTGGATCCTCAATGTCTGAGGTCTCGTATTCTGATGAACTTATGTCAGATGAGATCTTGGTTCTATTTTTTATCTGGGTATTTTTGTATATCCTGTTGTTTTTGTAGTCATCCTGATCTCTTATGAACTTTTTCTGCTTCCTAGATTTTATTTCATTTTTAAATCTCTCTAGATTTTCAGTTAATTTCTGGCAGTTTATTTCGTATTCAGGTTTCTCTCTGAATGTTTCAACTAATTTTTGGCTTTTCTCTAGGTCAATACTGAACACTTCCAGATGCTTTTTTTCTGTTTTCACTATTAAGTCCATTAAATCTAATGAGCATTGTGACAGAATATCTGTCCATTTTTAAAAAAATTCATCATTGATTAGGCTTGTTGCTGGCATTATTTTTATCCTAAGGCCTCTCGGTATGATTTTTTGTTTTATGTAATTTTCAAGACTTGTTAATTCCCACACTATTTTCACTTGTTTCTTTAAATTCTTATTCAGGTCTCTGAAAGCAATTTTGATGTTAATATCCTCATCTTTCTTCTCTATGGCTGTGAAGTTTTATCTTTCTGCCGCTTCATTGTGTAGGTTAATAAATTTCCAACTGTCTATATTACGACTCGCCATCTTGTTTTAAGATGTATAAGTTTTAGAGGAAAGTAACATAGATTCCTGAATATAGTTAGTGCCCAAAATGTGGATTAAACCACTAATATATAGATATAGTAATGTTGGGAAATAATAATATTTATTTCTCACGGTGCATCACACCTATTCACATATATTTATTAGAGGATTGGAGAAATACAAAACAATAAATCTTTATTTATACTATTGAAGACAACGTCGATTAAAAACCACTTTAAAATCGAAGGATTGGGGAGTGATTCTTTAAAAACATTTAATATTGACTCCTTTATTAGTGCACATTAGACCACTCAATGAGAGATAAATACAGTGTTATAGTCTCTCCTTTTTGGTGTCTAAGTAAGTGCTTCTACAAGTATTAAGCTTGGCTTCCTTGCTTATTTATATATATGTATCTCAGAGAGATTTAGTGTATATATCCGGAGCTATGAGTCCTATAAGTTATAAGTCCATATACCAATATTGTATTATACCCTATATATATCTGTTATATGCTGTATTATTTATATCTGATCTCTTATATGACTTGATATATAGGGAATATCTCCTCTTATGAATGTTAATATGAGATATACTAATCATAGACAATTGTGTATATATCTCCTTATGTGGTCTCCTTATATTTGCCACTTGAGTTAGATGTACCGCTTAAGATGTTATTTTACTCAGGAAAACTATATAAGTTTTTCCTTGTGTCTGAGGTACAATTGCAGCATATATAGGGGTATATTGGTGTACACTGGGCTACTCCCATATACTGGAACTGAAGCACCAAGTGTCCAGCTATTAGGGACTCAGTGAACTCCTTTACAGCGTTGTGTGATTTAAATTATGATTTCGCTGCTAGTTAGAGTTTGACACTGAGTTCTCCTATGTGCTGTGACTGAAGCACCAAGTGTGCAGTGAATATGGACTTAGTGGTCACGGAGCTGCATTTAGCTGCATAGGAAGCGCTGGCTTGTTTACAAGAATTGGCGTCTGACGTCAGACGCTACCCTGACGCACGTTTCGTCACATGGGTGTGACTTTCTCAAATGAAGAAGGCGATACTCTCCACGGTGCCTCCTATTTATAGTCGAATCGGTAGTCATAGTTACCCTTTAACATATTTACAAGTGAAGGGGTAACATATTTAGTGGGTCTGATAGGTCATAATCATTATATTAACTGACCATATTGTGATTCTCTTAGTCATATTTTGTGTGGTGTGTCCCTAGCAGGGGCACGCCATATAAATAACTGAACTGAATCTTCTTGTGTATAGTATATATATGCTAGTGTTACCATCTGATCTGAGACAATAGTACATCTTGCATATGGTTCACGATATTATGAAGTCTTCCATATATCTCACATAATTAGATATACCTTCATGTAGAGTGGATCATATCTCACTCATAATAACAAAAGATCGCATACTGATACCTTTTCTCTTTTATGTAGAGTATTCCTTGTAGAGACACACACTGTACATAGCTGAATCTCCTGTATTTAGTATATGTGTATTGATGTTGAATATTATATCTTACATATAGTCCATGATATGATCATGGCTATATATGACTCCAAGATAGATATAGATTAACATCAAGGGGGTTTTAGGTAAAGAATCTCGTATTCCCCATTATATATTAGTACCTGGAGCTATCTAAAGTTGTTATGACAGGATCATAACAGGAATATTAATAGGATTCTATTCCCATCTATAACTCCTATTATATTATCTTGGAGTTAGCATATGTTTGGTATAGAAATCCTTGCTGGGTTCTAAATGTATAGATATACCTCTTATATAATCCATCCATATCCATTATATAAATTATACATGAACGATTTGGGGGCCATGATGCCCCCCCCCTGCACCCTACAAGTAATGCTGTTTTTTGGGACTCTATCACATCTAATTCTTACTACCCAAGGCTATCAAATGGACATGGGATGTGTTTTAATGATTGTGTCAATTTGTCTTTCAGTAATGTGTCATTTTTCCTCTTTATGTATTATGTGTAATAAGGTGGTTTGGGTAATTTTATACAGTTTAAATAATAATAAAAGGTTTGTTGAGGCCCGCCTCTTCAGAAATGATGCTGAGATCTGAACTGTTTGCTGGGCTCTGAGATATTGAGCGCAAAAGGCACGGCCTAGAGAGAGGAAATTGAGGTGCGTGTATCCCCTCAAATCCTTGGGTCATCACATATTAATTAACCTATTTTTCCCTAAACGCTTAATTGTTTTATTCTTTTCAGTAATATTTTTTTTTTTTTCATTTCATTTATTGTGTTATTCTAATAGTAATTATATGTTTTTATTTTCTGTAATTCTTATTTTATTTTCTGATTTTTTTTATACAGTATCTCATTGTTTTTGTAATTTGTTCTTAATATAGGGTAGGCAGTTTATGGGGGAAAGGGTCTTTGGAAGACCTCTATGGTAGAAGTTAGGATGCCATTGAGGTCTATAAGGACCCCCATGATAAGCGGTCAATTTTAGATACCATGGGGAAAGCTTCTTATGCCTTAAGTCAATACATCACTATCTTTGTGGTACAGGGGCATTCAGGGGTCAATTAGGAATTCATAGTGAGGAAAAGGCTCATGGATGTAATCTTCACCTAATGGTCAGATAATATAACCTGCAAATGGGAATGTCAGGTGATTTTGACAGTAATTTTGACTGCTATAAAGCTGCAACAATTAGGGGTTGTGAGTGTATGGCAGAAGGGAAGTGGTGTCTGGTATGAGAAGGGTATTAGGTGATCCACAGGTCTGGAAAGAGAGAAAATGGAAATTATATATAATTATTCTATGTATAATTATTCTATTATATTATATCCAATTATTCAATTATTAGCGGGCTTTGAGTGCAGATAAGATTTCCATTAAGTTGTACATAAAGGGCTTTCACAAAGAAATATGACCTAAACAACTGGACCCCCAATCCAATGCATTTTGCACATTATCTAGTTTTCAAATAAAATTCAATGTCCCTTTAAAAGATACAGTTGGGGTTTCAATTAAAAAAATTATGCCATTTGAAAAGCTCTAAACAAGGGCCTGTGAAATATAAGATTTTTTTTTCTATTAATGCATTTGAGATAGTGGCTTAAATACCTGCTAATGTTGTTGGTTTGTCATACACTCCCCAAACTACTGTGGTCCTGTAATGAGGGGATAATAAATAATAAGTTAGTGATACACGTTGCTGTTTTTTTTTAAATTAAGCGATATAACAGGATACTTTATCAAAAATGTGTTCAAAACTGAGTTGTTTTCAAAGGGTTGGTTCCCCCAAAACAAGCTTAGATTCCTGAATATAGGAACAGGGTCTATGATTGTTGGTATCACAGAATTGTGATGAAGTTATTATCATGCAGATGTGCCTAAAGAGTTAAAGAATATGTTGGAACTCTTCAATCTGGATATCACATGGTTATCTTCCATCAATCTGTTTTACACAATGGATATTTATTTATTGTCCTTACAGTGCCTTTTTGTCCTTGCAAGGTGTCTTGTTTCCCGTGTGTTTCCTCCAGCTCCGATTTGATTGATTATTTGCCTCTCTCTGTCTGCTGCCCACGTAGACCTCAGATTTCTATTTAGACCTTTTGCATAATTCCCAAATTTTATATCTGTTTCAAGCCTTACCCATAACAATTCAATGAAGAGGTATGAGATCGCTACAAGCAAATACTGACCAATTCATATGGGGTGTCACAGGTTCTGCATTTCAAACAGGAAAGTTGCCTCCATTTACTCATATTACACATGGCTCCCTAAACCTCCATGTCCCTGAATGAACCTGACATTTTCTTTCATTAAATATTCTTTTACTCTGGGATTCATTCATCTTAAAATACTGCTAAACTAGAAGCCTCGGTTTAGGAAAAATCAATTTTCTAAATATAGAAAGGACTGGTATAGCCAGATATCAAGATCTACATCAGGGAAATCCCTTTCCTTTCCTGCAATCAGTACCACCATTACAACTGATTTCAAAACACACAAATGTTAAGTTTGGACTGCCAACCCTATTGCATTTTAATTTATCTTGTTCTGACTCACTAGAACTTTGAACTATTTTTTTACTTATGAATAAACATACTTTTTCCTGTATGTGCTTCAATGTGAAACTGAGGGTGGAGGTGCAATAGAATCAAAGCATTAACAAGAAAAATATTTGGGAAGTTTTCAGGTCCATTTCTATTTGCTTGATATATAGAGGATATGACACTACAAAAGGAGGCAGATTCTGTTCTTATTGTGTTGAAAGAGCAGCTACTACTTACACGATTGGGGCCTTTCCCCCCCAAAAACAGCCAGTGTTAGCAATGGTTTAATAATGCATTCCTAAAGCAATGATCTACACTTAATTTATAGTTTCCGCATTAGCAGAACTATGGAATTTTACACATATTCCCAACATCATCACTATCTTCAACTTAAAACTTTTAGACAATAATGAGATAGAAAAATGTAGAGGTTATTTGGAGGTTACGTGGCTCGCAATGAGCGCGTTCGGAGCTAATTGCAAGGCTCTTGGTTGTTTGTGTGCTATGAGCAGCGTTGGTATTTTTTTGGGGTATGGCAATGAATAATTAATTAAATAAGAAATTAATATACTTTACCTATTGTGAAGTAATATATGCTGGAAGCATTGTGTTGAAGAGCTGGCAATCTGTTTTTATGTTGCTGCATCATCAGTGCTGTGGAGCTGCTGTGTAAGCGTCATGAATGTGTGCAGTGTAATAGTGTGCGTGCGCGAGGCAAATCCGTTAGGGTAGCTGTGTACTTCCGGATTGTATAAGTTAGTGTTCTAAAATGGCGCCTAATGTGTTGTACACGGCTGTGGCTGATTTAGCGTCCTTGTTTTCGGATGTCGTCTGCCTTTTTCGGAAAATCCGTAGGTGTTTGGTGGTGTTTTGCGTGTTTAGAGTCCTTTAGCCTCGTTTTCGTTTTGTTCGGTGGCCATTTTTTCTCTCACTTAGGTTATTTTCGAGTGTCTAAACTAAATTTGGCCTTAAATCAAGGTGTAACTTCACTTGCAGAGGTCCTGGGTGCCCGCCCCCCCCCCCCCCCCCTGCTGTGGGTAAGCTTTTTATGTGGTTGTTGTGTGTATTTATTGTGTTTCTAATGTTTTTGGGGTCGCGTGGGTTGCGTCCTTGTTTTCGGATCTTGTACGTCTTTTTCGGGAAATCCGTAGGTGTTTCGTGGTGTTTTGTGTCTTTAGAGTGCTGTAGTCTCGTTTTCGTTTTTTTCTGCAGCCATTTTTTCTCTCGCTTAGGGAATTATTGGGTGTCTAAACTCTTTTATTTGGAGTTAAAATGAGGTGTAACTTCAGTTTTCGAGGTCCTGGGTGCCCCCCCGGCTGTAGGTAAGCTTTTTATGTATTTGTTGTGTGTATTTATTGTGTTTTTCAGGTTTTCATGTGCGCGGGTTTCGGACATTTTTTGGGAGGCCGTAATGGGTAGTAACGTGTCTCGTATTTTGGTTTCGTAACTCCGTAAATTTTGTGAGGACCGCAGTTGCTGTTAGCAACTGAGGCCCTCACTTTGCGAGGGCCACAGGCTCGATGCGCGAGCACATAGCGTTAGCGACAGCGTGGAAGCTCACAACTATATATGTGATTATTGTGTCCCGTTCAATTATACCTTACGACTGAAAATGAAGATAAAAGTATTTGCATAAACATCATAATTGAAATATTCATCATAGCTTTCTTATTTCAAATTATTTAGCCATTGAGTTGAAAATAATAAAAGTTTTAGATGCTAAGGATTGACTCCAGCCTGGGGACTCAAGCCATGTTAAAGATTTGAGGGCCAATGGCTGTTTCCCCTTGCTACATTTTAATTATACAGGGTTAAGAGAAAGGAATCATCTTCAACATCCAATTTCCACAGTTCCACAAATCAACATAGTGGAGTAAAGTTTAAATATAGATTTTTTATCTTCAACAACTATTGGATCTAAGTATGTGTAAAATAGTACTTTTACCTATCTATATATTTATCTATCCCATTTTTTTTAAATTATATATATTGTATATTTACATAACTCTTTACATAACTTTTTACATTTTTTATCTTTTTGAATATCACTTTTTTAAAGTGTCTTTGGTGCACAAAATTAAAGATATAGAAGTTGTATATAATTTTAAAAGTACCAGCATTTTGTGACAAGAGAAGATAGACAGTAATGAGTGTAATTACAACAGTACCGACTAATTGCTTTTCAAACAAATGTGATTCTTTTAAAGTTGTCTCACCTCAGTAACAAATGGATAAGTAATGGGGTTTTTCTTTCATATATTTACTTGCTAAATTTGGAAACTAAAATGCCCCTTAAGGGAAACACTGTTATTACGAGTTAAAAGCTTCAAATATTTTGTTGGGTTAGATGGTGGGAAATCATCTGTGTGAAATGTCCTTTAACCAAAATATATTTTTTTCTTACTTGATTAACTTGCTATTTTGAATGATCTTCTCTTTGATCTATGCTTTTAACAGATACATAATGGAAAGTTGAGATGAGAATACACCCCTCGCTTGGCAAATTTATCACTTCACTATCTTTTCAATCTGGACATGTCAAGCTTGACAAAGCTGATGGACTTTATCTGTACATATATATTTGTGATATTTTGTATGTGGCTTCCATGACATAGCACTATTAACTCATACCAGTCACATGGAGATCTACTCTTTTCAGATATAGAGTATATCTTGTTAACAGTTTGTATCACATGTACAAACTGTAGACAATAACAAAACTTAAACATGTGAGACTTGATCAAACCAAGGAATGTTTCTCAGAGATAACTTTTTAGATGATAACACACTTGTTTGCTTTAAAAATAACAGTATTTGTGAAATGGCTTTTTGTGTAGAAAGAAGCAGTTAATACAAATTAAAATTAAAATATCCATTTTTTTTATTGTTGACCAGTTAAAAAATCTAAACATGATTTAGAAGAACTGATGAGACCAACTGCATTACAGGAGCTATGTTAATATCTATTATTTTGTTGGACTGAAGATGCATTTTAAAATAATGAACATTTTTCCAAGTGCAAACAGAAGTAAGAAATACATTATTTATTTTTTAATTAGTGATTTTTTTTTCCATTTGTGCTTTTTCGGTTAAATGTGACTCAGCATGCAATACACCTATTTTTTTAATTACATTAATTATAACAAATACAATGAATGGCCCGTATTCTAATCCCTATATCATAAAATTACATCAGGTGTAAAAGTACCTAGCTATGTCAATTACCCATCCCTGAAACATTGCAAGAGACCTGATACACGTTACTGGTTTTATATACAGTATATTGAAGATATAAATAAAATTGACACATCTCTTTAATGTCAAAAAATTTAACTACTGTATATACTCGAGTATAAGCCGACCCGAGTATAAGCCGAGGCACCCATTTTACCACAAAATACTGGGTAAAATGAGTGACTCGAGTATAAGCAGAGGGTGGGAAATGTGCTGCCCCCTGTGTCCCCCTCTCTCTCCATGTCTCTTCTCCCCTCTCCCTTACCTGTGTCTCTTCTCCCCTCTCCCTTCCCTGTGTCTCTTCCAACCTCTCCCTTCCCTGTGTCTCTTCCCCCTCCCTAATACCCTCCTCAACCCCACTCCTCAACCTCCCTCCTCATCCTCAACCTCCCTCCTCATCCTCAACCTCCTTCCTCATCCTCATCCTCAACCTCCCTCCTCATCCTCATCCTCAACCTCCCTCCTCAACCTCCCTCCTCATCCTCCCTCCTCATCCTCAATCCCCCTCCTCAACCCCCCATCCTCATCCTCTCTCCTCAACCCCCATCCTCAACCCCCCAATCTCAACCCCCCATCCTCAATCCCCCTCCCCAATCCCCCTCCTCAACCCCCCCATCCTCATCCTCTCTCCTCAACCCCCCATCCTCAACCCCCCTCCTCAACATCAACCCCCCTCCCCCCTTCCTCAACCTCCCTCCTCAACCCCCCCATACTCAAACCCCTCCTCAACCCCCCCTCCTCAACCCCCTCCTCAGCCTCAACCCTCCTCAACCTCAACCCCCCTCAACCCCAACCCCCCTCATCCTCAACCCCCCCATCCTCAGACTCTCTCCTCAACCTCCCTCCTCATCCTCAACCCCCTCCTAAACCTCCCTCCTTATCCTCAACCCCCTCCTCAACCCCCATCCTCATCCTCAACCCCCCACCCTCAACCCCCCTCCTCAACCTCAACCCCAAACCACCTCCTCATCCTCAACCTCCCTCCTCATCCTCAACCTCCCTCCTCAACCTCCCTCCTCAACCTCAACCTCCCTCCTCAACCTCCCTCCTCAACCTCCCTCCTCAACCTCAACCTCCCTCCTCATCTTCAACCTCCCTCCTCATCCTCAACCCCCTCCTCATCCTCAAACCCCTCCTCAACCTCCCTCCTCAACCTTAACCCCCTCCTCAACCCCCTCCTCAACCTCACTCCTCAACCTCCCTCCTCAACCCCCCATCCTCAACCCCCTCCTCAACCTCAACCCCCCTCCTCAACCCCTCCTCCTCATCCTCAACCTCCCTCCTCATCCTCAACCTCCCTCCTCAACCCCCCCATCCTCAACCTCCTCCTCAACCCCCCCATCCTCAACCCCCTCCTCAGACCCCTCCTCAGCCTCAACCCTCCTCAACCTTAACCCCCGCCAACCCCAACTCCCCCTCCTCAACCTCCCTCCTCAACCGCCCCATCCTCAACACCGGCCATCCTCATCCTCTCTCCTCAACCCCCCCATCATCATCCTCTCTCCTCAACCCCACATCCTCAACCCCCCTCCTCAACCCCTCCTCCTCATCCTCAACCTCCCTCCTCATCCTCAACCTTCCTCCTCATCCTCAACCCCCTCCTAAACCTCCATCCTCATCCTCAACCCCATCATCAACCCGCCATCCTCAACCTCCCTCCTCAACCTCAACCCCCCCAACCTGCCTCAACCCCAACCCCCCTCCTCAGCCCCCCTCCTCAGCATAAACGCCCCTCAACCCCCCTCCTCCACCTAAACCCCCCTCAACCCCAACCCACCTCCTCAACCTCAACCCCCCTCAACCTCCCCCCTCAAACTGCCTCAACCCCAACCCCCCTTCTCAACCCCCCTCAACCCCCCTCCTCAACCTCAACCCCCCTCAACCCCAGCCCACCTCCTCAACCTCAACCCCCCTCAACCTGCCTCAACCCCAACCCCCCTACTCAACCCCCCTCCTCAGCATAAACCCCCCTCAACCCCCCTCCTCCACCTAACCCCCCTCAACCCCCCTCCTCCACCTAAACCGCCCTTAATACATCCCCCCTCTCCCCTCACTTACCTGCTTGTGCTTCTGCCTCCGCTCCTTGACACGGCGCACATGTGACGTCACATGCGCGCCGCGTCATTAGCATATACTGGGTTCAGGGGGGATTTATGCTGAGGAGGGGGGTTTAGGTTGAGGAGGGGGGAGGGAAAGAGACACAGGGGGGTAGAGAGACACACAGGAGGGTTAGAGACACACGGGGGGGGTAGAGAGACACAGGGGGGGTTAGAGAGATACGGGGGGGGGGTAGAGTGAATCGAGTATAAGCTGAGGGGGCCCTTTTTTGCCTTAAAAAAAGGGCTGAAAAAACTCGGCTTATACTCGAGTATATACGGTAAATAAAAAATTATATATTTAATTATAAAATATAATGGTTCATTACCGCAGTTACGACACTTGTTCTCACTCATTATAATAATCATTATGTTTTCATTTTCTATTCGGACCTAGAGTTGTTTACCATCAGTAAAGTTTGGTTTGGGTACTCTCTACACTGAAATCTACACTTGCGGATAAGGCAGGATTTACGGATGTGGGCCATAATATTGCAAGTGAAAAGATTACCATAAACGTGATGTTGGGGAGGGGGGAAAACTCAAAATAAAATAAGTATCAAAAACAATTTGGAAAATGTTCTCAGGTTTCTGACAGTAAGACCATATCTGAATTACTTCATGGTTTTAGAGTATAATGTTCTATTTTTGTCTTTCTGTTTTAGTCGCCTTAATACTGCACAAGGAGACATTTACTAAAATCTATTGTAGCACATTGCAATTCAAGACTGATTTATTACACAAATAATATTAAAATGAGTACCATGAAATTGTGTGATATACCTACAAACATGCCTACATTCCTCCACTCTAAACCCTAATGAACAACACTGCGATCATGATTGCCATCTTCATAAAACACAGAATGAAATCACATATATAGTTGTGAGCATGCGAGTTGTTGCTAACGCTTGCAGGCTCGCGTAGTGAACCGAGCCGCGGCCCTCGCGTAGCGAGGGCAGTAGCGAGGGCAGTGGGCGAGGGCCTCAGTTGCTGGCATGGAACGCCGAAGGCGCTCCATGCCAGCAACTGCGCCCCTTTGCAATCTTTACGTCACACCGCAAGCAACACGACACACCAATTACTACCCTCGCAAACTTTACCTCGCAACGCAAACAACATACGACACACGTTAACACACATTACGACCTCGCAACACTTGGACGCAACTCGCGAACATTACAAAATTTAAAACCCAATAAATACACACAGCACATACATAAAAAGCTTACCTACAGCAACAGGGAGCACCCAGGACCTCAAAAAAGCAACTTACAACTTGATTTCACTCAAAATAAAAGAGTTTAGACAATAAAAAATTTGCTAAGTGACAGAAAAAATGGCCGCCGAACAAAACGAAAACGAGGCTACACACGCAAACACCATACGAGACACGTTAGCACACATTACGACCTCGCAAAAATCGGACGCAACACGCAAAAATAAAAACATTTAAAACACAATAAATACAGACAACACATACATAAAAAGCTTACCTACAGCAAGAGGAACCATCCAGGACCTCAAAAAAGCAACTTACACCTTCATTTAAATAAAAATAAAACAGTTTACACACTAATAAAATCGCTAAGCGAGAGAAAAAATGGCCGACGAACAAAACGAAAACGAGGCTACAGCACTCGAAACACGGAAAACACACTCGCAAAACACCACAAGAAAGTTGCAAAACACCACAAAAGACCTACGGATAATCCACGAAGACACATACCACACATTACCCGCCATTTTACGCCAATGCGGAAGTACACCACTATGCTAACGGTTTCGGCTCGCGCACGCACAGTATAACACTGCACACATTCACCACGCTTACACAGCAGCTCCACACCACTAATGCTGCAGCAACCTCAAAACAGATTGCAGCTCTTCAACACAATGCTTCAAAATAGGTAAAGTATATTCATTTATTAATGTATTACATATTTCATTATTACACACCAAACAGCATTAGCTCACTTACAATGTCATTGCCGTCATTTTTTGATGGGCAATTCGCTAGTTATAAATAAAATCCAGCTATTAAAAATACATTTCAACACAAAACATGGTATTTGATGGAAATTTTACTGGGACAATAACCTATATGTAAATACCTGACACCTGGATATGTTCAAGGAAGCTTCAAGCAAGATGTCTTCAATTTGTCAGCTTACAACAGTCTAACAGCCCTATTAAATTTCCTCAACATGTAAAACTGTAGCCCGCAACGTAGCCCGCAATACTTACAGCTATTAAACTGGCCCTGTAAAGCAGCCTGCTAACTATCTGTGGGTTACAGGTGGTAAAACCCTATGGGACATCGAAATTTGAATTCCGTCAGCAAATCCTTTGATCTGCCAAGCGTGTAACTGTCACGTTCGAAAATCGCTATGAAATTGCTAAGAATCCACTGGTGTTAAAACTTTTAACCCACAAATAGAGCCAAAAATCCAACGGGTACTAGAGAGGAACCGCAAGGGGGTTAAAGTTCTATCCGTAGCACTGTAAATGCAAATATACACACACTACTGTATTTTCAATTAAAGGGAATTAAAGGGGAAGTGATGGTAGGTATTAAAATTAATAGCACAACATTCTTAAGCTCGCAAATCTGCAATATAAAATACTTTTATTTCTGTTTAATTCAGTGTAATATCGATCAATGTGTTAATACATATTATGGAACTCGCATGGACTAGAATATAATATTTACTGATTTATTAATATTGCATTATTTCTGGAATGTGGGTCCGACCAAAATTCTTAATTGAAACTCGTAAGGCTTTGAAATCTAACCTCCATTTTTCAGTGACGTATTGATGACAATCTAATTTTCCATTGGCTCCGTCCAAAACCCATAACTACGAGTTTGACTAATTAATCATGTTCACAGCCGCACATCCAACGTGTGCAAGAATGGTTTACGGGTTTGCATCTCTGGCCCGTAACTCACGGCATGGTTGAATTTAACAGCTCTGTAACGCAGCAGAATTTCAAGCCCGCAGCCTTTGGGGGTGTGCCGATGCTGCTCCAGGCTCCAAATTTAATGTGGCTGTAAGATTGTAGACCAGCTGACAACATTGGTTGACAATGCTGGATAAATGGACTATATTCCATAAATTACCAATTTCTTTATTTTACAGGTTTAATGATTATTTTTATTTTAATAATATTTTTTTTATTTTAGTTGTGTGTCTCCTTGGCTGCCCATGCCGACCAGAAATGTGTCCATGCTTGTTTGAAAAAGAGCATTTCTACTGAAGCTACAAGAGCTGGCAGTGTGGAGCAATTCAGCTTCGTATGGGGATGTGTATAGCATAGCTCTGTGAGTGGGAGCAAAGGAGATGGGATGGGTACTAAATTAGGTGGGTGCTGAGATGGGTTGGGTACTTTCTGGGGATGAATGTTGAGGGAGGCTGAATGCTGTGTATAGTTGGATGCTTTGAGGGTCTGGGTGCTGTGTGAGAATGGATGCTGACAGGAACTAGGTGCAATGTAGAGATAGGTTTTCTTAGCAAATATACTTAAGTGGGTTGCCAGTTCCTTCTCCAAGGGAGATTTGTCTGATCTCTTTACTATGACCTTCCCGTCTTTAGAGAACTTATATGGTATACAGAGCTTGCTAAAAATAAGTCACAATGTCTCTGACAGATTTCTTAAAACAACCATTTTAAGTTTGCAATAGTTATCTATTACCCTATTATATCCAGCTGCAAGCAACAACTCTGGGGTCAGCAACGAACCCAGAATATGTAAATTTATTCACGTGGTTATATGAATCAAGACGCCATTATGAAAACAATAATTTTCATTATGCATATGCCATTAATAAATCATTGCATAGATGATCTATTTTTGCCATGGACTGGAACTGCGAGCAGTTGATAACTGTAACTTCTGTACAAAGATTCACTATTTTGACGATGAAATGTAAAAATGCTATTGTTCTAGAAATAAGCATTTTCAGTAAGCTAAGTCACCAGAATAATTTAATGCGTTTAAAAATACATTACAATAAAACTTCCATTTTCATAATTTCAAACCCTGGAAAATCCACAATTCAATTATTTTTCTGTTGATGAATGAAACATTTCTGCAAAGACATTAAACAAAGATTTTCAAGGCTTAGAATCTTTTATTTTTCATTATATCAAAATACACTACATTTTCAGGTCACTATAAATCTGTGATATAGAGACACTGATACATTTTGTCTTCAGACTCAAATGTGAGGCTTTGCGACCAACAAAACAGAATCATGAGAGTTATATTATTAAAAACTGAAAGGCCAGAAACCTTCAACACTCAATTTTTTGGCTACCATAGAAACTTCCATAGGGCTAACTCAATCCTATTGAAGTTTTTACAAGCATATTGGCAGAGCTATTACATGGCTCTCTCGAAAGGACTCCTGTAATATTTACTGACTATACAACACACCAATGACAGGGAGTGACAGACAAACACAGGAGATTGACTCCATATGGGGTCTAATAATCTGGCATTCTGGCATCCTGTCTGGCACCTGTGAACAGTAGGCCAAACTCCAAATACACATAATACTGTCTCTATGTCTAGACTCAAATAGAGTATATTAAATGTATCTGGCAAACAATGGGACACAACAGATTACAATACAATTTAGGTGTTTATGCTCATAGTTCAGTGGCTGGATCCAAGCAGTTTGTCCTTTATGGTGGCTCAATGGGCTAAGATCCAGGAACAGGAAAAGGGGTCCGTGACAATATCTATAGCAGATTCTGAAACTCGGTAGTCTTTATAGCAATGCCACACAGTGCTACCTACTACCTAAGGTAAACATGCTACACTAGTCGTAACATCCTGCCACCGATAGCCCTTTCAATCCATTTATCTAACAATATATATCCCCTCCCATGGTATAGGAGTTACTAAATAGTAATAAAAAGAGAATATGTGTATTTAATAGCCCCTTCACCTATCCTCTGCTACTGACTCAGCTTTCATATGAGGTGGCTGTCCTCCAGAATGCCCTAACATAAGAGCGCTATCATGTTCCCCTTCACCCACAAGGGGATCATTAATCCCTCTCTAACCCCTAAACTACACCCACACAAAATAAATATTATCTGCACCATAGGGGTCCCAATGGATCCCCATATTCCTTATTTGCTATGAAAGTTCCTATGGAACCCCAAGGGCCCTATAGCTATCTATCATGTGGGTCAGATATCCAAACCCTAATATATAATCTAGCTCAATAAATAGGACCACCACAGTCACAAAAACGAACCCCCTAAACTACCTACCCTAAAGTAAATACATGAAATAAAAAATAATCCAAATGCGACAAACTAAAATAAAGCTTACAGAAAAACAATGAAGTACAATAAAATAAATTACACATAACATTAAAAAAATTACTTGAAAAAAACAAAATGATTAATCCTGCTGTGGGAAAATGGGTTAAGCTTTACATTACATTACCTACAGCCCTGGAAAAAAGAGCACATCCAACCTTGTTTGAAGCCCTTGGTTTCTCATCATCATCCCCATTGAGATCCCCATGGGGCCCTTAAAATATATTTAGTGTGAGTGGGGCTAGGTAAGGGGATTAAGGGGGTCCCAGGGGAAACCCTGCTCATATGATAGCCGAGGAGGTAGTGGGACATATTTAAAGATAACACTTTCATTGTATTCAGGGCTGTTATCAGTAGTGGTTTAGCTGCAGGAGGTGTGCCTTGCATGTCTTTTGAAAACACATAGGTTTAGGCTCTTACGGGAGCCATGAAATAGCACTTTAGGTAGAAACACACATAGAACATGTCACAGGTAATGATTACTCTTTAGTGTTTAAACATAATGGTTTGTTATGGGCAGCATGTAATAGCCACGTTAGAGCTTATGGGAACTTTTCACTTGCAAATTTTTCTACAGCAACAATGTAATTGAGCACTAAATCTGTCTGGATGATTTCCATTGTAAATATTCAAGGACGCTCCACCAAAGATTCAGTGCAATGGAGTCAGTGTGACTTTATTAGATACATCATTTACCCATGTAACAAATACTATGTTGGAATGTCAATACACATATTCTGTAACCCCATAAAGGAAACAGAACTGTAATTAAGTGCACCAATGAAGCTTCATATTTATAGCATTCTGTTTTGAAGAACTTTACACAATAATATTTAACAGGTTTCAAGAAATTGCAAAATAACTATAAAAGTAGTATTAACTACTATATTCAGTTTTGCTTTACTGCAGGCAAACATTTTTTTTCTAGCCTAACCGATAACCTGTAGGGTACGTTGTATGCAGCAAAAGCTGCCACAATGAAACAAACAGAAAAACAATTTAAAGTGTAATTCTCCCAGGTATCAAGAAAGCAATGCCTGCAGGGGTGTAGGAACCAAAATAATTCGGGGGAGGGGGGGTCAGACACAAAACACTTAACAGCTTCTATGCGCATACATACACACAATGAGAAATCTCATCCCCCCCCCCCCCCAGTTCTTACACCCATGGCTGTCTACATTAAAGAAACATAACGTTTAACAGTTAAAGGAATAACGTGGTCATACCAATATATACAAAATATATGCAACATAAATAAATAAGGAAGCTTCTACTATTTTAAATAAATTAAATGTTCCCGCTGTGTCATCTAATATTTTGTCTTCAACAGGTCAATTCTAGTGCTCTCAGTTGGACTACTGGGAAGCTCGTTCATTTACAAGACTTCCACCAAGTAAAGTAACAGGCTGTAGCAGAGAAAGCAAAATGGAAAGAATAATTGTATATAAACATTGCAAAATAAATATTTATACCACAAACCAAAATTTAGATATAAATACCAAAGTACTAGTGCCAGTGCCCAGAAAACAATGTGAATTGCTAACACAAATGTGAATAAACACAAGTCACTCATACTGTAAATACTTTCATCGAAGAACTAAATTACACCTAGTGTGCTATATAATTCCAATTTAGTGACCAATAATAATATATTTTTATAATAATTAACAGCAAACCTCCCAAATCACAATATCACCAAGTGTATTATTATACTACAAATCCACTTATAACAATATTCTTCAACGATGTATTACAATCCACATTTCTCAAAACAAAAAAAAGAAAAGACAAATTATGTCACATATATACAGTAGTTGTGGATCTGCGTGGTTGTTCTTAACACTTACGATGTTGGTCATACTTTGCGAGCCTTGCAAAGCCAAGGCAGTAACTTTTACATTAAGGCAGTAACACTTACACCAAGGCAGTAAAACACACCAAGGCACCAATGCAGTAACACACACCAAGGCAGTAACACACACCAAGGCACCAAGGAAGTAACACTTACACCAAGACAGTAACACACACCAAGGCACCAAGGAAGTAACACTTACACCAAGACAGTAACACACACCAAGGCACCAAGGAAGTAACACTTACACCAAGACAGTAACACACACCAAGGGCCTCATTCTATTACCGGACGTAAATCGGCCGTAAGGCTGCGATTCCTTGCGGGGGTTCTGTTAACTCGTGATTCTTCTATACGGCCCCTCAAGGATCTCCCCTTACAGCCTGCACTGTACAGCTCTGTAAATGCTAGGGATCATATTGGGGGACATGAGGATTAAAAGTAACCCACTCTCAAGCTTGCACATCAGCCCAAACCCGAGTTCAAATTAACTGTTTATTTTCCGGCTGCGGCGTGGGCGTGTCTGAGGTGCTCCAAGCCCTATGGACTTTTTACATGGATATTTTACGTATATTAAAAAAAATATATTTTACGGATTTGAGTATAGGGTAATTATGTGCTATTTTTGCTAACACCGAATATCACTTTATAGACTCTGCAAAGTGCAGGATGGCTTTATTTGAGCTATTTTATGTGCTTAATTGGTGCTAGCGGGACCTTTTTGCTGCAAGTAAGCTGCGGCTCGTTTTTAGCCTTGCAGACAGGGTTCCCGGAGCAATAGAATAGCAACCAGGCTTTTCTTACGGCCGATTTCCTTGCGGACGTTTTAGATCAAAGGCTTTACTTCGGCGCGAGCGGCCGCAAGAGATAGCAAGGCACCGGCCGCAAGCCTGCCGGAATCCCCGGCCGGAGGGGAATAGAATAGCCGGAAAGCTTGCGGCCGGTCCTTGTGGCCCCGCAGCGGCTGCGGCCGATAATAGAATGAGGCCCCAAGGCAGTAGCACACACCAAGGCACCAAGGAAGTAACACTTGCACACAGACAGTAACACACACCAAGGCAGTAACACACACCAAGGCACCAAGGAAGTAACACTTACACCAAGACAGTAACACACACCAAGGCAGTACCACACACCAAGGCACCAAGCCAGTAACACTTACACCAAGGCACCAAGCCAGTAACACTTACACCAAAACAGTAACACTTACACCAAGGCACCAAGGCAGTATCACACACCAAGGCACCAAGGAAGTAACACTTACACCAAGACAGTAACACACACCAAGGCAGTAACACACACCAAGGCACCAAGCCAGTAACACTTACACCAAGGCACCAAGCCAGTAACACTTACACCAAGGCAGTAACACTTACCCCAAGGCACCAAGGCAGTAACACACACCAAGGGACCAAGGCAGTAACACTTACACCAAGGCAGAAGCTTTTACACCAAGGCAGCAACACTTACATCAAGGCAGTGACACTTACACCGAGGCAGTAATACTAATCGCGAGGCCCCTAAAGTACACGTGGTATGGAAGAGGCTCATTGAGAGCCATGTGATGAGTGCCAAAGGTGATCATCGCAGGGCTCGCAAAGAGCACCGAAGGTGCTGAATCGTGAGGGCTATAAAGTAAGCAGTTTTCTAGTAGTGTATAATCTTAAAAACCCACAACTTTGTGGTTAAGAGCACATCTCTCAAATCAGCAGAGGGAACGCAGATATTGCATGAGGTATACCTCAAAGCAAATGTTTAGCAGTAATCCCCACAAGAGTGAGCACAAAGCAATACAATTATTTTTCAGTTGTAACTTTTGTTCTATTACTCTCCTCATGGTGAAATTGTTATATAAGGACTGGGTTCCCTACTTTTTATCATTCCTCTTATTATAGATAATAATAGGAATTTCTATTTTGGGTTATACATGTTTTTTGGTTATCTTTTTTTGAATATGCTTTTGAAGAGGATTGCTAACTAATGTTATATTATTTGTTGCTTAATTGGGTTACTATATATATGTTTGTGTGTGTGTGAATTAATTATATTAATTCACATTTGTATTACCTTAAAATCACACCTTTTATGGCCACTTGTGCTTGTAGAGACTTTTTCTTAACTTTCTAAAATACATTTTGCTATTATTAAGATTAGTTCTATAACAGAACATTCTATAATAAGGGGCGTCTTTTGTTATTTAATAGAGGAAAAAATTATCGTATTGCAGAGAAGTTACAAAAATTGTCATAAATTAACAGACTTATTAAATTGCGATTCCGTAAATGTAAAAGGGCTCTAATTAAGCACACAGCATATTTTTTTTACAGAAGTTTTTCGTTAGTGAACATCTATCAAAAAGCAAAGTCTTCACTAACTGAAAACTGTAAAGAAATATGCTATGTGCTTATATAGAGCCCTATTCAATTGGCCACATTGCAACTGAATGAGGCCCACACTCTTTTGAACCTATTCTTTATCTTACTTCTGGTGCTACGATCAGGTTTTTGATCCCTTTGCGAGTCCTATCTGGTACTCGTAGGATTTTCTTCTACATTTGCCATTTATGAGTGTGAAAACAATTGCAGGTTTGAGGAATTGTAGCAATTAAATAGCGATTTGCGATTGTAACATTTATGGGCTTGAAAGATCAAAGACTTATCTGGGTCGGAGTTACTCTTTTGACAACCGCAGGGATTTTCAGCTTGTAACGCGCAGATCGTTTGAAGGTAGCTAATAGACCCCAATTGAATAGCAAATTAGTTTATGGACTACATTACGGGTTCCAGTAACCAACAACTGCTCAATTAAATAAGGCCCTTAGTAGTGTTTACAGGTATAAATGTAATTAGGTGATTCTTGTTTTTGTTGATATGATTGGTCCTAATACAATCATGTGACTATCTTGCTACAGATTGGTTGTCACTGTGATTATGTTTGCCAATTTCTATGCAAAAACACTTTTCATCAGCTGAAAAAGGGAACTTTTTTCTTCCTGCTTTATTATAATTATTATGTTAAGTGTCAAATATGGTAAAAACAGTTATTATGTGAGAAAAAACATATAGATTTAAATACAAGACATATTAGAAAAGAGTTGTTATCTTTGCTGTTGATGGCATACATTTGAAAGCATGGAACATTTAAGTCTTGTCCTAAAAAGATGTAGTTAATAGGACACAAATACATTTAGCAGATGTAAAATCCTGGATTAAAGAAGGCTATTAAGTAAAAGACATGTATCAGAAATAACTTTGTCTCATGTACCAGCTTTCATCCCCCCAAGGTTTTAAATGGACTTTTATTTAGTTAGTGCACCAGAAGTAGGATAATCCCCTCAAGCGTAGAACAATATTATCTGTCCACAGATGATTGATTCGTTTTCCCAAAGGGGTTACTATACTAAGAAATTTCAGGCTACAACTAAAAGGATCTAAAATACATCAAGAAAAAAAATACTTAAAAATCCAAGCAAACAACAATGAGCATACCATTTGTTACACATTATTAAGTTACTAGGAAATTGCCCGTCAAAAATGACGTGAATAAAATGGTAAACCTGGCAATACTGTTTGCCACACAATGTGATGATTTTGCCCCTCTGAGCACCTTCAGCGCTCATCGCAAGCCTCTCCCCATGTGTACTTTATAGGCCTCATGCATCAGCACCTTCGGCGCTCATCGTAAGCCACGCGCTGCTATTAAATTAGCCCTGCTGCGAGTAACGTGTGAGCTACGCAGCAGGGCCGTCCGTATCAACACTGCGATAATGTACATGAGGAGTGACAGCCTGCGAGATGATCTCACACACCTCATCATTTGCGGCGGGGGTCCTGAACGGGACCTCCACGGCAGTCTCACACATAAGCCCTACCCCCTGGCACCTAAAATTAACCCCCCTCTATGCTGGGGGTCCCCATCGGGACCCCGAAGTGTCCCTACATTAACCCCTTGCTGCAGGGGTCCATAGGGACCCCCACAGCCCCCCCACATTAAACCCTTGCAGCGGGGGTTCCCGATTGGCACTGATCATGACACTGCTGCATTTAAAACTTTTAAATTCCCCATAAAGGTCCTGAAAGGACTCGCGGTAAAAGATATTAACCCCAGGCAACTAAAATTAACCCCATAACTCATGGGGCTCTAAACAGACCCCCATGAGCACTTAATTAACCCTGTCACTCATGGGGGTCAATACAGACCCCCATAAGCCCTTAATTAACACCCCCCCACTACATAAAATAAAAAAAGAATTACACACCTGCAAAGGAAAAGGCATACACAAATACACATAACAGTCATGAATACATTATAAATATACACATAACTACAATACATTTCCCCCTATCTATACCTAACTCCCAATCTAAACATCCGCCTATCTATACCTAACCCCCAATCTAAACACCCCCCGTCTATACCTAGCCCCAATCTAAACCCCACCTATCTATACCTAACCCCCCAATCTAAACACCCCCCTCTCTATACCTAACCCCCTAAATCTAAGCTAAAAAAGAATAAATACAAATACTTACCTTTGCAGATGTCCCTTCTGATTGCACCCCCTAGGAAAAAAAGAAACATCAGATTATTGAAAAATTAAACATTACATATAATAAATAGATATTACAAATACAGTATTAAACTTACCTTTCCAGCATGTCCCACATCCATCTTCATCTTCACCCCTGGAAAAAATATATATGCCATTAGTATAAAACATACACAACATCACAAACATCAAACACAAAAGAAAATAAATATTAACAATACACATTGAAAACTTACCTGTCCCCGATGTCCCCGGCCTTCTTCTCTTCTGCCCCGGCTGGGCCCTTGCTGAAACCAAATTATATATAAAAAAAAAAAAATAACGGAGGTCCGCATTTGTAGACCTCCACAATGCTAACGAGCCTCCTAGAGCCTTTTCCAGAAGGAAATAAGCAATGGAGCCTTCTGATTGGCTGAAAATTCAATTGAATATCAAATTTAGCCAATCAGAAGGAGCCAATGTGTGAGCCAATCAGGATGTACCCCTATCTCCCATTCTGATTGGCTGAAGGAACTATCAATCTTTTTTAAACCAATCAGAAGGCACTATTGCTTTCAGCCAATCACAATGGGATACACCCCCACGGGGTGATTGGCTGAAGGCATCTGCGCCTTCTGATTGGCTGTTTTCAGCAGCATGTTTTAGGGACAGCCATCTTCCTGGAGCCTTTATCCCTGGACCTATAACCCTGGGACCTTTGTCCCTTGATCTTTAAAGGAGGAAAAGCTACTGTTCACCCATGACATGGTTGGTGAGCTGTAGCTGTTCCTCATTTACCTTCATAATAAACCTCTGCAGTCCATTTTCTCTTTTCCATGTGTACATGTCTACTGTGTATGTTATCTTTCAGCATGTGGGCATCAAGTTATTTCCACAGCTGACAAAACCCAAGTTCAAACCCATTTTGTATCTCCTCATCATCAAAGAAAAAATACACTTGCACAACTCCGCAACAAGAAGTAAACTTAAATGCATGTGCTTGTATAAATAGTTGCTATATTGCCTTAGGTTTGTTCTAAGTGTGTCAAAAGGTAAAATGAGGACAAGATTTACCGAGCCATTAAAACTGTTATGAGAGAAGGAAATGTATGTTTTAAATAGTTTCAATAGATGAAAAAAGTGTAAAAAAAAAAGACAATTGTAGCTTAAAATATGAGACTCTTGTATCTAGTTGGCTATTTTTCATAGTTACATAGAAATTGGGGTTGAATAAAAGACTTTTAGTCCATCAAGTACAATTATTTTAGATCCCCTCTAAATCTTGTAATGTGCAGATTCATTGTTTCAATTGATTCAATTAATAATTGATCAAGCGGAAGGCAAACAGAAAAAAAACATTGAAACATTGACAGGAGAAAAAAATAAAATTCCTTCTTGACACTAGATACTGGCAATCAGATTCCACACTAGATCAATACTCCTTCTCTAGTTTTCCAAGATAATCTTGAATGCCCTTTATATTCAAACATTTATCCAATCCCTTTTCAAAGTTATCAATTATATCAGTTGTCACCACCTTCTTTGGTAGAGAATTCCACAGTTTAAATACCCTTACTACGAAGAACCCCTTTCTTTCATTATGATGGAATCTTTTTCCATCTAACCTGCATAGATGTCCTCTTATCAGTTGAAAACTTCTTGGCACAAAAAGTTCACTTAGTAGAGCCTTATATTGATCTTGGATATATTCATATACATTAATCATATAGTCTCTTACATTAATCATATCATCTCTTAGTCTTTCTTCATAACTTAGCCCCCCCATTCCCCTTATTAGCTTTGTTGGCCTTCACTGTACTTTTTCCAGCTCTAAAATGTCCTTTTTATGAAGTGGTGCCCAAAATTGTACTCAATAGTACTGAGCACTGTTACCTAGGTGGATGTCCACAAGCACTCCCAAATCCCTTTTATTATCTGATACCTCTAGATTTACTCCATTAAGATGATAAATTGCATGGCAATTTTTCCTTCCCAAATGTATAACTTTACATCTATTCGTGTTTAATCTTGTCTGTCATTTAGTTGCCCATTTCTTTAATTTATGCAAATCCATTTGGAAGTAAAGTATATTATTTTCTAATTTAATTACCTTGTACAACTAAGGGTCTCATTAAATTCTAAGCCTGTAGTTGCCTTCATACCGCCCGTAAGTCTGCGGGCTTGAAATTTACAATGGTTACAGAGCAATTAAAGCCTGCAACTACATGGCCAAAATCCAAACCCGTAAACCATGAGCCTCATTAAATTACCAAAATTGTAATTACTGAAGCCCATAACGTAGCCCGGAAAAGTTACTGCTATTAAATTGGCCTATTTTAAGTAACAATCTCTAAAATCGTAAATCGCAATAAAATTTCTACAATTCCTTAAGCCCCCACTTGCTTTCACACCCGTAAATGGCAAATATAGCCCAAAATTCTATGTGTACTAGAGAGGACTTGCAAGGGGGTTAAACACCTGTTCGGAATACTGCAAAAGCAAATAAAGACACAATACTGAACTTTAAAGTACGGGGAAAGCTGGAAGACTCCATGAATCACTTTATGGAAGTGTGGAAGCTTTGGTTAGATTACAGGGAATGGCGGGTCATTTTGGAATTTTTCCTATATACATACACAGAGGGGGTAGGAAAGGGGACCCAGGTGGAGACCAGTTTCATCGGGAGGCGCAGAAGCACGGAAAGTGAAAGGACTGGCAAGACTACCGAACACTGGCAAAAGATATTGATGGTGATCTGTACTGTTTAATGTTTTTGGTTTCTTTTTTCGCTTTGTTATTAGTGGTTATTCGAAAAGTAAAAAAGAAAATAATTGAGAATAAAAGATGGTTCCCATATAAACTAAGTAGGGACTCTAGATATGGGTAAATATATAGAGTCAATGATAAGACACAAAAGATAATGACTGGCGACAATAGGAGTCAGGAGTTGGGAAACTGGGTTACCTAGGATTACAGCTAATTATATAATGCTTCAGATAACAAATTATATGTTTTAGAAATATATATCATTCTAATGTTAATGAGTTGTATGGTATGTCTTACCTGATATGTGATCCAATTCCCATCTAATAAAAATTAATGAATAAAAAAAAAGTGTGGGGAAAGCAATGAAAGGCATTCAAATTAATTGCACAACAGCCTCAAGTTTGCAAATCGCAAATTTGTCAGTAAAACATGGAAATTAAACCACAATCAGTTAGTGTTTAGAAGTCCGATTTGCAATCTGACTCGCAATCCAGATGTGTTGCAATATAAAAAAAAACAGTAAATCTACTATTGTAGTCCATGTGAGTTCAATGATATGTATTAACCCATTGATTGCCAGGATCGATATAACACTGAAATTACACATTTAAAAAAAACGTTCAATTGCAGATTTGCGAGCTTGAGACTGTTGTGCAATTAATTCTAATGGCTTACATTGCTTTCTCCGTATATTAAAGTTTAGTATTGTGTTTTTGTTTGCTTTTGCAGTATTATGAACAGATGTGTAACCCCCTTGCGTGTCTTCTCTAGTACTCGTATAATTTTTGGCTACATTTGCGATATACAGGTTTGAAGGCAATTGCGGCCTTGTTGTATTGGTAACCAAAAACAAAATAGTGTATAGGACAGGTAAACTACCCTGTCCTGTACTTCAGTAGCACTAGTAGAACAGAACTCTAAAAAGTACTGAAAAGTCTCAACCAAAAGATGTACCGAGGTATTAGGTATCCCAATGTATCGAATGGTATTAGGTATCCCAATGTCCTCTTCGTCTCTAGAGTTCTACTGCCTCTTGAATGTACGCTGTCCACAAAGCGTCCAAAAAATAGTAAAATCTTTAAAACAAAGAAAGAGAAAAGAGGCGCCCACCCTAGTGCAGATAAACTTCAGACATTGAATAATGTGAATATATAGAGACACAGAAAGACTCCAGATAATATAAGGAATGCCAACTCAAATGTTATTACTCCACAACATGAGGTATATTTAGCGTATAGAACAAGTGCTAAATTAGCACCTTCCTCCTTGGTGGCTAGATAGCTTGTATATCTCGCGAGGGAAATTCAATGTAGTGAAATCCAATCTGCAGATTGGTATTTAATAAAATTCAATAAAAATAATAACAACAATAAAACAGTTGTGGCAATCTGCTTGATAAGGCTATTATGGCCAAACCTACCCAGCAGATACACCCGGTTCTTTATATCTTTTCAGCAAGACAGCAGATGTCTCTAAAATGTCCTTCTCTGATGCAGTGTTTAAAAATATGGACTCTGGCTCAGCATTACAAAAATATCAGAAACTGTTTTTATTTCTGTGGAAACTTCATAGACTGCATTCAGAACAGGATTTTCCTCAGAGACACACCAACTCTGAATCTCAACTGAATCTCTCAACTGCCAAACTCTTGACAGTTACAGACAGACAGCACAACATTCTAACATATTTAATACTTAATGAACCAAACATGCAGAATACAGAATCACACATCACAAGTCAATCACACATAGGCAAGCAACATAACATACAGTAATTAGCATAACAATAACATAATATACAGTAATTAACATTACATAACATAACATAAAATAATATAACTATAAAAAAAACACACCGCCAGATCACATGAGTCCCAAAAATGGTGGTCAGGAGGTTCATGACAACTACTCCCCCCTTTTAGATGCAGCAGCCCGGTTATCATCTCTATCAGATGAACAATGGCATGCTGCAAAAACAAGGTCCATCTGTAAGTCCATGTCTTTGTTTCTGGGCTACTCAACCCCATTGGGGCAAATGTAGACAACAATTCCCCTAGGCCTCTTCCTGCTCAAGTCCTTATTTTGAGTGTGCAGGGCAGGTTTTTGTTTATTTTCTTCTGTACAATGTCCAGGGGTAAAAACAATTCTGGAAGTGACTCCAGTGGATCCCATGCCATAACATCCCTCCCCAACCATGCCAGTCCCAACAGCCATCCTGTTAAGACTAAAACAGTCCATGGGCCTATGTGACCAAAAATGGGCAATACATCCCTTGTGTCCCAAACTGTTGAGGATGGGGGATAGTTTGGGTATAAATTCTTAATCAGTCCATCATATTCACATATACCCAGAATATCGGTTGGTTCAGAGCTATCAGAGTGAAAGTCAAATTCCAGAGCAACTTTTCTTTTCTTTGCAGATTCTTGTTGAGCCTGAATTCTTTTTTTATATTGCAGCTTTCCATACTTAGATGCAGTCTTTACTGAATAACTCTTTTGTGGTGTATATATTGGGGTTCTTGATGTAGACCAAATAGCTGTATCTCTCTTATCTGACA
Source organism: Discoglossus pictus (assembly GCA_027410445.1). Taxonomy (NCBI): domain Eukaryota; kingdom Metazoa; phylum Chordata; class Amphibia; order Anura; family Alytidae; genus Discoglossus; species Discoglossus pictus. The sequence goes on from CM050163.1 coordinate 85,132,634, forward strand.
ATTTGTTTGTTTCCACATGAGCAGGCAAATGTGACAGCTGGGACCTCTTTGAAAGTGATGTTGGATTCTTGAAATCTCTTTTTTCAGTATTCTGCTTGGGAGTCTCCATGAAATATGTCTGCATAATTTTGTGTTTCCTTTCTTTTTGTAAGGAAATCTTAGTTTCTTCTGCCTCTTTTGCAATGTTTCCCTTCTCTTCTATTTGCTGCTTTAGTTGCTCTTTAAGAGAGTTTACTTCATCTGTTTTGCAAGACAGATCCATTTCCAGGCAAGCTATAATGGATGTTAATTCTTGTTCTCTTGATCTGTAGTGTCCTAATACTGTGTCATTTTCTTCAACCATTTTATTGTACTGGTGCTTATGTTTTTCCATTAATTGCAACCATTTCAGCAATCTTATGCTGGCAATGGATATCTGTTTCTTTCTGTATTTTGATTGCTTCATCAGCCGCACCTTTTACTACATCAACCTCTTTGTTAAGACATTCTTCTCTTATCATTGCATCATCTATCTCCTTTTGCTTATTGTTGAGTGTTCTTTCATGGTCGATTTTAGTATATTCAAGTTGTTTGTGTAATTCCTTCAACTCAGATTCAAGAACACTACTCTTCTTGCTTTCTCTTGTAATTTTCTTTTTCAAAGACTTGTTTTCTTGTTGTAACTCTTCAATTGTCTTGTTTTTATTTTCCATTTGTTTCTTCAGAGACTCAGCTTCCTTCCTTAACTGATCATTTTTTCCTTCATACTTCTGCTGCAAATCCTGGATTTGTGTTTCTTTGTCTATCATATCGCTCTCATGCTCATTCAATCTGGCCTCCAGCGTTCTTAATGTTTCTTCCTTGTCCTTCAGTTCATTCTGTAGCTCCTGTACCCGTGCTATAATAGTCACCTGTTCTGCCTTTTCGAGTTGGTCACTTGCTAACTCTTCCTCCAGAACCTCGATTTTCTTATTCGATGCCTGGACCATTTTCTCCTTGATGTCCGCTCTGAGGATTTCAGCCTGTAGGCAATCTTCTACAGACTTTATCTTCCTCTCTTTCTCATGGACCACATTCTTCAGTTCCTCAACAGCTGAGGTAAGTGACATCTGCTCTGTCTTTTGAGCCTGCAAATTTTGAAAATCCATTCTTAATGAGGAATTTTCTTCTTTCAATATTCTTAACTTTTCTTGCTTGTTTGCCAACTCTATGAGTTCAGTCACTAAAATGTCTTCCACTGTTTTGATCTTTTTATTTTTTTCTTGATTACTCTTTTCCATCTGCCCTAATAAATCTTTATTAGCCTGTAATGTATTGATCTGTAATTGCAACTCCTTGTTTTGATTATGCAAAGCATTGTTTTCCTCAACTTTGTGAGACATTTTCTCATGCTCATTCTGAAGTTGCTCATCAAGATATCTTATTTTCTCATCTCTTTCAATGATATTTCTTTTCAGCTGTTCCTGTTCATTCATCAAACCCTGGGACATATTGATTTCTGCTTTTAGGGACATGTTTTCTCTTTGTAGAGCCTTGAGCTCCTCTCCAGTATTTGCTAAATTAGAATGTGCCAGAGCCAAAAAATCTTCCTTCTGTTTAATCTGCTTGTCTTTTTCTGCAATAGTTTTCTGAAGTTCTTCAAAAGGGACAGATGCTTTTAGGACCTCCTGATGTCAGGATGCATCTTCTTCATTCTTCCCTGATTTGCAGGGCTCCTTCCACCCCTTGAGCCAGGTCTTACCCATGGTTGCCTCTACCAGCAGCTTCATATAACTGGCTTGCAGCTCCAACTCTTCCTGGATAAAGGGTTCAATCAATGCAGCCTCCTTGGACCCTGGTTTTAGTCCCAATTCTTGGCAGCACTGATTATACAGGATCACCCCCTGTTCTAAATGCCCAATGCCACATGCAGGATTGCCCTGCAGTACACCCTGGAGTATTTTCATTAACTCCAGTCGGTAGTAGGTGGGCCGTTGCAAAGTGATGGCCGCTCCATCAGATAATAATACGCCTGCTCCAAAGCGATCTCCTCCCACACCAGTCCCTCCAGCCATTTTGATAGCTCACCTTCCTGCTGGAGCTCAAGAAATGCCATCCACTGATGCTTAAGAATTGCTGCCAGGTCCTTTTGCATGTCAACCTGACGTGCTCTCCGCTTCTTCATCCATGTGATCTGGCTCCTTTTCTCCTGGATCACCTCTGCTCTGCAGGAAATCAGGGACTTGGTCTTACAGTACTGGGCAAATCGCTTCTCTGTCTCTGCATCTCCTCCAAGCCTCTGAAAGTACTTGATTTCTATCTTGGATAAGTTTCCATATTCCATCCTGGCTGCTGGTTTTATGATGAAGGGATCCCGCTTCTAACACCAGTTGTAGCGATCTGCTTTCTTCAGTCGGGCTTGATAAGGCTATTATGGCCAAACCTACCCAGCAGGTGCACCCGGTTCTTTATATCCCTTTATATCCCTTCCCTAATGTCCTTCTCTAATGCAGTGTTTAAAAATATGGACTCCGGCTCAGCATTAGAAAAATATCAGAAACTGTTTTTATTTCTGTGGAAACTTCATAGACTGCATTCAGAACAGGCTTTTCCTCAGAGACACACCAACTCTGAGTCTCTCAACTGCCAAACTCTTAACAGTTACAGACAGACAGCACAACATTCTAACATATTTAACACTTAATGAACCAAACATGCAGCATACAGAATCACACATCACAAGTCAATCACACATAGGCAAGCAACATAACATACAGTAATTAGCATAACAATAACATAATATACAGTATTTAACATTACATAACATAACATAATATAACTATAAACAGACCACACCACCAGATCACATGATTTCCAAAAATGGTGGTCAGGAGGATTATGACACTGTACATAACAGTAAGACACTCTATCTGATCAGTGGAAGTCTCACTGTTATGTACTGTGTTATTGTTGTTATTATTTTTATTGAATTTTATTAAATACAAATCTGGTTGACATCTGAATGAGCTTGGAATCCACTTTGTTGTTCTAATATCTGAAGATTGGATTTCACTACATGGAATTTCCCTCTGGAGATATATGAGCTATCTATCCACCAAGGAGGAAGGTGCTAATTTAGCACTTGTTCTATACGCTAAACATACCTCATGTTGTGGGGCATTCCTTATATTATCTGGAGTCACATTATTCAATGTCTGAAGTTTATCTGCACTAGGGTGGGTGCCTCTTTTCTCTTTCTTTGTTGAATTGTTGCCTTGAAAGATCAAAGACTTCGATGGGTCAGAGTTATGATTTTGACAGCACTTAGGAATTTTCAGCCTGTAGCTCGTAAATTGATTGTGGGTAGCTGGAAGATGCCAATTTAATATCAGTAACTTTTGCAGGTTACATTACAGGCTTCAGTAACTACAATTTGGATAATTTAATGAGGCCCAAAGTGTCATCCTCAAAACTGGAGACTATACTTTCCAGTCCTACTTCGAAGTCATTAATAAATATGGTAAAAAGAAGAGGACCCAATACTGAACACTAATGAACCCTCTTACCACATTAGTCCAATATGAGTATGTTACATTTACAACAACCCTTTGCTTTCTGTCTTTTAGCCAGCTCTCAATCTATGAGCAGTTATTGGCTGCAATTCCTGTATCCCTTAGTTTGCACAATAGTCTCTCATGTGGCACTGTATCAAAAGCCTTTGCTTAATCTAAAAAGACTACACCCACCTGATCCAAGTTCCTACTTACTTCCACATAGAAACTAATTAGATTTCTTTGACATGACCTATCCCTCATAAATCCGTGTTGACTCCTACTCATAATCTTGTTTAAATAGACATATTCTTGTATATTTTCCCTTTACTAACCCTTCTAAAACCTTACCCACTACAGAAGCTTACATGTCTCTAATTTTTTGGATTTGCTCTTGCTCCCTTAATTATATGTATAACATTTGCTTATCTCCAGTCATCTGGTAGAGCTCTGTGGTGAGTCTTGAAAAATTAGATATAATGGTTTGGCTATTACAGAACTCAGTTCCCTCAGTACCCTTGGATGTATTCCATCAGGACCCGGGCTTTATTAACATTTATTTTTTGAAGCTCTTTTGGATTTCTTTCTGCGTTAACAAATTATTTGGTGAAGGTAGTGTAGCCCCATTATGTTGCAGTGTCCCAACCACTAATACCTCCCTTGTGTATACCGTAGAAAATAACTTATTTAGCTCATCTGCCTTTTCCTGGTCACATTGTAATGTTCCTGTAGCTTCCTTCCTTGCTTTCTTCCCATCATTATATTTAAAAAAGGAGTTAAATTCAACATGGGTTAAAATGAGATGATAATTATTAATGTACTACATTCATGCATACATCCACAACCATTCTCCTTCCTCCACACACTTCCACTCAAAGATGCTTTCTTCACATATCTATGAACCCTCTAACATACACACATACAATCTTGATGCATAAACATTTTCCCTTCACCCAAAATACATAAAGCCTCCACCCATATACATCTACGATTTACATATGCACACCTATGCACTTTACAAACATCTAGTCATACCAACATTCCACATGGAAACACACATTCTGATTCCACAAACATACCTATATCCCTATCCACTCTCTGCATCTATGTCAGTGTTCTAGACCAGTGATGGGTATTGGATTTTACGTGAAAGGTCAAATATATGTACTGTATTGGTGGGAAATACAGAGGTAAGTTTAATGAGAATAAAGCAATAGAAAGTCATAGGAAGAACGTGTTGGGCAATAGAGAGTGAAATGCTAGTTGTGGGAGGAGAAATGGACTCTGTGCAGCTGGAGATGGACATGCTTTCCCACTCCAGAGTACAAATTGGGGGTTCTATGGAGAGCCTCCAAGGACCACATGCAATTTTCCCCCTACTGCTCTACATATACTTAGCACCCCTCCACATATGCATCAATACTCCACATACATACACTCTGTAGAAATAAACATCCTTCAGACATCAACCCAGAATGTGAATACATCTACCCACCCACAAACAACTTGTCCACAAACCTTCCCACACTACACTAATATACCATCAACCATCCACACATGTATCTTCCCTCCACGCTTATTTTCCCTAAGCACAGATATACACCCATCTCTCCAATAAGCACTAACACACACTCTCAACATAAAGATCAGCCCTCTATATACACATGTATCCATCTACACAAATCCAATATCTAAACACCTTGGGCCTCATTCAAATGCGATTTGGCAAATTGAATTTGAATGAGGCCCCTTCCATGTACATCTACATTCTTCATATACCCATTCACTCTTGACAGAAATATTCTCAATACACAACAAAATGCACATCAATTATCCACTCATTTACACAAACATTCTCGCTCTAAACTCTCACGTATTACTATCTTGCCACGTACATTTAATCTTAGACCTATTTAACCCTAACTTGGCCTATTTAACCCTAACTTGACCTAATAACCCTAACTGGGCATATTTAACCATAACTGGACCTATTTAACCCTAACTGGGCCTATCTAACCTTAACTGGGCCAATTTATCTCTAACTGGACCGGTTTAAACCTAACTGGGCCTATTTAACCCCTCTGGATCTATTTAACCCTAACTGGGCCTATAACCATAATTGGGCCTATTTACCCCTAACTGGACCTATTTAACCATAACTGGGCCTATCTAACCCTAACTGGGCCTATTTAACCCTAACTGGACCAATGTAAACATAACTGGGCCTATTTAACCCCTCTAGATCTAATTACCATAACTGGGCCTATATAATCCCAACTGGGCCTATTTAACCCTAACTGGACCAATTTAAACCTACCTGGGCATATTTAACCCCTCTAGACCTATATAAACCTAACTGGGCCTATCTAACCCAAACTGGGCCTATTTAACTATAACTGTACCTATTGAACCCTAACTGAGCCTATCTAACCCACACTGGGCCTATTTAACCCTAACTGGGCCTATTTAACCCAAACTGGGCCTATATAATCCAAACTGGGCCTATTTAACCCCAACTGTACCTATTTAACCCTAACTGGACCTATCTAACCCAAACTGGCTTGATCTAACCCACACTTGGCATATTTAACCCTAACTATACCTATTTAACGCTAACTAGGCCTATTTAACCCTAACTGGACCTATATAACCTAACTGGGCCTATTTAACCTCTCTAGACTAATCTAACCCTAACTGGACCTATTTAAACCTAACTGGGCCTATTAAATCCTCCTAGATCTATTTAACCCTAGTTGGGCCTATCAAACACTAACTGGGCCTATTTAACCCTAACTGGACCTATGTAAACCTAAATTGGACCTATTTAAACCTAAATGGGCCTATTTAACCCCTCTAGCCCTATTTAACCCTAACTGGGCCTATCTAACACCAACTGGGCCTATTTAACCCTAACTGGACCTAATAACCCTAGGTGGGACTATTTAACCCCATCACTTATAGCGGTCTATACAGACCCCTCCATCTAACCGTTTCCCTTATGGGGGTCCATACAGACCCCCGTAAGCCTCTCTTTAACCCAATCAGTCCCATAGGGGCCAAAAAGACCCTCATGGGACAATTAGAATCCTAATATTAACCCATAAGTGCCATGAGGGTCCTCCAGGACCCTCATGACACTAAGTACAAACACTACACTACCACCCCAAATAAACCACTGAATCTAAACTAACCCCCCTCTACACCAACCTATTAACACCTACACTACCTACCTACCTACCCTCTATTTTACCCCACCCACCCCACTAATTACACAAAATAAAAAAAGCTGTTACAAAAAAACCCATTACAAACCCCTCACTACAAAGAATAAAAAAAGAAAATGACAACCCCCCACTACAAAAAATAATAAAAGAACATTACAAACCCCCCACTACAAAAAATAAAAAAAGAACATTACAGCCCCCCCCCCCCCCCCACTACAAAAACGAAAAAAAGAATATATAGACTATTGGACTGAGGGGGCTAATCTTAGTCTCATGGCGGTCTATTTTGACCCTCATGAGTGATAGGGTTAATTTTAGGTGCAGGGGTACTTATAGTACCCCCACAGCTTGGGGATAACCATTAGTGTGCCGCGGGCCCTTTAAGGACCCAATTTAAACCCCGTAATTCCCTGGGCTTGACTTTTGAATTCAAGCGGAAAATTTGAAATCTCTTAGATGCTGCGGCGGTTGCGATTGGTGGAGATCGGGACCCTCTGCTGCAAGGCAAAGTGTTAATGTGGGGAGCCTGCATGGGACCCTATTGAGACCCCTGCAGCAATGGGTTAATGTAGGGAGCCTGCAGGAGTCCCATTCGGACCCCTGCATTATAGGGGTGATATAGGGACACTGTGCGGACACTGCAGGAGTCACGATCGGGACCCCTGCAGCAAGAGGTTAATGTGGGGAGCCTGCAGGAGTCCCATTCGGACCCCTGCATTATAGGGGTGATATGGGGACACTGTGCGGACACTGCAGGAGTCCCGATCGTGACCCCTGCAGCAAGGGGTTAATGTGGGGAGCCTGCAGGAGTCGCGATCAGACCCATGCATTATAGGGTTATTGTATGCACCCTGCAGTGGTCCCGTTCGGACCCTGCATTATAGGGGTGATGTAGAGACACTGTGAGGACACTGCAGGGACCCCTGCAGCCACCGGGGGTCTTAATTAGAGCAGCCACTAGGGCTTCACAGCCCTTGCGACGGCTCCAGGGTGGAAGTAAGCTGCGGCCATTTTTTCCGTTTCCATTTTTTGCGGGGTTGGCGGAGGGATGGCCGGAACATTTAAATAAGGATGGGTGGTTCCGTGTGGATGAATCTGTTGCAGCCGCGTGGGATCAAAGGCTTTCCCTGCAGTAAGCTGCGGTGGTGGTGGGGGCAAGGGAGAGCAGGGCGCTGGCCAGCAGGCAAGCAGGTCGGAGCTGTCGGTCGCAAGGAATTAGAATAGGGAAGTAGCTTGCGGCCAGCCCTTGCGGCCACGCAGCTCCTTCGGCCATCATTGGAATGAGGCCCTATATTACTTGGAAATTGGCCGTGAAAAAATTACGGAAATAAAATTGTAAACCAGGCACTGCTGTTTGCTACACAATGTGATGATTTTGCCCCTCTGAGCACCTTTGGCGCTCATCGGTAGCCTCTCCCCCCGTGTAATTCAACTTTCCTGCTTTGCAATGATCACCTTTGGCGCTCATCGCGTATCTCGCAATGGGCGCCTTTGGCGCTCATTGCAAGCCTCTCCCTTTGTGTACTTTATAGGCCTCACACTTCAGCACCTTCGGCGCTCGTCACGCTGATCGCCTTTGGCACTCATCACATGGCTCTCAAAGAGCCTCTCCCCCCCCCCCCCGTGTACTTTAGGGGCCTCACAATTAGTGTTACTGCCATGGTGTAAGTGTTACTGCCTTGGTGTAAGTGTTACTTAAATCCTATGTGCTGCAAATTTCTCAAAGTTACGATGCTATTAAATTAGCCCTGCTGCGAGCAACGTGTGAGCTAGGCAGCAGGGCCATCCATATCAACACAGAGAAAATGTACATGAGGAGTGACAGCCTGCGAGATGATCTTGCAGGCTCCCACACCTCATCAATTGCTGCGGGGGTCCTAAACGGGACCTCCGCGGCAGTCCCCCACATAAGCCCTGCCACGGGGGGTACTCCAACTACCCCCCGGTACCTAAAATTAACCTCCCTCTATGCGGGGGTCCCCATAGGGACCCCCGCAGCCCCCCACATTAACCCCTTGCAGCAGGGGCCCCTGATCGGCACCTATTGTGACCCCGCTGCATTTACATTTTTTAATTTCCCGCCTCGCGGGTCCTTAAAGGACCGTAAAGATCCTGAAAGGGCTCACGCTAAAAAATATTAACCCCAGGCAACTAAAATTATCCCCAATACAGACCCCCATAAGCACTTAATTAACCCAATAACTCATGGGGGTCAATACAAACCCCCATAAGTCCTTAATTAACCCCATAACTCATGGTGGTCAATGCAGACCCCATAAGCCCTTAATTAACCCCATAACTCATGGGGGTCAATACAGACCCCCATAAGCACTTAATTAACCCCATAACTCATGGGGGTCAATACAGATCCCCATAAGCACTTAATTAACCCCATAACTCATGGGGGTCAATAAAGACCCACATAAGCACTTAATTAACCCCATAACTTATACGGGTCAATGCAGACCCCTATAAGCCCTTAATTAACCCCATAACTCATGGGGGTCAATACAGACCCCCATAAGCACTTAATTAACCCCATAACTCATGGGGGTCAACACAGACCCCCATAAGCCCTTAATTAACCCCATAACTCATGGGGGTCAATACAGACCCCCATAAGCACTTAATTAACCCCATAACTCATGGGGGTCAATACAGACCCCCAAAAGCCTCTCTTTAACCCCATCAGTCCCATAAGGGTATATTATGACCCTTATGGGGCAGTTATAACCCTAACATTAACCACATATGTGCCATGACGGTCCTCAAGGACCATCATGACACTAAGTACAAACCTATACCACCTACCTACACTACCTACCTACCCCCTAATAACCCCCCCACCACTCTAATGACAGAAAATAAAAAAAACTACCTTACAGAAAATTAAAAAAAAACTAAGTCACAAAAAATAAAAAATCTACCTTACAGAAAATTAAAAAAAATGTCACAAAAAATAAAAAAATCTAGAATTACATAAAATAAAAAACTTTCACAAAAAATAAAAAAAGGAACATTACAGAAAATAAAAAAAATACATTACAAATCCCCCCCCCCCCCACTACAGGAGAACAAAATTACTCACCTGCAACGGAAAGACATACACAATACAATACAATACGTACAATACAAATACAATAAAATACAATACCCCCTATCTATCTAACATACAATCTATTTAATATACAATGAATCCTAACTATCTAAAATACATCCCCCAATCTATCTAATATACAATAAATCCTAACTATCTAAAATAAATCCCCCAATCTATCTAATATACAATATATCCTATCTACATACAGAAACCCTAATTCAAACCTAAAATAAAATAATTAAGACCACTTACCTTTGCAGATTTCCCTTCAGATCACAAACCTAATGGGAAAAAAAAATAGTGTAACATATTTACATAAAATAAATAAACATTATAAACATTCTAAATATTCTACTCACCTTTCCAGCATGTCCCCTTTTTCTTATTTTCTTCTTCGGGACGGACCCTGTTAAAAAAAACACATTACATTAATACAACATATAGACACAAAATAAAGTAAAATAAACAATGGGATAAGACATCTGCGCCTTCTCATTGGCTGTAATACTGATTGACATTGACAACAGCCAATCAGAAGGTGCAAATGCCTTCTGCCAATCACTCCGTGGGGGTGTATCCCATTGTGATTGGCTGAAGGCATCTGCGCCTTGTGATTGGTTTAAAAAAGATTGACAGGTGCGTTAGCCAATCAGAGTGGGATTTTGGGGTGTATCCCATCCTGATTGGCTCACACATTGGTGCCTTCTGATTGGCTATAATTTGATAGACAGCGTTTTCAGCCAATCAGAAGATGCCATTGTCTATTTCCTTCCAGAAAAGGCTCTAGGAGGCTCATTAGTGAGTTATGGGGTTAATTAAGGTCTTATGAGGGTCTGTATTGACCACCATGAGTTATGGGGTTAATTAAGGGCTTATGGAGGTCTGTATTGACCCCCATGAGTTATGGGGTTAATCAAGGGCTTATGGGGGTCTGTATGACCCCCATGAGTTATGGGGTTAATTAAGTGCTTATGGGGGTCTGTATTGACCCCCATGAGTTATGGGGTTAATTAAGGGCTTATAGGGGTCTGCATTGACCCGTATAAGTTATGGGGTTAATTAAGTGCTTATGTGGGTCTTTATTGACCCCCATGAGTTATGGGGTTAATTAAGTGCTTATGGGGATCTGTATTGACCCCCATGAGTTATGGGGTTAATTTTAGTTGCCTGAGGTTAATATTTTTCAGCGTGAGTCCTTTTAGGATCTTTACCGTCCTATAAGGACCTGCAAGGCGGGAAATTTAAAATTTTAAATGCAGCTGGGTCACGATCGGTGCCGATCGGGGATCCCCGCTGCAAGGGGTTGATGTGGGGGGGCTGCGGGGGTCTGATGGGGACCCCCAGCATAGAGGGGGGTAAATTTTAGGTGCCACGGATGAAATTGCTGATTGTATGCCGCGGGCCATTTAAGGAGCCGAGGCAGGGAATTTAAAACTTTTAAATGCAGCTGGGGCGTGATCTATGCCGATCGGGGACCGCCGCTACAAGAGTTTAATGAGGGGGGGCTGCAGGGGCCTCGTTAGGGATGTGTTTAGGGAGCAGGGGGGAGCATCACACGGCTGTCTCGGGCTGCTCCGAGGCAACACGTAGAAGCTTTAGGATCCCTTGCTAGCACATTTGTGTGCCCGTAGGGATTCTATACAGGTGCGAGATTCACCTCATAGATTTAAGGCTGCGTGTGACTCCGTAGCTCTCTCAGAGCTTATTCTCGCAAATCAGGCTGCGAGGGACGTATTGGGGATTCGGTCCTCGCAAACAGCAAAAAACTGCCTTTTGCGAGGACCGAGAGAACTAAGAGGGCTAATTTAATAAGGCCCTTGGTGCCTTGGTGTATGTTACTGCCTTGGTGTAAGTGTTACTGTCTTGGTGTAAGTGTTTCTGCCTTGGTGTAGGTGTTTCTGCCTTGTGTAAATGTTACCGTCTTGCTGTAAGTGTTACTGCCTTGGTGTAAAAGTTACTGCCTTGGTGTAAGTCTTACTGGCTTGGTGCCTTGGTGTGTGTTACCGCCTTGATGTTTGTTACTGCCTTGGTGTAACTGTTACTGCCTTGGTGTAAAAGTTACTGCCTTGGCTTTGCAAAGTTTGACCAACAGCATAAGCATTACGAACAACCACGCAGATCCACAACTATATACAGTATGTGATAAAACTATAGACTCTAAAGCAAGAATGGTGACACTATTCAAACATTTACAGCCTTATTAAATTGTGATTCGGCCAATTAAATAGGGCACATATAAGCACATAGCATATTTTTTTTACAGAAGTTTTTAGTTAGTGAAGACCTTGCTTTTGGATAGAAGTTCATTAACTAAAAACTTCTGTAAAAAAAATATGCTATGTGCTTAAATAGAGCCCTATTCAATTGGCTGAATCACAATTATTAAGGCTGTATGTGTTTGCAGTTACTTGTCTCATTTTTAAAGTCATGCATATAAAACAACACCAATCACATGTCAGCAGGCGGACTTGGCAAAAGCCGTTGGTAACGCAACAGGGAAACTGCGACCTTTGCGGTTCCGGCCAGGCAATGATCGCCGAAGGGGGCACATCTGCGGAGGTGGAGGTTTTCACGTCGGCTGCAATGAGCCCAAGACTTATTGCACACCGCAAATGCCGACAAAACAACAAGGCCCTCATTCAATTGCAATTTGGCCAATTGAATAGGGCTCTAAATAAGCACATAACATACATTTTTTAAATAAAAACTTCTTTAAAATTAAAAATGCTATGTGCTTATTTAGAGCCCTATTCATTTGGCCAAATCGTAATTGAATGAGGCCCCAAATGACTAAATACAGACTTACACAAAAAATACCAGCCGCGGGACCGACCAAAAAAAATTAGGGACTAACCGAAAAATAATCTACGACCCGCGGGACTTATAAAAAATACATTACGGACTCGCAAAAATACGACCTTAACGGACAACCCGAGCACAGCCGAAAACATAAAAAATACAATAAATACACACAAATAACAAACAAAAATAATACCCACAGCAAGGGGGGGCACCAAGACAGGTTACACATCGATTTCAGTAGAATTTAAAAAGTTTAGACACTCCAAACTCCCCTAAGCGAGAGAAAAAATGGCCACCAAAAAAAACGAAAACGAGGCTACACGACCCCTAGAGCCGCAAAAAAACGCCGGGCACAAACGACTTTTACTAAAACCCGTACGACCTACAACATACACCATTAGCAAGGACGCCTCATCATAAAAACCCGCCTACCACATACACATTCGCCGCCATTTTACAACACCACCTTACAGAATGTTGATGTACACAGCTACACTAATGGTTTCCCCTCGCGCACACAGCCTATTTACATTACACACTGCACACATTGCTGATACTTACACCTCAGCTCAACAACACTGCAAATCTACATTGGATGCTGCAGGAACATCAACACAGATTGTTAGCTCTTCAGACCATTGCTTGCTGCATATATTAACTACAAATCAGTAAGGTATACTTTAAAAAAAAACACAATACACGATCGCAATCAACGTCGAAGGCGCTCATTGCCAGCCAAACCATGAGCGCCAAAGGCATATTTTTTTTAAAGAAGATTTTAGTTAGTGAAAACCTTGCTTTTGGATGGATGTTTACTAACTAAAAACTTCTTTAAAAAAATGTTATGTGCTTATTGAGAGCCCTATTCAATTGGCCAAATTACAATTGAATGAGGGCCTTACTGTCTGGGGCAAACAGCATTACCTGCCTTACAATTGCATTGCCCCGTAAGTCGCTAGTTAAACATACTGAAATATATTTTTGTAATAGAAAAGATTAACAGCATTATTAAATTGCGATTTGGCCAATTGAATAGGGCTCGATATAAGCACATAGCATTTTTTATTACAGAAGTTTTTAGTTAGTGAAGACCTTGCTTTTGGATATTCAATTGGCCAAATCACAATTTAATAATGCTGCATGTAAGAGCTATTTCTGCTTACTTAAGGCCTCATTCAATTGCAATTTGGCTAATTGAATAGGGCTCTAAATAAGCACATAGCATGTTTTTTATACAGAAGTTTTTAGTTAGTGAACTTCTATCTAAAAGCAAGGTCTTCACTAACTAAATACTTATTTAAAATAAATATGCTGTGTGCTTATTTAGAGAACTATTCAATTGGCCAAATCGCAATTGAATGAGGCCCTTAGGCTCTAAATAAGCACATAGCATATTTTTTTTAAATAAGTTTTTAGTTAGTGAAAACCTTGTTTTTGGATAGATGTTTAAAAACGAAAACCTTCTTTAAAAAAATATGTTATGTGCTTATTTAGATCCCTATTCAATTGGCCAAATTGCAATTGAATGAGGGCCTTAATATTTTCTTCAAATGTGTGGCTTGTCCTTGATAGCCAATGAGAACAGTGACAGCTTTATTAATGTTCATTGATTTACAGGCACATCCATAAAATAAAAAAAATACATATACTTTTTTCTTTAGTCATTTGGGTTAAAAATAAAAAATGGGGGACTCTCCTCAATACCCTCCTTTTGTATTAATAAAGAATAACAGGCTTTTCTTTCTCCTTTGACTGAAACCTCCTGTATACCTTCAGCCTGTTGCTCTGTGGCAATGAAAACAATATTCCCTCTTGTTCTTTGTTGATAGGTTTATATAGTTACATAGTTATATATAGGTTGAAAAAAGACTTTCAGTCCAACAAGTTCAACCTTTTTAGATCTCCTCTGATCTGCAATATGCAAGTTAATTGTTAATTCTTTTTTGGTAGTGGAGTAGAGTATATGGATGAAATAAAAACAAGAGTCACACACTCAAGTGTTATGTATTACTTATGTTAACATACTAAGATAATGTTTTATGACGCCTCACTAAACAGTTTACATAATTGCTTAAGACAGATATACGATATAGAATATCATACATGATTGATAACATAAGTAATAAATGGTATAATATCTGGCCCTAGGTGTCTTATGACATGAGAATATAGTAATTTGCAGTCAACCCTAAAGGCAAGAAACTACTGTATGTACCAGATAATGACACAAAAGTCATATATTAGAGCTTTAACACTTTTTAAAAAAAATTAAGTTCAGAGTTACACTTAAATGAATAGTTTTGTAATGATTTTTTGAAATATTAAACATAAGAAAATAATCCATAAACTGCTGAAGATGGGCTCATATCACAAATCAATGCATTCTCAGGTCTGTCAAAGATGCCCCCAGGGGCATGGCAGCCACTCAGGCTACAGCATGACTACAAAGCTACTGAGAAGATTCGGGGGTATGGTGTTTCATGACCACAATAAAGAATCTAGTAAATTAAATTAAATCTGTTCTTGTTCCAATCTTCAGGCAATTTTATGACAAAATTGTCTCTTAAGATAGATGACTAAAAATAAATGGAGAAATACCAAACAATATAAAAATAAATGGAGAAATACCAAACACTATATTACAATTTGTTGTTCTGCTTTGAAAAGTACAAAGATCAGAGGATTTGTTATAATTGTATATAAATCATGCACTCTGTAGATAAATGTTAATATTTTATATAGTAAATGCCTCTATAAAATAGTGGATTAAACAAATGCAAATAAAATACCATTGCAATAATCAGAGGCGTCAATGTTATCTTCATGTTGAGCTGTTCTTTCCCTGTGCATAGTTATCTGTAAGATCTGCATAACATAACATCATTTTATAAGCTTTCAGAAAACATTATTTAATAATCTACAATATGATAATTTTCCCTTATATAAATATAAAGTTTTGTGAATTATTAAAGTGGAATAATTGTTGGCACAAAAACTTGCTACAGTTGAGCTTAGAACTTCTTGTCCATTGTGTTTTCTGTGAAAAAAAGTTATATCATAAAGTGCAAAATAGTCTAAAATATGTACATTTTCAAGCAAAACACTAGGAGGGTTGCTACTTCAAAGGTACAAAAGGACTATGTACAAAAAAGATAGTCTAGGTCCAGGAGTCTTGGCAGGTGGAATACTAGAGAATGGTGAAAAGTAGACCTTGGATATCAGGGAATCTGAATTTGGGTAATTGCATGCCAAACCCATAGATTAAGCACAGGGCTAAACTTAACCCCAGAATTAGTCCTTTTCCACATTTTTCTGTGCAATTTGATCACAAGCTCATAGCCATTCTAATTCACATTCTCTTAGTTATAAAATGGCTGATTTATTCCCTACCTGGAGCGAATTAAGATCAATTGTAGCACGTAATAGACAGCTTGAAGTGGACTTTGCTTTGGTCAATGGCGATCCAGGAAAGAGAATTGTTTTAGATGGTCTCCATGGGACAAATACACTGATGCAGAGTCATGGTAAACGGCTCTAGTGAGATCTCTCTGTACATTAAAAATGTTTGTATTGTTTTGTTCTGTGTTTTTCACCAACTCAAATGTAGTAGTGTGGGTAATACTGATATATTTTTCATAACAGATAAAATATACCAGTATGAAGCACTTGAGACTATAATATTTTGGGTACTGGAAATTATAAATGAGTAATCACAGCTGAGTTTAGTAAAACAGGATTAAATCGCTCTTGTTGAACTAACGCAAATTTTTTGTATATACATGTCTTGTAATGGAAACAGGGTTGGCGATATGTAATTCTTTTTTTTTTTTTCTTTTATTATGTATTTATATGTTTTTGTTTGTTGTGTTGTATTGTATGTTCAATATGATTAAAATTTTAAATAAAAAAATAATAAAAAAGGTAGCGTGTGGCTAAACTACAATGATGCTCAATGACTGATGCCCTAAATAGGCGCCAGGCATGCCATGCTCTGTGCATCGCTGTGGCTATAGTGTGAGTAAGTCTGCGAGTTTCAATCTTGCAAGGTGCTTTAGAGAAAGCACTATGAACACCGGATTCCAAGCTCAAAGACAGGGCCCTCCATTCTTTGCAATGTGTGAATCTTGTACTTGTAATTGCCTGTAACTTAACTTATGTGTAGTGCTACGGAATATGTAGGCGCGTTACAAATAAACGATAGTAATAAAATATAATATATGGTGATACTGGGACTGGCACTTTTGTCACAAATTCATAGCACCAAACAAAACAACCCAAGAGTAGTGTGGAATAGATGCAGACTTTTAGCCTTATTAAATCGCAATTTGGCCAATTGAATAGGGCTCTATATAAGCACATAACATATTTTTTTACAGAAGTTTTTAGTTAGTGAACTTCTATCCAAAAGCAAAGTCTTCACTAATTAAAAACTTCTGTAAAAAAATATGCTATGTGCTTAAATAGAGCCCTATTCAATTGGCCGAATCACAATAATAATAAGGCTGTTGATCACTAGCAAAGACATGTAAGCAAACAACATATTATTTAGCCACAAAATTAAATCTAAATATCTAATGATTTACTGTAAATAAAAACTGCTGGTACAATCTATAGCCAATTTTTAATGTTCTTTCAAATTAAATCAACTTCCTGTTGGGGTGTCAAAGTACTATTTAGGAGTTTCTGATGCAGTGCTATTTACTACTTTAGAATATCATTCAAAGTCATGTAGGCATACTTGTTAGCCCCTTTTATCCAAAAGTGATGGTAAACTTTAATATGGTAAAAATCAAATGCATTGAAGTCAGCAAAACTTACTTGAATATAGGGGTAAACTTAACTCCTGACAGGAACTCAGTCTATTCAAAATTATTCCCACATCAAGTAGATACATTTCACTTTACTGCTCCAGGATAATGCCACACAGAAACAGCATCAATTATAATCAACGTTTCTCAATTGTTTGGAACCTTTACTAGGTTTGCGCCTCACCTAAGATGTTAACTTTCTTTACCCAGTGTAATTGAGTGATACAGTTGTTTCTGTGAGCGACAGACTTTTCAAAGCTTAATTTTCCAAGGAATTTTGAAAGAGTTAACTTCCCTGAGCAACTGATTAGAAGCATCTGAGTACAGCTGACTTAAGGCTGCTACTGGAAATTGGGTGGGGCCATTTTAGTGCAGTTGGCATTATCAGAGGCTGTTTTTATGTACTGCAGCATGTGTGAGGCTGCTAAAAAAAGAACTGAGTTTACAGTCAGTCTGGGTGGAAGAAAGTTACACACACAACAGTGTGTGCAGAATTTGAGTGAAGAAACATAGAAATCCAGAGAGGAATTTACTGATGCTGGGAAAAGACACAGACAGAGATACAGCAGCTTGGAGCTTACGCTCATTTTGAAGAAGAGGGAAAACCTGGATTTCTAAAGTATACCGGACATTCTTTGTGAACGAACTATAGGACTATCGTTTTTTTTTTGCTCCACCCAGGTTTAACTGGATGGGAGTTTAATAGTGAGGGAAATATCTTTCAGTAAAAGTAGTGCTCCGTTGGGAGCTATGTAAATATAACAGGTCAATTTTAACTGCTTAGCACAGTGGGAAAAAAATATATGTTTGTATCTTTGAGTCTGACTAATAGCACAATTAAGCATGCAAATATACCATACAGCTTGTTTTTAAATATGATGAATCTGCAGGATCCTGAAGGGATTCATGATACATTGGTTGAAGTTGTATGTGTGAGAGGGCTTTTACATTCCTAGAGAGCTATGTTGCATCCTTTAAAATGCCATATCTGCTAATATTTTTTGTTTGGTCTTTTTCTTGAACTGCAATGGTCCTTTAATGACAAAATAGATGTAAATAATGTGCCATATTGTATGGTTTAAAGTACCACCATAATGCCCTAACAACAGGAGCCAGAAATCTTGTTTAGCTATTCATTTCATATTTAGTATTAAACTTAATTTAAAAGATAACATTTAGCTGTTAATGATTCCCGCCCAATATAAATTAAATGGGGGAGTCAGGTTTGTCTAACATGAAATGCAAAAATTTCAAGCACAAAGTTATATCAGCACAATGCTCTCCGTTAGCTGGAGACTTGCTATGATAAGTCAGTTTTCCCTTTTCTGCTGTGGAGGATTGTTTGGCCTCTTATCTAATCAGATTGTTAGAACAACCAGCACAAATGAAAAAAAAAGTGTTTAATTTCTATGATTGACACTTAGAGTACTGAGCTATTTAATAAGATTGTATTAATAGGTCAATAGCTGCTTCATTGAGAGCCTTTTCCTAGCTAGTCATTGAGAGCCTCTCCTAGTGTGTCCTTTGGCTCCTCTATATTTTTTAAAATACCAATTAAGGAATTCATTGAATAATAAATGAATATAGTTTACCTTTTTGAAATTAATATATGTAACAATCAATCGTCTGAAGAGGTAACAATCTCTTTTTATTTTCCTGCAGGATATAATGTACAGTTGTACTGTTGCTAGCCTGAGGAGATAGTTTTATTAATGTCCCAACTGTGCATTAGAAATAGCCTGCGTGCGCGAGGGCAAACCGCTGGTTTATTTGTCTAAAGCGTAATGTTGTTAGTTAGTGTTGTAACATGGCGTTGTTTGTCTATGTGCTACGCGGTTCGCAAGCATTTCCCGTCCTTTGTAATAGTGTATTTTGTACCTCGTATGTTCCGGGGCGAAATTGGTATGCGGCTGGCGTTATTTTGCACAGTTCGGTGTCATATAGCCTCGTTTTCATTTTTGGGGCGTCATTTTTTTTCTCGCTTAGTCGATTTTCAAGTGCCTAAACTCGGCAAAATCAACTTAAATTTGCGTGGCAGCTCTCTCCCAGACGTCCTGGCTTTCCCCCCGTGCTCTGTGTGACGTTTTTTTTAATTTCTTTTGTGTTTTTTGTGTTTTTAGATTTGTTTCCTTTCTCTTATTTCCTTTTCTCTTTCTAAATAAGCATGGTGCATAGCACCTACCAGGGTCACATGTGGTCACTACACCACTGCAACCGGAATATGATGGAAAAAAAAGAATCATCAGAAATCACTCCATTTAATTGAAGAAGCCATTAATGTGCATAGCACTTACAACTTGTCTATGCTCAATGAAACAGATACTTACACCTCTGGACAGTATAATCCAATCCAGTTCCACACATACAGTGAAAAAAGTGGTCAAAATCTTACACTTAATACATTTCCATCACAATGCTTGCAGATGCAGAAGATGCCTTCATGGACCTGAATTGTACCTAAAACAAAACACAAACATAACACCTGCAAAATAAGGCTTAAAAAATACAGGGACTGCAGCTCTCTTATCAACAGCATTCCTCAGCGACCATCAATTTGTGAAATGTTACACAGAACCCTACGCGTCCATTGAGAAGAGGATCTTGGCCCATATGATGGGAGGCATCTACCCAAGAACAGTGGTGTTGCAGAGGCATGGGGTGAGGAGAGAAGCGGCCGGGCTGTGTGCAGGGGAGGCCTCCGCTGGTGCGGCCGATGGTCCTGCTGGTGACCCCACTGCCCAGATGACATCCTCCTCCTCCGAAACAGGGCCCTTGGCTCCACTTCTTTCCTCCTCCCCCTGCGCCGGCCCTGCTGGGCGGGGGCTCGCTCAACAACATTCTGCTCCGATTAAGCTGACGCCCCCGCCTCTGGCTCACCACTGTACCCAGACCTCCTTGTTGCTGAAAGAGAGAAAATAAAGGTATATGTTATTAGTATGATGAATAATATATTGTTTTGTGTTCATTACTAACTATCTGACATCTAGGCCTCAACCTCCTGGATGATTCACTTATTTGCAACTATGAGTAGCTATCATTTGCTAGATGTGATGTATTCTTTGGTTCTTGATCTTGATTATTCTTGGCTCCTAACACTATCTTGATTTCGGCTTTAGTCTGTAACTGCATAGGCTGCAGTGGGCACACCAATACATGGACTCTCTATTGGTTGATTACTGTTGTTGTGTCCACTAATGACAGTGATTTGTCAGCTTCATGGATTTAATGACGCATCCATCTATCCCTTGTTGTCAGTGTGCTTGTTGGTCATCATGTACATGTGTGTGTGATGTACATGTGGTGGCATGTTGGTGTATGTGATATTCACCTGACATGGAAGCTGGATCCTGTTGGGCCACCAGGCCTGAAGCTCCAGCAGCAGGCACCTGGCTGAGAAGGTCTTTGGCCACAATCTCCCACTCATTATAACGCACAGCCACTTGGGGGCCAACACTTGGTGCTGCAGCTTGCTTGTCCTCTTTGGCCATCATCCTCTTAACCATGGCCCTGATGTCGTCAAAGCTGTGCTTCACATCCCTTTCCTCTGTTCCTACTGCTGTTACTGTGACCGCTACCGCCTTCCATGGTTGGGCCCTAGGGCTGGGCCTAACTTCCCTCCCTCTGCAAGGATAACGGTGTGACCACAGATGGCACCAAGGAGGACCACATTCTCCTAGTGCGTGTAGTTGAGGGACCTGTGCTTGCCTTTAGCCTCTTGCCCTCCCGACTGTAGACGGGATCCTTAGCTCCCTGAACTGTCCCTGCGACCTGTCCCTCCCCCGAACTACCACCCCTCCTGGGATCAGGCCCCTCCCCCTCTGTCTCTGAACTGGATGCTACCACCCACCTCCTTCATTCCACTATCCTCCTCTTCTCCGCTCCCCACCTTCTCCACTTCTCCACCACTCTCCTCCTCCACTCCTCCACTCCCCTGCCACTATCCTCTACCTCCTTCACCTCCACCTCCTCCTCCAACTTCTCCTCCAACCCCTCCACCTCCTCCTCTACTCGCCCACTCCCTAGGGCCACCTCTCTCTCCTTGCTTTTCCTCTTCTCCTCCTCCCCGCCTCTCTACTACTGTCCCCTCCTCTCTCCTCCCTCCATTTCAATCCCAAAAATAGTATAATGTTAAATAAAAATGACTGTTTGTGTATATACAGTATCTTACAAAAGTGAATACACCCCTCACATTTTGTAAATATTTTATATCTTTTCATGTGACAACACTGAAGAAATGACACTCTGCTACAATGTAAAGTAGTAAGTGTACCACCTGTATAACAGTGTAAATTTGCTGTCCCCTCAAAATAACTCAACACACAGCCATTAATGTCTAAACAGTTGGCAACAAAAGTGAGTACACACCTAAGTGGAAATGTCCAAATTGGGCCCAAAGTGTCAATATTTTGTATGGCCACCATTATTTTCCAGCACTGCCTTAACACTCATGGGCATGAAGTTCACTAGAGCTTCACAGGTTGCCACTGGAGTCCTCTTCCACTCCTCCATGATGACATCACAGAGCTGGTGGATGTTAGAGACCTTGCACTCCCCCACCTTCTGTTTGAGGATGTCCCATAGATGCTCAATAAGGTTTAGGTCTGGAGACATGCTTGGCCAGTCCATCACCTTTACCTTCAGCTTTTTTAGCAAGGCAGTGGTCATCTTGGATGTGTGTTTGGGGTCGTTATCATGTTGGAATACTGCCCTGCTGCCCAGTCTCCGAAGGCAGGGGATCATGCTCTGCTTCAGTATGTCACATTACATGTTGGCATTCATGGTTCTGTCAATGAACTGAATCTTCGTCAGAACAGTCAACGCATGGGTGAGTGGAACACAACTTAATAATCTCTCTCTGTCAATCATCTTTGGCTAGACCACTTTCTATTGGCTGAGCAGCCTGCGTCGCACTCTGGTATACCATGATTGGATTGTAACTGCGGACCCCTTTTATTCCAGCCCATTAACAGTTTGCGGAGGGGGTTTACGGTCTTGAGGCCTCGGCCTGTAACTTGCGCCCTTGTTCAATTGAATAGCAACGGATTTGTAGCAGACTGCGAGCCCACAGCAAGCCCGCAGACATACGGCCTATATATATTTATTTAAGGAAACCCTTCACTCACTTCTTGGGACCTTTTCTATAAAAGCATTTACTTTCAAAATGTATTTTTGTTTACCAAATAATCCAGAAAGAATTCATAATTCACAGTTTACACCATGTTTGAGGCCAAAGTAAATCTCCCTAGCTTTGTTAATCCCCATCCCAAAAACATTGCGAGAGAACTGCTGCAAGTGACATTGGCACGACAGAGCCAAAAAGCAAGGCACAAAACTCTATTGATTTTTGCAGTGCTAGAATATTATGAGTTCTCCGTTAGACTTTTACACCAAAACCCTATGCTAATAAGATTTTACGGATCACTCGCAAACCACTGCCGTGCCGTAACTGCAAAAAAAACTGAAGGACATTTTACGTATACTAATGACCACTCGCAAAGGCTTTTAAAACCAGCCTCCCCAAGGGAACCTGGTTATCTCGGATCTGTCGCAAGAACCCCACGGCAAAGGGGATAATAAGTGGTATATACGAGCTATATAATTCCCCGGATCTATCAATCAAAGATAGCTACATGCAGGAATGGGAGAAAGACCTGGCAGAGATTTGGGACATGGAAAAATGTGAAGGCTCCTGGGGGAGTATCTCTAGGGGGTCTCTTAATCATAATATTCTTGAAACAGCTGTAAAGGTGCTACACCGTACTTACCTCACCCCGGAAAAATTAGCAAAGTGGAAATGCTCGGGGGATCCAAACTGCTTTAGGGGCTGTAATTCCATTGGCTCATTTATTCATATATGGTGGGACTGCCCGAGAGTGAGACTAATATGGGAAAGTATTTCTAAATTGGCATCTAACTTATTTAATGTCCCCATGCAAGAGACTATGGAAACATGCTTATTAGGGATTCCAGTGACCTCGCTTTCACACACTCAAAATAAACTTTTCCAATTTTTGTATTTGGCTACCAAAATTCATATAGCTATTTACAGGTAATCATAAATAAAATAGACTATATAGCTACAAATGAAAGAATTACACATTCTTTGAAAGACTCCATGAGTCACTTTTTGGAAGTATTGGCGCCATGGCGGATGATTTAGGAATCTTCCCTATATACATAAACAGAGGGGGGTGGAAAGGGGACCCGGGTGGAGACCAGCTTCATCGGGGGGTGCAGAGGCCTGGAAGGTGAAAGGACTGGCAAGACTACCAAACACTGGCAAAAGGTATTGATTGTGATCTGTACTGTTTAATGTATTTTATTTTTTTCCTCTTTGTTATTACTGATTATTCAAAGGGTATAAAGGAAAATAATTGACCTAAGATGGTTCCCAAATAAACTAAGTAGGGACTCTAGATATGGGTAATTATATAGAGTCAATGGTAAGACACAAGGGTTAGCGACTGAGGGAACCATGTTAGTCAGGAGTTGGGAAATTGGGTTACCTAGGATTACAGCTAATTGTACTGTATAATACTTCAGATAACATATTATATGTTCTGGAAATATATATCATTCTGATGTTAATGAGATGTATGCTATATCATACCTGGTATGTGATCCAATTCCCATCTAATAAAAAGTTTAATGAATAAAAAAAGAAACATTGCTGAGTGCCACAGCAGCAGTTAAAGTGACAGTATTGCATCCAAAAAACTATTAGAAATGCTGAAATGTCATTATTATTTGACGCTTAAACATACGTGTAAACCAAAAATATGATATTCTATTATTAAGTCCATTTCATTATACAACATCAAGGGTAACATACAACCCAGTATTTAAGGGGTTAATGCAATTCAGGAAACCACATTGCCTAGGAACAAATGCTCTAACGCATTGTCTATATATAATAATATATAAATACAAACATAAAATATAATTTGTTTTTTATATATAAATGTAATTGTTCCTTGCTGCAGTTACGGCACTTGTTTTAACTCATTATAATGATAATGACACTCTCATTTTCTATTGGTTCCTAGAGTTATTTCTCATCTGTAAAGCTTGGTTTAGGCATGCCCTACAATAAAATCACTGGAGGATAAGACTGGCTTTATGGATGTGGGCTGAGTACATAATGTCGGGGAGCGAAAGATTAACATAAATGTGTAATTTACAGCTATACCACAATATACACGGCCCAATTAACTTAGGGCCCCATGTTTTTATTGTATGCAAAGCTTGTAAAACTCTTTAAGAACACTAGATAAATAACTATATATATTCTAATATTCCAATTCTAATATTCTAATAAGATGTAAATTGGGTTTGGAAAACAACATCTTAAAACATTTCAAATTATTCAAAATATGGGTTGTGCTATAACATGTAATTCTCCAAAGTATATGTTTCAGACAATTAAATTAACCTGTTTTTCTCTTGTTGAAAATTATTTTTTAATGTTTTGAGTTATGGCATACACTATGTCAGCTGGTTTCTGTGTTCTTCATTATATTGTCCAGACATCCTGTTTCACCTGGGAAAATCCTGAGAGTGTTAAAACAAGTGAATTGTAGGATTAACAGAATCATTTTTTGTTTAAAATTTGCAGACCGGCACACTTTGTATCTCAGCTCTTCCTGGACACATATAAACCTTTCAGAGTGAAATATCAGTCGTAAAATTCCTGAGTGCATTTAAACAGTTTGGGAAACTGGACAATATTTAAAACTGTATAAGAGTTAACACAATAAAATTACATTTATGGAAGGTTATGTGGTAGAAAGGTGCACTTAAAGGTTTCCATTTCAGCAAATAAGATTATACACATTGGATAATACCTACTCTCTGTGTTTTGAACTCTTCTTACTGGGTTATATAGAAAATATCTTATATACATTACAGTGATGTCAATCAGTTGAAAATCACATTGATAAATGAAGAAAAAACACGGTGAGTAAGCTCTAACCCATCTATATGATTAGAACAAGGAAAGTTACTGCTCAAATAATTACGTATATATATATATATATATATATATATATATATATATATATATATATATATAGATGAATCTATTGCAGTATATAGTGATACCTTTTTTATTGGACAAACATATTCATAGGTTTCATGATGAGCTTTCGAGAGCGTTCCTCTCTTTGTCGAGTCAGAGTCAATCTTGACTCTGACTCGACAAAGAGAGGAACGCTCTCGAAAGCTCTTCATGAAACCTATGAATATGTTTGTCTAACAAAAAAGGTATCACTATATACTGCAATACTCTGATTATTTATCTGGATTACTGTACATTCAGGGCTACCTCACTCTTCATATATGCTGTATATATATACTGTATATCCATATATATATATATATATATATATATATATATAAATATATATATATATGAATATTATATAATTACTATATACATATTTCTAACATAGTGCAGTGTTAGGCAAAAATTGTTGTTGGCAACTTGGAGCCCGAATCAATTGAGCAATTGTAAGTTACTGGATCCCATAAGTGAGGCCATAAGTTAATTTCCTATTCAATTGGCGTCTTTTTGCGGGCTCCAAATGGTTTACGGGTTATGGCTTTGAAAACTCTGTGGTTGTTAAACCCGGAACTTACAGCCCATTGAAGCCTTTGATCCGCAAGAGTTACGAGCGTTAAAGCGTTAAATCGCTATTCAATTGCTACAATTCCCCAAACCTGTAAATGTTTCCACCAATGGGATCACTTGATCACTGATATTCATAGTTGCACCCAGAGCAGTCTTAACGCATGGGCCCGCTGGGTGGTTGCCCGGGGGCTCCCCAAGCATAGGGGCCCCATAGGCTTGCCAACTTTTCCGTTTATTATTCTGTGAGATTCCTGCAAACCCTCTATATTAAAATGCTTAAGTGGACTAAGCACCTAGGTATCAGCTGTTATCTGCACATGTGATCTTGCTGTTATAAATACATATCTTGGCTAATTATCAAATAAAATGTATTCAGGGTAGAAGAATAATGTTAGCTTGCATAATTTACAATTTTAAAGAACAAGGTTAATCGCATGCAAGTGGTGGGGAGACTGGTAGTAAGGTAAATAATATATTTCAGTTATGTATACAGGTATGAAGCCCTTTGACTTTAAATAATAGTACTGGTACTGTGTCCAATGTTTCAATTATTTTACAAGGATAATATTTTATATGTTTTTTTATTCTTTATTTATTCCATGATAGATATATGAAAAGCTTCATGATTTGTGTATTCCTGCTGTCTTTAATGATGTATTGCTGTGTTCATTGATATATTATTTTGTATGTTATTGTATGATAACAACATTTAAGATGTTAACATAAAAATGTAATATGCTCAGTCTTGCTCTTCCAAAAATGAAGAAACAAGAGTGTATTCCTTAAAAATGTTGGTGGATGTTTTGATTTAGTTTATGGTTAAAAAATACCCAGATCCCTTTAAGAATGCAGAACTAGTACCTATTTTTAATTAAAAAAAGAAATATTATGGTTTATAAGCCTTGTAAATCAGTACCGATATATCATATTTTTATCTGTTAACTCTGGTATACCTATATTAATACATGATAAGAGTATCTAGTTATTTATTTATTTATTTTGCTGGGAAATGGACATTTTTATTACACTGAATTTGTGTAAACTAACACCAGGCCTTCATTCATTGGATTCATTACTATTCTCATTTCAAATTTAACTAATCCATATCCACAATGTAAGTGTTGGCTTCTAACAGCTGTCAGAATATTTTTGTAAACAAATAAATGTAAGCCTTGAAGCAAAGAACTTGATTTGCTGGTGAGGCAGGTGACATTTCCTCAGAATACAAGCTTCAGCATGTAATATACATTGAGGTTTCCTATTTCCTCCCTGTCACACTCACATTACAAAGCAGCTTTTCACATAGTTTTCCAGCACCATGGGCATTTCATAAATTTCATTACAATTTTCTATACAATTAACATTTTTGAGGTCTATGGTATTATCACATATTTACTGCATAGAACCCAGTCAGCATTCTTGTGAAATAACTCCCCCCACCCAAAAAAAAAACTCTCACCTTGTTCTAAATATGATAAAAGTGTGAAAAATAAGAACATTTACTCTATTTTTAGTTTTTACGACATTTAGACTTAATAACTTTACCTAAATAACCTGTAAACCTCAAACTTCTCACACATTTAGTTTTATAGCTTTTTCCGTTTGGCCTCTGATTAGTATGGCCTCCATTCTATGGCTCACGTAAGAAAGAGGTATCAAAGAGGTGTTAGTGGCAAAAATGAACAAGGGTATCATGGTGATTGACCATGGACAGTCTTTTTGTAAGGTCCAATTGCATGCAGATCTCCTTCTCCTTTTTGTCCCTAATCCGTTAATTCATTTAATAAACTTGCAAAAGGAATACAACAGTTTCTATGCTGTGTCTGGGTTTAAAATGTAAACAGAAGAATTTATAATGACTTGAGACCAACCTTTCCTTACAGAATAGCTGAGTATATAAGAAAATGTTTAGTTTATCAGTTTGGCCTCTAATGAGTATGGCCTCCATTCCTTTGCTCACCTAAAACTCCATTAATGTTGACTTGTAGCTCTGGGATTTTTTAAACTTAAATTTGGTGAGCTATCAATGTGTATGAATACAGCATCCTCATACTTAAAGCCCAACACACAAAACTTAAAACATAAACTTTTCTTACACACAATATGGAACTGCCCAAAAGATGAATAAACTATTTAAATTATTGTTTTTTGTAACTATTTCTCTGCATAGATTTATTCCTTAAACCAAAGAAAATTAAAGGCGCTCAGTCTGAGAACAGATAACGCCTAATTAGGTTTGTCCTATAGGTCTGGTTACCTACTCTGAGAGCAACCACAAGTATAAATATACTTGTGCCCTTCACAGGGAGAAATATCCTGTAGTATATCAGTCTGGTTTCACTCAAGAGTGACCCAGCCCCGAAATACCAGGCAATTCTACCCTGAATAGGAGAAACAGCAAACCCTGTACTGAAGAATAACCTTGAAAAACAACTTGATTCTGGGGTGACAGAGTACATTTAATATTTAGTTATTATGTATTTTATATATGTTTTATGTATGGCTTTCATTTTATTTTATATCACACTGTGATCAAGATCAGCATCAGGATTGCAGCTCATGCTCAGTGGAACTTACAGTAGGGGAATGTGTTTCCAGGTGGTAACCTACCATTATATCTTGACACTTCATGGGGCTCAATTTAATACATCTTCCTAAGTAAATTACGTGAAGCCTTGAGACGTGCTGAGCCGTGATTGCGTAATTCATAGTCAGTTCCCCCACAAGGTCAGTGGATGTTCTTAAGCTTTTCAAAAGCTAGATTTGCTCATGAACAAAGGAGAATAAAAAACTTTAAAACATTTTACTTATTGTCAAATATGTGATTTCAGGCATCCTCCACTGTTCACAATGTTTTTTGGTAAATGCTTTATTATTTTTTTTATTATTTATTTTTCCATGATAATAAAAATGGATGAAAGTGAAAGTAAAATATTTTTGTTAATACATATTCATGAATAATAAACAAATAACATAAAATATTTTTATTGAATAATACTTATCCAGGTTTTACATAATTAAGTAGAAAATTAATCATACAGACTCATAAATAAAGACCTAAAAAAACACTCATCTCTGAGCGATCATTTTTGGTACATTAAAAACAAAAAAAAATTAAGGGTTACAGCCAATTACCTTTTCATTTTTGGAGCACCTCTTTGTCAATCACTCCACTGGCTTCCCATACCCTCCAGAAAAAAATCATGACTATAACGTACAAAGCCCTCAACAATGGTACACACCGTTATATCTAATTTCCAAATACTCCCCCACCAGCACTCTGCGCTCTGCTAATGACCTTCTTCTTTCCTCCTCTCTCATCACTCCCTCTCACTCCTGTCTTGAATTTTTTTGTGCAGCTCTCATTATCTGGAACTCCTTGCCCCTCTCCACCAGACAATCTCACTGCCTCAAAACCTTCAAATCCTTATTAAAAACGGATCTGTTTAAAAAAGCCTACCACCTTCTACCTTAACATGCACAGCACATCTATCACCCCCCTGTACTACACCCAAAACCTTTTGCCAGTTTTCAATCTTGTGAGGTGCTTTGGGGAAAGCACTCTGTACATTAGATTCTTAGCTCAGACAGGGCCCAACATTCTTTGCCATGTGTTAATACTGCTATTGTTTTTTGCCTTGATCTTAACCCATGTATAGCGCTACGGAATATGTTGGCACGTTACAGAATAACCAATAATAATAAATAATAATAATAATAACAACTCATAAATACTTGAATATCTATGTCTCAAATATATTATTTTATAAAATGTAACCTATTCTTCTACCATTTTTTTTTTTAATACATTGCAATCATTTAATAAAAAAAAATATGTATGTTTACTTTTCTCACAATACTTTCTAATGTGTTAATATAAGATTTTGCTACTGTAGATGAAATACTTAACAACACTTTTTTCTTTTCTTAATTGTCTTTTATTCACAAATATTAGAACTGAAATAAGAATAAATATTGTTGTTTCCCTAGGAAATTTGTTACTTGATGAACAATTCTCCAAAATAAAAATTCAGTGAATAAAGTTGCTATTTTTAGGTTTTTTTTACATTTAAAAGAAATTTCTTGAGCAACATCACATATTATAATTGTCTAACTACGATTCGTCGTCACGCTGCGTTGCATAGTGCATACGACTTAGCGATGAGCGCCGCAGGCGTTTAACCACTCTGTTGCGTAGTGCGTACGACTTAGTGATGAGCGCCGCAGGCGCTCATTGCCCGGCGAGCCTCGCACAGCGAGGCGAGCCGTTAAATCGTAGCAATGAGCGGTGCAGGCGCTCATTGCAGACGAGCCTCGCGCAGCGAGACGAGCCGTCAAATTGTAGCACTTTGGCAATGAGCGCCGCAAGCGCTCATTGCAGGCGAGCCTCGCGTAGCGAGGCGAGCCGTTATGTTAAACCGTAGCACTTTGGCAATGAGCGCCGCAGGCCGTTAAACCGTAGCACTTAGAAAAAAATACGAGATGAAAAAAATTACGAGATTAGTGGCGGAACCAAAACACTAAAAAAAACACTAAATACACACTAAAAAATAAAAAGGTCACTTACAGCATGGGGAAACCAGGCAGGACGTCTGTAAGTGAGTTGGAACTCCAATTTACACGATTTAGCCGAGTTACAAAGATCGAAAATCGGCTAAGCGAGAAAAAAATGGCCGCCGAAAAAAAT
Organism: Discoglossus pictus; assembly: GCA_027410445.1. Lineage (NCBI taxonomy): Eukaryota > Metazoa > Chordata > Amphibia > Anura > Alytidae > Discoglossus > Discoglossus pictus. The sequence continues at coordinate 85,163,393 of CM050163.1, forward strand.
GAAAACGAGGCTATACTACTTTGAACTGCATAAAACACAGCCACAGACGTATGTTTTGAAAAACAACGAGATAAAGGATGCGGATTAACCGCGCAATGAGTAAAAAGACAGTAGTGAGTACATTTTACGAAACACAATTACAGATTTACGCATTAACACAGATTTAACGCCTTTGCCTCGCGCAACATCGGATTTCCCGCCTAAAACAACGTACTTGATGAAATATAAGTTGCAAGTTACAAAAAAAAAAATTTCAAAAAAAATTGTATTTATTTTAAGAAAAAAAAAAAGGGACAAATGTAGCGTCATGTTGTGTGGCAAACAAATTTCACAACATTTAATTTTTATTGACCGTCATTTGACCGTTTGACCATATTTACTGTTAAACCGTAGTACTTTAGCGTGCTTAGCGATGACCGCCGCAGGCGATCATCGCCCGGCGAGCCTCGCGCAGCCGTAGTACTTTGGCAATGAGCGTCGCAGGAAAAATGCCGGACGAACAAAAGGAAAACAAGGCTACAGCACTATAACCACGAAAACACGTACCGATAATCCGCTAAGACGCATACCACACATTATCCGCCATTTTAGGATAATGCGGAAGTACACAGCTTTCGGCTCGCGCACGCACACTATTACACTGCACACATTCAGCACGCTTACACAGCACCTCCACACCACTAATGCTGCAGCAACATCAACACAGATTGCCAGCTCTTCAACACAATGCATAAAAATACGTAAATTCATTTATTAATTTGATTTCTATATTTCAGTAGTACACAGAAAACAACATTAGCTACCTTACAATTCCATATGTATATTAATAACTAAACAACTTTTAAAACATACACATCTCATTGCCATCATTTTTTGATGGGCAATACACTAGTTATAATATAACTAGCGACTTGTCCGTCAAAAATGACGGGGAAATACAATTTCAAGCCATGGGAATGCTGTTTGACACAGAATGTAAACCATTTTGGACTGTGAGGATCTTCGGCGCTCATTGCGAGGTTTGCGCTGAGTGCCTTCAATGCTCATTGCATGCCTCGCAAAGAGCGCCTTCAGCGCTCATTGCGAGCCTCTCCTGTCGTGTACTTTTAGTCCTCTGAGAGAGATATATATTTCTATGTATATGTAGTTAAGTAATAATGAAGGATTTCTTAAATAAATTAATATACTTTAATTATTTATAATTGATATATGCAGCGAGCAATAGGCTGAAGAGCTAACAATCTGTTTGTATTTTGCGTCTGCATAGAATATACATTGTGAGTGTTAGTGCCCTGCTTATAGAGTGTAATGAATGTTTGAAGTGTGCTTTCTAAATAGGCTGCGTGCGCGAGGTAAAGCTGTTGGTTTATTGTGTAAAGCGGCATTGTATAGTCGTAATGTTATTAATGTGTTACGCGTCTCGTGAGCTTTTTCCGGCTTTTGTAATAGTGTATTTTATAGGTCGTAGTGTGATGTGTAAAGTGCTACGCGTTTGGCAGTGTTTTGCGCGGTCCGTGGTCGTGTAGCCTCATTTTCATTTTTTTCTGCGGCCATTTTTTTCCTCACTTAAGCGATTTTCGAGTGGTGAAAATAGTCTATATCAAGTTACATTCCCGTTCCACCTCACTCACAGACATCCTGGCTATTGCCCCATGCTGTCTGTGGTGTTTTTGTAATTTTTTGGCGTGTATTTAGTGTGTTTTTATTGTTTTTTCATTTTCGTTGTTGGGTCGCTAATCTCGTAATTTTTTGGCTAAGTCCTGCGCTTTGTGGTGGGTTAACAGCTCGCGGCGCTGGGCGAGGCTAGCAGCAATGAGCGCCTTTGGCGCTCATTGGCTAAGTGCTACGTGTTAACGGCTTGCCTCGATTCGCAAGGCTCCCAAGCAATGAGCTCCACCTAACTCATACGCACCTCGCATAGCGTGACGTCTCGCAGTTTGACAACTATTTTATGTGAATTTGTCTTAAGTTCCTAGGGCCCTATTAAATTAAGTCTGCGGGCTTGAAATTTTACGCAGTTACCAAACTATTAAATTGGAAAAGCCCGCAACTACATGGCCAAAATCCAAAACTGTAAACCATGCTTTCATATGCAACATTTCACGGCAAGAGCATGATCAAATCCGCAAGTCTGTAACTACTGATGTAAAAACAGCCAATAGTAAATGAGAGCGTCATCATGACGTCAGTTAAAGGTGTGGTTTAAACGTCAATCAACTAGTGTTTCGAAGCCCAATATGCGATCAGACTAGTAATCCAGCAATGCGAACATGAATAAAAATTAATGAAGAAACCAGTCTAGTTTTCTGATATGTATTAACTTTTTGATTCCCGTGATTGATGTAACATGAAAAAAAAACATTAAAAAAAATATATATATTGCAGATTTGTGAGCTTGAGACTGTTGTACAATTGATTCTAATGTTTTTCATTGCTTTCCCTATATTTTAAAGTGCAGTATTGATTTTCTATTTGCATTTACAGTACTACGGACAGGGGTTTAGCACCCTTGCGAGTTCTCTCTAGTAACTGTAGAATTTTTGGCTACATCTGCCATTTACGGATGTGACAACAATTGTGGGCTTGAGGAATGGTATTTAATAGTGATTTGCGATTGTAACATTTGCGGGCTTGAAAGATCAAAGGCTTAGCTGGGTCAGAGTTACGATTTTGGCAACCGCAGTTGTTTTTCAGCCTGTAACCTGCAGATCATTTGCGGGTAGCTAAAAGAGGCCATTTTAATAGCCGTAACTTTACAGGCTTCAGTAACTACAATTTGCCAAATTTAATAGGGTGCAAGAATGTAAAAAGCTGTCAGTTAAGGATTAATATAAGGGATTTTAATTTACACTTCCTTTATGAGCAACTACATAATAGGAATTGGTCAGCACATCGCCAGAATTCCAGTCCATTCATGATACAAATAACAGTAACATGTAGAGTCACAAAACGTAACACAGTTGTTTAGGAACAGAACCAGCCTAACTTGCCGTACCAGCAGCAGTTACTTAAACACATTATTTAGGTAGACCTCCCTGAAGAAACAGGTTCTTACTTTGTTTCGTCTTTAATCAATGTAATTTAAATTAGTTTTTCTTAAAGGGCCTGTGTAAGTGATTTTCATTTTAAATGTATGTTTTTAGCCATTAATAACTCCATTAATAACATTCAAAATATATGTGCAAACAGGAAAATATAATTTCATTTAAAAACACAGTTTAACTCATTAATGGTCACTGTTCTATCCCTCCCCACCTCTTCAACTGGGATAATATTAATCAAGCATTAACAAGACAGCCTGATGTTATTGCAGTTGAAATATTCCACTTCTTTTCTGTAGTGATTAGGACAATGAGAGGGGTGGGAAGGGGTTCACCACTGGTCATCGATGAGGTAAACTGTGTTTTTAAATTCTATTTTCTGGCTAACTATTGCTTTTTAGCTGGTTACACGTGTATGTTAATGTTAAATAATGGCAAACTGAAAATTAAGTCTAACGTGAAAAGTGCATGCACTTAACCTTTAATTTAAATGAACGAGTTACAGAAAACTACTAGTAAGTACTGTACCTACAGTACCCTGATAGATTATGTATAGAGGTGATATGTTTTTTTACTAATCAGAACACTAATTATTTCCTGTTTGTGTGATCAGTGGTACAACAATAATATATATTATACAATTGATTCAAAACAGGCATTGTATGCTGAATTTCACAAGACACCAGTGATCACTCCTCCTGTTTGTGATGGTTTGCTTCCAGTTTTAAAGTATCTTTCTGTGTTATTCTTCTCGGAATTAAGTTATTATAGCCACATTTTCACGCCCATTAGGGGATAAAACCTGATCTTAAAAAACACTCTGCCTGCTATATAAGTCTGCCTGGAACTTACTTAAAGGTCTCAAACATACTACTCTAAAAGTCATATCATGTTTTCAGAAAAACAAATTATATTTTTTGCAATTTATTTTATTCTATACTACACATATTCATAACTGTCCAAATGTAAAGCTATTTAAAGGGTGGCAAGTTAATAAAATTACAGTGATTATATTAAAGCTAATTTTCTGATTTTAAGTATCATTTTATATACAAAAAACAAGTATGCTAGCACTGTCAGTTATCATAGAAACACCAAACCTTAGGTCAGATAAAAAAAATATGGCGGAAATTGGGCCCCTTTCTATTTACTTAAAAAGCTTTGGATTAGTAAACCTTGAGATTTGCTTTCAATTTCATAAAGAGGGGTACATTTCTCAAAAGTTTGTCACTCCAATAAAAAAGGTATCACTGTATGTTGTCTTGTCGTGTCCGACTCTCTGTGACCTCATGAACCGTAATACACCAGGCACATCTTTATGTCCATGGTAATGCTGATCCACTTTGTTTTCATGGCAGAGATACTGGAGTGGGTTGCCAGGTCCTTCTGTTTGCCACATCATACAGCTACTGGTATTCCTAAATCGTCTCCCATCCAAGGCCCAACCTTTCTTTAGCTACCAATATCACTGTTTACTGCAACATTAATTATTCAAATAAATTAAATGATACAAAAACACACTAAAGTCAATCAGAGACTAGACTTGGAGATGTATAAATGTTTATAATGCAGAGTCACGTATGTAGGTGTGTGGGCAGAAATTGCAAGCATTCAAACTGTAAGATCTAGATAAAATCAAGGCAAACAGTGAAGCAACTGGGGCTTCCCCAGAGCCATCAGAAATGTAAATCTCGTCTGGAGAGGTGATACTTTCTCATTAAACAGTTGCATTGACTCCCTCTTTGATCTGTCAGTCAAAGTACTGCAAGAAATGATATCATCCCATATGATCCTTCGGTAACTATACCCAAAAATAGTATCTATATTCCAGATATTTTTTTGTCCTGTCTTATTAGTGGAAATATAGCACTTTGTAACACAGCTACAGTGCTACAAATATTTTTTATGGAACTTGCCATTTTTATATATTAATTGTTTTATTCCTTATTTTGAAACACAATAAAGTTTAGTAAATGTAGTTCAATATCTGACATAGACTGAGTAAATTATCTAATGCCACAAACATTGAGAGAGTACAAAGAAGTTTATGTAGAACCTCCAGAAAAGCATGTGGCGTATAATTAATAATCTAAGATAAAGTCTTGTGAGTAAGCCTGCAGTAAATGTGGCTTTGATGTGGGACTGGGTTGGATACCAGTGCAGAAATGAAAGGGTTGGGTTATATTAGTAATTTTGAAGTCAGCTCCCCACAGATGGTCTTAGCCCTTTGTGTCTCATCATAAAATTGCCATGATAGATTAAAAGAATAAAAGGTGACATGTCTCTGTAATACCCATTACTAATCTTTCCATCCGAGCCACTCACCTGAATTTTCCAAAAACACCCCTGAAGATTAGAGATGTCGCGAATAGTTCGCCGGCAGACTGTTCCCAGCGAACATAGCATGTAAGCGTTCGCGGCGAACTACGAACATATGCGATGTTCGATCCGCCCCCTATACTTTATCATTGAGCAAACGTTGACACTGCAACTCACAGTCAGCAGACACATTCCAGCCAATCAGCAGCATACACTCCCTTCCAGAGCCTTCTACCTCATGGACAGCAGCCATTTTGGAATCATAACTAACATGCAGTCTTACCGAGAGGAGGCTGAGTGTAGGTGATACTGCATCAATAGGGAAAACCATAGCTAGGCTACTGTACACAGTGTGCAATACAGTCCTGAAGGATTCTTTTGATCTCTGCTGCAAGGACACCCCTGTGTCTCTCCCCCCCCCGCTTATCATCATCCTCCCCTCACCTTAGCACCCAACCCTAACACCCCTCACACTTATCCATAACTCCCATCAACCTAACACCTAACCCTAACACCCCTCACACTTATTCCTAACATGCCTCACCCTAACACCCCTTAAACTTATCCTTAACACCCCTCACCCTAACACCTAACCCTAATTCCCCCCTCACACTTATTCCTAACACCCCTTACCCTAACACCTAACCCTAACATCCCTTACCCTAACACCCATCACACTTATCTCTAACACCCCTCACCCTAACACCTAACCCTACCACCCCTCACACTTATCCCTAACACCCCTCACCCCAACACCTAACCCTAACACCCCTCAGACTTATCCCTAACACCCCTTACCCTAACCCTAACACCCCTCACACTTATCCCTAACACCTAACCCTAACATCCCTCACCCTAACTCCCCCCACACTTATCCCTACCACCCCTCACCCTAACACCTAACCCTAACACCCCACACTTATCTCTAACACCTAACCCTAACATCCCTCACCCTAACACCCCCACACTTATCCCTAACACCCCTCACCCTAACACCTAACCCTAACACCCCTCACACTTATCCTTAACACCCCTCACCCTAACACCTAACCCTAACACCCCTCACACTTATCCCTAACACCCCTTACCCTAACCCTAACACCCCTCACACTTATCCCTAACACCTAAACCTAACATCCCTCACCCTAACTCCCCCCACACTTATCCCTAACACCCCTCACCCTAACACCTAACCCTAACACCCCTCACACTTATCCCTAACACCCCTCAACCTAACAGCTAACCCTAACACCCCTCACACTTATCCCTAACACCCCTCACCCTAACACCTAACCCTAACACCCCTCACACTTATCCCTAACACCCCTTACCCTAACCCTAACACCCCTCACACTTATCCCTAATACCTAACCCTAACATCCCTTACCCTAACACCCATCACACTTATCCCTAACACCCCTCACCCTAACACCTAACCCTACCACCCCTCACACTTATCCCTAACACCCCTCACCCTAACACCTAACCCTAACACCCCTCAGACTTATCCCTAACACCCCTTACCCTAACCCTAACACCCCTCACACTTATCCCTAACACCTAACCCTAACATCCCTCACCCTAACTCCCCCCACACTTATCCCTACCACCCCTCACCCTAACACCTAACCCTAACACCCCACACTTATCCCTAACACCTAACCATAACATCCCTCACCCTAACACCCCCACACTTATCCCTAACACCCCTCACCCTAACACCTAACCCTAACACCCCTCACACTTATCCTTAACACCCCTCACCCTAACACCTAACCCTAACACCCCTCACACTTATCCCTAACACCCCTTACCCTAACCCTAACACCCCTCACACTTATCCCTAATACCTAACCCTAACATCCCTCACCCTAACTCCCCCCACACTTATCCCTAACACCCCTCACCCTAACACCTAACCCTAACACCCCTCACACTTATCCCTAACACCCCTCACCCTAACACCTAACCCTAACACCCCTCACACTTATCCCTAACACCCCTCACCCTAACACCTAACCCTAACACCCCTCACACTTATCCCTAACACCCCTTACCCTAACCCTAACACCCCTCACACTTATTCCTAATACTTAACCCTAACATCCCTCACCATCACTCCCCCCACACTTATCCCTAACACCCCTCACCTTAACACCTAACCCTATCACCCCTCACACTTATCCCTAACACCCCTCACCCTAACCCTAACACCCCTCACACTTATCCCTAACACCTAACCCTAACATCCCTCACCCTAACACCCCCCACACTTATCCCTAACACCCCTCACCCTAACACCTAACCCTAACACCCCTCACACTTATCCCTAACACCCCTCACCCTAACACCTAACCCTAACACCCCTCACACTTATCCCTAACACCCCTTACCCTAACCCTAACACCCCTCACACTTATCCCTAACACCTAACCCTAACATCCATCACCCTAACACCCCCCACACTTATCCCTAACACCCCTCACCCTAACACCTAACCCTAACACCCCTCACACTTATCCCTAACACCCCTCACCCTAACACCTAACCCTAATACCCATCACACTTATCCCTAACACCCCTTACCCTAACCCTAACACCCCTCATACTTATCCCTAACACCTAACCCTAACACCCCTCACACTTATCCCTAACACCCCTAACCCTAACACCCCTCACACTTATCCCTAACACCTAACCCTAACATCCCTCACCCTAACACCCCCCACACTTATCCCTAACACCCCTCACCCTAACACCTAACCCTAATACCCCCTTACACTTATCCCTAACAGCCCTTACCCTAACACCTAACCCTAACATCCCTTACCCTAACACCCATCACACTTATCCCTAACACCCCTTACCCTAACCCTAACACCCCTCACACTTATCCATAACACCCATCAGCCTAACACCTAACCCTAACATTCTCACACTTATCCCTAAGACCTAACACCCCTCACACTTATTCCTAACATGCCTCACTCTAACACCCCTTACACTTATCCATAACACCCCTCACCCTAACACCACCCATACTTAGCCCTAACACCCCTCACCCTAACACCTAACCCCCTCACCCTTATCCCTAACAACCCTTACCCTAACACCCCTCACACTTATCCCTGTGTCTCTTCCCCCCTTATCATCAAGGGGGGAGGATGATGAGGGAGGGGGGAAGAGACACAGGGAAGGATTATGAGGGATAGGGGAAACAGACACAGGGGAGGATGATGAGGGAGGGGGTAAAGAGATACAGGGGAGGGTGATGAGGAAGGGGGGAAAGAGACACAGGGGAGTATGATGAGGGAGGGGGGGAAGAGACACAGGGGAAGATGATGAGGGAGGGGGAAAAGAGACACAGGGGAGGATGATGAGGGAGGGGGGAAAGAGACACAGGAGAGGATGATGATGGAGGGGGGAAGAGACACAGGGGAGGATGATGAGGGAGGGGGTAAAGAGATACAGGGGAGGATGATGAGGGAGGTGGGAGGATGATGAGGGAGGGGGGATGAGACACAGGGGAGGGTGATGAGGAAGGGGGGAAAGAGACACAGGGAAGGATGATGAGGGAGGGGGTAAAGAGATACAGGGGAGGATGATGAGGGAGGGGGATGTTAGTTTATTTATGCCCATTATGGATTAAAACCAGACTCTGCATCAACTATGTAATTTTCCATGGGAGTTTTGACATGGATCCCCCTCCGGCATGCCATAGTCCAGGTGTTAGTCCCCTTAAAACAACTTTTCCATCACTATTGTGGCCAGAAAGAGTCCCTGTGGGTTTTAAAATCCGCCTGCCCATTGAAGTCTATGGCGGTTTGCAGGGTTCGCCGGTTCGCGAACATTTGCGGCGGTTCGCGGTTCGAGAAAATTTTATGTTCGCGACATCACTACTGAAGATATATATTAAATATTACTATGCTGTCTAATTATATATTTCAGTATTTATAATAATTAATAACAATAATTCATAAAACCTACCGTAATTCACTTTTAATAAAACAGCAGTGTTAATATTATTAATATTTATTCTAGTTCTTAGAAGCTGTTAAGAGGTGTTTTGAGAGTACAATGGTAACATACCTAAGGCAAGGGGCAAGTGTTTTGGGTTATAGGTATCAGGCATCATAGTTTTTATTGTTTGCTTCTTAAACCCAAAAATTACAAATCAGGCTAAGCCACTGGCAACTAGGTTGTATGGTTCAAATTAAGTTGTTTCAATCATGTGGGGTTCCAACTAAAATGTTGGAACCCCATAAGTGTTCAATTTGTTTTGGAAAAAGGATTCCAGTCCATAATAGTGGGTACTGTTCTTCTTGTCTACCTTCTCAACATGTTTGACATCCCTAACACAACATATTAGCATGGTATCTTGTCCTCTAAGCAAAGTGCAGGTGATATGGTTGATTATAGCATTACATGTAATCAATCATATCACTTGCACTATGTTTACAGGACAATTTAAAGTACATAAACACTGTAATGCATTGTTCTGGTGGCTACATTCTTCAGTTGTGCCATGGAAACTCAAAGCCAATACGGAACTTTATCTTCCAAACCACTCATTTGCATGAGTATTATACTATCCTCAAGGTGATAACAATGCATTGTTTGTTATACTCTTATAACACGTATCACACTTACAAACAATTACACTGAGCTTTAGCAACTAAAGTAGTGGATAATCCACTGATAATGATGTCCAAGCCTTCTTCCAAATAAAAATGTCTAAAAACAAGACCAGCTGCATCATCACTATATAACAACTTTGATATATTACACTAAGTCAAAAAACACTTTTCAATTGTTGTTTAACTAGATAGGTGCAGACAAAATACTAAAAAAGACCCAGCCAATGAATTTCATTTCATTTTGGAAATTTTAATCATACATGGGCATTTTACTGTTCCCAATCTAAATGGTCATTTCGCAGCACACTATAGTTACTACACATAAAATGACAAAGCACCTCTACTTAGTATTTGTAATATAGATATTTTACACATTTCCAACCTTCCATCACAGCGCCATATGTCTTTGAATATTTCCCTACCTTAAACGCTTTACCAAATCACCATGCTATGTTCCATTTATTCTATTGATGAAACACACATTTTATCTTCTTTCCTACATCAAATTAGCATGATAAATAAAACACTTTTTATGTCAGTTAAAAACTTTTTGGTGGTCCTTTATTCACAAAAATCTTATACCTATCCCAAAAAGTTAAAATTCCCACACAACTACTGTTAGTTCAATTGATCTATCACATATATAGTTGTGAGCAATATGGGTTTTTGTTAACGCTTGCGGGCTCACTGTGCGAGCTCGCCGTAACTGTGGTCCTCGCAAAGCGAGGGCAGCAGTTGCTGGCAAGGAGCGCCATAGGCGCTCATCCCTACGACCCAGCAAGACTATCACTCCAACCCCGCAAGACTATCCCTCCGACCCTGTATGACTTAGGCAATGAGAGCTCATACCTACGACACTGTATGACTTAGGCCACGAGCGCTCATCCCTACGACCCCGTATGACTTAGGCAATGAGCGCCAAAGGTGCTCCTTGCGCTGGTGGAGATGAGCACCATAGGTGCTCATACCTACGACCCCGTATGACTTAGGCAATGAGCGCCAAAGGCGCTCCTTGCGCTGGTGGAGATGAGCACCATAGGCGCTCATCCCTACGACCCGCGGGACTACACATCAAAAGAAATCTCAATTACACAATTCACAATGCGAGACCCATAGCAGTTTGAAAGCGGGACTTAGAAAAAAAAAATACAAGGTTAAAAAAATATGAAGTTAACGGCCGAACCGCGCAAACAAAATAAAAAATAAATACATTTAAAAAAAAACAGCACGCAAAGCAAGGGGGGACAGCCAGGACATCTGGGAGTGAGGATCACACACAGCCCCAGTGGACAGCCAGGACGTCTGGAAGTGAGGTTGCAGAAAAAATTTGCCGAGTTTCGGCACTCGAAAATCGCCTAAGCGACAAAAAAAATATTGGACGAAAAAAACAAAAACGAGGCTACACGACTCCTAACCACACAAAACCAGGCCAGGCACAGAATACTTTTACCCAGGAACGTACAAGGTACAAAATACACTATTATAAAGTACGGAAAACGCTCCAGACACGCGTAACACGTAGATAATCGCCGCCATTTTACAATCCTAAAGCGCTCACTGTGCTGGTGGAGATGAGCCCCGTAGGCGGTCATCTCTATGACCGTGCAAACATTAAGCATCATACCTATGAACCGCAGGACTACAGAACAGTGCAAGACCCGTAGCACTTTGAAAAAAATCGGCTGAAAAAAATTACGGCCCGTAACCCTTTGAAAAGGAAACCGCCACTTAGAAAAAAAAAAATACAACCTGAAAAAAATACGAACTTAACGGCTGAAACGCCCACATCCAAAAACACAAAAGACAGAAAAAAATGCAAAAAAAAAACCTAACAAAAACATCACACACAGCACGGGGGGGGGGGGCAGCCAGGACTTCTGGGAATGAGGTTGCACACAAATTTAAATCGAGTTTTGCCACTCGAAAATCGCCTAAGCGAGAGAAAAAATGGCCACAGAAAAAAACGAAAATGAGGCTACACAAACCCTTAACACACAAAACACTGCGATTGTTAGCTCTTCAGGATATTGATTTCTGGATATATTCATTACAAATAGGTAAAGTATATTAATGTATTATTTAATTAATTAATTATTATAAAAATATATATTTATTTTTAAAAAAAACAGAGGAGAGACTCGCTTTGCCAAAGACGCTCAGTGCGGATCTCACAATGAGCGCTAAAGTACACGAGGGGAGAGGCTAGCAATGAGCACTCAGAGAACTAAAAGCATTACATTGTCTGGCAAACAGCATTACCTGCCTTACAATGTTATTGCCGTCATTTTTTTACGGGCAAGCCGCTAGTAATATATAAGATGATGCAGGCAGTATTGACAAATATGTGTCTCTGGATGCAGATTAATTTCTGAAGTTTGAAAGATGCAGAACTATATAGTATTATGGAAGAAAGACCAGGTGATATATAATTTGTGCTCCTGGACATACAATGAGAAATATGTGGCGTTTTGGGGGGAAAGGGCAAACATTCTGGCATCACAAGTATTATATATTTTCTCGGGTTATTGGCATTAAAGGTGGTAAATGGCTAACTGGAAAGAACACTCTATAAAATGGAACCAGTCCCTGAGGGGTTATCTGCTGGTTCTCAGAGGCAAACAGGGTTGAGGAAAGAGATACACTTTAAACATCCCACTGCATTAAATCATATTTATTGATATATTATTAAGGAACTTATCTTCAGTTAACATGTATACTAATCGTATCAGTGCAAAACTGAATACAAAGTTTAGTGTGTCATAGCATGACCCTAGTGTGTGTAGCATTACCATGTTCATAATATTCTTTATCTCAGTGGCGGTCCCCATGAGCATTGGGAGATAACCATCTGGTCCACAGGTATAAAAGGCGGAGGGGTCATTACTCTAAATGACAAGTCAAGTGTATTATGTAACTGTTATAGAGGGCTGCAAGTATCAAATGTTCTCCTGAGTTGTAGGTTTTTAGTAAACAGTTACTACAGGTTATTGTATTCCATAAGACATTTCACTGGTGCCAGTGGGTTCTCAAATTCATCATGTTTTTTTGTACTCTGGTATGTTGAAATGTCTGATTAATGTTGGGTTGTAGTGGATTGCTTTGTTCATAGCCAAAGTTAGAAGAATATTTATCTCTCCAGATGGAGCTAGATATATATTCTACAAGAAAGCTGTGACATGGCTTCTAGTTTCTGGCCTCTACTGCGTTCTTGATGTTAGAAAGTCCAGATACGGATGTGTGTAAAACAAATAGAATAACAACTGTTTTATATTTTAAGAAGCAGTATTATCACACTTTGATAGGTTAGGTTTCTTTATGGTAGATTCAATTTCTTTATGGTGAGTGGTGGGTCTGTGTTGGCACCACTAAGGAGGGAGCTACTGTACTGATTAGAAGGTGGAGATCCATAAGTAAAACATAAGATCATTTTGGAAACCATGAGCCCGATTCAATTGACCTTTGTCAAGTTACTGGAGCCCGTAAGTGAGGTCGCAAGTTAATTTGCTATTCAATTGGCGTCTTTTTACGGGCTCCAACTGGGTTGCGAGTTACGGCCTTTCCGAAGCCTATAATCTTTCACTTTCGCAAGAGTTATGATGGCTAAAATCGCAAATCGCTATTCAATTTCTGAATTTCCCCAAGCCCACAAATGTTTTCACACCTGTAAATGTCAAAAGAAGGAGAAAATCATACAAGTGCTAAAGAGGACCCACAAGGGGGTTAAACACCTATTTGTAGCACTGTAAATGCAAATAAAAAATCAATACAGCACTGAAAGCGATGATAGACATTAGAATTAATTGCACAGCAGTCTCAAGCCCACAAATTGGCAGTATAAAAGATTTATTTTTATATTTCATTCCGGGGTTAAATCGATCTCGGGTATGAATGAGTTAATACATTTCAGGCCACCCATATGGATTAGAACAGTATTGGCATTTTCATAATTCTTTATTTTGCGGGTTTGCGAGTCTCATTGACATGTAACCTCCATGTTTTTCTGCAGTAATAATGACATGTCTCATTTTTTATTGGCTGATTTGAAATGGGAGGGTACGGTCTTGCTAAATTGATCATGTTCCCACCCTGAACTGCTCAGAACCAGTGCATGGTTTATGGAGTCGTCTTTGGGTCAGTAACATGTGTCCTTGAGCATTTGAATAGCTCCAAATTCGGAGACGAACAGGAGCCCAGAACACACCCGCAGACATATAGTACGGCCTACAATGATCGAGTTGCGGGCTTGCAATTGAATCAGTCCTCATGATTCTAGATCTTTACCTCTGAGTCGGGGAAGCAGTGTTGCTTCATAATGTTGTTATGTGTTAGTATCTTAAAACAAGGAAAAACTCTTAAAAACAATTTAGGGTTAAATGCTAGATACAACAGAAAAAAATCAATGACCACTCCTTCTAAGGAAAACATGACAAGAACACTAACATGGGATATAATTGTTTATTCACTTTACATATTTTTTCTGTACAATATTGAAATATGATAAAATTAGATATATTTTAAATTAATTTTACCTCTGTCTATTTAAATGCATTTTTTCTATTTTCACTAATTTGTTATATCAATAAATATTATGTAGATAAAAACAATTTTCTTTCTTTTTTTTTGTTTTTTTGATCTTACTCCTAATACATATGCCCATGTATTTAGAAAAAGTATAATGTTAGACTATAAACTCCACAGTAAACTTTACCTGTTGCAGTGACATGCATAGAGATTAGCAAAAACAATACATAATTATTAATGTATTTATTATTATTTAGTATTAAGAATGCAAAAGCTGAAGCCACCAACACTAATGCTGTGAGACATCCAGTCAGGCACCAGTAGAGACATCTAGAGAAAAGCATTGAGAGAGCAACATTATTTTAAAAGACCACTGTGGTCAATACTCTCAGTGAGATTAAAGAAAAGTTCATTAGCTTACAAGAGCACGCAAACACTGGGAAGAAAAAAGGGAGTCTTAAGTAAAATTTGCATATTAAAGCTGCAAAATGTAACGGTTGTTTTTTGTTTGTTTTTTTTACTTGCTAACATTTTGCCCATTATCAAGTTTAGATATTCGAAAACAAAGTACAGATGGCCCCCAGTTTACGAACCCCTTGACTTGCGACGATCCATACTTACAAACACCACGCAACTTGGAGCTGGTTCTTCTGCATATGCGCGAGATCTCTTCTGTGCATACACAAGCGCTCCATCAGTTCGTTAGCGCGCAGGGTCATTTCTTAACTCACTACAGATCTGAGTTACAAACAAATCTGCAGCCTTATTAAATTGCAATTTGGCAAATTCTAAAGGGCTCTATATAAGCACAGAGCATATTTTTTTTACAGAAGTTTTTAGTTAGTGAACTTCTATCCAAAAGCAAGGTCTTCACTAACTAAAAACTTCTGTAAACAAATATGCAATTTAATAAGACTGCTGGCTCGGTTTTTACAAATAGATCGTATTTTTAAACCGGGGACCACCTGTGTATAAAAATTGCCTACAGTGCTCATTTAATATCTCCATCCAAAGGTGTTTTCAGTTAATTTATGTTTGGGTAAAACAGGTTATTAGTTGTAAACAAACTGTATTATGTAAAGAGAACCATTGTGATAATTATATTTAAAAAAAAAAACATTTCACTTAGAATAGAGATATCACTTAGTGTGTATTCACTACATTTTTCAAATTCCAAACACAATTGTTATTTTTAAAGCACGTGCAAAAGTAGACATATAACTATATGCTTTCTGACCAATCAAAATATGATAACAATATGGATCTATATATAATTATTTAAATGCAGAAAAGCAAGCATCTCCTAATTTTAAATTCTCTTCCAACTGATTTATTTTCCTGTAGTATTATGTGATAATCTAAACTGGCCAATATACTTTTAACACCTACAATTTAAAATTTTGCTTGAGGACTGACATTCAATTTCTGTGACTTGTGGGAAATTAGTTACGTTAACTGAAACAAGCCCTACTTTTGTTCAGTTAGCTTTTCTTGTACAGTTCACCCTTCTTTAAT
Source organism: Discoglossus pictus (assembly GCA_027410445.1). Taxonomy (NCBI): domain Eukaryota; kingdom Metazoa; phylum Chordata; class Amphibia; order Anura; family Alytidae; genus Discoglossus; species Discoglossus pictus. The sequence goes on from CM050163.1 coordinate 85,179,426, forward strand.
CTGTAGTTTAATCTACACAGTCTTTGAAAAGTGATAGTTACAGCTTGAACACATGAAAGCTCAACTCTCAAAGCATCGGCTTTAGGCAAATTAGTTACGGCGATTTTGCATCCCATATGTCAACATAAGAAAGTTTTTTTTGTGCTTGCTAGCAAATCTGATACGGTTTCATTTCTGTCACCTCTTTTAAGCTATGTATCTAGGGTTTATTATAATTTGAATGTAGAAACAATCATTATCTCTTTTGCCCTTTGATTATGGTACTAACATTATTTTGGTGATTATGTTTCTTGAGATAGGCACATGAAAGAAGTGTACTTGTCTAAAAATATTTTAGTTGTCAAAATATGTTTTGTTGTATCATATCATTTAAATAATACATTATTTCCTGGCTTCAAACAGTAATAATGCTGCAAAATAAGTATTGACGCCCTGTTGTAGCCTTCACAATATTCATGTTGCACTCACATTGTACATAAAGTACAAACACTATCTGTGTTCATCATCACAGCTGTAGCATGAACTAGCTTTTCCCTCCAATATTGGGGGGGGGGGGGGGTATGTATTGCTGCCCCAATACAATAAAAAATAATTCAAACTTACAATATATATTTCTATATGCCAACTTCTTATGTGTATATATATATACGTGTATATATATATATATATATATATATATATATATATATATATATATATATATATATATATAAAGATTGAGGTAGCCGTGAGTGTCCAGTAATCCAGTGTTCCCTCCTGGCTTCTTCTTCTTAACCTGCTGTCTTTTCCTCAGGCTCTTCCTCTCAAATTATCCATATCATGTCTCCAGCATAACCATCTCACCTTCCATGCTCTCATCTCCTCTTTTATGCTGCCATGATCTGCACTCCTTCCTCCATCCACTATCTACTCCCTCATCTCCAACTCATAAGCAGAAACACTTCTGTGAGTCCCATTTGAATATCCCTTCCTTCTCTCTCCTTCTGGCTTCTGGAGACACATTTCCTAACCGAGGGCCTGACCTGACATTTCCACTAGCGGTTACGTTATCTGACTACTAGGGACAGATAACATATTACACACCTGAGCCATTCACCTCACAATGTCACATACCTTCCTACCTAAGTAAACTTTCACTTTCTTCCTCACCCTTGCTATCCTCTATCTGTTCCTCCCCAAGTTACTGCCTCTTCCATTACCTTTAGATTGTAAGTAGTGAGTTTTCAATCTTGTAGGGTGCTTTGGAAAAAAGCACTTCCTGCAAAGATTCAAAGCTCAAAACAGGGCCCTCCTTTTTTCTGCAGTTTGTTAACATTGTATTCTACCTTGTCCTTATCCCCTGTACAGTGCTACGGAATATGTTGGCGCGATACAAATAAAGATTAATAATAATAAATCCAGTGGAACAATCAGAGTACTGCAGTAAGTAGTCATACCTTTTTTATTGGACCAACGTATTCATAATATAGCGACAAGCTCTCGAGAGAAGATCCTCTTTTTATAAAGTCAAAAAGCGATACTGATACAGATATGAACTAAAAATAGTAAACAGAGAGAGAGGAAAGGAAAAAAATTGGAAAGACAAGAATATCAAAATTCATTGGACAGAGTTAAGTGAGAAACAGACCGGCATTGTGAATAATGTCCTGATAGGGCAGTAAGTCTATAGATCAGGTTGTAGATAAGAACACAGTAGAGTAAAATAAAGAGCAATACATTTCAGTATAGCATGTATCTTACAAAAACACCAATAGAAGGGGGGGAGGTATGTGGAATGTGTGTGCCCTATAAGACATTAAGATAGTGGGCCAGAAAGACTAAGTCAATATTAATGCCTATATCCTTGGTATTAAAATGTTTTATCATTTTTAATTCAAAAGTTTTCCTCTGTTGGATAGTTCTGAAATTCCCTCTGAGTACTTTTATTTTGAGGTTCTGGATGGAGTGATTCTCCTGGGTGAAATGGTGTCCAACTGGAGTACAGTAACTGTCTTCATGGTGCTTTTTGATGGAGCTAAACTCTGCCCAATGAATTTTGTTCTTCTTGTTTTTATTTTTTTTTCCTTTCTTCTATTTCTTTTTACTGTTTTTAGTTCATATCTATATCAGTATCACTTTTTGACTTGATAAAGAGAGGATCTTCTCTCGAAAGCTTGTCACTATATTATGAATAAGTTTGTCCAATAGAAAAGGTATCACTATTTACTGCAATACTCTGATTTTATATATATATATATATATATATATATATATATATATATATATATATATATATATTTATATAATGTATGCCTATATGCCACCTCATTATGTATATATATATATATATGTAAGATACATTATGGTCTGAAGCTGTCATAGGAAAGACATACTGCTCCACAAGCCCTCAAGTGGCCAAATGCATGATTTCGTTTAAGTTGCTATTTTTTGTGTCCCCTGAGAGGGATTTATCCCCCCCCCCCCCTTAGTTCTTATACCCCTGGATTGAAGGACAATAACGTTGTAATATGGGATGAGAGCAGAGATGGGAAATAAACTTCTACATGTCTTTATTTCCTTTTCAGATGTGCACATTAAGACAAAAAAAATAAAAGACATAGATTAGAATTATGGGGGAAAAGTCAAGAGATACTCAGGAGGCAGATACACAAGAGTAAGACAACAAACTGAGGGGCAGAACCACATATGCAAAGCTGGTGAGGGATCTGATAACAGTCTGTTTTAGAGTACAGTTATTGCAATTTAAAAATATGTAAAGCTGTTTGCATGTGCATATATATATATTTGGTTGTTTTGCATTTGAATGGTTTCATTAATATGGTGGAAATATTTTAGTTTTTCCTTTTCTACTCACCCTCGAAAATGTTCTGCAAACGCTAATGGTATAAGCACCTAGAATGGGCTTATAATGAGATAAACCTCTATTTTATGTGTGGAGCTCCTCATATTCATAAAAGTATTTCTTTGATCTATGCCCACCATGATGCAGCTGAATACTGTGATGATGACAATCAACACACCCTTCTCTCTTTCTCATCCTCGAATTGTAAAAAGGTATTAAACTTGGGGTTATGAAAATGGTTATATTAGTACAAATCAGATAACCATTTTATAGAGCCATTAAAACAAAATAACAGTGTCTACTTTAATATAAAAGATTTACAAGTTAAGAAGTTAACACAGGAGGCATTCTCATATCTTTATTCATCTCTTCAGTGTCAATGATTTATGGCAGATCATGTGGCTTACCATATAATCGCTAATCACAGAAATCTGTGCATGTGTTTCAGAAATCTAAAATGCTACCCAAGCATCATAATGAGTTGACATGGTTGTTTTAGCATAGCTGATTGACCTAGATTTGGTATATAAGTCAGGGTAACTTAGGACTGGGTCTATGGTTCTTATGCAGAGCTTGTAAAATGTATATGTATGCTGTTTTATGAGGAAGCCTTATCAACTAATTCATTAAAGTATATTGAACATCAGTAAAATTATAATGAATTGTATTAAATACTTAAAACCAAAACATAATTTATTGTTGCCTCTAAGTATAAAAAAGTTTATCCCTACTATGCATGTTTCCATTTTAATAAATTAATTTCATTTTTAAATTGGAAATAAAATGAATTAGCCCTCAAATAACTGAAAATATGCCTATTATTATTTCAGTATGAATGTTCAAAGTGTTGGAAACTCATGCCCGGAATAATCAAATGTAAAAAATATTATAAAAAAAAAAACTATCTTGCTTGTTGATGTAAATGTTGTAATATTTGTGCAGATATTGTTTTGGATGACTCCTCGGGTATCTGGAAATAAGTCAGTTCCTAATAACCTACCAAACATATTTTCTGGAGGAATGTGTAGGTTTTTATGCTGCCCTATGCCATTCAGAATTTACGACCCCTATCCTCACTCGCAGCTCCTCCTTTGCTCTTTCCATATCCCATGTCAGAAGTTTATGTTTGTTTTTGTATATATATTGTGACAAGTTACTAATCTCCTCTAGGTTTATGGCTGTGTTTCCAACACTTTGATGGTGGAAAACAATACAGGAGGCTATAATACTTTTCCAAATTTTACTAAAACTTTTGCTAGTTTTAAAAAAACCTCACAATAATAAACTAAACCAAATTAAAGAAAATAACAGGCATTGCTTCCACTGAAAAACTAATGTTACTGATAGACAGTTCCTTCGCTATCCAGCTCTCATCCAGCTTATTAAAATAAGGTGGAGCAAAAACAAAACAGTCCAATAGTTTGTTTATATTCACTGGTCTGTGTTCTTCAGATCTATAGGTCTCGACTCTTCTTCAAGTGATCATACACTGGAAGCTGTTGTCTCTCTGTCTGGGTGTATTTTTCCTGCTTCGGACAATTGGCACACTGATCTTTGAGTGTCTCTTTTGCCAGCTCAAATAAACAGCACACACTCTTGTGTGCATGTGTTTCTTTCTTCAATTCAGACCAATTGCAAACTCCATTCAGCAGCCACACCCAAACTCCAGCTTCAATCTTTATTCAGCTCTGCTCATGTGTAGCTAATTAACTGCTTGGAAATGTTACCTCCTTCAGACCTCCTGAGGAAAGAGCTTTGCATAGTCTGTGGCTCACACAAACCCATTGTATCTCTCTGTCACAATATGATATGTCAGAAAGTGTCAATTATATTTATAGACAGAAATATTACTGCATGTAGACATTGCTGTGCATGTACAAACATATTTCAATGTACTGCACTGCATCCTGCAGCCTGCTACCTGCATCCGGCAACCTGCTACCTCCTGAAAATGTATTGCCCTAGGCCTGGGCTTGGGCACCAGAGCAGAAACACACCCCTGATGTTATTATTAGGCCATCCGTTCAGATTTGAATGTCACAATTCTGTACCAGTTGATTTACTGAGTCCCGTGGAAGAATGATTTATCTCTTCTACAGCGAATCAGTTAGCCTGTCACATCCTAATCTGAGCTTCCTTGGTTTTAACTTATTTCCGTAAAGCGTTATGGAGGCCCTGGACAGAGGGTAAAAGGGTTAACCACAGCAAAGCATACCGAAAGCCATTTGCAATGGCTCTAAAAAGGTTTTAATGTTTACATACACCTTCACTCTACAATACAATGTTGCCACTACTAGACTATTTAAGATATAAATATCCATGGGAGTCTTTGGTTGCCACATACTATCACAATCACACAAACCAGAGTTTCATCACAAAGGAAACTTAACCATTTGTTCTCTATAAAACACAAAATTCTAAAGCACTGAGACAGAACTTAAGAAATATTTATAATATTTCTAATTACGCAGCACACTGATAAAAGTATTGATTTTGATCGGAGTTAACCCTAAATCAGGAGGGCAGGCTGGTATTGTAGGTAAGGCCCTGAAAAAAGAACAGGAAATGGTGTGAGGGAGGGAGCAGGGAGAGATAGGACTGAGAAGGATAGGACAAAGGATCAGTTGAGAGAAAATAAGAGGAGGAGTAAGTTAGGCAAGTAAAACGGAGGTAGGGTGGCTTGGTGGAGGCTAGAGACAATATGTTTGCTTACACAGATGTTACAACATTTAGCAAGGGGGTAATATTGAGTTACAAAGTAAATTCTACCTGGCAAAAAATGATAACATACATATAGTAGTAGTAATATTAATAATGCTATTGGCTCTGGAGATGGGACAACTTCCATAGTTCTATTCCTACCTTCAGATTTTGATCAGAATTTACCCCAAATTTGTAGGCCAGGCGGGTGTTGTAGGTAAGGCCCTGAAGAAAGAATAGGAAAATAACATGTAGCACTATTAATTATATTTAAAAGAATAGTGATACAAGCACAGCAATTCTTCTACACTATTTATTGTTGTTAGGCCATGTCCAATGAAATAAACTGGTATATATATGGAAAAGCACTCAGCCATTACCCAGCATTCTAACTATTCTTGCTCACAGAAAACAGATAGAGGGCAGTTAGTTATATGTAAGCCCTTAAAAGCATAACTGTAGCAAGTTTTAATCTCTTCACAACTTGTTACTTCAGGGTTTATTAATTATATATTTTCATTTTATAACATTTTTTTTAATAAATGAAACTTTCTTCATTAAAAAAAACATTGTTTTAAATGTGTGATTGAAACTCTAAGGGTTACAAATACTACAGTGTTGCCTGTTCTCAGGTGTGTGCATCTTTCAATATTTACACTGTATAAAAATAAGAATTTGGATCTCTCAAAGAACTATAGGGATCCAAAAAGCAAAATCCTGAGACTAAGGGAATGATCAGCTGGAATGTACTTCTTGCATTTTCTCAAGGGTAGAGGTGATTTGCCTGGACTTTCAGGTCTTGCTTAAACTTGGGATCATAGTCAGACTGATGTGATTTCCTCCACCTGCAATAATATGACAAGAAGGAATATTTTAAAGGTGTCCTATAGGCATTCATAAAAGGTTAATTTTTACTATTCATTATAAGATTCAATTCTCTACTCGTTTAAATATCTCCAACTAAACCTAAATGACAAAATAAGAGAGTTTTATTGCCCTTTTTAACGAAAGCTTTATTTCAAGACAATTAATTATAATAGACAAATGAAACATTCAGTAGAGTTTTACTTACCGTCTTGTAAAAGTCAGCAAATAAGCCATAAAGATTACATTCAGCATGATAAATCAGAGAACCACATTAAACAATCAGTGAAACTTCTATAATAAATAGCTCTTAGTTTGTACAACGGTTCAATTTATCATGCATCATTTATAGATGAGAGAACAAACATAGCTATTCAAAAATCAATTAGATATCACTGCATTCAGTTCAAAATCTGATCATGTGCTTACTAAAAAAAAAAAAAAATTCTGTGAGGTGGTAACACATTTTATAACACTAGAATATTTCTTACATGGAACAGATAATTTATTTCATGAAGAATATAAAACAAGACACTCAGAAAGAAATAGTGATTAAAACATTATAGCAAGCACCTGTAAAATTGTTACCAAAATATTCATGCTATATTGATTTTATTGTTGGATATTCCTGCTATATAAGGAACATGGAAGTCACCAAAGCAGAAGTACACCATCAGAGAATCAAAAACATAAGGGAAAACTGTTTACATTTTTAAAATTCATTAAAAAAATTCTAATTTTTAGACATGTTTATTGTTACTATAGTTTTATACTATAGATACTAAGGATGATGGCTTACTTACCCAGCCAATAAACTGCATCATGTGATCAGTCAGTCAATGAGTGGTGAATGAGTTGATTCGCTCTCAGCCAATAAGGCTGGGTCATTTGACTGGGGAATTGAAACAGACCAAATCTGGTAGGTGTATCTCACTACAGGGAATATCAGGGTTATTGGGTGCCAGGCTGTCTGGTCCATGAACCTATGAAGTCAACTTTGTGACGAGTAGAGGTCATGTACCGGGTCTGTGCACTTCATTGTCGCAATAACCCAAGCCTTGGGGCAGGTCAGGGAGATGAGCCACCCCAGGGTATAAGAATGTACCTAAGCACACAGCCAGGAGGATGGGAGGACAGGAGGCTGTACCTAAGCACACAGCTATATTCTATTGTGCTTGTTCATGCCATCCATGCCCATAATAGTATCCTCCATGGGGGCAGAGATGTGAAGCCAGGCAAAGGGCCAAGATGTGAATGGAGGTAGACAGGGAGGTCTGTTCCCTAGGGGTGTATGTCCGCTCTGTCAAGTACAGCTAAGATGACTGCCAGTGCAAGTAAAAGAGCAACTGGTGGTGGCTCTACAGCTACAATCCACTTCAGTTAGTGGGAGAGGATGCTGAGGGATTGGACAGCACGACAACCCCAAACTGCTCTCACAAGGAATGCTACGCTGGGATTATAATCAGAAGGCCAGGAGTACTATCACTATCTCTATTGTTTAGCCACATTGATATTACACCACCACTACCTCCAGCACCAAGGATGCTAGGTCCACCATCAAGACCTACCCCCGCTGCCACCATGTCACCACCACCACAACACCTCCCTTCCATGCTGCCACCACCACTGCCAACACATGAGGAGGATGAGGAGGGAGGTTGAGGATGAGGAGGGGGGTTGAGGATGGGTGGTTGAGGATGAGAAGGGGGGTTGAGGATGAGGATGTGGGTTGAGGAGGGGGGGTCTGGGATTGAAGATGGGGGGTTGAGGATGAGGATGGGGGTTGAGGAGAGGGGTTGAGGATGGGGAGGGGGTTGATGATGTGGGGGTTGAGGATGAGGATGGAGGTTAAGGAGGGGGTTTGAGGATGGGGGGTTGGGCTTGAAGATGGGGGGTTGAGGATGAGGATGGGGGGTTGAGGATGAGGGTTGAGGAGAGGGGGTTGAGGATGAGGATGTGGGGTTGAGGATGAGGAGGGGGGTTGAGGATGGTGGTTGAGCTTGAGGATGGGGGGTTGAGGAGAGAGGTTGAGGAGGGGGTTGAGGATGAGGAGGGGGTTGAGGAGGGAGGTTGAGGATGAGGAGGGAGGTTGAGGAGGGAGGTTGAGGATGAGGAGAAGGGGTTGAGGAGGGAGGTTAAAGATAGGGGTTGAGGAGGGGGGTTGAGGAGGGTGATAAGGAAGGGGGAGGGAAAGAGACACAGGGAAGGGAAAGGGAGGGAAAGAGACACAGGCAAGGGAGAGGGGGGAAGAGACACAGGGAAAGGAGAGGGGGAAGAGACACAGGGGAGAGAGAGGGGGAAGGGACACAGGGGAGGGAGAGGGAGGGAAGAGACACAGGGGAGATAGAGGGGGAAGGAGACACAGGGTAGAGAGAGGAGGGACACAAGAAAGGGGCACAGAGGGCTCACAAGAGGGGAACAGAGAGAGCACAAGGAGGGGGGTTGAGGAGAGAGGATGATGAGGGAGGATGAGGAGGGGGGTTGAGGATGAGAAGGGAGGATGAGGAGGGCTGTTGAGGAGGGGGGTTGAGGAGGGTGATAAGGGAGGGGGAGGGAAAGAGACATGAGGGATAGGGGGAAGAGACACAGGGGAGGGAGTGGGGGGAGAGAGACACATGGGAGGGAGAGGAGGGGAAGAGACACAGGGGAGGGACAGGGGGGAGAGACACGGTGGAGGGTGAGGGGGGAAGAGACACAGGGGAGAGAGAGAGGACACACAAAAGGGGGACACAGAGGGCTCAAGAGGGACACAGGGGGCAGCACATTTCCTACCCTCGGCTTATACTCGAGTCACTACGTTTTTCCAGTATTTTGTGGTAAAATAGGTGCCTCTGCTTATACTCGGGTCGGCTTATGCTCAGGTATATACGGTATCGTGATTTTGCAATTGCTTAGTTCAAATATATACATTCATATATGCAAAGAAAACCAATACTCAAGTTGATAACCTAAAGAAAAACAATCTTGTATAGTTCAACTATGCAAAAGTCTGAATAAAGGACCACTGCAGTTAAAGAAAAAAGACACTTGTTAAGTATGTGCCAATAATATTGGCAGCTGTATATGCCTTGAACAGGAATCCATTTTGTGTTTCTTACATCACAATAAGAACGCTGGATGATGGTTATGTATTTGTAGTTATAAGTGTATTTAGGGCTGGAGAGAACAGGAAGGAGTCCAGAGTCTTTTTTTTTATCACTGGATAAGATTGACACAACACCCATTCTACCCCACTGAATCAGAATCAGGCACTTTGCATCAAAGGATGGAACCACAGCTCTCCGGAAATGAATTCACCACTCAAACACACTCAATTTCTACCAATTTATCATTGATTCCTTGATGTACATTTTTTTTACTCAGTTCTTACTCTTTTAGTTGATTACCCATACAATTTGTAGGTAAACAGGATTATAAAACAATCTTTTGGAAACGTCATTGTTAAGACTGCTGTCAGTTTTATATATATATATACTGTGTATATATATATATATATATATATATATATATATATATATATATATATATATGTGTGTACATATATATAAATGTAGCTAATGTCCAAGTCAAATGTATGCACAACAGGGAATGGAAACAAACTGCAAAATTGCCGTCGTGGAGGCTGTGCAGGCTACCTGGGTTAGCAAGAGTGTCACGTGACCCAGCGGAGCCGGCAGGCGTTGGTGTAATAACGTTGCATCGGGGGGCGGGACTTACGTCCAGTATTCACGCGGTATTAACTTAGGCGCGGTTTTCCTTGTCTCCTGTTGTAAAGGAACCTAAAAAAAAAAAAAAAAAAGGAAAATAAGTTATAAGAAAGAAAGTGGTTTAGGAGAACTTGGTTTTCTATGTTATAATTTTGCATTTAATATGGCGGGAGGTGAGTTGTCCGGCCCACTGGCCTAAAGGGGCGTGGCCCTACTTCACGGGGCTTGCTTAGTGTAAGCATTGGGGGCCTTGGGCAGGACCCAAGGTTTGAGGTCACTGTCCATGGCCGGGCTCCTCCAACTTGTTTTGATGAATATATAAATACAGTTTTTATTGTATTGTTAAACTCGTTATTTAAATAAAGCTGTGGTCCGTTGTTTTCTCTCACTCGGTTGTTGTGTCCATTATTTACTAACTTAAGCCTAATGGATCATGCATGTGTCATGCCTCTGTATGGTACCAACCAACCTTAACCAAAGGACTGACCCATTGTGATTAAAGTAGCCTTATACTTTTACTGACTTTATAAACATATTATTTCCTTTGTCAGTTCTGCCAGTAAATAAAACCAAAGATGAGAAAGGGAAATGGGCGAGGGTGGCATTACCACAGACATTTCCTGGAAAATATATAGATTAACCTACTAGTGGCACAACAGCAATAACTCTTCATGTAGCTTTATATATGGGTTGGTGTACTCAAAATAACTTCATCTTTTGTGTAGTTACATTCAGGTACTATATGAATTAATTAAATTAATGCCTATTTTGTTGAGTTTCCCATGTCTTTGTTATTTACAATGCATTGTTTATTTTTCTCATAGTATAGATTAGCTTGAAATGACATTACAAGCACTTGATAATATTCATATGTACAATACATTAACACCTGGTGACTAAGGAATTAAAAAAACATGCGCATGTTTGTAAATCATTTCCATACCTGCATCAATGCTGCAGTGTTTGCTCTTACAGAGAAGATTCTGGAATATTGTATTGTTCCTTATGTTTGCTAAACCCAAAGGCCAAATTAATAAGAATTATTTGCATCGCCCTCTGTTAAATGGCAGTGAAACTGTTTAAAGAGAGTCAGAGCTCCCAGAATTGCTATCATGTTGTTTAAATCATATGCTTTAAACACCAGAGCAGTCTTACATGAAAAATATTGATCTAAGGTTTAGTAAAGGGATCACTGTGATCTAATATTTTTTCTAAATTCTAAATTAATAATGGGCAAAACTTTTGACCTTCAGTCTTGTTCAACTTTCAGTGACCATATGGGGTCAGCATGCCAGGCACATCTGTCTGTATTTCTGGTTGTGATCATCAATGTGGTTTTCTTGACAAAGATACTAAAGTGGGTTTCTAGTTCCTTCTCCAGTGGACTGCTATGACTTGCCCATCTTGGGTGAACTTACATGGTATAGCTCACAGTTTCATTGAGATATACAAGCCCCTTCACCATGACAAGGTAATGATACAGAAGGGTCCTCTCTAGCACTTGTGGGATTTTCGCCTTCATTTGCAGTTTACAGGTGTGAAAACATTTGCGGGCTTGGGGAAATTGAGCAGTTGAATAGTGATTTGCGATTTTAGGCTTGCGAAAGTGAAAGATCAAAGGCTTCTGTAGGCTGTAAGTTACGAGTTTAACCATCGCCATTTTTTCAAGGCCGGAACTCTGAAGCCAATCGGAGCCCGCAAAAAGACGCCAATTGCATATCAAAGTAGCTTGCGACCTCACTTATGGGCTACCGGATCTCCAGAAACCTCAATTGAATGGGGGCCTGTGTTTCTCTTACTTACTAAACAGTTTGTCAATTGTCATGTGCAGTTCTTCAAAAGTCTATATCTTAAATATAGGAAGGATTACTATGGTCCACTAAATAAAGGGCATGGAGTATCTGCAGAAGAGCTTGTCTCCTTTTCCCTTGACATGATATGCGATAGAATGTGGGATCTGTTACTATTCTCAGTAATAAAACAATTTGATTTTAGTTTCCCTTCCTAAGGTTCCCATCCACTTAAAAAAAAAAAAAAAAGATTAGCAAGGCCTGGGGAAGGGATTTTCAGAGAGTAATGGAATCTTGTTGCCATTGCAAAAAAACACTTGCCTATTATTTAGTCTAACTATTAAAAAAAGAATACTGTCGATATCTCATTGAAGTGTCCCATCAAACTTGGAAATTAGATATCAATACAAAATGCAAAATACTTTTGATATATCCCAGACCAAGTGAAAATGTGGCACCTGTCTTGGAATCACAGCTAGAAAGACAAAGGAGAGACAAAGGAAGAACATGATATTCATCCATTTAGATATGTGAGAAAACCACAGGACATCAAAAAAGTCAAAGAAGTTGTAAAGAATCCTTCCGGGATGGAATTTAACACAGATCAGGCACAAGACACCTTATTCGATGACCATATTATTATAAATTATGACAAACTAGGGGTGGTTTTACAAACAAACAAAAAAACATTCTTGAGGTCACTGGGTATATTTTCCATGAAGGTTCTTGAAACATTCAAACTTACTGTTTAGTTCCATTCTATGATATACCACTGTATTTTAGCATAAATAATAATTGCTCTATTTCAGCTCACTTTCCATCTCATTTTCTTTTTCCTGTTGCTTTCCCTCAAAGTCCATGAGAAAGAGAAAGGCCAGAATTGTGTCTGGTCTACTAAAAACATATATTTATAGAACAGTGTGCATACATTAAAATGTATCCCTAAAATCTGGACATTTTGCTCATTGTATTGAAGGGCAAAAACACTAGTTAAATTGACTCATTCAGGCCCACAAGATGGTTACATCTTAAGGATCAAATAACATTAGTCTATACATTGTAGAAGCTTTTTTTTCTCTGCAGTAAAATCATTCCTGAGATATTCAGCATTGTATGTGTGTATTATTTGTGGGTCTCTTATACTGCAGCTCTTTTTGCTAACTAGTAAGAGTGCTGGATAACTGCATGATAACTTTGAGTATTACTGTTTTCCCATTACAGAAACAAACAAGTAGACAGTGGTAATCAGCTAATCAGTTTTCATAATCTGCTCATTTGCTTCATAATACCACACAAACAAATAATTTATTTATAAAAATGACTAGTACAATATGTAGAATTTTTTTCATCCTCTTTAAGAATAACTTAAGTAAAAAAAATATATAGATTTGGGGTGACAGAGTGCATTTTATTCAAAGATGTGCCCTTCTTTGGCCACTTAAAATGTTGGGAGGTATGCAGTCCAGGGATTCTCAAAATAACAAGGATGCCTTCATCCATGGGGCTGACTGGGAAGAGGAAGAACTGGTCCCTATCTTTAGGGGGCTGAGTCTCACCCAGTTAGAGGCATGGGGACAGGGCCAAACCACAGCAGTGCCAGGCCCAGGGGAAGAACTGAGGAAAAGCTACCCTGCTCCTAGAGTAATAGAAGAACATAATGAGCACTGGGCCCTACCAATTGACTGTGGAAATATTCAAGAAGTTCCTTGGATGACCACTGTCCAGGAGCCAGCCACAGACCCTAGAGCAGAAACAGAAAGTAGCCCTGCTCTTCAGCCTGAACAAGAGGCAGCAGCAGCTACTTCTTAAGGGCTGCCTGTAACTACACACCAGGCAGTCCCAGAAGGAGAGAGTCAGGAGGTTCCCCCTGAGGATCCAGAGACCAAAGAGCCAGAGGGTACCCCAGATTGTGGTTTGTCTCCTGGTCTCCCTACAGTGACTCCCCTGCAGCTGCCCAAAAACACTGGTTGTGTACCTGTAACCCTGGAAAGAAAGGGCCACTGGTCAGGCTTGTTGGGAGAGAGGATGGCTACTAAACCACAACGGCTTGTGTCAGAACTGACCATTAATCCAGCATGTCACTATCCCATGCTGCAACTCCAGCATCCCAGTTTATTCAGGTGAAAACTCAGGGCTGACAAAGGGAACCTTGTACTCTTCAACTCTACCAATGGGCCTGAGTACTGATACAGAATCAGCAGGACAGGAGGTCTCCGTAGCCTGGAAGGAGAGGGCTTTGCTGGGTAAGGATCCTCCCAAGTTTATGATGGACTTACTAGCTGGGATGTACTGTTTCCCCTGGACTACCTTGAAGGGTCCTCCATGGCAGTTGTCCTATAAGTCTCCCCAGGGGCTTGGGAAGGTCACTAGGCCACTGGGAAGGAGTAAGTATTCGCCCTGGACAGGGGGAGGCAGGGTACCCAGAGAGCCACTGAGGCTATCATATGGATGGACTGTCACTTGAAGAGGACCGGTAACCACCTGTATAGATGGGAAGTTATCCGACAGGATAAACTTCCCATGCTATACTAGAAAAGAAAGGGGGAGACATTGTCATGATTTAATTGTTTAAGGACTCATATTGCCAGTAATTTATGAATATGGCCAAGGGAGCATGACATTGTTGCATTGGGATTATGTGTTATTGTGTGGTTATATGTTGCCTGTACATGGTTATTATGTATCCGAGTTATAATATATTATGAGGGAAAATGTTATATAGAACATATGTGGAATTGGTAAAAATGCTCTGCATAGAAGTTAGCTGCAGATCATTGCACACTCACACATACAGACCTTTGGTCAAGACAGAAGGATGTACTTCAAATAGTCCTAAGCAAACACTTGAGTTTAACATAAAGGTTTTTTCACTAGCCAGCTGTAGCTATCTGGTGAATTTGATCTCAAGGGTGTACACAAGGGTGTGGTATTGGAGAGTATAAATATGTTGTTTTGATCATACAAAAAAAGTCGAGAGATAGTTTTCACATATACAAGGTGTGAGACTATTTCTGTGTGTTGTATCCTAACTTGGGGAGTGATCTTGCCATTGCCACTAGTAACCTGTATGCAGTATTCTCTGCCTGTACCTTTTGGGCATTGCCCTCTTCAGAAGCCATCTTTTGTGCCACAGAGAACAGGAACTACATGATTCTGCTGGGGTAGGTTTGAACTGGGTTCATATCAAGTCCCCTTGAAGAAGCAGATCGTGACATGACCAAATAATCTTTAACAGATAATCTTTAGAGTGAAGAACAAATGTTGTAGTTTTAAGGCTCTGTGTACCATTTGAAGCAATTCTGTGAAGACCTTGGGTGTTCTACATTATCTCTGGGTCAGCCACTAATGTGTGCATCTCTAAGTTATGTCTTGAACCCTGAACTAGTAGTGTGTCATCACTGGACAGAGAGTGCATAACCTTCACAGTACATAAGACCTAAAAAAGGGCCCTTCCTCAATAAAACAGTATAAACCTTTAGTTGTCACAGTCATGTGGCTAGTTTGACTCCTTGGAGTGAAGGTTGGGCATATGACCTGTGTTCTTTGTTATTCTATAAGTTGTGTTGCTGAGCACTGGAGTATCTAGTTCTGGGTGCTGTCCTATTCATTTATCTGATGCTGCCTTGGCTTGATGCCTGTGACCTTAACTGCCCACTTGCCATGACTTCTACCCTTCCTTCATATTTTCTAAGGTGAATCCTTCTGCATGAACCTGGGTTCAAAGGATGCTTTATCAGCTTTACTGCAGTTCCATGGGTTTACTTAATTGCATTTAACCACCACCATTACAGAACCTAAAGGACCATTTTCAAAATATTCTCATAAAACATTTCACACAACCTTAATACTCTTATTTCCTTTCTATTCATTTAAAGAGCCAATGTAGTTCAAAATGTAAATCACTTGCGTGTAAAATATATGAAAAACATAAAAATATTTTTAAAGAAAAAGACTTTCGAGCGATTCAGGAGCCCGTAAGCGAGGTCACAAGCTAATTTGCTATTCAATTGCCAAATTTTTACGAGCTCCGATTGGCTTCCGAGTTACGGCCTTGAGAAAATGGCTACGGTTAAACTCGTAACTTACAGCCTCCAGAAGCCTTTGATCGTTCACTTTTGCAAGGCTAATATCGCAAATCGCTATTCAATTGCATCAATTTCCCCAAGCTCGCAAAAGGATTCACACCAGTAAACAGCAAATGAAGGAGAAAATCCTACGAGTGCTAGAGAGGACCCGCAAGGGGGTTAAACACCTATTCATAGCACTGTAAATGCAAATAAAAAATCAATACTGCACTGTAAATGACAGAGAAAGCGATGACAGACATTATAATTAATTGCACAACAGTCTCAAGCTTGCAAATCGGCAGGATCTTAGATTTTTTTTATGTTTCATTTCGGGGATAAATCGATCTTGTGTATCAATGAGTTAATACATATCAGGCCACCATATGGACTAGAACAGTATTGGCATTCATTTTCATAATTGTATTTTGTTTTGTGAGTCAGATCGCATATGGGACCCCCGAACCTAGTTGATTGACATGTAACCTCCATTTTTTACTGCCATAATAATGACTCAACCTAGTTGATTGACATGTAACCTCCATTTTTTACTGCCATAATAATGACTCATGTCTCATTTTTTATTGGCTGATTTGAAATGGGAGGTTACAGGGTTGCTTAATTGAGCATGTTCCAGCCCTGAACTGCTCTGAACCAGTGCATGATTTACGGTTTTACTTTGGGCCCATAACTTGTGGGCTTGAGCAATTCAATTGATTTGTAATCGGAGACGAACGGGATCCCGCAACACACCTGCAGACATTTGTCTGTCTGCGATCGAGTTGCAGGCTTCGAATTGAATATGGCCCTCTGTTTCTGAATATATGAATGCAATTGTTACATCACTTAATCAGAGCTGGATCATCAGGGTGTGTTTCTCTACTTATCAGTTGAAGGAGGGTGCAAGGAAAGGTTGATAGTAATAGTATTTAACACCAGTTAAATGGACTCCTTGAGGCCAACAAGTTGGTTACATCTTAAAGATCAAATAACATTTGTCAATACATTGTACCCCCTTTTTGTTTCTGCAGTAAATCATTCCTTAGATATTCAGCATTGTATATGTTGGATAATTTGATTAGATTGGAATAGATACTAAAACCCTTCCTCTCATGGGCCCAGAAGCATGAACTTTACATCAATAGATGCAACCACAGCTCTTCAGAAAAGTAAACGACCCCCTCACACACACATACACTTCCACCAATGTACCACGGATGCCTTCAGGGTCCATCAGAGGCATCAACATTATTTATGATGATTATTTACATATTTGATCATGCTCTTAGTCGGACCTCTACATTTTTACAAATACAGTGCTTTGCAAAAGTATTTACCCCCCTGGAATTAACATAGATTGTTTGAGGATTTGCATAATTTAATTTACAGAACATGCCCACAACTTTGAAGATGTTTTTTTTTTTTATTGTAAAGCAAGCAACAAATAGGACAAAATAACAGAAAAAGTCAATGTGCATAACTATTCACCCCCCTAAAGTCAATACTTTGTAGAGGCACCTTTTGCGGCAATCACAGCTCCTAGTCGCTTTTGCCACATCTTCCCACTGGGATTTTTGCCCAGCTCCTTCAAGTTGGATGGTCTGCGCTTGTGAACAGCAATCTTTAAGTCTGGCCACAGATTTTCTATTGAATTGAGATCTGGGCTTTGACTAGACCATTCCAACACATTTACATGTTTCCCCTTAAACCACTCAAGTGTTGCTTTAGCAGTGTGTTTGGGGTCATTGTCCTGCTGAAAGGTGAACCTCCGTCCTAGCCTCAAATCGCGCACAGAGTTGTACAAGTTTGGCTCAAGAATATCCCTATACTTAGCACCATCCATCTTCCCCTTTACTTGGATCAGTTTCCCAGTTCTGGCTGCTGAAAAACATCCCCACAGCATGATGCTGCCACCACCATGTTTCACTGTGGGGATGGTGTTCTTTGGGTGATGTGATGTGTTGGGTTTGCGCCAGACATACCGTTTTCTTTGATGGACGAAAAGTTTAATTTTAGTCTCATCAGACACAGAGCACCTTCCTCCATACATTTTGGGAGTCTCCCACATGCCTTTTCACAAACTCAAAATGTGCCATTTTGTTTTTTTGCTGAAAGTAATGGCTTTCTTCTGGCCACTCTGCCATAAAGCCTAACTCTATGGAGCGTACAGCTTATTATCGTCCTATGTACAGATACTCCAATCTCTGCGGTGGAACTCTGCATCTCCTCCAGGGTTACCTTAGGTCTCTGTGCTACTTCTCTGATTAATGTCCTCCTTACCCGGCCTGTGTGTTTTGGTGGGCGGCTGTCTCTTGGCAGGTTTGCTGTTGTGCCATGTTCTTTGCATTTGGTTTTGATAGATTTGATAGTGCTCCTGGCGATCATCAAATGTTTAGATATTTTTAATAAAATAAATGTATAACCCTGACTTGTACTTCTTAACAACATTGTCCCTTACTTGTTTGGAGAGTTCCTTGGTCTTCATGGCAGTGTTTGGTTAGTGGTACCTCTTGCTTAGGTGTTGCAGCCTCTGGGGCCTTCCAAAAGAGGTGTTTATATGTAATGACAGATCATGTGACACTTAGACTGCACACAGGTGGACATCATTTCACTAATTATGTGACTTCTGCAGGTTTTTTTGGGCTTCATAGCAAAGGGTGTGAATACATACGCACATGCCAATTTTCTGTTTTCTATTTCTAAAAAATAGTTTAATGTATATATTTTTCTCATTTCACTTCACCAACTTAGACTATTGTGTTCTGATCCATCACATAGAATTCAGATTAACAAAACATTGAAATTAAGGCTATAATGTAACAAAATAGGTAAAAAGTCAAGGGGGGGTGAATACTTTTGCAAGGCACTGTATATGTATTTTATCTTTTGTCCATAAACTTCCAGGAATAAAACGTAAAGAACAACTAAATACATAGAAAATTAAAATTATATTTATGATTCTTGACAACCATTTTAATATTATGCATAGTCAAATTAGTCAAATTATAACACCATTAAAACACACTTGTAAAAAGAGTAATTTTGAGAATTTGTTGCGTTCATACTTTAATCCCATGTAAAAGTTTTGGGGATTGAATCAGGTGAGTGATATCAATCATTTGCATGCATGGTTCACCAAATTCAGTGTTTAATCAATGAAAATTATTGACTTTTAAGAAAAACTTAAAAACTTAAAAATCAAGCTTAAAAATGGATGTAACTGCTCACATTTTTTTTTGTCCCAGTGACAAAAAAAAATAAAAAATGTTTAAACGTTTTACTGTGATAGAAAGCTAATGTAACCTGAGAAAAGTCTTGAAACAGATATTCCTGATCATCATGTCATTATTAAATGTCAATACTTTGTCAATTCCAAACTGCATAGATGTAAAACACCTCATACAAAGAAAACTCTTGTTAAGAATTCAAAAACGTTTCAATTTTTTTGTTTTAATAAAAAAAACTGAGAGCAAAAAGATTGTAATCTTAAAAAAATGCCTCAAGGAATACAAGATGATATTACATCCTTCAGTTGGTCAGAAGAGGGTTCTTTGTAAGCCTGTGGTTATAAAATTCTGAATAGAAGCAGCAGTAAAACATATTTTCTTCTGGGAAAATGTATGTAAATACTTTCAAAGGTTCCCACAGGACATAACCACCTTTTTTTTTTTTTAGAAAAGTATCAGTGGTTATTATCTAACATACCTAATTCCTCAAAGAAACAAATTATTTTGTTGTACTCCACTATGATGAATGAACGCACAAGATTACCTGTATATTTCATTTTTTTTTTTGTCAGTTTTTTTTATTAGGCAGAAATACAAGGCAATTCGAGTACAATAGTAAGATGTTTCTTTTTTTTACAGAGGAAACATCATCTCAATATAAGATACCATACACCATGATGAATGGTATCTGCATTAACCAGGTATCCTAGAATGCAGCAATGCCAACATTCCAAACCATCCCAAAGCCTTTATAAAGGGTTTTAAAGCTAAATAATACGAGGAGGCCTACCTACTTCCAGAAGGTCTCCAGGTCCCAAAGAAGTCCACGATCCTGCCTCCTCCAACCAAGCCAGGTCCGGCTGGGATTCATACTCTTTAAGCTAAGTGGTACACTGGGGGGAAAAGTATTTGATCCCCTGGCGATTTTGAAAGTTTGTCCACTGACAAAGATATTATCAGTCTATAATTGTAATGGTAGGTGTATTTTAACAGTGAGAGATAAAAATTAACAGACAAAAAAACAAGAAAAACGCATGTCAATTAAATTGATTTGCAGGTCAATGGGGGAAATGAGTATTTGACCCCTTTGACTTAGTACTTGGTGGCAAAACCTCTGTTGGCAATCACAGAGGTCAGACGTTTCTTGTAGTTGGCCACCCGGTTTGCACACATCTCAGGAGGGATTTTGTCCCACTCCTCTTTGTAGATCCTCTCCAAGTCATTAAGGTTTTGAGGCTGATGTTTGACAACTCAAACCTTCAGCTCCGTCCACAGATTTTCTATGGTATTAAGGTCTGGAGACTGCCTAGGCCACTCCAGGACCTTAATGTTCTTCTTTTTGAACCACTCCTTTGTTGCCTTGACTACGAATTCTGGGTCATTGTCATGCTGGAATACCCATCCACGACCCATTTTCAATGCCCTGGCTGAGGGAAGGAGGTTCTCACCCAAGATTTGACGGTACATGGCCCTGTCCATCGTTCCTTTGATAAGGTGTAGTTTTCCCAACCCCATATCAGAAAAACACCCCCAAAGCATAATGTTTCCACCTCCATGTTTGACGGTGGGGATGGTGTTCTTGGGGTTATAGGCAGCATTCCTCCTCCTCCAAACATGGCAAGTTGAGTTGATGCCAAAGAGCTCGATTTTGGTCTCATCTGACCACAACACTTTCACCCAGTTCTTCTCTGAATCATTCAGATGTTCATTGGCAAACTTCAGATGTGCCTGTACAAGTGCTTTCTTGAGCAGGGGGACCTTGCGGGCGCTGCAGGATTTCAGTCTTTCACGGCGTAGTGTGTTACCAATTGTTTTCTTGGTGACTATGGTCCCAACTGCCTTGATATCATTAACAAGATCATCCCATGTTGTTCTGGGCTGATTCCTCACCGTTCTCATGATCATTGAAACTGCACAAGGTGAGATCGCACTAACTGTTGTCACCTTCTCACCAAGCTGCTTGGTGACGGTCTTGTAGCCCAATCAAGCCTTGTGTAGTTCTTTAATCTTGTCCCTGACATCCTATGACAGCTCTTTGGTCTTGGCCATGGTGGAGAGTTTGGAATCTGATTGATTGATTGCTTTTGTGGACAGGTGTCTTTTATACAGTACAGGTAACTAGCTGAAATTAAGAGCACTCCCTTTAAGAGAGTGCTCCTAATCTCAGCTTGTTACTTGTATAAAAGGCACCCAGAAGCCAGACATCTCTCTGATTGATAAGGGATCAAATACTTATTTCCCTCACTGACCTGCAAATCAATTTATAACGTTTTTGACATGCGTTTTCCTTGTGGGGGCGGGGGGGGGGAATGTTGTTATTTTGTCTCTTACTGTTAAAATACACCTACCAATAAAATTATAGACTGATTATTTCTTTGTGCCCCCACTGTATGTCCTATGTAACACTTTAATAGATGTCTCGTGGATGCTATAATTATAGGACCACTTGGTTCGATTTCTCCATGTTGAAGACCATGTCTCGCTCTCTCTCACATGCCCCAGGTCCTCCTCCCAGTTTACCATGTACTTAGCTTCATGATCTGAGGGAACCTGTGTTAAATATATTATATAGCATATTCACAATATTTTTAGACAAAGGGAACAACTCGCATATCTTAACAAACCAATTCGTCCTAGGTGGACCAATATCTTTTTTTATTGTACTTGCGTGATGAAATAGTTTACAGAAGTTAAAGTATTCCTGGTGGGGAAAGTTAAGTCTTTCT
This sequence comes from Discoglossus pictus, assembly GCA_027410445.1. Taxonomy (NCBI): domain Eukaryota; kingdom Metazoa; phylum Chordata; class Amphibia; order Anura; family Alytidae; genus Discoglossus; species Discoglossus pictus. The sequence continues at coordinate 85,201,346 of CM050163.1, forward strand.
CTTAACTCATTGAAACGTGACAGATTGTCTTCACTAAACCAGGCACCGAGTCTCAGGAAGCCCTATGTTTTCCACAAAAAAAGGCATTCTAAAGAGAGGGTTTGAGGTAAAGTTGGGATGGGGGATCAATGCTGTAAGAGTAGAAGGTGCTGGGGATACGGCATGTTTAATAGTAGCCCAAGACCAAATATCTAGTGACAATTTAATGAAGGGATTTTCTATCTCCCCCAAGGGTATTATATGCTTGGGAAGCCAGACCAATTTCTCCTTCTCGAAAAAGGGTTCATAGATCTGTTTTCCAAAAACACCTATAAAGGTTGGTGTTGAGTTGTGTGGGCTATAGGGATAAACACCAATTGAGCCGCTTTAAAGTATAATTTCAAGCTTTGACACAATAAGCCTCCCTTCAGCCTGTGTTTACTCAAGGGCTGGGGCACTTGTCCCAGAAAATGTGAAAATCTGCAGTTGGCAGCTTTCCAGAATTTGCGCCTTTATAGGTATGGGAAGAGTACGAAATAAATACAGTAACTGAGGCAAAATGTTCATCTTGACCGCATTGATTCGCCCTAGCCAAGAGATTCTATCTTAAGACCAAGCATGTATATCTTTATATAGGTCTTTAAATAAAGGGGGACAATTAGCTTTATAGATTCCTGAGATTGAGTTAGTGATGTTTACTCCTAAGTACATAATGTGAGAGTTAGGCCATGAAAAAAAATACTTTTGTTGGAGAAAAACTCAAGTCCTGCCCCCATAGGGAAATGCTTAAAGCTTCAGACTTCCCCATATTCAATTTTAAACCAGAAACCTTACCAAAGTCATCTAAAACTTGAAGTAGGAATGGACTGAGACGATGGGTCAGTCAGTGAGCAAAGCAGGTCATCCGCAAAAAAGCAGCAATTCAGATGATGAAGGCCAGCTGTCATGCCTTTGATGTCTGGGGTAGACCTGATTGTTTGAGCCGACAGCTCAATTGCTAGTGCAAACAGTAAGGGGAAAGAGGACAGCCCTGCCCAGTGCCTTTTTTGACACTAATGGCTGGCAAATTTTCCCCTGGTAGCCTTAGGAACGCCTTAAGTTTATCATAATAGGCTTTTATTAGGTTCAGAAATTGCTCTGGAAAGCCAAATTTCCTCATTACTGCCCAGTGGTAAGACTATTCGACCGAGTCAAACGCCTTTTCTATATCTAGCGTTAAAAGGCACATAGGAATACGGTTCTGCTTGGAAAGATGCAAGATGTTTAGCACCCTCCTTACATTATCCCCTGCCTGTCTGTAAACCCCACCTGGTCCTTGTGGATTAACCTAGAGAGCAATTTATTATTTTTGTTGTAAGTTTAGCTAGAATCTTAATATCCCCATTGAGCAGGAATATAGTACTGCTTATTTAACGGATCCTTGCCAACTTTTGGAAAAAATATAAGGTTTGCTTGGTTCAACTCAGGTGGAACCTTGTGGCCATCTAGCATATTAAAATAGTTAAATGTGGTGGTAGTAGCTCCGCAAAGCTTTTATAGTATTAGCTCGAGAATCCATCCAGCCCGGGGGGCTTTACCTTTCTCAAGGAGTCAATATTCTCTAATACCACTTTAATAGTAACAGGTGCACCAACAAGGTTTTTTTCCTGAGGTGACAAGGTGGATAGATCACATGCGCCCAAGAAAGACATCAAGTGCCAGCTGACTATTTGGCACTTGATGGGGGGAGGAATACATCTTCTGGAAGAAGTCTAAAAATACCTTCTGAATGTGGGATGGACTGGTGGTTGGTACGCCTGAGGGCTATTTTACCTTAAAGATTTTAGACCGGTTAGATTTTTTCTTTAATTTCCTGGCTAATAGTGCATCAGGTTTGTTAGCTTTGGCATAATATAGATGGTTTATCCACCGCATAGCTTTTGCTGTCTGGTCTGACAGAACTAAGTCCAGCTCTTACCTGATCTTATCTATCCTCCAGAGCAGCTCCTCGGAATTACTTTTCTGCTTTTCTGCCTCCAGGACATTGAGATTTTTTCTCAAGAGTCTTTCCTTTGCCTTTTGGGCTCTCTTGTATGCTGCATTTAATTTTATGCAGGAGCCTCTGACAAACGCCTTGTGGATTACCCAAACCCAACCCGCATCCGATTCCGGTATAGAATTCACGGCAAAGTAAAGTTCAATGTCTTTAGCTACTTGTTCTTTAAATTGAGGGGTCGACAAGAGCATATCATTTAGGCACCAGGAATACTGTGATCTAAAGGCCATCCCATGTCAAGAGTACAGCTAACCAGAGAATGATTTGACCAGGAGCACGGCTGGATTCTCAACACAGTTATGCAATCCGAAAGTGCAGGATCATTTAGAAAGGTATTTTAGAATATGTCTTATGAACTGCTGCGTGATAAGTGTAATCCCTCTTATTTGAATGCATTGCTTTCCAGGCATCAACCAGGTGGAGTTCACCCAGAAAGGTCAAAATTTGCATTTGCTTATTAGTGGGCCGATCGTCCCGTTCTAGCCCTGATCTGTCCAATGAAGACAAGACAAGATTTAGATCTCCCCCAGCTATAACTCTCCCTAGGTCATGGGATTTTATATAGTTTAATAGCTTAAGTAAGATCTTATGGGGCATTTGTGTAGGGGAATATATAGAGATTATAGAGATTTTATTCCCAAATAGGGATCCTATCAGGATCATGAAATGGCCCTCAGTATCTATTTTTTTGTTCAATTATGAAAGGAAAATCCTTATGCAGAAGAATTGTGGCCCAGCCCTCTTGGTAGAGTGGCTGGTTGCAAAACATGTGGGGTAACATTTGGATAGATATGTAGGTATCTTATTTCATACAAAATGTGTTTCTTGCAACAGAATAAGTCCTCCTTATCTGTCAAAGTGATGTGCTTGATGTCAAAAGCCATGGACTTACCCCGGTGAGGAGACAGAATCGAAAACCCAGACCATCCTGTCAAAAATACCGTCCAGTCTTTAGCTGTGTATAAAGAAAGCATAGTAAAGCTTTTGTGCTGTGGAGGATGGAAGAGGGAATAAAAAAGAAATGCATTAATAATCTAAACTCACAATGTGACCAACATTGGGCAGTGCCGAGGGGTAGAAAACACATCAATCCCCTCATCAGGAGGTTTGCTACCATATAGATTTATATATCAACGTAGTAGGCGGTCAAACTTAGAGCCATGTTGTCAGAAAAATATATAGTTATAAGCTATAAGTGATAGGCTCACACATAAAACTTTGTAAATGCAACCCTATTGGCTATTCGGGCAAAGGTCGACCTAGGAGGCACTTTTATCACCATTGCCAGCCATAATACATAGCGTAAGACCCTTTGATATTCCCCAAAAAGGAGGAGCTATTAACTATCTACTAATTAATGCTTCAGGAGGGACCATAAGGGCCAAACATTACACTTTTAATTGCAGATATTAATCACCTTTGTCTATCAGTTTCACAATTCTACTCATGATTCCCTTTCTGAGACAGTCCAAACATATTATACTTTTAGAATACCCAACATGACCCAGTAAGAGTCCATCTGGGCCTGTGATGGAAGTTAACTTTCTTGCCGCCTGTAGTAATAAATCCCTTGTTTTTTGGGGAAGGAAACAGAGAATCACATCTTTCAGTTGTTTGGATGAGGGCGGTCCGCCGGTGGCCTGATGCGCCCATTCAATTTCTCAGGACTCTTTTAAATATGGTAAAAGTTCTGAAATGGCAATAGGGTACCCTTTCAAGCAGATATTGTGCCGTCTTAACCTATTCCCTAGGTCCTCAAGCTTTGATTCAAGGTTAAAGATATGGGTAGCATTAGCAGAGATCTCCACCCGGTCTTGAATTTGTGTTTCAATTATTTGGTCCATAGCAGACTCTAGCTCATGTGTTCGTTCACCCAAATCTAGAAGATCTTGCTTTAGTTTCTTCACCACCAGACAAAGGCAGGACTGCAACGACTGGTCAAATTTGGCCAGTGAAAAGTCTGATAGATTTACATTAGGGTATGCTTTTCTGTTCCCTCACAGAATCAGATGGAGAAACCAACAAATTTTGGGGCGGGGGGTTGATAGAAGCTTGCTTAGGAAAGTGATCTGTTATACTCTTGGAAGGAAGACCTTTCTTTGGCTTTCCTATTTTATTTGATATAGAAATGAATCTCAATGGCCCAGGGAGAAACAATATAACGTTACCACTGTCGCACTTATTCCTCAGATAACCGAGACAACTCCACTTAGATTAATAGTTGATGGTAGCTCATTATGAAGGTGGTCAAAAAACCTGACATTGGCTCCAATTGGCTCAATTGCCTACATGGTATTGATTCCAGACATTTTTGACCATGAAGTGTGTGTGCTCTCAGTGACCCACAGGGTGGTTCACACCTTAAATATAGCTTATAGCAAGTACTGCAACTTTTTCTTCCCTCAATATAGTAAAAGATAGTATGCCAGCAAGCTGAGGATATAGAGTGTAGTCCCTGCAATTAAGCCAAGAAGCAAGGCAATAGGACAAGTCAGGCTAAAGCTGCTTGCAGAGATATTTGTGGGCTGTATGGTTAGAGACTTCAGAGATGTTAAGGCTTGTAAGGTATTACATATTTCACCAATTATTTTATTCAAGTGCTGCATAAAGTTCCCTAGCTGCTGATTGTGTTTTACAGTTGTGATGGGAGTTTTTATATTGCAGGCATTTCATACAGATTATTCAGGCAAGACAATTGTGTGGCAACAACACTTATATGGGGGGAAGCCTAAGATGACCGCCACTCGTTTGGCAGGAAGCCCTCGCTGGGAGACAGCCGACAGGTCTTTCATACTCCCTTATGACCCCCAAGGAAGGCAGGTACGCTAGACACTTGCTCTCTTCAAATACAGTCCTAGCCTGCCACAATGCACAAAGCCGAATCCCTCCTTCCCCTAAATATAGGGCATCAATTGCGGCAACCCACGGAGCAAGGTGAGTCCACATTCCCCGAATGCCTGGACCACACCTGGGGCTGTGAATACGGTTTAAAGGGGGATCAGAGAGTACCCTGACCTGTGCTATTGCACTTGAAGTAAGTATGGGGTTGCATCATCCGGTTTGAGGGTGTAATATGCCTCTGTGAATTGAATATTAACGGAGCTCCCCTTGTGACATGTCTATCCATTATTAAAGTAGGCCACGCCCCTTATGACTTGTCATTTTAAACACCTAACATGTACTATAAAATTCAAGTGAGGGAATGGCAATCCTGTGAATGAATATTAGGACAGGTAATTAAGATTAACTTAATAGCCACATGCTTTTACATGGTAATTATTTAATGCTACATTTTTTTTGTAACACCTACATCAAAGATATCTAATTTTATGTGTCTGATTCCCATGGTTGTGTTAAATTGATATGACCCAGAGAGAGAGATAGATAGGTAGGTAGATAGATAGATATCTACTGACTTATGGGGGCCAGGATGGAGGACCTCTGAACCCCACCAGCAAGGGCCTGTATGGCCCAAGGTTGTACTGTCACCGCCCTGAACTCAAGGATTATTTTGTTATGACCGTGATAACCTGTATAATGTTAGGCCACAGGCTTTTGATCCGGTACCCTGGATCGCCAAGGAGCATAGCCTGTAAGTATTCAGTCCGAAAAGAGGGAGGTGGGGAGAGAGATAGGGAGGGGGAAGAAATAGAGAGGGACGGTGGGAAGTGAGAAGGGGGAGAAAGGAGAGGGGGAGAGAGTGAGGGGGGAGAAAAAGAGGGGGAGGGAAGAGAGAGGGAGGGGAAGGGAAAAGAGAGGGAGGGGAAGAGAGAGAGGGAGGGGGAGAGAAGGGGAGGAGAAAGGAGGCAGGTAGAGAGAGAGAAAAAAGGAAGGGGGAGAGGGATGGAGGGGGACAGAGAGGGGGAAGGGAGAAAGAGAGGGAGGGGAGCAAGAGAGGAGGCAGGGAGGGAGAGAGAAATGGACGGGAGAGAGAGAAAGAGAGAGTGAGAGAAAGAGAGAGGGAGGGGACAGAGAGAGGAGGGAGGGAGAGAGCAAGGGAGGGGGAGAGAGGGAGGGAGAAAGGGAGGCGTGAGAGAGAGAGGGGGACAGAGAGAGAAAGAGAGGGGGAGAGAGAGAAAGGTAGGGGAGAGAGTGAGGGGAGAGAGGGAGGGAGAGAGAGAAAGGGAGCAAGAGAGACAGAGAGCACACAGAGCACAGAGAGAGAACACAGAGAGAGAAGGTGTACTGAGAGAGACATGGTGCACAGAGAGAGACACGGCACACAGAGAGACAGAGTCTCATGGAGAGAGAGCACAGAGAGAGTGAGTGAGCACACAGAGAGAGAGAGAGACAATTAAACATAACATATATGACACCGTCATTTATGACTGGCAAGTTACTAGTTGTTTATAATGTTTAGTGTTCAGGTTGTGAACCTTTTCGGAGGGACCACGGGGCTTGGGCAGTGGAGCAGTGGTGGTGGCAGTAGTGACCTGTCGGTGGTGTCCCTTTGGGGTACTCCTAGCTACACATCCAGCCTGTGGGGTGTGCCTAGCACAGAGGATGCCCACGGGATGGGCAGTCCTTCCCCATTACTACCCGGTGACCTTCTGGGAGGAGGGACCGATTCGATATGAACTTTGAACTTTCAACTCTGACCTCATGACCTTTCAGAGCAGCAGCACTAACTTGACCTTTTTGTGTTTTTTTTTCAAACTTGCATTGTTATCCCAAGTCCCTTTTCAGAGTACAATTTAACAAGTAATGCTATAATGTTTAGAATAGTGATTTGAATTAAAAAGATGATTTGGGTCATTGTATAACATTTACATAATGTATCTGTGCTAGAAGTGAGTCCTAGTAAAGGTGGAAGGTTCGTTCTCTCAAGAGTTGGCACTGGGGGGAGAGATGCGAATACATTAACCAGAAAAACTTCTAGGCCCTTTGCAGACTTTCCATGTGGGATCAAAGAATAGTCATAAAGTGATATGTGTCACTTAACTCAAGAGAAGGGGGAGGACTGCTGGGAGGTTGGTAACTGTAGTAACAAAGAGGGACTGATGAGGGGGGATGTGGGTGACATATTTCTAGATGAGATATATTTTCTAAGCAAGAAAAAATATAGGGCAGTCTGACTGAGATGCTAAGTAATGGTAAGTCTGCGTTGTAGATTCTAACAAAAGGAATATCTACTTGTGTCTTTATTGGTGTTTTCTCATCCTAAGCAATGGGATGTAACATACTTTATTATTTTTAATAAGCAGTCATTTTAATGCTGTGTTTGCAACCTGGGAGGTCTTGGGTTCTACTAAGAGGTGCACGTGGCCCCTCAAATCTGGGTCATATCAGATAGATTGATAGATACAGTAGATAGATAGATAGATTTGATCTATACCTGCTGCCTTACCTTACATGTATTAGATATAAAAACCTCATCCAAAGATCATGCACCCTGAACCTGCACCACTGTTAATGGGAATAAAACATATTTTCCTTAAAAATTTAAAAGGCAACATTGTACAAATGAAAAAGCACAAAATAAACCATAGCAAATCCAAGAATAACATGAGAAAAGTATAATAATCTGCTGTGTGCACTACATGCATATCCCCATCAGTATTACCCTTACTGCTTTTTTAGAAAAGGGGAAAATGTTACACATTTATAAATAAAGAGTAATAGTAACAATCACATATAATAGTTGTCAAACTACGAATTGTCGTCAAGAACTGCGTCCTCATTTGCGGAAGGTGGAAGCTCTACGCCGCCTCACAAGCGGTTATAAACACCCACAGAAGCAGGACTTTGCAAAAATACATCTAACACGCAATCACTAAATACGGACTTACACAAAAAAATATGAGCCGCACGACTTAGAACCAAAAATGTACGGACTTACACTAAAAAAATACGAGCAGCGGGACTTTACGAACTCGCAAAAATACGACCTTTAAGGGATGAACCACGCGCACTTGAAAACATAAAAAAAACAATAAATAAACGCAAAAATGACATAAAAATCTTACCCACAGCAGGGGGGCACCCAGGACCTCGGGAATTGAAGTTAAATCACAATTTAAGTCCAAATTACCGAGTTTACACACACGAAAAAAGCAAGAGAAAAAATAGCAGCAGAAAAAAATTAAAACGAGGCTACACGACCCTAAAGCCGCAAAACACCACCAAGCACATACAGCTTTTCCAAAAAGCCGTACGAGACACAAGATACACTTTTAGCAAGGATGCTAAATCATCCACACCCACGTACCGCATACACATTCGCCGCCATTTTACAACACTAACTTAGAGAATGTGGAAATACACAGCTACACTAACGTTTTTTCCTTGTGCACGCAGCCTATTTACACTACACACTGCACACATTGCTGACACTTGCACCTCAGCTCTACAACAGTGCAAACCTACATAGTATGCCACAGGAACATCAAAACAGATTGTCAGCTCTTCAGCAGAATGCTTTCTGCATATATTACTTACAAATAGTATATTAATTTATTAATTTATTAATTATTTCATTACCATACAAAAGTACATATACACAAAAAAAACTATTGCAATAAACACAAAAGCCATTCACCGTGTGCCTCACAACAAGCGCCAACGCTGCTCATAGCACACAAACTACACCAGGGGACAGATCAGCGCCGACCTTACAATGACAGCAAAAGCTCCTCTCATAAAAAAAAGGACAACAACCAAGAGCCTCGTAATGAGTGCCAAAGGCGCTCAGCGCGAGGCTCGCAATGAGCGCCGAAGGACCACCCAAAAAATGAACGTCTGTGGCAAAAAGCATTACCTGCCTTACAATTTTATTGCCCCGTCATTTTTGACGGGCATGTTGCTAGTAATAATAATAATTGTACTCTATGGTTATACATACCCTCATCATAGTGCAGCCCTATAGCTTTCAATATCCTTAAGCTGCCCCCTGGTCTACCATATATCTATCTCTTCCATTACACAAGCTCATAAAATGTTACCCGTGCGAGATGGATCCTAGCCATATTTTCAGGATATCTTTTTTGAGTAAAGGCAGATCAATCAATGGGGGAATAAGCATCACAGTGGCTATGATGTGCACCCCTGTACTTCATATGGAGATTGATTGCCAATCTTGCCCTTCACTCCATATCCCCTGTCATAGCTTAGTATCCCTCACTGCCTCAAACATTTGGATTTACATACTATAACAAGGGCATTGTGAACATGCAGAAAGATTTGTCTCCCAAAAATGAGCATTGGAAAAGCTGGTTCTAAACCTGAGGCTTCTCCTAAACCATAATTTACTAAAACACAATCTCTCTAGCGACCGCTTATAAGTCTACCTTGATTCTCAACCCTACCACAACCTTATATTACATAATCTAGATAAGCTACATGTACTGCCTCACCCTGCTCTATAACTTTAGTTATGTAGCAAAATAAATAAACAAATACAATTATTCTAACATGATATCCCAGTAGTAAAACTATGCTACCTATGATTGTGTAAATCCTTATATTTTATGTATTCAATCATAATTCCATTAGTTTGAATACTACTAATGTAAAAAATACTGGCATGCAGTCTCCCCTTTTCACCTATTTGTATAGCAGTACTACATGAGCAGTTTTCCAGTCATCTGGATCTACTGCTAAAAATAATGATTCATTACAAAGTTTAGTTAACGGTTTGGCAAATACTGATCTAAGCTTCTTCAGTACCCTTGAAAGTGCATTGTCTGGGCACACTGGCATGTTCTCTTTTAATTTTGATATCGCTAGTAAAACCTCACCAGTTTTAATTAATTTGTCGCTTAATGCAGCACATCTGAATGGAAATTTACACTCTTATGTTTGCTGAAAAAAACAGAGAAGTATTCATTTAGACAGGTATGTCCCTGTCTTCCTCTGCATTACTATGATCTACTTCTTATTCCTAACTATCGCTCCCTTTTTTCTCTTTTGCCAATTTACCTATAGAAAGTTTTCTCACCTTTTTTATTGATTGTGCACTTTTCTGTGCTGTGTGGGCCTTGGTACATTGTACATTTTAGTGCTTGACACTCGTTGGAGCCTAAAAATGCCAATTAGCAATATTAAACAGTCAAATGCTAATGAGCAATATCAAACAGCGAAACTGTCAGTTCATGGAATTTCTCAGTCAGAGTTTTTGACTTTTTTCGATATTCAACCAAGTTTCAGTGAAGGAAATATGCAAAAAAATTGTATTTGTGTCTAACTGTATTGTAGTCCAACATTTAAAGTATGCTCTTTTGAATAATTACACCTGATAATAAGTAAAACAAAAACTATGACCCCTTCAAAATGATATGTTATAAAAAAATCTAATTTTAATTTGAAGTTGCCAAAACAAAAGTTACTTCTGTTATGTAACAACATTTTCTTTGTGAACTCTGTATATGCAACTAAATGTGTAAATAGTGTTTGTGTATCAACTATAATAATTGTGATAAGTGTGTAACAATCCATTGGAGCATACACACTTACCACTTTCTAAGTCCGTGCAGAGCTGTGCTCATGCGCAGCTCTGTGTGAGTGCTGCATGCACTCGTAGTGCGAGCACATGCGCAGCTCGTGGCCGCACGCACATGGAGACACAGGGGAGGGGAGAGGTGGGAGAGACCTGGGGAGAGGGGGGAAGAGACAAAGGGGTGAGGGGGGAAGAGACACAGGGGAGGTAGGAAAGAGACACAGGAGAGTGGAAGGGACAGAGAAGGGGAGAGAGAGAAGATACATGGGGGGAGAGGATGAGACACAGGGGAGGGGAGGAAGAGACACAGGGGAGGGGGCAGGTGGAAGAGACACGGGGGAGAAGAGATACAGGGGGAGAGACACAGGGGGAGTGGAGAGGGGAAAAGAGAAACAGTGGGGAGAAGAGACACCGGGGAGGGAAAGAGACACAGGGGAGGGGAGAGGGAGAAAGAGACACAGGGGAGAGGGAGAAAGAGACACAGGGGAGGGAAGGGGGGAGAGATGCAGGGGAGGGAAGGGGGAAGAGACAAAGGGGAGAGGTGGAGGGGAAGAGACACAGGGGAGAGGGGTAAGAGACACAGGGGAGGGGGGAACAGACACAGAGGAGGGGAGGAAGAATCAGGGGAGATGGGGAGGAAGACAGGGGGAGGGGAAGGAAGACACAGGGAGGGGGAGGAAGACACAGGGGGGGAGACAAAGGGGAGAGTGGGGAAGAGACACATGGGAGAGGGGGTAAGAGACACAGTGGAGAGGAGAGGAAGAAACACAGGGGAGGAGAGGAAGAGACACAGGGGAGGGGAGGAAGATACACAGGGGAGGGGACAGGGGGAAAAGACACAGGGGAGGGGAGAGGGGTAGAGATACGGGGGGAGAGACACAGGGGGAGGGGAGAGGGAAAAAGAGAAACAGAGGGGAAAAGACACACCGGGAAAGAGAAACAGGGGAAGGAAGGGGGGGGGGGAAGAAACACAGGGGAGGGAGAAAGAGACACAGGGGAGAGGGAGAAAGAGACACAGGGGAGGGAAGGGGGGAGAGATGCATGGGAGGGAAGTGGGGAAGAGACACAGGGGAGGGAAGAGGGGAGAGATGCAGGGGAGAGAAGTGGGGAAGATACACAGGGGAGGGGAGACACAGGGGTGGGAAGGGGGAAGAGACAGAGAAGAGAGAGGGAGAAAAAAAAAAAATGATTCCGTCATTGTTGACAGGCAATTTACTAATCCACTATAATAGTTGTCAGATGTGAGTAATGCCTACAAGATGCATTCTGCGCAGGCATTACTCACATGCTCCCTACAGGAAAACTCGGGGGAACCGCGCAACTGCGCATGTGCAACAGAGCACCCCCAATAGAGAGGGGGGAGACGGGGAGAGTGAGAGGGAGGGAGGGCGAGAGAGATGAGGCAGACAGAGAGGAGGCAGAGAGAGAGAGATGGAAAGGGAAAGAGAGGGGAGAGGCAGAGAGAGAGGGAGTGAGGCAGACAGAGAGAAAGGGAGACAGAGGGAGTCAGAGAGGAACAGAATGAGGAAGAGAGAGGACGTAGAAAGAGAGGGAGAAAGGGCGAGAGGGAGGGAGAGAGAGAACAAGAGAGAGAGGGAGGGGAAGACAGAGGGATGGGAGGCCGAAAGGGAGAGAGAGAGAGAGAAAGGGAGACAGAGAGGGAGAAGGAGAGAGTGAGGGAGAGAGAGAGAGGGGGGATGAAAAGAGACAGAGAGCATACAGAGCGAGGACACAGAAAGACACAGAGAGAGAGAGAGGGCACAGAGAGAGAGCGTACACACAAAGATATGGTGCAGAGAGAGAGAGGGCGTACTGAGAGAGAAAGAGGGTGCACTGAGAGAGGGAACAGAGAGAGAGGGTTCACAGAGAGAGAAAGGCAGCGCACAGAGATGAAGAGCACAGAGAGAGAAATAGCCACAGAGAGTCAGAGTGCTCAAAGAGAGAGAGAAGAGGGTACATGGAGAGGGTGCACACAGAGAGAGAGAGGGTGCACAGAGAAAGGAAGAGGGCGCACAAAGAGAGACAGCACAAAGAGAGACAGAACAGATAATTAAACATAACATATGAAACAGTGATTTATGACGGGCAAGTTACTAGTAATTATATAATCATTTGAACTATAATCATTCACTATACTATAGCGGTGGTTGTTTCACTCCACTTTAATACTGGGTGCATTATATTTGAGTGTAACAGCTTGCTATAGTGGTTATATTTATGTTAAACATGGCTGATATTTGTATTTAATTTTAAGTAGTTTTGTATTATAATCAAGGTTTAGTGTATTATTATTATAGTTCATTTGTAACGCGCCAACATATTCCATAGCGCTATACATAAGTTAATTTCCAGGCAAAGACATATTCAGTATTAACACAATTCAAAGAATGGAGGGCCCTGTCTTTGAGCTTTGAATCCGGTGTCCATAGTGCTTTCCCCAAGCACCATGCAAGATTGAAAACTTGCAGACTTACAATCTAAAGGTGTATAAAGTGTAATCAAATTGTTGTTTGCAAATGCAGATCTAAGATGTCCTTTGTGAAGCTGGCACAGTGCTTCATATGGAACAGTTTATCATTGAAAGCCTCATGTGGAGAGATGTAAACAACCAGTTACATAGCAGTCATAAAGCAGTTACATATCATTCAACAGCTTTGAGTAATTCGGTTAACTTGGACTTCTAATCTGATCTTTATTATGTTACCAAGTAATAGTGTTTTATAGCACCTCTGTTTAATTATTTTGTGTCAATGTGTTTAGCTACAATTGTATTTCCTTTATAAATATGTTGTACCCTATTCCATAAAGAGAATATTCTAGTTAAGGCATAAGTGATAGAATTATATGCTTTTCCTGGAAGCTGGGATTTCCATGCTCTGTTTGTGGCTGTTTGATCTGATGAAAGGCTACCAAATTTCTGCTGTCTATTCTAGCTGTTAAAGTATAGAATAAACAAATGTGTCACCCATAACAACTGTATGAAAATATAATTGTCCCCTCACATTTAATAACTGGGTTGAAACCTTTAGCTGCAAGGATCACAATCAAATGCTTCCTATAAGTCAATATCAGTGTTTCACATCGCTATGGAGGAGTTTTAGCCTAGTCTTCCTCAGAAAACTGGATTAATTTAGGTTTTCGTGCATGAACTCATTTACTGAAACCATATGTCTATTTGGTTTAAGTCTGGACTTTAACTAGACAACCCATGGACTTTGATTTTGCTTCTTTTCAACCATTCTGATGTGGACATGCTTTTGTGTTTTGGTTTATTGCCTTGCTGCATTACCCAACTACACTTTAGCTTTTGCTCAAGAATTTTCTGATACAGAGCAGATTTACTTGAGTAATACGGAAATCGGCAAGACTCAGCAACCCAGCCCTGATACAAGGACCTTTTCGTGGCCAGTCTAGCTGCTTCCATATCTTGACCGACTGGTGACAGTGGTGCGATCGACACTGGACAGATCTTCGCTTGATTTGACAGAGTATGTCCATAAAGGAAATGAGAGAGCTAGTGTAATGATATGGAATCACAAGGTTGTGGAGACCAGCAGCCAAGGTCAGCAATAATCCAGTTCAGCAATTTGTAGGTGAAACAGGAACAAGCTTTATTGAAGTGATCAGAAACCACACAATAATCTGGCAAGGATACAGAGACAGGAAGTGCCTTATATAGGCCAAGAACCAGACAGATGACCAGACACAGCTAAAGAGAGTTGTCACTGATTGCATTGCTTTTAGAGTCAAGGTATCAGATCTCAGGCAAATCTGCAAGAGGCAGGCTGGCGCAGTGGTAGGGAAGAGATATAGCAGCCTGGGGACCAGGGTTCAAAACCCAGCAGAGTCGATTCCTCACATTACCCCCGCCTCTATAGGTGCAGCCTCTGGATGCCCTATTACCTGGTTTAGCAGGGTACTGCACATGAAAAGACCGAAGGAGATCAGGAGCGCGAATATTGTCCACTGGTTCTCACGAACTCTCCTCCTCACCATAGCCTTTCCAGCGAACCAGATACTGAAGCTTGTTACGGAAGATCCTGGAGTCAAGAATTTTTTCCACTTCGTACTCATCCTCACCATCCACGAGGACTGGAGGTGGGGCAGGCAGGGCTCGGCCAGGGAAAGTATTTTCATGAAAAGGTTTAAGCAGTGCAACGTGAAACACTGGATGTATTTTCATGGAATTCGGGAGTTGCAAACGGAAAGTGACAGCATTGATCTGAGCAATGATCTCAAAAGGTCCCATGAACCTTTGACCCAATTTATGAGAAGGAATCCGAAGCTTAAGATTCTTTGTTGACAGCCACACCTTGTCACCAACGTGATAGACTGGGGCCTCCTTTCTATGCCTATCAGCAGCTCTTTTGTAACATTCCTGAGCCTCCAAAAGAGTCTCTTTCAACAGTGCTTGGGAATCACGTAAGGCGGTTAGCCGGTCAGTGACAGCAGGAATGGAAGTAGTAATTGGGAGACTGACTAGAAAGGTTGGATGGTAACCATAGTTGGCAAAAAATGGGCTCAAAGAAGTGGAGCAGTGTTGGGCATTGTTATAGGCAAACTCCGCCGTGGGTAGAAAATCCAGCCAGTCATCCTGCAGGTAACTAATATAGCACCGCAAATATTGCTCCAAAGTCTGGTTGGTTCGCTCAGTCTGTCCATTACTTTGCGGATGAAAAGCTGACGACAGATTTACATTAATACCTAGATTAGAACAAAAATGTTTCCAAAAACGAGATGTAAACTGCACTCCCCTGTCAGAAACTACTTCATCAGGCACTCCATGCAAGCAAACTATTTCCCGAATAACCAGGTCAGCCGTCTGTTTAGCTGAAGGGAGACCACGAGCTGGTATGAAATGACCCATCTTAGTTAACCGGTCCACAACAACAAGAATGGTAGTGTGTTCCTTAGAGGGAGGTAGTTCCACAATAAAGTCCATGGATATAGATCCCCAGGGACGATGAGGAATCGGAAGAGGCTGAAGCAAGCCAACAGGAGATGAGCGAGGAGTCTTATGTCTGGCACATACATCACAAGAGGACACATACTTCTTAACATCCTCATGATACTTCGGCCACCAAAAGGATCGGGCAAGTAGGTCTTGCGTCTTTCGGATTCCTGGATGACCTGCTGGTTTTGAGTCATGGTAGAGACGTAAAAGGTCCAGTCGCACTGATTCGGGAGCAAACAGACGTTGTTGAAAAATCCAAAACCCATTAAGCATCGTCATATGGAGGTCACGAGGAGGATCACGAAGAACTGGGTCTTCAGCGTAGCCCTTTTTAATGCGAGACATCAGATCAGAAGGAAAAGCAACTCCTATAAATATATCCTCCGGCAAGATGGTGGTCTTGGTTACGGTAGTATGGAGGGGGTCAGCTATTCTAGACAAGGCATCCGCCTTACCATTCTTGGAGCCAGGACGTATGTAACCAAAAAATTAAACCTCGAGAAGAATAGGGACCAGCGTGCTTGTCTGGCTGACAGTCTCTTTGCTGATCGAATACATTCCACATTTTTGTGATCTGTGAGGACAGTAATTGGATGGGTAGCTCCCTCCAAGAGATGTCTCCATTCGGTGAAGGCAGCTTTTATAGCCAAAAGTTCTTTATTCCCTTATGTCATAGTTTCTTTCTGCTGGCACCATCTGGCGGGAATAGAAGGCACACGGATGTAACAGCATCTTAGGTCCAGTCCTTTGAGACAATATAGCACCAACAGCTGAATCAGAAGCATCAACTTCCACAATAAATGGTAATTCCGGCTGAGGATGTACCAGGACAGGGGCAGAGGTAAACAGAGTCTTCAATCAGGAAAATGCGGTATCCGCCTTATCGGACCACTGAAAAGGAGTCCCTTTACGTGTGAGTTCAGTGATCGGTGTAATAACGGCAGAGAAATTCTTAATGAAACGCCTGTAAAAATTGGCAAACCCCACAAATCTCTGAACATCTTTTTCATTCTTGGGGATGGGCCAGTCCAGCACAGCTTTAATTTTACTTGCGTCCATACTTAAACCTTTGGGAGTTATTACCTACCCCAGGAATTGAATTTCTGTTTGTTCAAACTCACATTTTTCTAGTTTAATGTATAGGCGGTGGGTACGAAGGCGCTCTAGAACTATACGGACCTGTTTTCTGTGGTTTTCAAGATTATCAGAGAATATTAGGATATCATCCAAATATGCCACAACAAACTGATCCAGGAGATCTCGTAGTACATCATTGATAAGATGCTGGAAAGTTGCAGGGGCATTACACAGCCCAAAAGACATTACTAGATATTCGTAATGCCCGTACCTGGTTCTGAAAGCTGTTTTCCATTCATCATTGGGTCTTATGCGAACCAGATTATATGCCCCCCGAAGATCAAGATTCGTAAATATTTTAGCTGAGCGAAGTCTCTCCAAAAGTTCAGGAATCAGAGGCAAGGGGTAGCGGTTTTTAACAGTGATGTTATTAATGTCCCTGTAATCAACGCATGGCCGTAGGCTGCCATCTTTCTTTTCTACAAAGAAAATAGGAGCTCCTGCTGGAGAAGTAGATGGTCGAATAAAGCCTTTGGCAAGATTTTCTTGTAGGTATTCACGAAGAGCTTTCAATTCAGGCTCAGAAAGGGAATATATACGGCCAAATGGGATAGCAGCCCCAGGCAACAGCTCTTTTGGGCAATCATAAGGCCTGTGTGGTGGAAGCTGATCAGCATTCTTCTTATCACAGACATCTGCAAAATCCCGATATTGTAGAGGAAGCTTAGTCAAGTTTGTAGCAACCATTTCATTAATTGTTGTGGCAACAGGTGTTACCTTAGAGGGTTGACAATTCATTAAGCAGTGTTCTGAAGGAAAGGACAAAGTTCTGATCTTCCAATCAATCTGTGGGTTATGCAGAGCAAGCCAAGGTACCCCCAAAATCACTGGAAACTGTGTTGAGGAAATTAGGTGGAAAGAGATAGCCTCATGGCGATTCACTTCCACAGTCAACATTAAGGGCACAGTCTCATGTGTAACCGGGCCTGACGTAAGTGGAGAACCGTCCACTGTCTCCATTAACACAGGTGAAGAATTAGGGATAGACTGAATTCTATTTCCTGCTGCAAATTTAATGTCCATAAAGTTTCCGCCTGCTCCAGAATCTATCATAGCTGTAGTTGAAATTTTACGATCACCACATTGCAAAGTGATAGGCACCACAAAATGAGGATGTTGAGTCAACATACCCTCTTCACCATGAGCCAGAGAAAACAAGGGTTGTGTGACGGAATTCAGCTGCCATAGCTATTGTTCTTTTGGATTTGCTAGGGCAATTGATGGCATAGTGCCCTGCACTACCACAATACAGGCATAAATTGTGAGTGCGTCGCCACTGTTTTTCTTCGTTGGATAATGGCCCTCTTATTAGATTTACCTGCATAGCCTCTGGCTCAGAGTCTGTAGGTGTTTGTGGGATCGGAGTAGAAGTTCTTAAATAGGAAATTGGAGTAGTACTTGGTCTAAAAGAGCCCTGTCTTTCCAATCTTGTTTCAGAAAGTCTCCGATCAATACGGATAGCCAAACGCACAAATGCATCAAAGTCAGCAGGAAGATCAACACGAGCTAGCTCATCTTTTATAGCTTCTGAGAGACCTTTTCTAAAGTGGAACCTCTGGGCTGATTGGTTCCAGGTAGTATCAGCAACCCACTGTCTGAATTCAGCAGCATATTCAGCCACCGAGCGCCTCCCTTGATGCAAATGAAGGAGAGTGGCTTCTGCTGTAGCACATCGATTTGGGTCATCAAAAACTAGGCACATGGCCTCAAGAAAGTCATTTAGATTACCAAAGACTGGACTGTCCTGTTCCAGAAGAGGGGAGCCCCAAACCAGGGCTTCATCTTTGAATAAGGAAAAAATAAATCCCACCTTCTCTCTTTCAGATGGAAATCGTTGAGGTAACATCATGAAGTGTAAACGGCATTGATTTAGGAAACCCCTCAATTTTTTGCGATCTCCTCCAAACTTTTCTGGTAGGGGCAAGCGGGCATCTTGTGCAGGTGTAACATCTCGTGCCCTGTAGCTGGTATACTCACTGTGCATTGACTGAATTTTATTTTGCAGTTCAGCTACCTGGTCCTGCAGCACTTGAATGGTCTGTGCCTGGGTCTGCACAGTTCTTGCAAATAAAGCAACCTGCTGGGCCAATGCAGAATCTTACCCGGCGGTCTCCATGAAAGGGCCAGATTATTCTGTAATGATATGGAATCACAAGGTTGTGGAGACCAGCAGCCAAGGTCAGCAATAATCCAGTTCAGCAATTTGTAGGTGAAACAGGAACAAGCTTTATTGAAGTGATCAGAAACCACACAATAATCTGGCAAGGATACAGAGACAGGAAGTGCCTTATATAGGCCAAGAACCAGACAGCTGACCAGACACAGCTAAAGAGAGTTGTCACTGATTGCATTGCTTTTAGAGCCAAGGTATCAGATCTCAGGCAAATCTGCAAGAGGCAGGCTGGCGCAGTGGTAGGGAAGAGGTATAGCAGCCTGGGGACCAGGGTTCAAAACCCAGCAGAGTCAATTCCTCACAGCTAGTATGACCAATGCATACCCAATAAATTGCTTGAGCGACTGAGTAGGGCTACTTGTCTTACCACTCTCAATCTGTCCTAGAAGTAGTAACAGATTTCGCAGACCATTTCAGTGGCCTTTTGCTATGTTCAGGCTATACTAATCCTTAGTAATGCCCTGTGGATTAAAAAAAACATTCTTCGACCTTCCTGCAACTAGTCGATCAGCTACTGCATGGATGCCAAAATTTTGCACATGTGTACCGAGACAACATTGCTGTGTTTAGCAATGACTGATAGAATCACCTGGCTCATCTGGCTGCAATTCTAGGCAGGTGGGATTAACCATTGGACCTAATAATGTTGGTTTGCCAGGGCCACAGTACAGTATCTGGGTCCCCAAGTTGGTAGTGGTAAGTACTCTCTGAACCAACTAAGATAAAGGGAAGTGGTCCATTCCCTACAGCTTTATGGCTCAGCCTCTAACTGATCTGACCCACAAGAGGATGCCCAGGATGATAACATTGATTCCCAAGGGTGACTTTGCCTTCAATAGCCTTTAAGCCCACCATCACTCCCTCCAGACTGCCAATGGGACTTTCAATATAAACGAACAACCTCCAGGTATGGGATCAGAGCTGTACTGAGCCAAATGATCAAGGTGAGGAACATCCCATAGCATACATAAGTCTCAGGTTACTACAACGTAAAGTAAGGTTTAAGAGTACAAAATGTTATTCAAATGTTTAACTGTTCTTGAGAATCTATAATTTATTTCAATATATTATTACATATTTTTACAAAACAAACATTAGACTTTAACAACAGAAAACTTTCCAGAGAGAAAGGAAAGATACGGGAGATGGATCTTGCATTCCATAAATGGTAAGTACACAATATCTTTACTGACCATAAAGTTTTATGATGAAAAGCATTTAAACTTTCTGGAAACAATCCTTACGCTAATTGCCAATAAAACAGATTTTTGAAAGTTTTAAAAGATCTGCAATCCTATTCCATACAGCTACAGAAATCAGGCAATCTAATAGTAAATACTCCATTGTCCCTATATCATTACATGTATCTCGTGGATAACTCCTGTCAACAACATTTTTATATTTTAGATTCTGTCTGACATAATTTTTCACAAGGAACAATAACCATATTATGTAATTTCAGGTCCAGATTGTTCAAATTCCCATTTTGTGATTTTAAATTTCCTGACAATTTGAACTGCTAGGTCACATATGATGGCATATAGCCATGCCTCAAATACTGATAACCAATCTTTAAAGGAACCCCCACACTTCACCTGTGCCAAAAAACACCTCTGAAAATATAAATATAAAAATATTTCACTGTCAGTTTCTATACCTGGAGAAAGAACAAACTTTTATCCTGGTTTCCCAACCCAAAAAGCTACAGATTTACTGTAATTCATTTGGTATTTTGGAATCTCTGAATATTTCCCATACAGCAAAAGCTGACTTGCATATGAATGTCTAGGATTCACAAAAGCCAATAAATCATCAGCATAGGCAACACACTTTACATGGATCATTTGAGCCTGTTGCATATTTTTATTCATCTCAGTCGTCCTCAAAAAAGGATCAATAGAACAAAAAACATAAAATAGGGGACTAAAGGGACACCCCTGAGTACCCCTGATCTTATGGGAAAAACTTCCTCCAAAAAGGAAAAAAAGGAAAAAATCTCAAACAGGTTGAAAACGAAGCTGAAGCCAGTAACACAGCCGAACAACACCAGGCATGCAGGACTTAGAAAATACATGATACAGAAGCCAGTAACACAGCTGAACAACACCAGGCATGCGGGACTTAGAAAATACATGATGGCGAAGACACTAACACTGCTGACCAACAGCAGGCACGCAGGACTTAGAAAATACACGACACAGAAGCCAGTAACACAGCTGAACAACGCGTAGCATGCAGGACTTTGAAAATGAAACCAATTGCAGTCAGCGGGTGCCACACAAACATTCAACAGACACACAGAGGAAAAAGACACAGGGAAGGGACAAGGGTGAGAGGGTGGAAAGAGACACATGACTGAGTGACAAAGGAAAAGACACACAGGGGAGGGAAATAAGAGGGGGGAAAAGACACAGTGCAGGGAGAGGAGGGGGAGAGAGAGAAGGGGAAACAGACACAGGGGGTCAGAGAGCAGGGAGAGGCTCGTGATGAGCGCTGAAACTGGTCATTCCCAAGCACAAAAGTTGGAGGATGGCGAGGTCTGCAATGAGCGTCAAAGCCGCTCATTGCTGGGCTTGCGATGAGCGCTGAAGGTGCTCAAAGGAGTCAGAGCCTCACATTGTGTGGCAAACAGCATTGCCAGGCTTAAAATATTCTTTCTGTCATTTTTGACAGGCAAGTTGCTAGTTTTATATATTAAGTAAAGTGATTGGTTGCCATTTTTTTATATCTATTCTATCACCCTTTTTATACATAATACCAGTAAGGATTTAGACTGTGAAGATGGCAATCCTGTTTCATTCAGCATAACATTATATACCTCACATAAGATTGGGCTATGCAAAATCCCCCAAAAATGATAAAATTGTGATGTTAACCCATCAGAACCTTGAGCTTTCATTTTCTCCAGAGACTTAATAGCTGTCTGTACCTCAGATACAGCGATTGAGTAGCACAGATTTACTGTAGCCTCCATTCCAGAATCCTTTTCGATATATACATATCATTGAGTCGCTCTTCAAAGCAAACTGCCTCTGTAGCCAGTAATGTACATCATCTTATTCCACGGTTTCAATTTAAAAAGGTATGAAGACAGTTCTGGGGCGAGACACTTGAAAGACTGAGATGTTTCCAATTCTGGGTTGTGTTTGGCTTCTTGATATCCAGAATCTTTCCGGTCCTTCTGGAGGTATAAATCTTACTTCATAATTGCTGCTTTTAGGAGCATGTAACAAAACAAGCTGTGAGATGCTCTGCAGGTTTGTTTGTTCCTCTGCAGTTTTGACCAGAGAATCTGGAGTGGTCCCAGTAATGAAAACCTGAGACCCACCGTCTTCTCTTCTCATGTTCTGTGTATCCCTTGGTCTTGTTTTCCTTTTTCTTGTCCTTTACTTTACTTTTTATTTTGTTTCAGACTTCTTTTTTCTCTCTTGTGGATAACTTTTGGCCTGATTTACAAAGAACTCTATTTCATCTTCAAACAAATCAATCTGATTTTCTTTCTGTTACAGTAGCTTTATTTGTAAAATAATTTCTCTCTTTTTCCAGAGTGTGAGACCTGGATGTTACTATTCTCCTTCCTGCTCTTTTGGGGTGTTGCCCTCTTCTAGCCAATAAGATTTACAGGCTAAAGTATGCTCTCTGCATTTCCAGTTATTTTCAATTAAGTTTAAACAGTTTAATATTTCTTCATGAAAAAAAATTACAATTATTAAAAATGATCTTTTCAGTGCTTGAAAAAATAAACAATTGTTTACCATGTCCCATTAATAATTTTCAATCATTTTAATTGTTGCTGTACTTTCCAAACTTTTTATTCACTTTAATATTGCAAGGGATTTTCAAGGACCGCATGAAAATCTACTATGGATCATCACGGACGCACCTAAAGATTTATCTGCATTTTGTATAATACTGTGACTGTAATGCGCTATGCTATTTTAGGGTATAGAATGTGTGTATATAAACAGTAACATCAGGTATCCTAGACTTGTGCAATATTAATTTATACATTTCTAATAATTGTGTTAATTTTGTTTTAATTCCAGATTTTCATGAAACACCTGAATGCTCTACTAGGACACAAATAGTTTGGGACACTCTGGCCTAAAAATGCAAATTACATAATGTATATATAGATGTAATCAATCATACAGCACCTGCTAGCACAGTATGTGTCCCCAAAAAGGGTTTATGTAACAGGATAATTACCCAAGCACTTGCAACTGCAATTATATTTGCATATAGAAATTTACTCCTACTAATGCCTGTCTTGTATAGAGAAGTTGCCTAAATTATTTTGCACCAGAACCCTCCATTCACTAGCTCTGCCTCTGTAATTATATATTTATTTTTGATTATTTCCCAAAAAAATATTGTCCAATAACACATTTGGTTTATTAAAAGTGCATATGATGACAGAGCTTAGGACATCTATATATGCATGACAGAGCTTAGGAAATGTATATATGTAATAGTTATCAAGCTAATCTCTGTTTGTATATTTTGTCCATTATCTTTTATATGTTTAATATTTAATTTTTTTTCTTGCAAAAGTATCTTCTTTACAATTAATAAATTATATCTTGTGTCACAGAGCTTCTTGAGAATTTACTGTACTGTACAGTATCTGAAAACATATTTAGTGTTTAGACAGATAACAAACATATCTTGTCAGTGTTGTAGCATAGACCTCTCCTATTTATTCTATAAGCCAAGAGTGATAATACAATCTAACAAAGGTTAATATTCCGCAACTGCTAGGAGGCATAACTGACATTCTAGAATGGAACATTACACACAACACACACCCATTCTGATACTGGTGCCAGCATGCATTTAAAATAATCATTCTAATTGCTGCTAATTGGTCTGCTTAGACTACTAATGTTGCAAATCTCTTTTCATTTCTTATAAATAGTTTATTTTGTACGGAGACAATAAAAATGCTTTCTACTCTCAATTTAAAAAAATATATATTATTATTTATTGAAAAAGCTTCCTAAAAGGTAACTTTATCAGCATAAACGTTTCACAGCTATAATTGTTATAATGTTATGATAGTTAGGGAATATTATGTATTTGGATAGACGTACGTAATAAAAATTATCTATTATATACGTAGTCAGAAATTCTATTATTTGCCTTGCGTAAAATAGTTCAGTTGCTTAAAAGGGCACTAACATATTTTATTGCAAGATTAAAAAACATTTAATTAATAAAACATACCTTAGATTTCATTTTTCAAATGTGTTTCATTTTAGGAAAAACATCTGATATTGCCCTGGTGTGTTTAACCTAGAAGATTACTATGATATAAAAGTGTTGGGACTCTTTTTAGAGGCACCTACAATATAATATGCTTATCCTAATGCTGACACTTGTTATGGGACTAGACATCACATAAGTTATGTACAGCTGTCTACTTCGACACTCTTTCACCTCATTACTCATTGTACCCATACATTCACATTTCTACCTTTCTCCTCTTGCATTAACCACCAAGCTTCCACCAAGTCTCCATATCTCAACAATTTTTTTAATTCAAATCCCCATTCTTTCTCACTTTTACTCTACCTCTTGGTTTGAGAAAGCTGACATGTAGTTCAGCTAAATGGTCCATCCAACCTCCGGGTGGTGTAGTCCTGCTGGTCCTAACCATCCTCCTGGGACTGTCCAGCCTCCTGGAGCTGCTTTTGCTGCCCGGCAGCCCTTACCAGTAAAAACATCTCCCATGTTCTCTCCCAATATACACTTAACACTTGGGGCCTCATTCAATTGAGCCCGCAGGAGATCCCGGCGTTTGTAAGGAAGCCCGTAAGTTATTTTGATATTCAATTGTCTTTTTTGTGGGCTCCTACCGGGTTACCGGCTCCGGCCTCCGATTCCTTGCCATGGTTAACGCAAGTTGCAGCCCGTCCAAGCCTTTGCTAAAATCGCAAATCGTTATTCAATTTCTTCGATTCCCCCTCGCTAACCAAGCCGCCAAGGCCGCAAATGGCAAAAGTCAGACAAGTTATGAGTTCCAAGGAGGACTTGCAAAGGGTTTAAAGACATGTCCAGAGCACTATAAATGCAAATATAAATTCAATACTGCACTGTAAATTATTGGGAACGCAATGTAAGACATTAGAATAAATTGCACAACAGTCTCAAGCCCGTAAATCTGCAATATTAAATTTAAATTGTAATGTGTCATTTCGGGGGTTAAATTAATCTCGGGAATCAATGGGTTACTACATATCAGGCCACCCACATGGACTCTAACATTGGCTTCAGTCCATTTCAATAATTTGTTCATTGCTGGTTTGCGAGTCTGATCGCAAATTGGACCCCTAATCGCTAGTTGATTGACATGTCACCTCCATGTTTTAATGATGTAATCATGACGGGCTCCTTTTTTATTGGTTGTTTCAAACTCAGGAGTTACGCCCTTGCTTAATTGATCATGATCCCTACCTGAAATGATACTTACAATGGCATGGTTTACGATTTGCGCTATCGGGCCGGGACTTGCGGTCTTGTCCATTTGAATAGCACCGTAAGCCTAGCACGCTGCGGGCTCGCAGACTTACAGCCTACATCCCACGAGTTGCGGCCTCCAAATTGAATGAGGCTCTTTGTCCCTTTCCTGGCCATCACAGATATAGTTGTGAGCATTGCGGGTTGTTGCTAACGCTTGCGGACTTGCACAGCGAGCCAGCCTTCGATACAATACATTTCCCCCTATCTAGACATCACCCCCTATCTATACATTAACCCCTAACTATACCTAACCCCCTTATCTAAACATCACCCCCTATCTATACCTAACCACCAATCTAAACAATACCCCCTAAATCTAAGCTAAAATAGAATAAATAAAACCACTTACCTTTGCAGAAGTTCCTTCTGATCGCACCCCCTAGGAAAAGAAGAAACATCAGATTATTAAAAAATTAAACATTACATAAAATAAATAAATTGTACAAATACAGTATTAAACTCACCTTTCCAGCATGTCCCCTCCATCTTCTTCTGTTCTCCAGATCGACCCCTGGAAAAAAAGTTAGATAACATTAGTCACACATACATCAAACACAACAAATAAATAAAATATAAACATTATAGATTGAAAACTTACCTGTCCCGATGTACCCGGCCTTCTCCTCTTCTGCCCCGGCTGGGCCCTTGATAAATCCGCGCGCTAAAAAAAAATATCAAAAACTAACGGTGCTCCGTACTCGCGGTGCTCCCTGATGCTAATGAGGCCTCCAGAGCCTCTTCCGGTATGAAATTGGCAATGGCGCCTTCCGATTGGCTGAAAAGGCCATCAATCACATTTCAGCCAATCAGAAGGCACCAAGGTGTGAGCCAATCAGGATGGGATACACCCCTATAGCCCATTCTCATTGGCTGAAGGAACTGTCAATCTTTATTAAACCAATCAGAAGGCACTATTGCTTTCAGCCAATCACAATGGGATACACCTCATAATGTGATTGGCTGAAGGCATCTGCGCCTTCTGATTGGCTGCAGTCTGATTACAGTGACAACAGCCAATCCGCCAATACTGTATTTGTACACTAACTTGCAAATAATAACATTACCATTCTACCATTACCCAAATAAACAAACTGTTTGCCCTTGCGCACGCATCCTATTTATACTGCACACTTGGCACATTGCTGACACTTTATCCTCAGGTCACCAACACTCCAAATGTACATTGTATGCTGCAGGAAAATCAAAAGACATTGTTAGCTCTTCAGGATATTGATTGCTGGATATATTAATATTAAATTAATATTATTTAATTAACATTAAAACTACATGTGCAAACAGCAGCAAACTAAAGCTTTAGCTAGAAAATAAAGTTTAAAAACACTTTAGCTCATCAATGGCTGCTACTCTACCCCTCCCCACCACTCTCATTTTCCTGAGCTCTGGTTGAAAAAAATTTCAACTGGAATATCAGCATTAGGCAACGTGGGTCACATGGAGCATGCTCTGTAGGATAAGGTGGCTATAGTTGCAATCCCATAATTGCCTGCACCTCTAAAAGAAACAATGACCACTGCGGATCTTCCCAGTCATAAAAATAGTTGTTCCCTCCCTCTGTCCATGCAATGATGATTGCAGGCACCCCATGGACACGTGTGGGCTGGGAGAAGGAAATCTGCCTTAGGCTGCAATGCTAAAGTTCAAATGTACCCTTACTGCCATCCTTTCAATCGTCTTCTTGCACTTTGTCTCATAGAGTGACGTTAAAATGAAGAAGGAAAGTTAGGTCCTTTCCCTTTACACCATTACAAAATCTGACACCTACAGTTCAGCCTACAGCCGACAGATGGCGCTGCCGATGTTAGCATATAAGGCGCGCCAACAGAAAAGGCCTTGAGCTATGAGAGGCGGGCCCAAGGCCCTTGGGGGCCCAGTGCCTGCACCGAACATATCGATTTGCTTGCTGTCGATTCATCGCTGTCGAGTTGCGTCCCATCGGAGGGGAGAATAGTTCTTTGCCTTCCCTGAAACTTGACTGTGCCTGAAAACTCACAGCGCCATCTGGCGGATGGCACCTGTAACTGCAACTGTCAATGCTGCAGAAGAAATGCGCAGGCAAAGAGGGATAGATCCCAAAGTTATATTGCTCAGGACAGCAAAGGGGTGTGGGGGGGTTATATAATAATTGAAATAATCAAGGAAATTACATAATCACTGTCTGAGTTTTCCTTGTATAATATGCAAAATACTTGTATTGCAAAGCTAATACAACCCATGGAGCTACAAGTTTCTAAACAAATGACTAGTAGATAAGCCATCATCTCCTATAATGCTCATAATACTGTAGGTTCATGTTGGCCTCCATGTGTATTTCCAGTTCACGTGTAGAAGCTCAAGTGATTCCAATAAAGAAGAAAAGTATTCTTTTATAAGCGCATTGAAAACTACTGCTTTAAGCCAAAAGCAAGACAGTCCACAATATTGTATCCACAACTGAGGATCTCTTATGTTCACTTTTTTTGTTTAAAGTGGCTTTGGTTGCTTCAAAGAAATGCTCAAAATGACAACTCTGGTTAATGCTGGCAAATAAATTGGCATGCGATACTGATATGACTGGCCTTTTTTTTCTCAAGGATGTGGATTGAGCTCCCTTTGCCGACCCACAGGCAACTAAACAGTCTAAGCAATTCTTTGTGTCATTTCTTGTACGTCATTAGGATCACATGAGATCTTAGTTTACAAGTTTTCATTATTTCCATAATAATTTTTACAACCACACTTAAAAAAAGATTAAAGGGAACAATATTCTGGGATAAAAATTGCACAGTTATGTAAAATTATTTATATATATATATATATATATATATATATACTGTATATATAGAAATATATATAGAAATATATACACATATTATGTTATTATTATTATTTATTTATTTTTATAATTTTTTATTGAGAGGTATATACAATGTTCCAACACAATAGAGCAATAGCTAGAACTAACATTCCAGATTTTCAATAACATAAATGCCATGTATTCAGTACATTAGTATACCCCTTCCATTTTATATTTTCTATTATTATGAAACCGCAACAATAAAATTTAAACGAGAAAAAAAAAAAAGAAACAGAAACAATTAAAAAATAAATAAATAACAAAGGAGCAAGGAAGAGAGAGAAGGCACAAAGATATGACTGTATACTTATAAGCAGTTGATTCTTTATCAAAGATAAACCTCCAAACTTAGCAACTCTTTAAATTAGGGTTTGCTACTTTTCAGTAATGTCCAACCTAGCTTTCAAGTTAAATTGCATAGAGATTCTTCTATTTTCATAGATTAACATCCAGTAGTAATACAATTCCTAATATTTACAGCCAGGCAAGAAAATGATTACCTCTTGTCCAATAGCCCTCATGAACCAGAGTTTCCAGGACCCCCTCTCGAGCCTCCTCCGCCCCGAATCTTCCTCCTACTAGATTATGATAGGCGATTCCACCCAGCGATTCCAAATCTTATAGAATTATGGCATTGTGTCTAAGATAGCAGGGCTTTTTTTTTTTTGCATAGAGATGTTATAAGATAACAGTACTGCAGTAGACTCTCAGTTATCCAGAACTCAAGCAACCAGAAATCTCAAGCAACTAGAAAAAAAAAGAAAAAGAATACTGTACTTTAAATAAAAATTACAATTTGCAGGGCTCAACAAATGCCAGGAGCCAGGTTGTCATGTCTCAAAATTCTTAGAGGCACCTAGATTGCATCCACTGTAGGTCTCTGCAATTCAATGTTACCTTGATGCAGACACGCATGAGTGACTGAGCCAGGGCAGTGTTCAGCAGTGCACCCTCCAGTCGAAGTACCTGTTTGTAAGTGAGGAGTGAAAGCTGCTGCTGCTAGAACAGCTGACACGGGTAAAAATACTTAGCAGAGCATCCTATGTGCAGCTAATCAAGGCCTCTTTTAATAGTAACTCTCAAGCAACCAGGAACTACATTTATCCAGCATTTACCAATCCAGTTAACTGAGAGTCTACTGTATATATATAAGAAACAGAAGCAATGGTAAGATGTAAAATTTTCTTTTGTGCCTTCTTATTTGCAAAGTATTGTACAAGTTGAGTCAAAAAACAACAAAATACTGACCAAAGGCATTACAAACATTTATACTAGAACCTTTTCCTATGCAAGCATGGTTACTACAGGACAGGATGTTCAGTTTTAACCTGAGATGCAATTTATGTACAAATTTTAACATCTGTTTTGGTGTAAGTAAGTTCCCTGAGCAGTGCCCACTTCGCCCATAGGGTAAAGTTGGCCTTGTGTATATGTGTTACTAGCGACTTGCCCATCAAATCTGACAGCAATACAATGTAAAGGCTGCCATTGCTATTTGCCACACAATGCAAGGCTCTCCCCCCTCAAACTTGCGGGCCTCGCGATTAGTGCCTCCGGCGCTCATTGCGAGCCTCTCCCACAGTCTACTCTACAGGCCTCGTGATGAGCTCCTTCAGCGTTCATTGCAGGCCTTGGCCAACCCGCCACTTTCATGCCTCACATTGAGCACCTTCGTTGCTCATTGCGATACAGTGTATGGCGCTTATTGCAAGCCTCCCCCCTCTACTTTACGACCTCGCGATGAGTACCTTGGCGCTCATTGCAAGCCTCTCCCTATTCTCTGACCCCTGTGTCTGTTTTCCGCCTCTCCCTTCCATGTATCTGTTTCCCCCTCTCCCTGTCCTGTTTATCCCCCCTTTATTTCCCTCACCTGTGTCTTTTTATCCCCTCTCTCTCACCCCTGTGTCTCTTTCCACCCTCTTCCTCCTCTCCCTCCCCTGTGTCTTTCTCCTCTCTCTCCCTGCTCAAGTCTTGCTTGCCTCGCGATGACCGCCCTTGGTTTACAGAATATTTTCCATGCTCAAAGAGGTCTACAGTTATCAGGACTAGGGATGGACCTAGTTAAT
Source organism: Discoglossus pictus (assembly GCA_027410445.1). NCBI lineage: Eukaryota > Metazoa > Chordata > Amphibia > Anura > Alytidae > Discoglossus > Discoglossus pictus. The sequence goes on from CM050163.1 coordinate 85,231,500, forward strand.
TGTAAATAAGTTGGATGCGTAGACCTTATCTGACAGTAGTCTGGCACAAAGAGGTATGATTATAGTCTAGCAATTTAAACATGCCATTAGTCATAGTTATAGAGTACTGAGGAATTTATCTGCAGTTAAAATGTACTCTACTTAAGTCAATGCAAAATGATATGAAAATGTAATATGTCACATGGTCAACCATGTTCAAAATGTACTGAATCTCAAAGCTGGTCAACTCTCTACACTCACCCAACACAATGGACCTTTAAATAACCATTGCTTGACCATGCATCAACACTAGCCTTGGTGGGAAAACTGGATACATATGGACTTCAAAGTGTGCTACTTTTATCTGAATGTGTCCATTTAGAATAGATAATCAGATAAATCTATCAGCAGATACCCATAAGCAGAAAAGACTGCAGAGGTAGTCAAATTGAGAAATAATTATAAAGTTAAAAACATGGAACTGTTTTTTGTAAGAGTAGACTCGCTCACCATTACAGCTCTTAATTCATTGTGATTAAAAAGTTGAAGATTTGAGAAAAATCTTACATTAAAATAGCTGCCCCTCTTCTTTAGGCTTGAGCATCACCCAACATTTACAAACTGCTTAACATTGGTGGCAGAGTGTACTATCACTTCCCTGTGGCTGCATCATTGCTTCATAGCTCAGCTGGCACAGTGTAATTAATGTTAAAAGTGCTCTAGAACACAGCGAAGAAGTAACATCATGGAAGTGGTAATTCACTCTGGTAACAGTGTTAAGTTCACATGTATGCTCACATATATACTAATATCTAATACATGAACCAGCACTAGTAAGAAGACACTGTCCATGCTATCTACCCTAGAATTGCAACTGTAAGATTGCCTGCCCATGTTACACATTGATACTTTCTGAGGCATGGGATGTAAAGCAATGTCATTGAAAGTAACAAAAAAAGGAACAGATCATATGTGCGCCTGTAGAATTAATTGGCAGACAAGTATAACTCATACTCATCTATATTAGTTCTCATCGGCTTACAGGTACAAGTTAAATATTTGAATCAGTTTTTTTTTTCTGCTTTGATAGCATTGTTTGGAAAAGTAAACATACAGTGATACATTATCTAATACCCACTTTCAGATGCAACAAAGAATATGCTTTCAATGTCCCTTTAAAAAAACTTGGACCATTACAGTTGCTTTTTAAGTGAAGCACATAAGAAATGATGATTAGGGTGGAGTTGTACTGAGAGGTAAATAAGACTATGCATAAGTGTATATGTGGGCAATCGCATGCATTAGCTAGTGTGTGTAAGATATCTAAACAGGAAATACATAGTAGATTCTAGTTAAAATAACAACTGCAAGACTAGGTTATACACAAATAAAACCAGTGTGTGCCATAATCCTGTCATGCAAGACTTGTAGCAAAAATATTGAAAGAACTGTAGAGCAAGTACTGGATGAGAAACATGTGAAGAAATGAGAAATTATAATTAAAGTGTGATAAGAATACAAAGAGACACAGCCAGACTCTCTTTTCGATAAGGGCTAGAACTAAAATGACCTATCCTCTTCTTAATAATAGAAAGATAATTCAACATTCATAAAATGTGCAACTTTGTCCAGGATTAGACTGATAACATTATAAATATTAATGAATTAATTTATACCAACACAGATAATATTCTTAGACGTGCAGTCTAGACAGAACTCAAAAGTTTTATCTTATATGAATAAATTAGGACTGTGAGTATTAAGTAGAGATGTAGATTTATTTTCAGCTTTGTAAATATAAGCATGTTCCCAAAACTTAATATAAAAATAACATTTGAAATATTGTTAAAAAATACAATTCAAGATTTTAAGGAAACCTGTTAAATACTATTACATTATTAACATAATTATTATTGCTGTTAAAGGACCCCTGTGGTTTAGCAGGTATGCAAGAGTCATGCATAAAAACATTTTTAGAGGAAATCTTAGAGTTAAGCAGACTATACTTGTGTCATATGTGTTTACTGGGTTATCTTACTTAGACTTGTTCCTTCATTTATTCCTATCGTCACATTACACTTCATAGTAACAATAATTCAATAGACCTTAAATACAAATTGTATCTGAATCCAAGCCCCTCATTTATCCCAGGCATGTAATCCTAGTAGGAACAAAAGCAGTATCTGCAATTGAAGAAAAAAAAAACCACTTGTTAGGCAAGTATGTAGAAAAGTAATAATATTAGCGACTGTCAGCCTCATTCAATTCGGGCCGCAACTGGATTGCAAGTCGCCGATTTCCTGCGATCGAGTTGCAGGCTCAAGTAGGTCTACTTTTACTCTGCTATTTAATTGGTCCGGGCCCGTAAGTTAGGCGCCGGTCGCGAGAATCGGAAACCGTTCTCTCAGCAGTAGCATTTGCAGGTTTGAACATGATCACAGACGCAAACCTGTAACTCGTGATTCAAGCCTTAGCACTTAAAAAACAAATATAACATCAATCCAGCACTGTAAATTTGGGGAATACAATGGGTGACATTAGTAAGGCATTTGAATAGCAAAGTAACTTGCGACCTCCACTTGCGAGTCCGGATCTCAAAATGGCAGCAATTGAATGAGGCTGTGTGTAAGTCATGAGCATAAAAACATTTGGGGAAATTCTGATTTTCTGAAGACTATATTTATGAGTACAGGAATCCATTTGTGTTTGTTACATCACATCTATTAATGGCGGAAGGTGAGTGGAAGGAGGGAAGAGAGAGCCTTTGTTAAGATAATTGGATAAGATAAAATTTACACCATCTTTTAAGTTTAGGCCCATTTACAAAATTAGTAATAAATGTTGAATTCAGTTGAATAAGGTGGAAGGAAGTAAACTATTGATAATAGTCAGTCCCAAACTTCTAATTAGCAAGACCTTTGCACATAAATGTTTGTATTTAAATACAGAAGTATGAGGATTTTAGTAGTATTTACTGAACCAATAGACCTGGAAAAACGTCATGTGGAAGCAATTATATATAGAAAATGTATGTAGTCTATGCAGTGTCATACAGTGTGTTCTAATATACAGCAGTAATTTGCCCTCAGTAAGATCATGACCTATGTTCATTTAAATCAAATAAGCTTATAGATTGATATGTTAAATAGGACAGAACATTTATTTATTTATAAATATATTCTCAGTAGCACATTACTTGGTAATAGCAATATAGACACACCACCCACCATAAATAATCCAGCTTTCATACTAGCCTACAAGCTTGCAACGTGTTTCCTTGGCCTTGCCAAACAGGATATTGGGCTACAGGACTAAGGTAACAACATATATATAGACTGGACCTTGGACAAGAGTCCAGAATCAGACAGAATTTTCAGAATCCAATTTGGGTCAATATAGTTAGCAGTCTACAGTATATGTAGAGCAGGCAAGAAGTCAGGGCTGGCAGCAGGAAAGAGCGATAGGTGTCACAATACAGATCAAAATCCAAAAAATAGCATATGGGGATCATATCACTAGGATAGCAAACCCACGGATTAGGCTCTAAGGTTGAACAGGTTGACACAATTTTATAACTGTTTGTATAGCATTGATTAATGCCCATGTTACTGTCCCCCTGGGATGATACACCATGCATCAGTCACGTGGCTCTCCATTCTGGATTCATGCAGAATTTATGCAACTCACATATGGTAGTACAGCATGGCATCTAATGATAACTAACCCGTACACTTTAAATATAATGTAAAAAAAGTTAATCAAATAGCTTTTTACAAAGTTGTGTATTTTTATCGTTTATGCAAAATATGAATTTAAAAAAATAAAGAAACCACTACATCTCATCATCAAATATATAACGAGAATGTACAAAATAAAAATAATTGCGCCTTAGTGCATTTTCCCCAGTGTGTACCTGAGATGTGGATCAAGGATTTCAAATCCAAACAAGTGCAAACTGCACTCGAAATATATGTTTAATAGCCCTATAACTCAAGACAAAACACTGGTTTTGCTGAGAGGTAGAAAACTGCACAAAAGCACAAACTGCTAGTGAGTATCCACCCTTGTTTGTTTGCTTTGACAGTTCTATGCAAACACCTCTAACCATGTGTTGCACAGTAAACAAGCAACACATCACCACATGCACTGAACATAATGAATAAAAAAATAGCAGTGCTTTCCTGTAGTTAGGAAATATATGTATATATTTCTTTTTATTATTCTGTCACTTGATAAAATATTTACAATTTAAGTTAGTATAAGAAAGGAAAAGTAATATGGTAGATTAATATCCAGAACACTGTATTAAGTATTATAAACAGAGAGATATGTCAAAAACAGAAGCAGAGAGCATATGCCATATTATTATTCATTTATTTTATTTATAAGGCGCCAGCATATTACACAGATCTCTACAGTGCATACTTTTGTGGAGTTACAGAATAATTTCAGAGACAATCAATCATTTCAAGCACAACCAATGTAAAAAGATTATGAGGGCCAAATTAAAAAGTGTTTCATTATACCCTTTATTTTAATACTAATCATTTCATATATAATCGGCTTGGCTTTGCGAAGATTTAAGAGGGATGCTGTCCACACCTGCAGGTTCTCTGGTGGCTGAGAAGGCCAATGCAGGACAGGAAGACTCGACCGCAATGATTGCATGGGAAGGCTTGCTCTGGGTTAGGTGCTGCAGTGACACAATTCTTCCTCCATCTCCTTTTGTCCTCAAGATCAACCCTGTGTTTGTTCTCGAAAGAGGAGACAGGCTGGTGAATGGTACTTCTCCAGACTTTGAAGTCCGAATCTAAAGCCGACCATCCACAATGGTCAATGTGACAGGTATCAGGGGACTGTTTCAATGAGTCCTTGTTCCTCTTCTTAGGTTCCCCTCTATCATGATTACCAGGGTAAGCTCACCATATAGTACAATCTTTGGAAGCTGATCATCCTCCATCCTAGACATGTGTCCTCATTGCCTGTGACTCCTACCTATTCTAGGACTTTAGGGTTGATGACATTGTCATTTCAGTGGATGTCGAAGTCAGGAATTCGTAGTTGATGGCAGTAGGTGTAACGGAGTTGGAACACGAATCCAATATCTCCGCTGGTATACGGTAAAATATCCAAGAAGTACTACAGTCTCACCATCCCCGACCTCCCATATTGGACGACACTCAATTGGGAGTCAAATGAATACTGACTTTATTTTGTTGTGCAGAAATATATATACACATCTCTTCCCACAGGCAATACTCATCCCCCATAGTTGGCCACACAATACACAAAGAGGGACAATAGGTGTGGTCACACCTCCCTGAGGCTACCTGGCTACTTTGATACAATCAGACATTGATTAGATCATCCTTCCCTTTGTTCTTATGTCTTATAATGAAAACACTTTATACTATAGACTTCCTTATCTTATAAGGAGTCTCTGTAATAGGATTATCTATTATGCCAAGGTCTGCAATAGTCTGGGCTAATATTCTGCAGAGCATAAACCAACATACATACAGTATAACAGTAGGATCATATTTTAACCAAGAATGAAATAACTATAAAACAGGGTAAAACAGTGATGGGTTCCGTTACAGTAGGTAACCCACGACTCTGAGCTGTACAGTAGGGTGGTCAACACAACAGCTCTTTACACACTGACCTTGGTGCATTTACTCAAATGCTTGTTGTTCCAAACCCTTTTCATATAACCTGCCGAATGCACCATTTACTTTTGCCAGTCTTGGCCAATTTACTTGTCAACCTTAGCGTCCGAGAAGGTGATGCAACCCAGGTAGGTGAACTGGAGGACTATTTCCAGCTAAGACTCACCAATAGTGATGCAAGGAGGACAATAATCTTCTTGAGGTGCGGGCTGGTGGAGAACTTCCATCTTCTTCAAACTGACTTCTAGGCAGAAGAGCTTGACAGCCTTGGCAAAGCAAAATGTAATTTGCTGCAGAGCTGTCGCTGTATGGGAAAAAAAAGGGCAGCGACGTTGGTGTAGAGTAGCTTTTGAACAAGTTGTTCCACTGTCTTGGTGTGGGCCTTTAGCCGCCCTCAGGTTGAACAGACTGTGGTATCAGTTGTAGAGACCATCCTCATCATCAAGGTCTGCTGTAGCTTTTTGCAGCATCATACTGAAGAATAGCACGAATGGGGTTGGTGCAAGGACACAGCCAGGCTTCACGCTGTTACTTATTAGTAAGGGCTCAGTCAGGTCGCTGCTGTGCCTGACATGGCCATGCTGGTCTTCATGTAGCTGGATGATCATGTTGAGGAATTTAGGAGGACATCCTATACGTTCCAGGATTTACCACAGACCCTTCCTGCTCAAGTTGTTGAATGCTTTGGTAAGGTCGACAAACATCATGTAAAGTCCCTTATTCTATTCTCTGCATTTCTCTTGGAGCTACCGGAGAACAAAAACCATGTCTGTGGTGCTTCTTTTTGCTCTAATGCCACACTGACTCGGGGATGATTTATTCTGCAATAGTGAGCACAGTTTGTCCTCAAGATCAGCCCTGTGTTTGTTCTCGAAAGAGGAGACAGGCTGGTGAATGGTACTTCTCCAGACTTTGAAGTCCGAATCTAAAGCCGACTATCCACAATGGTCAATGTGACAGGTATCAGGGGACTGTTTCAATGAGTCCTTGTTCCTCTTCTTAGGTTCCCCTCTATCATGATTACCAGGGTAAGCTCACCATATAGTACAATCTTTGGAAGCTGATCATCCTCCATCCTAGACATGTGTCCTCATTGCCTGTGACTCCTACCTATTCTAGGACTTTAGGGTTGATGACATTGTCATTTCAGTGGATGTCGAAGTCAGGAATTCGTAGTTGATGGCAGTAGGTGTAACGGAGTTGGAACACGAATCCAATATCTCCGCTGGTATACGGTAAAATATCCAAGAAGCACTACAGTCTCACCATCCCCGACCTCCCATATTGGACGACACTCAATTGGGAGTCAAATGAATACTGACTTTATTTTGTTGTGCAGAAATCCTTCCCTTTGTTCTTATGTCTTATAATGAAAACACTTTATACTATAGACTTCCTTATCTTATGAGGAGTCTCTGTAATAGGATTATCTATTATGCCAAGGTCTGCAATAGTCTGGGCTAATATTCTGCAGAGCATAAACCAACATACATACAGTATAACAGTAGGATCATATTTTAACCAAGAATGAAATAACCATAAAACAGGGTAAAACAGTGATGGGTTCCGTTACAGTAGGTAACCCACGACTCTGAGCTGTACAGTAGGGTGGTCAACACAACAGCTCTTTACACACTGACCTTGGTGCATTTACTCAAATGCTTGTTGTTCCAAACCCTTTTCATATAACCTGCCGAATGCACCATTTACTTTTGCCAGTCTTGGCCAATTTACTTGTCAACCTTAGCGTCCGAGAAGGTGATGCAACCCAGGTAGGTGAACTAGAGGACTATTTCCAGCTAAGACTCACCAATAGTGATGCAAGGAGGACAATAATCTTCTTGAGGTGCGGGCTGGTGGAGAACTTCCATCTTCTTCAAACTGACTTCTAGGCAGAAGAGCTTGACAGCCTTGGCAAAGCAAAATGTAATTTGCTGCAGAGCTGTCGCTGTATGGGAAAAAAAAGGGCAGCGACGTTGGTGTAGAGTAGCTTTTGAACAAGTTGTTCCACTGTCTTGGTGTGGGCCTTTAGCCGCCCTCAGGTTGAACAGACTGTGGTATCAGTTGTAGAGACCATCCTCATCATCAAGGTCTGCTGTAGCTTTTTGCAGCATCATACTGAAGAATAGCACGAATGGGGTTGGTGCAAGGACACAGCCAGGCTTCACGCTGTTACTTATTAGTAAGGGCTCAGTCAGGTCGCTGCTGTGCCTGACATGGCCATGCTGGTCTTCATGTAGCTGGATGATCATGTTGAGGAATTTAGGAGGACATCCTATACGTTCCAGGATTTACCACAGACCCTTCCTGCTCAAGTTGTTGAATGCTTTGGTAAGGTCGACAAACATCATGTAAAGTCCCTTATTCTATTCTCTGCATTTCTCTTGGAGCTACCTGAGAACAAAAACCATGTCTGTGGTGCTCCTTTTTGCTCTAATGCCACACTGACTCGGGGATGATTTATTCTGCAATAGTGAGCATCAGTTTGTTGAGGAGTAACCTTGCAAGGATTTTCCCTGTGACTGAGAGCAGAGTTATCCCCTGGTAATTAGCGCAGTCTGACTTTTTCCTTCTTCTTGTACACAGTGACGATGATTACATCACGAAGGTCCTGTGGCAGTTTGCCTTGCCGCCAGCAGCAAAAAGAAGAGCTCCTGCTTACCATGTAGCGCTGTGCCCCCATGTCTGCAGATCTCTGCCTTAGCGTTCTTTAGCTGTTCAATAGCTTTTAAAGTCTCTTTAAGAGTACGGATTCTATCCAGTTTTTTTTTTCATTTGTTGTACAATGCAACACTCCGCTGAGACTGAAACTACGTAGTTGGGGCCGAATAGAGTCTGAAAGTGGTTTGACCACTGGTTCAGAATCCACGCCTTGGAGTGCTTGACCGTCTGCACTGAACAATGGACCTTGGTCCACACCACTTTCAGGTCTTCAAAAAAGCTTCTGTAGACGTCAACATCTGCGCAACGCTGAGTTCTTTCCTCAAGGTTGGTCCACCGCTGGTTCTGAATTTCTCAAAGCTTTCATTGGAAGTTGCTGCACAGAACATGGAAGGCTGCTTTCTTATTACGGCTCTGCGAGATGAGTAATTCCTGGATCTCCTGATTGTTTTCGTCAAACCAGTCTTTGTTCTTCTTTGTGGAGAACCCTAGGACCTCTTCGGAGGTCTGCAGAATGCTGGATTTGAGGTGTTCCCATAGAGTATCCGAAGAGGGATTTAGGAAGCATCTACGATCTTTAGTATTGACTGGAAATTAGCCTGGAAGCTGGCCATCAGTTCAGCTGACTGGAGGTTGTCGATCTGTAACTTCTTCCTTTGGCTTAGGATTGAAGTGGAGATGAAGTTTGCTGGCGGTGGTACTTATTGCATTCTGTGCTGGACATTACTATAGTGAGTAGGACGTCTCGAAGGTCTCGCTGGCGCACCAGAATGTAATCTAATAGATGCCAGTTCTTGGACCTAGGATGCATCCAGGTTGTCTTTCTGCTGGAAAACAGTGTTGGTGATAGTGAGTTTCTGCTCCACGCAAAACTCTAGCAGAAGGTGCACATTGTCGTTGTAGCTTCCAAACCCTTGGTTGCCAGGGACCCTGTTTCCAAGCTTCTGAATCATACTTTGGTGCAGTAAGAGAATAATTTAAGAGACAACCAATCATTTCAAGCACAACCAGTGAAAAAGATTACACCATTAATTTTATTACTAATCGTTTCATAAATCCTACAAAGAATGACAACACAATCCCATAAGTTTTATAAAGAATCTACAGTCTTTATTAAAGGGATAATCTAAAGCAGGCACCTCTCAAAGTTATAGTAGAGTGTGAATAAAAGCCTTTCAATATAATTTGGTTACATTTCAGTATAATTACTTACATATTTTAAGAAATGTTTCTGCTCCACTCTAGGTATCCATGTTTGGGTCATTGATCTTCTCCTTTCCCTCCCTCAGTCACTGGCTGTTAGCTCTTGTTTCTTCAAGTGTCCTCATCGTAAATGAAACATTGCACATGGTAAATGCTGCCTCTGTGTATGAGCGTTGAGCACTGTGCTACTGCAGGGTAGTGATGCCTCCTAAAATAAATAATGCAAACAGCGAATGACCCTCACTGAAGGTGGGGCAGGAGTAGGTCAAATTGGACAAGATGCATGCCAGCAATATCCCAGAGTAATACACATTCATCACAAAATTACAAAATTCAACAGAATATTTTAAACTAGGAATAAAAAATAGCTAGTGAACTCCACCACCCACACAGAATCCAGTCACCAGAGTTTCTAGATCTTTATACCAAGACATAAATAAGCTCAGGCCAAGTACTCCGTCAAGCAACTGTTCAATTTTATTGTAGTTATGCCTTTCTATTTATGGAGTGATTTCAACACCTTTAACTCCCAACGCAACAGTCCCAAAACATCTGAAATGTTTTAAATGTATAAGACTCCAAACAAGGGCCCCTATTCAATTGAACAATTTTAAGTTACTGGAGCACGTAATGGAGCCTGTAAACTAATTTGCTATTCAATTGCCATCTTTTAGCGAGTCGCAAACAATCTACGGGTTAAAGACTGAAAATCCCTGCAGTGGTCAAAATTGTAACTTACAGCATTAAGCCTTTTATCTTTCAAGCCCATAAAAGTTACAATCACTAAAATCGCAAATTGCTATTCAATTGCTGCAATTGCTCAAGCCCGCAAATGTTTTCACACAGTAAACGGCAAATGTAGAAGAAAATCCTACAGGTATCAGATAGGACTCGCAAAGGGGGTTTAAACCCTGATCTATATTGCACTTTTAAAGACGGAGAAAGCGATGCAAGACTTTAGAAGACTTTAGAATTAATTGCACAATTATCCCAAGCTTGAAGATCTGCAATCAAAAATATATTTTTTTGTTTTCAATATTTTTTGTTGCCAAGTACAAACATTGTAACAGTCATTTTCATGATCATTTGAAATTTAACAATTTGTTAATAAAGTTTAATAATTTTGTATATTGTGGTTCTTATTCATTATTGAACTATCACAATATTTCTTCAACTTTTCCGTTTTCGTAAAACAAAAAGAACATTAGGGTTATATATAATTTAAATAATGAAATGAAAGAAACGTAAACCAAATAACTACTATGAGCAGGCTGACACAATTGGCCCAGCCCAGGCATCATTTTTAGGTTTTAGCGTGATGTTGGCTGATTTCCAGACAATCTTCTCACAACTTACTTGTTTAACTCCTGGGATCTAAAATTTTTTTTTTTTATGTTCCATTTTGGTGTCATATTGATCTTGGGAATCAATGAGTTAATACAAATCAGGCCACCCACATGGACTAAAACAGTGTCACCATTCATTTTTATTATTTTGTACATTGCCGAATTGTGAGTCTGAACACATATCGGACCCCTAAACTCTAATTGATTTATGTGTATCCTCCATGTTTTACTGACATAATAATGACGGCCCAATTTACTATTGGTTTGTTTCTAAATCGGTAGTTATGGCCTTGTTTAATTGATCAAGATCACGCTCTGAAATGCTACTTATGATTGCATGGTTTACGGTTTCGGCTTTCAGCCCGTAACTTCCGGGCTTGTTCAATTGAATCGCTCTGTAATTGTGGCAAATCTTAAGCCCGCAGACATACGGCCTGTATAATGTATATTGCGGCTTGCAATTGAATAGGGGCCAAAGTGTTTATGTGGAATAGAGATTATTGAGCAAACAGATGTATGACATAAAACATTTCCCTCATCTTGTTTTACTGATTTCAGGACCTACAAACTGACATATTCAGTTAAAATTTATTCGTAAGCAAATTTTATAGCCACAAATACCTAGCATTTTTTAATATGCTTAGATGAGTTGTGAACCGATATGAATCAATAAGTATTGTATAAATAAGTCAAGAAAGGTTTTAAAAGGCCTAATTGTTAAACCTGGTATTTAGTCACCATGTCCCCTTTTGTCACTCTTCAGTTTGCTATTTAAGAAGCTGAAGTTCTACAGAGTAAGCCAAATTCCTTTGGAGGAGCTCACTAACTCAGACTGCACCTTAAAAGGAAACAGCAAAGGTGGCTGAGAAGAGCAACATTTTGTAGAAGAACAAGTAACAAATGTTTGTATATGGGTCAGCCATAACAGCATGCTGGGAGATAATGTGAATTGTTTGTCCTTTACATGCTTGTCCTTTACATGAGGAAAATCATTACTTACTTTATTATTAAATACATGTTGACTTTATCCAAACCGCTTCACTTGAACTGTACTTAACAATGGCGCTATCCTTGCGGATAATCCTGTGTACAGACTGCTCAAAGCTGCTCACAAAAGTAAGAACTGATGTCTTGTAGCTGAGTAATGTGCAGTGTGAAACTGAAGCTTGCAGCCAGTGCATTAGTCCTTGAATTACATTCTGCACAAGATTTCTGGACATCACCACCTTGCTCTTTCTTTGGGAACCATCTAATAAAAAAAGACAAATCACTGCATGACATATTAACATACAAATCCTTGAAATGTTCAAAATGTAAAATTGGCCTTACACTGTATCATGATCCTTATATTTCTGCAATATACAGCTTCTGAGTTCTAGTAAGCACTATATGGCAAGGTGGACATTTGACAAGACAGGTTGATAACAAAAGCCAACTGGAGAAGGTTCTTCCCATTGGTATCACTTTATTATTATTATTATAGTTTATTTATAACTCGCCGACATATTCCATAGCGCTGTACATAAATTAGGTTCAGACAATGATAAATACAGATTAACATATAGCAAAGGAAGGAGGGCCCTGTCTTTGAGCTAGGAATCCAATGTCCATGGTGAATTCCCAAAGTACTTAGGATAGAAACTCGCAGACTTACAATCTAAGGGATAGTGAGTGGTAAAAGAGGGAGAGAGAGGTTATAAGTGTGTTAGGGTGGAAGGTGATACGCTTCTTTAGAGAGATGCGTTTTAAGTGAGGTTTTAAATGTTTTGAGGCAAGAGGATAATCTGGTGGAGAGAAGTTCAAGTCACCGACAACATCCTGCATATCCTCCAATGTGATATTCTTGCCCACTTGTTACCTTAATAGGTTTGGTAATTTCTCCAGTGGATGGCTAATATACATTGATGTTGAGTCTACAGCAGCTGAAGATATTAGCTCAAATCAGGCAAAAATGAGATTTAAAGAAGTATCTGGTGCAGAGAAAATGCTAAATAAAATATGTTATCAATTTTCTTTTAAACACAATAAGATTAAAACGTTTTAGTGTGCTTATTTCTATGTATTAATGCAAGATTTTACACAACTGAAATATTTTATTATACTCATTATGTATAAAACAAAATACACATTTTGATTTCAGTTTAAAAAGACAAAGCGTAATATTTATTTCACAAGTGGAAAATAATAGGTTTATTTTTGAAGAGTAGAGTTTGAGTTCCAATAAATTATAAAGTGTCTGATAAGATTCCTGCTTTAACATGTTTACAACCGAGTACTCACTCTTAACATACCAGGGATTCAAAGGGGCATTAAATACATTCACCGGAGTAGAAACAGTAACCTGAGGGATTGATCTGAAAGTGTGTTAGGCTACGTTGGACAAGTTTGAGAGCAAGAGCCAAACAGCTGTGTCATAGGCAATGAAACAAGATTACTAACGCCCAGTATTACACCTGTTTTCTGCAGACGACTTTAGACTAATCAAGTAAGGAGAACATGAGCCACAACGCTAAGCAGATGTTGTGTAATGACATCTTCTCCTCCCAGCAATTCCATATACAAATAGTAAAACACGACAGGGAGTGGTATCATAACAATGTCTGCATCAATAAGCAATTTATAGCATGATTAGTTTGTAATTGCATTTTTTGTCTTACATATTTTTAAGTTATTTCAACCAGATGAAGCAGTTTATTTGTCAGTATTTGTTGATTCTTGTATGTCTACGCAGACACATTCTTTTACTTCAATGTATAGTTATGTAAAGGAGGCCTGTCTTATGGAAAACCTTATTTGATTTGCACGTAAATGATTGTTAACGGATACTTGTTACTTAACCAGTAATGTACATAGATAAATGGCAGCTGTGTTTGTAAGAGGAGTATCTGTAAGTAAAACGGCACAAGGGTCAGAGATTAATGCACTATTTATTAACCTGCTATACTTACTGCTTAAACATTATATTGATCTTGGGCTTGAAAGATTTCTACTATGCGTATAATTTATTTGCAGTCTCTGAAAAGATAGTATGTATTTAAAAATCTTAGATATACATACACACACAGATATACACATATATACATATTCTCCCTCTCTCTCTCTGAATATATATAAGCATTTCTTGTAGAGTCACAACCTTTCTGAATGGTGTTTTTACATTTTTTTTTATAAAAAAGTTTACATTGTTGGCTTCATGTTACTACATATTGTACTGTTCTATGTTCTTGTATGAGCTATATCATGTTTATGGATTTGTCTTCATGTTGTTAAAGTAATAAACTATAACATTATAAGGCTGAGATATCATGTTTGCATTTCAGAGAACATCACAATCAGTAGAAAAAAGGAAATACCTGTACTAGAGAAAGAGACAGGTAAATTGGGACACATTTTAAAGCAATAGCACAATATTGTGGTAGGATACATTGGGCCATATTAAATTCCAAGCCCGCAGCGGTACACCCGCAAAGCCTGCAGGCTTTACAATTCGGCGGAGTCACAGAGTGATTAAATTAGCAAAGCAACAGACGTGGCAGACATCTAAACCTGTAAACAGTTCTTGAGCACGTTGCATGTGCGTCTGTGAGCATGATCAATTAGTCAAACCTGTAGTTACGAATTTAGACGGAGTCAATAGTAAAAGAGATCGTCATCATTGAGTAACTGAAAAACGGAGATTAGATTTCAATCACTTACAGGTTAGAATTACGAAGTTTCGGACCCGCATTGCAGAAATAATGCAATATTAATAAATCAATAAATATGTTATTCTAGTCCATGCAAGTTCGATTATATGTATTAACACATTGATTGCCAGGATCGATATAACATTAAACTAAAATTATTGTGTTTATATTTGCATTTACAGTACTACTGACAGGACTTTAACCCCCTTGCAAGTCCTCTCTAGCACCCGTAGGCGTTTTGGATTCATTTGCCGTTTACAGGTTTGAACGCCAGTTCGTCCTTGTGGATTTGTAGCAAGTTAATTACTATCTGCAATCATAACATTTACAGGCTTGAAAGATCAAAGGCTTAGCTGGTACGGAGTTCAGATTTCAACTGCCCGTAGGGTTTTTCTGCCTGTAACCCGCAGATTGTTCTCATTTAGCTGAAAGAAAGCCAATGTAATAGCCGTAAGTCTAGCGGGCTCCTTTATGGGCTACGAATTCTGCAGTAGGAGGAATTTAATTGGGCTGATTGTACTCTAACTTCAGTAGAGTTAGGCAACTAGAATGGATTCATTGCCCATAATCAGAGTAAAGAACAAAAGGAAGAGCGGTCATCACATGGCTCTGTTGTGGGAAGCTGTAGCTTGTCCTGGTATCAATATTTGGGAGGTACAATAGAGCACATGAGATAAATATATTTTTATTAAAACAGACTGAGTAAACAGCTCCTATGCCACAAGTCATTTTCATTCCATAAACTTTAGTTCAAATATAATCTATTATGACTTCCACTTAAGTCTTCAGCAATAGCTTGGCTGCATATAAATTATTAATATAAGTCCAGTGACCAGTGAAGTAAAGTTAAAAAGTCTGACAAAATGTTATTTTGGAATAATAAATGTGATATTCAACTTGGACTTCAACTAGGGGCATATATGCTCAATTTTATCTGCAACCTATCCCACAGGGACAAAAAGAGATTCACGCCTCATAGCTTCTAACTAATTAGTCATTATAAAAGTGATATGGTGACAATTTATTTATAACAATAATAATTTGTACAGGCTTGAGATTTTTCTGGCATTTTTGCATATTTTATATAGAAACGCTAATATGATGTATAGGAACACATAGACCCAGCTTGAGTTTACTTTAAGAGATCATTTCTATGAAGAAAAGCTGGACTATCTTCTATCCTTGTGAACTTTGACTTTGGTCCCTGGCAACATATTTATTAATAAAAATGCAGAAGTTTTTTTGTTTTGTTTACCATACTGAAAAATGCAGTTATAAGCATAAACATAACTTCAAACAAATTAACTTAATTTGCTGTGGTTTGATAAAAAGGCTGAAAATGTTAATCATTATTATAAAAATGAAGAACAATGATAATGCCTTTGATCTTTCAAGCCCCTAAATGTTACAATTGCAAAAATCGCAAATCACTATTCAATTGCTACAATTCCTCAAGTCCGCAAATGTTTTCACACCTGTAAACAGCAAATGTAGAAGAAAATCCTACGAGTGCTAGATAGGACTCATAAGGGGCATAAATGCCTGTTCTTGGCACTGTAAATGCAAATAAAAAATCAATACTGCACTTTAAAATACAGGGAAATTAAGGATATTAGAATTAATTGCACAACAGTCTCAAGCTCACAAATCTGCAATCAAAAAATATATATTTTTTATATTTAATTTCGGTGTCATATCAATCTCGGGAATCAATGAGTTAATACGTATCAGGCCACCCACATGGACTATAACATTTCCTTCATTCATTTTTTATATTTTGTACATTGCCGAATTGCGAGTCTGATCGCATACTGGACCTGTAAAAGCAAATTGATTGACGTGTAACCTCCATGTTTTCCTGGCGTTATGATGACGGCCTCATTTACCATTGGCTGTTTTTAAATCGGTAGTCACGGCCTTGCTTAATTGATGTTCACGCTCTGAAATGCCACTTATGATTGCATGGTTTACAGTTTATGCTTTCGGCTGTAAATTGCGGGCTTATTCAGTTGGGCTTGTACAATAGCAAATTTCAAGCCCGCAGATATACGGCCTGTATAACGTAATCTAAGGGCTTGCAATTCAATCGGGTCCTAGGTTTTTTTTCATGTGTGAAAATCACTTCTATAATCTAAAAAACAAAACAAAAAACAAAATAGAGTTGCTTCATCAGAGAACAAACTAACCTTAATAGGTTACTTCTATGGACATGATAACCCACTCTGAGAGCAACGTATTTTAGCTCACTTGGGCTCTTTACAGGAAGAAATATCCTGTAGCATATCTGTCTGGTCTCACCAAATAGAGTGATCCAGCCCTAAAATACCAGTCAATTCTAACCTGAACAGGAGAAACAGCAAACACCAGATGTACGTTTCGGCCTTCATTGGGCCTCATCAGTGAGGTGTAGCTGAACTCTCTAAGGCACAGTGAGCAAGGGGTCCATGTCTAGAGTCCCTTACCACCCATAAGGAGACTAAGCCCTAAGGGTCATTTGAATAAACAAAAAGGTGATCAATCCGGGGATGAACTAACCTTGGTCTGTTGCTGGGGAAGCTAATAAAGTATAGGGATGGGGCTCCAGGGACAAGGGGAACCAGAGCAAGAGATACTGGGCATAAGGGGTTCACTCAGCATGGAAAGAAATTGCCAGACATCGATATATCCACTAGAAATCAGATTAAAAGCGCAGGGGCCTAAGGAAGATGAAGATAAGCAGGTCATGTAAATATATAGTCTCCAGCAATGTCCTACTGGAAGGTCATAACCCAGGATAAGTTAACTTGCCCTGATAATTAGGTTACTACACCACAGGGGTAGTTTAGAGGCCTGACATCTTGATGGGCAGGTTCCCAACTTGAACCCAAGGAGGAGGCCTGCTTATTGGACATCCTCATATGTACCAAAGGATGGAGCCAGCTGTGACTGGCCATCAGATGGTCAGAGAAACATATAAATATGCTTTCTGTAGTAAGATGTTTTTTCATGAGGTAGGGCAATTAGAGACCCTTACATTAAGCAACTAGGATGCAATTTATTATGGTTGCATATAACTGAAATTAGCAGGTGTTTTAGCAAAAGTTATTATATATAGGTCTAAGAGCCTAATAATTTATTAAATTAATATAAAATTAACAATTATCATATTATGAACAAATATTGAGTACCATTGCAATCAGAAACAATGCTTGCTCAGCTACAATGAATATTTATTTGATAAATAGATCTAGCAGTTATTTAATCTATACACCATTTTTCTCTCCACCTCTGTACAAATGTGGCTTAATAATGAACTGCAGATTACGTTTAGATTGTAAATGTGCGGGTTTTCAATCTTGTAAAACGCTCTAGAAACAACACAATGTATATTTGATTTTAAGATCAAAGACAGGGTCCTCCATTCTTTTGCAATGTGTTAATATGGTTTTTGCCTTATCCCCTGAATAGCACTTAGGAATATCCTGGCGAGTTACAAATAAAAGATAATAATAATAAAATAATAAAACTTACTTTCTAAACAAGATGTAACAACTGAAATGAAAATGTGTTCAGAACACCATTGGCTTCCTGATAAAGTGTGCCCAGTCCCTCCCACTGATAGGAAAAGCTTAATGATGAGTCTTATCAACCTCTCATTAAGCAGATGTCAGAGCTGAAACCAGAATTAACTTTTTATGGTTTCCTTTTTTGTCAATGTCCTTTCCATTCTATTGTATATCTACAATTGCTTACAATTTTATTTTTAAGTATTTTTTTTATTTTTACCAATGTTTGAGTTCCAAAATAAGAATTAACAAAAAACTTAAAGCTGAAAGCTTTATGTTTTAATATATTGTAATATTTTGTACTTCTTGCTGTGGCCATGTATTATAAGTGTCACAGATTGAGCCAGTTTAATTGCAATGTACAATTTAAATGATGGTGAGGCACCTAGTATTTGTCCTGCATGGCTATGTTAATGAAATATACAGTATTACACTGTTTTGGTTTTTTTATATACAATATGAACACAACCATTTTAGCCCCATATAGGCCTGATACATAATTTCAAAGCTGTTCTTTAAAAATATTTTTGTATCTTTTCTTAAGAATAATGTTTGTGTGACTACTGAATTGATCTATATTTACCTTATGACACTTGAGCATGTGTAGGAAGTTTGTAAACTATTGAGATGTGTTACAGAATTATGTTACTTTTATTATAGAATATATATAATACATACATTTTTGATATACGCTATATAGTTTTGCCAGGACTAGTCACATTATTATGATCACCTCCTACTTTTGATGTCACCAACCCATAGCCAATGAAATACGGCATGTGTCATGAGCTGGCATGGTGGGTATATAAGGTGACATGTAGGCATTCTGCAGACATATCAACCACTGCTGTCCCGGGTTATGCAGGTGATTAATCAGATTTTGAAAAAAGGGATGATCATTGGGTTTCATGCCAATAGTGGCCATATTTCAGAAACAGCTCAGTTTGTGAACTGTTCGTCAGCTGCTGTGGTTAAAGAGTACCGTGACTAGTCGAAAAGCACCATTGAGAGTAAATGTCATGGAAACTGTGGAGCCCCACGTGCCATTGATGTCAGAGGTTAACGTCGGCTGTGAAGCTGTGTGACGGCCATCCGACACACTACAGTTGAGCAACTCACCATCCAAATGAACTGGGGGATACCAGACGTGTGTCTAAAATGACAGTACACCGAACCCTGTTGCATATGAGGCTCCAAAGCAAATGGCTGGTCACTGCACCCATGCTGATAAGGGGTTATTGGTAGAAATGGCTTTGCTCTATTGTCTGGACAGACATTGGTGTGTCAGGCGTGAACCCTCTGAGAACAAATACCATGAAGCCATTGTTGAAAGAACACAAGCTGGTGGTCTGGGGAATGTTTTCTTGTCATTGCCTGGGTCCACTAGTACCTCTGGAAGGCACTCTCAGACAATTGGGTTATCTATCCATCCTTGCAGATTAAGTACACCCATACTTGACTGTCTTCCCTGGATCTTCAGCAGCTATCAGATGCAGAGCAGGCTGTGTGGCTGCAGATACCCTTGCCAACCGTCCAGCATCTTATTGACTCACTACCACACTTTCTAGCTGCTGTCCGTGCTGCACTGGGCAGTTATTCTGGATATTAGCAGTTGGTCATAGTAATGTGACTTGACTTTGTATTTGGTTGCATTATAAGCATATTACAACTTGTTATATGATAAATTGGTGGCAGTTGAATATTTTCAGTTATAATTGGTATTATATTGTTTTGTATTTGTGTTATTATTTGTATTGGTATAGAAGATGTTGATGTACTTAGAAAAGCTGTTCCACTGCTCTATACCATGTAATATGTGCCAATACTATTGTATTTGTATATACAGTGCCTTGCAAAAATATTCACCACCCTTGACTTTTTACCTATTTTGTTACATTACAGACTTAAGTACAATGTTTTGCTAATCTGAATTTTATGTGATGGATCAGGTGAAGTGAAATGAGAAAAATATATACATAAAACATTTTTTTAGAAATAGAAAACAGAAAATTGGCATGTGCATATGTATTCACCCCCTTTGTTATGAAGCCCATAAAAAGCTCTGGTGCAACCAATTACCTTCAGAAGTCACATAAATAGTGAAATGATGTCCACCTGTGTGCAATCTAAGTGTCACATGATCTCATTTGTCATTACATATAAACACCTTTTTTGAAAGGCCCCAGAGGCGGCAACACCTAAGCAAGTGGCACCACTAATCAAACACTGCCATGAAGACCTAGGAACTCTCCAAACAAGTAAGGGACAATGTTGTTGAGAAGTACAAGTCAGGGTTAGGTTATAAAAAAAAATCCAAATCTTTGATGCTCCCCAGGAGCACCATCAAATCTATCATAACCAAATGGAAAGAACATGGCACAACAGCAAACCTGCCAAGAGACGCCCACCCCCCAAAACTCACGGACCGGGCATGGAGGGCATTAATCAGTGAGGCAGCACAGAGACCTAAGGTAACCCTGGAGGAGCTGCAGAGTTCCACAGCAGAGACTGGAGTATCTGTACATAGGATGACAATAAGCCTTACGCTCCATAGAGTTGGGCTTTATGGCAAAGTGGCCAGAAGAAAGCCATTACTTTCAGTAAAAAACAAATTGGCACGGCCATCAAAAGAAAACGCTATGTTGGGTGCAAACCCAACACATCACATCACCCAAAGAACACCATCCCCACAGTGAAACATGGTGGTGGCAGCATCATGCTGTGAGGATGTTTTTTCAGCAGCCGGGACTGGGAAACTGATCAGAGTTGAGGGAAAGATGGATGGTGATAAATACAGGGATATTCTTGAGCAAAACCTTTACCACTCTAAGCGTGATTTGAGGCTAGGACGGAGGTTCACCTTCCAGCAGGACAATGACCCCAAACACACTGCTAAAGCAACATTGAAGTGGCTTTAGGGGAAACATGTAAATGTGTTGGAATGGCCTAGTCAAAGCCCAGACCTCAATCCATTAGAAAATCTGTGGTCAGACTTACAGATTGCTGTTCACAAGCGCAAACCATCCACCTTTAAGGATCTGGAGCAATTTTGCAAGGAGGAATGGGCAAAAATCCCAATGGTAAGATGTGGCAAGCTCATAGAGACTTATCCAAAGCGGTTGGAGCTGTGATTGCCGCAAAAGGTGGTTCTACAAAGTATTGACTTTAGGGGGGTGAATAGTTGTGCACATTGACCTTTTCTGTAATTTTGTCCTATTTGTTGTTTGTTTCACAATAAAAAAAAATCTTCAATGTTGTGGGCATGTTCTGTAAATTAAATAATGCAACTCCTCAAACAATCCATGTAAATTCCGGGTTGTGAGGCAACAAAACACAAAAAATGCCAAGGGGGGTGAATACTTTTGCAAGGCACTGTATATATATTTATATATATATATATATATATATATATATATATATATATATATATATATATATATATATATACCTAGCAGATAAACTGATGCACACTTTCAAATGGTTAAATTCATATCCTTGTGGCACTAATGATTCTGCTTTTGAATATTAATAGTGTGCCATGTGAAAAACATTGAATTTAAACTACTACAAGACAAAAATGCAGTTAGACAAACCTAGGTACAGAGAAAAGTGTTTGAACTGACCTTACCTTACTAATCTCTAATTGTATTCTAAATCCCTGTCTGATTTTACTTTGCCATAGTACATGCATTTACTTTACATTACACATAATCCTAAAGTACCTGTAATTTCTAAATTGCACTTTACGTTGGTCATGGATCAGTCTCAAATTCCAACATTGTTTACATTTATCCTTGCCACACTTTCGATTGTCCTGTTCTGTAATGCTTAGTCATGGTAAATCATATTTAAAAGTTCAGCGATATATGTATGATGGTTGCTGAGAGAATATACCGTTTGCTAAAAGGAACTCACTAGTGTTAAGGGACCAATGTATTGTCCTAACAACAGGAGGAGGATGTTTTAATTAGGCTACAATAAAAAATATTTTAAATATCAAAATACAATAATAAGCTGATGCTTGAAAGTAAGTTTAATATTAAATATTGTTTTTTTGTTATTGAACTAGAATTTTCATAATCAATGCCTAATTCAAAGTTTTACTTCCTCTTATTAGGGCCTCATAGTGGCCTACAAATCAAAACACTAACAGTATAATACTAAGTTCATATGAAATCCTAGCTAAGCACTGCTGGAAACTGCTGGAGACTTGCTAAATCTAAACTAAGGATGACCTTATATTTCTCATGGCATTTAGATTTGCTCTACAATGGTGGAGCTATCGCCGGTGCAAGTGGTGCAATGCACCAAGGCCCATCCTTGGGGGGCCCCAATGCTGTGATCCCTGCACCTGCCCCGTCTGGCACCCATCACCCCACTCCTCCTGGCCCCCATCACTTCTACTCCTCCTGGCCCCCACAACCCTCTGGATCAGCTTCTTTCGCACTACCTTCCTCCCCTGCTGGGGGCTGATGGGGGCCAGGAGGGGTAGGGGTGAACAGGAGGGGCAGGGGTGGTGAAAGGCAGGGGTAAGGGTGGTGAGAGGCAGGGATAGGGCTGGTGGTGCGGGCAAGCAGGGGGTAGAGGTGGTGATAGGCAGGGATAGGGGTGATGCGGCAAGCAGGGGTAGGGGTGGTAAGGGCCCCCAGGGGTATTTAGATAATTAAACAAATTATATATATATTTCAGACTTGAAAAAGAGAGGTACGCTCTCGAAAGCTAGTAATGAAAACTATGAATATGTTTGTCCAAAAAAAATCACTATATACTGCATTACTCTGATTATTCATCTATATATATATGTATATATATATATATATATATATATATATATACACATATATAAATGTTATATATATATATATATATATATATATAGAGAGAGAGAGAGAGAGAGAGAGAGAGAGAGATAGAGAGAGAGAAAGAGAGAAATGTTATATATATATAAATAATATATATATATATATATATAATATTTTATATATATATATATATATATACCGTATAGAAATTATATATATATATATATATATATATATATATATATATATATATATATATATGAATATATATATATATATATATATATATATATATATATATATATATATGAATATATATTATTTTATTCATTTTTGAATGTACGCCGCCCCCAATTTTTTTCCACTCACTACCTCTGCCACTGTTGCTATAGTTTGCCGTAAAGAAACTTATAAACAGCAACATATCTGGCAAATAAGAAAAGTGATCAATAACTAGCCATCAGGAGACAGTTTGGGATGTAAGCTCTTGTGAAGACAGAAAAGAGTGTAAAAAGCCAGTGCCCTGAAGTGGTCCTCATTTAGTTCTTATTCTAATAAAATGCAAAGTAAGTAACTGTGACCTCCCCTGTGACTGCGTGCAGGGTTTGGCTAGACCTCCCTGTTCTTATCTATTTGAACTGCTGTGCAGATTTTGTGCTTTAGTCAGACGGCTAGACCAGTGAAGTGGAAAAGCCAATTAATTACTTTACTTTTTGCTAAATCAGAAAGGAATTTTGTCCTGTTAGGTGATTATCAAATGGGCATTTGGAAATAGGGGCTTAATGTATTTTTTGGCAGAAAATAATGCACAGAAATCTGCAGACACAACATTGACCTAAAATCTCTTGCAAGAAACTGGCTGTGAGATACAGTCTGCGTGTTACTTAATCTGCAGTATCTTCTTGTCATCTTTTACTAACGATCCTAATCTTCTAAGATCAGTTATCAGCATATTAAAAAAGCTAAAACTGCCAAAAATGAACATATAACTGAACATTAACATGACCATGATATCTGTTAACCAGTAAATGATGTACATTAGCTGAATTCTAGTGCAGTACCCTAAGGATTTAGGGGCTCTGTGTTATACCACTCCTCCCCGTCTACACCTTTCACTTATTTGTCACTCCTTCCTTACCTTTCTCCTGTCATTTACATATTTAACTACCACACAATTGTTGTGAAAAGTCTTACATAGGTCTTAATAATTATATATATATACCACTACCTATAACAGCAGCAGTAAAATACAGATTGGTGGAATATGAGTTATTTGTACAACGTTACACCTTTTATAGAGCAAACTAAAATGTGTCATAGATGAAATAAAGAGTTTCGTAAAACCTACTGTCTTCTCTCCTTTAACTATTCATGAGTAGAGCCAGGCTTTTCTAAAGGCCAAAGCCTAATATGACACATATTTAAGGGATGGCAGTCTAGATATATTAGTCCACATTCATTGGCTGTGCATATTTTAAAGTATCCCCAACGTTCACCGCATTTAACATCTATGTCCCATTTGTCTTAAATCTTAGTCCTATTTTATTGACCTTCTCTTTCCTTATGGCCTCTATATCCTATCACACTCATGTTACCTATACCCCTGTCTACCACCCCAAATTCAACTGCTACTCTATCTGCTCCCTATAACCACTTGTCTGGACACGTTTCCTTTCCCATTTCCACTTTCTATTTAAATACACTATATTTATTTTCCCCTTTTTCTCTAACCATTGCCACTATCTCTCCACTTCTCCCTGTAAAGTTGTTAGTATAGTATATACTACAAAGATTTATTATAGAATATAATATCCATTGCTAAATTATAATAATTATTTTATTATCTGGCTTCTGTAAGCTACTGAACTATAATAAGATCTTTCTGAAAACGAAGGGGCAAAGCAAGGATATTGACTTAATAGTGATCATCATGTATACAAATTAAAGCAAAAAAAAGGTTAATTTAACAAAAAATAAATTGGTGTCCAGTTTTTGGTCTGTTTTTTATAAAATGAATTTATGTGACAACGATCAGTTATATTATTTCTGTTTATTGTTGGAAAGTTATTATATTTGCTTTGCGACTAATCGCAGTGAATGGTTTTAATATAATTTACTTTCTAAATATATAGTAAGAGCTCTCTAGTTTTTGTAGCTTTATAGGGTCAATGTTAAAATGAAAAAGATTCTTTCACAGGATATTTTACCTGATCTCATTATCACTATTATTTTCTGTAGCTCTGCACAATTGATGTACACACATATGCATAATAAAAAACAGCAATTAATTGGTGCAGAAATGGATTGTTACCTTACCTATGTACACATGTAAATGATAAATCAAATACTATTAGTGGGCCCAAGGTGTGCACGCCTGGTATCTTGATGATCTGCATAACTTTAAAGACCCATTTAGGTTGTGATGTATCACTGGGATTAACTGCAAAGTCCATTTAAGTAGAATGTTTGAGCCGGCTGCCATTGTGAACCCCTATTGGCTAAAGAATGTGGTTGGACCAGTAACGCCAAAGGTTTCAAAATATTATTGTATATTTCTGGCCAGGTCACAATGATATTATTTATTTTGGACAATAACAATATTTGGAAAGCTGCCGGTTTTGGCAGGTTACAAAGTGTGTCCTAAATTATAGTGTAAGAGCAATGTTGATTATTAGTACCTGTATACTAAAGATTGAAGTTTTGGATAATCCGTGAAGATGTAGAAAATTCCCTAAGAGTTCTTAGACACTACACTTTTATTACATTGGTGCTTTGACCAGTCTTGAAATTGTCATATTAGAAATCGGCAGATGTCTGGCCCATTGGAATACAGTATATATTCAGGTCAGACACAAACCATGGCCACAAGTGACGAAAATGTGCTTAATCCTAAACATATTTTAAGAGCAAAGAAATATGTTTGTTAATTTATTGGGGAGATAGCATGGTAAAAATATGACATTTGTATAACTTATTTAAAGAATAAGTTATGGTATTTACCACCAAAGTACAATATATATAGTATTACACTTTGGCTTGCAAATTGAATTTATTTCTGAGGGATATATGTTTTTTTTGTTTTTTTATCTTACTAATACAACCAAATTACCAAAATGTAAATGATCTATAAGAAACATGTACATATACTTGTTTTACAATATTTTATGTAAAACATTGGTAAACATTTTAATTGTTTGAAAGAACAGAACTTATATCTTGCAAAATTCCAATTAAAGGATCACTGTGGTTTCAATATTAGCAATAATTAATAAAAAAAAATAACAAAAATAATTTTAGCAGCTGTGTTATACATGGACATAAATTTTTTTGGGGGGAAATCTGAAATTGTTATGAGTTTAAGAATTCATTTTGTGGTTATTACATCAATTCCTCAAAGCTGAATTATGCAGGTATGTTTTTTTGGAAGAGAAATGGGTGGGAAAGGAGGGAACAGAGAGCCTTTATTAAGATAATTAGTTAAGACTGAAATTGACATTACATCCCTTCCCTCTCACTGGACCAGAAGCAGATCTCCTTGCTTCATAAAATGCCACTGTATCTTCCCATAAATGTAAATGCCCCCTCCTACACAACTTCCACCTATGTATCATGGATCCCCCAGGGCCCAGCAGAAGAGTCAAATTATTTTTTTTTGTAATTAAAAACTAACGGCATGCTTTTGTTCTTGTTTAATTATGCTATTAGTAATACTTACATTATTTTATTTTTTATTTTGCAGTGATTAAAAAAAAACAGTTATAGAGCCACTGTATCCATCACAGTACAACATGCTGTATACTAAAGTTAGATAAATGTGCCGTATAATTTGTTTTATTAATGAATGCAGTTCTTCCAACTTCTGTTTAGATTGTTCTCATTCCCAAAAAATATTAGCATACATCAGAATATATACGTTATCATCACTAGACCATCTCCTTGAATGTGATCACCCTTTTCCTTATTTAAAGTTCCTTCTCAAAAATGGTTTTAATAGTGGTTGATTGTAAAAGTCAAGGTAGGAAGATTGTATAGGAGTCAAAGAGGCTATTTTTAGAAGTCTGAAAGAAAGTCCTTCATAGAGATGAATTATACTTTGAAAACATATTTGGTAGCCTGCAGTACATATTTTAGGATTCCTGGCTCACAAGCTCCCGGGAAGTTTCTATCCCTGCTAAAAGTCAGTCTGAAAATTTCCAATTAACCCCATAACATTTTATATTACTATGTCACCAGATATTCACTCTAAGATATGATCGGACTGAGCTGGAAAATGTAGTTTTAGGAAAGAAATTTTAAATAAAAGTAAAGTGTAATGATGATCTTACTGTAGACTCCTGCATACTGCACATGTGGTCTTCTATCTATTGTGCCACATGATTATCATTTCTCTATGACATTTACCCTGTTTTCACTAACCACCTGCATGTCAGCCAAATACTATAATTATAATGCGTTTACATATATTAAACCTACAAGGAACTACTTTGCATACCTATGTATGAACTGATCTGTTACACAAACAGCAAAATGTTAGTAAACTAAGCTAAGGTGCAAACACACATAAGCTGGCGTGTTTTATGAGAGTCAAATGTGCATTATTTTCTATGTTATAGTTACACCTTTTAATGTAAGAAATAACAACAAATAACATGTGCATATGTTGGTATATGCTGTCCTAGACCATTCCAATATACTTTTAGCTCCTCCTTTCCTCTTTCTATATCAAATCATCATTTTATGTGTAATTATGTTTATGTCCAGTATATGGTATGTCAAAAAGTGTCAAATACACGTACAGACAGAAATATCACTGCATATAGATGTTTAGTGCATATACAATCATATTTAAGTGTACTGCACTGCATCTTCAGACAGCCTACTGCCTCCTATATAAATACTAGTAACGTGCCTGTCAAAAATGATGGGAATAAAATTGTAAGGCTGGTAATGCTGTTTGCCACACAATGCGAGGCTATGGCCCCATTTCCCCTCTCATGAGCGCCCATGTGTCTCTTTGCAGCATCTCCCCCCTGTCCCTTCCCTGTGTCTTTCTCCTATGTGTGTAGTGAATGTTTGCGTGGCACGCGTTGATTGCTGTTGGTTTTATTTTCAAAGTCCTGCGTGCCTGGCGTTGTTCGTGTAAGTGTTACTGTCTTCAGCATCGTGTATTTTGTAAGTTTTGCGAGCCTGGAGTTGCTGAGCCTCGTTTTCATGCTGTTTTTGCGTTTTTCGTCTGCCATTTTGTTTTTTGCTTAGGAGATTTTGAGTCTTTGAGTGAAGAAAAACGACAAATATGGGTGTATTTTGCTTGCAACCTCACTCCCAGGCTTCCTGTGTCTCTCCGTGTGCTGTGTTTGAGTGTGCTATCATTTTTTGTACATGTTTCTTTTTGTTTTGGTGTGTTTTTAGAGTTACGAGCTTGAACGGTGCTGTGACGCTGGCGAGCCTTGCTTCTCCAATGACACCGCTGGCTGCAACGAGCGCCTTTGGTGTTTACTGCAGTCTAAGTATTGCCCCGCTGCTTTGCCTTGCTTTGCAAGGCTCGCATGTGTGACGGCGCCACTGGCTGCAATGAGCGCCTTTGGCGCTCATAGCAGCCCAAGTGCTCCGCAGCTGCTTTGCCTCGATTTGCAAGGCTCGCATGTGTGACAGCGCCACTGGCTCGCCTCAAGAGGGATGCAACTGCATTACCAACATTGCACAGCTTTGAGAGATTTGATGTGACATTTAGTGAATCTAGGGGAATTTTTGTGATATAAACTTTATTCCATGTTTTAGTTAATCCTTACTTGTCCTAGATCTACCTTATACTCTTCCTTGAAAATCTCATTAGTTCTTTTGTCTTTTGGCTATAACAATTATACAGTCTTAGACTTATCTCCACCAGACCTTAATGTAGCAGACAACTTACAAATTACTGATTACCAATCAATAATCTATCACTTAACATGTCCAAGACAAATCTCTTTACACTAGACACTCCTATCGACACAGTTATTGCCTATGGGTAATATTTGACTGCACACTTTACTCTCAACACATAATCAATGTTATCATTATGAGTGCAGAGATACTTCCTTCCTATGTTCCTTCACTATTAATTCTGCTATCTCATTTATCTCTTACTGTGTCTGCCACACTTACATTGTACCATCAGATTAATTGTAGCTAATTGGGGATCCTCTGTCAATTTTATAATGTTATCACCTAATGTCTGTGTTTATCCTTATTGCTTGTTACTGTATCACATCTTCCTATGTTGTAATCTTGTAAATCACTTCAGGTGCCACTGATGCTATGTAAACAAACCTATTAATTTAACAGCCGTCATTTCTTTGCAGCAAATTACTATAGAAAATGCAATGGCAACCTGTTCATCATTGCAAGTTATTAATATATCCAACATATTTGTGTTTGTGCAAATATTCACTTTGTTAAACCATTATTTTATTTAAAAAGACCCCTGGGGTACCCCCAACCCTGGCCTATCCTGGCTCCCACCATAGGGGCTCCCAGTGGTATTTGGAATTTAAAAAAATAAATACTGCAGCCCTTAATCGCCCCCCCCCCCCCCCCCCACCACCACCACCACCACCACCACCACCACCACCACCAGACCCGGGGCCCCCAGACCCGGGCCCCAATGCATTGCACCGGGTGCACGGGCGGTACATCCGTCTTTGATGTTCATACTGTATTTTGTGGATTATGTGGGTGTATGATGCGATTATGAGTAGAATCTGTTTAAAGAATCAACGACTTGGATAAATTATCCTCTACTATAGCACAATACACTTATATGTATGATATGTTTTATTATTGCAACTTTAATCTATTTTTAAAGCAAATGTTTGTGAAAAATATATTGCTTATTGATCTTACTATTAAACTCAGCATGCATAAAATCAGTTTATAATTTGTCTGTGTAAAATTTTAATTTTTTGAAATAAACTATTTATACAACTAGAATTTCCATTAAAATATGCATTCTTAATAAAATGAAAATCTTATATTTTTATCCATGAAAGATTTGGTTACAATTTTCTGATAAAGGATGCCATGTCTTTTATGTTATTTCCTAGATGTGCATAATCACATGTAGTGCAATACACAACAAGTGTTTCAGCCATGAACACTTTTGGGCTCCAGAAGCATTGACGGAACCCCTGGATCCAAAAAGGCTTCCTTTCATGCACCCGCTCCCCAATATCATAAGGTTCCAAAATCATTCAATAATGCCCCAAAATGCTAATCCAGGATCTCAAATCCATTCTCTAGAACCATCACAAGGCTATTACACAGCATTCCACAGAGAGAAACTTTTTTTGGGTAATATTTGTTGTGGAATCCTTGATCATACAAAATGTAACAGTGGGGTTCCATGGAACACACAGTTTTGGAAAACTGCGCTATAATATGCTGTTAATCATTTTGCAGTAAATTAATAAATGTAACGCAATATTATTATTTATTAGTGAGCATTACTAAATTATACTGATAAAGCAATATAATCAGTTCCCTGTGGAAGGATGATCTAAAGATTGGAACTTTTGCACAATTGCACAATATATTATCCTGAAATGTACCCACATGAGCGTTGATTATTTTTTCTCTTTATTTCCACATTCAAATCTTTCACTCCTTCTTCCAGACCACTCTCTGCTCTAATGCCCACTCTTTCTCCTCCCTATCCCTCCTTTCTGACAAGCACCGCTATCTATATCTTCCTCCCTTTCGTCACTCCCCTACATTCCTTCATCTCCCCTTTTTTGTCATACTTTCTCTCCACTCCACCCTTTCACCTATTTTCTTTCCATGCCTTACCACTTCTCTTTAACTCCTCTCTCTTACTTCCACTTACTCTCTTCCTCTTCTTTTTTCCTAGACCCTCACTCATGACTCTTTCTCCTGACTCCCTTTGGCCCATGTCATCCCCTTTCTTCACTCTCACCCACTCTCCACTAAGTCTGCAGGAGATGGTCTAATGAGTGCTATTGCAACATGTGTGTGTGTGCTTGGGGAGAAGTGGTTTCCTAATGCCCCCCACAAGAAGGGCTGGATAAGAGTGGAGATACTACACTGAAGATGTGCAATGCAAAAAGGAAGATTGCCGATCTTCAGTACATTTATAATGGGTGATTATTAGATTTCTGAGTAGCATATTACAAAGGTACACAAATCTCACTTACAGGAGAAAAGCATTCACACTGGCTGTGGAGAAGAGGTGTGAGAGAGAGGTATCATGTGCAAAGGTGGAGGGAACACAGAGGAAGAGATGGGAATACTAAATACATTGGTGATAAAAACAGACAAGAAAGATAGGCAAGAGCTGATCAGGATAAATAGAGGTGAATGAGGATGAAGGGAAACAAGGGAGAAGAGAGGTGATTTGAAAATATAGGGAGAAGTAGGGGAAGAAACAAGGGTTATGGGGGTAGAGGTAGGACTGATGGCACTATTTAATGGGGTAGGTGTGGAATCATCCATTTACATTTTCACATGATAGAGCTTGAATTTATTGATGAAAGCTTCCTGCATCTGAGCATGTGTACAGTGAATCATTTTAAAAATCTCCGTCCTCTCTCAGGTCCAAAGCTATCAGAGCATACACATAATCTATACAGCAGCACACAGCACTAAATACATTACAAAAATAGATGGTACTTATCTACCATTTAAGAAAGAATGGGTCCTCAAATTCTAGTAAGGATAAAAAAATCTTCTGGCCCACTTGGACAATCAAAGCTATCAAGAAGTACTCAAGACAGGAAAAATGGAGGCATTCTATGTGCAAACGCAATATATAAAAAAATAATCTGAAAGTGATTTATATATAATTTGTACAAGTTGTGAATGTTATTAGTGTACTAGATATTTCACAAACATGTGAGGCCTTTAATCCTTTGAGAAAGATATTGAGACATAGAAACATGTTAGGTAGGCAGGCGTAGCATCACATCACCGCGTTTCAGACGCACGCTCTAACCAGGAAGCGCAAATCTCTACAGTTAATGGAGACGCCGAGACACTGAGTATTATCTCAAATCGGAGGATAGGCAGGGCACTAACCACTGCCAACTCAATACTATTTAACAGACTATAGTGGAGCAAGTGTGGGGACCAATGGGAGAAAACAGAAAGTATATATAAGTAATTTTTGGGAGAATTACACACATTGGTGTGTCTTAATAGAATACTGCACCTATATACCCTATTGTTATACCCACCTATTCATTTTTATATGCCAATGGCGAACTGCAGGCTACCCTATTATTTATAGGGTCGGTAATAGACCACGCTAGGTCTCATTACACATAATATACCAACAAAAGAGTTTAATATGAGGGTATTCTCTATATATAGGATACCTTAAATTGCGATCATATGCAAATTTGGTATTCACTAAATTTTCAAGGTGGATGTGTGCCCCACAGCCCTCTATAAGTTACTTTAAGATAACAATTTCACACTCTATAATTGATAAGTGGCAATAAGAATTGCAGCAGCTAACCAAGGACTTAGTGTTTTTTGTTTTTAAGTTCCCCCCCCCTTTTTTTTTTTTATATTTGTAATCGTCGCTGTCAAGTTTTCATTAAAGTTTTTTTCTGAATTACCCATTTATGTTTTCTATTCAATTTGTAGTGTTAAGCACTAATGGGAAAATTTCCCTTAAGCTAATTTTTACTATTCGATATTTCACAAACATGTGAGGTCTTCCACAAAGTACAATGATTCTTTAATAAGGTGCATTTATTTGATACTGTACTGTCTAGTCTAATAAAATGCATATTACTCTATTATGTTTGCTATTCATCTCATGATATCTAATATAAAATAAGTCAGTAGTTATATCTTTCTCTTTAGTAATATTTGCTCTGAAGTGTGACGTAATTTGGCGCAATGATTGTCAAAGCTTGCAGACCCATGATCTAGATCAGTTTTTTTTTGGTCTGGGTACCAGCTGGCTACTTTACAGTGCTCATGAAGACTACCTTGAGACCCAGAACAATTATAACTGTTTGATACTCCATGTTACACACTAAATTTTCATTTATTTGTGCACTGATTTGACTGGAGTGAATTCTAACTGAAGAGGAGTTCCTCAATAATCGAGTACTAATGCACTTTATTAAGCCCCTTTCACTAAAAGTGTCCAAACATTGCATGTTCTCCCTGTTAATAACTATACCAAGAAAGTCAAAGATGATGGAGCAAGGTAGCACCCATATCCCACCAAACTCATAACTATAGAAAGGCACATGGTGCATCTGATTGAAGATCAGTGCTTTCTGAGGGCAACTATTTAGTGGACATCAACAGTAGCCCCATTCTTCCTCACCAGTAATCTACCTCTTTCAGGGCTTACCCAAAATGGTTGATATACAGATTGATACCATATAATCCCTAAAAACTGTCTACATTTTATGATTAATTCCATATATGACATGATCTTTCTATTCATTGTTTTTGGTTTTGGCATCAGAGGCATAAAATAAGTTTACTATTATCTATTCTAATAGCTGTCACAGGACTTGCTCACATTGGTACCAGTAAAGGACCCTGTAAGAAAACACACCAGCTAAGAGTCCTTTTTCATGTCGGTGGCTTCACATTTTTTTAGGTAAAGTGACTTCTTAGAGGGTGGTCTAAAGGTGGATATTCTCATAAAAAAAAGATCTAAAAATGTTATTTATCAGGAGCTCCAGAGTGTCTATGAACCTTCCTTACTGCATACCATATTAACGTTGCTTACCTGCACTATGTGACCACTTGTTAAATGTATTACTCTTACAGCTGCCTTTAGCTGTAAAATGTTAACATTACAGGTACTTTTGCATGTGAAACTGATGTAAACAGAACTGTAAAAATGTCCACTAGATACATTCATCTAACAGTTATTTTACATTGTCTAATGTACCAGGTCCAATAATCTTCAGTGCATCCTATCTACTGATGAATTAGATATCATTTGTTGGAAAGGTTAATATTATACATAAAATATTAATATTATACATAAAATATTAATATTATACATAAAAATATTTCATGGAAAATATACAAGAGAAATACTGTTGACAAACCACTATTTTTTAAGATCATGTCTGGAAATTGTCATTTATGAAACCATAAAACATTTTAATATAAACATGAGTCATAAAGAGCTTGTAAAGGACCTGTTAGTCATTCATAAAAACAGAAAAATATTTCTCACCAGCAAATTTATCCAAATAGAGATAATCTCAAGGCACCACAAAAAATTATGTTTTCGTGATTCATGTGTTCAAGACGCAACTAAAATCAAAATAATTATTTGTGCAAGATGTATGTATATAAGGATTGTTATAGCGGTAAAACTCATTGATTAAAGGTTTATTTCAACTTAGGGACATTCAGCCATTATCTGCAAACCCATAACAAAAAGTAAATCCAAACCATTTTAACTCCAGTATACTGCTTTATTGTGGATTTTTTTACATATTATAAAATCACTTTATGGTTTGTATGAGTACTTATACTGCTATGCAACTAAGAGCACTAGCAAAAACTTTTTTGAAAATAGTTAATAGGAAGAGCATTATATTTCCATGTATTTTTTAAAACTACATTAAACTACTCTACTGTAACTTAAAAGTTGACCTCACATCAAAACCTTTACTCTATACATAGAATTATAATTACCATAATCCTACTTCAATGATTACTCTATGCATCCAAAATCCCTCCCCTACCACATTTTATCATTATCCTAATCCTACAATAATCCTACCTGTTTCACCCCTAACAATACATCCGCCCTTCCACAAGCTTAGCTCAATCCCCACTGCTAGAACCTTTTCATTCTTCTAACCCTACCAAATTTTTATCCCTATTTACCACTACTATATCCCCTACATATCCCTTATTACTGTTAAACCCCATGTGATTATTCTAACACCTACAATATCCTATCCCTATGCAACATTTAATTCTAATTCTAATCATTTCCTTCTGCCTCTAAATTGAGTATACCTCAGATGCCTTCACAACTAGGCTACCAAAAAGGTTTATATGAACAGTGGGGAAGCTTCTCTATGCTATAACAGGTGCTGTGAACATGTGCTACGTGAATTTAATCATGGGTAGACAACCACCTTTTTCTGCCCCTTATACTTCTCCAGTAGCACTTAGTAGAGATAATATGTAACAGTTGGGTCGATCTTCGATATTACTAGATAAAGCACATGCTTAAATTAGAGTATTAGGGCTAAAGTAGTGGATCTCACAATGGTGCAGTGCCCATAACTGTGATCGTACATGATGTTTTGGGGTAGGGATGCAAGAAATGAGAATGATAAAGACTGACACTTCAAACATGGCACTACCATTTACCACTATTTGGTAGGATTGTCCTCTAACATACGTCACTACAAGCAGTCAATGTTGTAGACAAATAATTGAAGAACTTTAATGCATTGCATGATGTACTTAGCACCAGGGCTGTATCTACCTTTTTGGAGCACCTAGGCACTGAAGTTGAGGAGTCCCTGCGAGAGAGTATGCCAGGTATGCACGGACCCATTTTTGCCTTTTCTGTACGTGTAAGTTCCCTTTTCTGTTGTAACTGTCTTTTTCTAGGTGATTACCTCCGAGTAGCCAGTCTATGAACTGCAACATTTCATTGTTTTTTAAGCCAAGAACCATTTTTTTTAAAAGTGGCGCCCCTCACAGGGAAGCGCCCCTGGGCGGCTACCTAGTTGGCCTAATGGGTAATCTGAGCACAAATTAGTATTTTCACACTTTATAAACAAATACATACATTTTTAATAATAATATAGTCCAATCAATACAAACCTGAATTACAACTTTGGGTACCTCAAATACCTCAGGCCCTGTTATGGGTGGATCTTAAAGGGACACGGCAGTCCCAGATTCCTTTCAGTAATGATACAAGCTGATATTCTAGTGAGGAGTTAAACTTATCACCTAACATCAAAAATGCAATTATACAAATGAAATCTCATAAAAAACTGAATTTTAAAACAAAATGTGTTTATATTACCATAGGCTACAACATAATGTAGTGTTTTAGAATCTTATAAATATTAGTCACATATGTGTATATTTGGTTGTATATGAAGCATACATATCCCGCCCCTATAAGACAGAATTACTAAAGTTTTCAGAAGATGTGATGGAGCTGCAATCCCTTTTTTGAAACTTTTCAAAGAAAATAGCCATTATGGCTTTTTCTCAGATTCTAACCAACATAGTAAATATGGCTCAAAACCAGAATCTTCAACTTGTATGAATATTTTGTATTTATTTTTGTCTGCGGAATATGTTGGCGCGTTATAAATAAAGGATAATAATAAAAAGTCTTGTATATTTACTGTACCCCTTGTATATATGAAATTAGGAGTAATAATACAAATATTGTGTACTATATCTGCACCTGTTCTAGATTTGCTAAATTCATAACATCACAGGTTAATGCAAATAGTGATTAAATATAAATAGAAAGCAATTCAAGAAAAATTATTAACCTTTCTCAAAATATTGTTGCACACTGTATAAACGACCTTTTTAAATAAAGACGTTGTCAATATATCTAATACCATTTTAATGGCATACACTATTTTAGCAGCAGGCAATATGAAACATGACATATTTTGAATGGTATTTGAAAGCCCCTTAAGCAATAAAAAGGTTATCTTATTCCAATTTCCCATTTGACCTATCAGAATTAAAACATGCATTTTGTGATTACATAGAGGCATGATGCATAGGTGTTCTGCATAAATTGAATGCTATTTTTAATTTATTTTGATATTAGGAATAACACAATGCCTTTGAGTAAATTGAATTTCTTTACCAGGATATTTTATAGTATTTATGCATGACATGACATATTTTTTTTTTTTTAAGTGTTAAAAGAAGGGGTTCATCTGTCCTACAAATATATAGCCCTATTAAATTTAAGGACCGTAAGTCCAACGTGAAGCACGTAACTGCTGCGGGTTTGAAATTTGGCTGAGTTACGTTGCTATTAAATTAGAATGGGCTGCGAACTACGGGCTGGAGACGCAAATCGTGGCTCATTTGTAGAATGTTGGATTTGTGGCTTTGTGGACGATCAATTAGTGTAGACCGTAGTTACAGGTTTAGACGGAGCCAATGGAAAAAGAGATCCTCAGCGTTACGTCACTGAAAAAGGGGAGGCTAGTTTTCAAAGTCCTACGGGCTACAGTTCGGACCCACATTCCAGATTAATGCAATATTATTACAGCCATAAATATGATATTTTATTATATGCGAGTTACAGTATATAGAAAAAGGAAAAACAGTATACAGCAGGGAGCTGGTTAAAAATTACTTCAATAATAATATCACTTAATAGAGAGTTCTACAATTAATAAGTACCAGCCACCATAATCAAGTGTAAAGCAAACATTTAAACAATTGGAGAAAAAGACACTTATATATATATATATATATATATATATATATAAATATATATATATATATATATGGTGGCAACTCCTTAGAGATGAGAGATAAACTACAAAAATATTACTTATTATATATTATACTTCTTATATATTTTAAGTTTATCCACCATATATATGTGTCCTTTTCTCCAATTTTTCAAGAGTTACAGTATATGCATTAACACATTGATTACAGGGATCGATATAACGGAATCTAAACATGAAATAAAGTATTTTTCGGGGCCGATTTGCGGGCTTGAGTATGTTGTGCTATTAATCCTAAGACATAACATCTCTTTCACTTTTAATAAATGTACAGGAGTGTGTTTTTATTTGTATTACAAGTGCTACATTTTGGACTTTACCCCCAATGAGGGTGCTCTCGAGCACACGTTGGGCTTTGGGCTCCATTTGCGTGTTACGTGCTTGCTCGCGAGCGATTTCGTTGCAATTTAACAAGTAGCTGTTACGGACCTGTTAGATCAAAGGATTTATGGGGGTGAAGCTCAAAGTTGCTCAACACGTAGGGTTTTCTCGCACCTACCCCGCAAATCGTCTGCGGGCAGGTTTATGAGGCCAATTTAATAGCTCAAAATCATGCGAGCTAGGCTACAATTTTCAAAAACTTAGCAATTTAATGAGGCTGATAGAAACTAAGGGCCTCATTCAATTGCGATTTGGCCAATTGAATAGGGCTCTATATAATAAGCACAGAGCATATTTCTTACAGAAGTGTTTAGTTAGTGAAGACCTTGCTTTTGGATAGAAGTTCATCAACTAAAAACTTCTGTAAAAGAAATATGCTGTGTGCTTATATAGAGCCCTATTCAATTGGCCAAATCACAATAGAATGAGGCCCTAAGAGAGAGACTAAGGCACTCATTCAATTGCAGTTTGACCAATTGAATAGGGCTCTAACAAAGCACATAACATATATTTTTTAAAGAATTTTTTAGTTAGTGAAAAACTGTTGTTTCTCATAGACAACGCGATTGCAACCTTTGTCAGCCTCCTATATATAGCTTAGTGAATATACCCCTATAACATAGCATTGTAGTTAAAATGACAAACTGTGATATGATTATGTTCTGTTAAAATGAGTGCTATCAATATTTACAGACTTGGTTTATGAATATTTTAAATAAAATGATAAATACTTAATGTACATTGCTTAATATATATAAGGAGATCTCTATAAATACATGTGGGAATATTGTATGTTGAGATATATATATATATATATATATATATATATATATATATATATATTGATGTCGTTCAATTATTCAGTCATGTGCGACTCTCCGTGACCATATGGACCTCAGCATGTCAAGTACATCTATGTCTCTGGTTGTGCTTATCCATAAGCTTTTCTTGGCAAAGATACTGGAGAGGGCTGCCAGTTCCTTCTCCAGTGGACCGCATTTTGTCTAGCCTCTGTTCTATGACCTGCTCATTTTGGGTGACCCTACATAGTATAGCTCACAGCTTCATTGAAGTACACATCACGACAAAGTAGCAATCCACAAAGAAATTCTGTGTATATATAAACAGATATAAATATCTATCTCTATACCCATCTATATATATATATATATATATATATATATATATATATATATATATATATATATATACAGGTGTCATAATCAGAGGTATTTAATCCTAGACAAAAACTGTATTTTACCTACTTTATTTGCTTTAAAATACACATAGATAGATGAAATATATATTTATTATATCTTTTTCTAGTTTGGATTCTCATTAATTACATATTGATTGGTGAAACAGTATCTAATAATCATATTGTTTTTAATATTTTCATTTTGCATAAAAACAAGTTGCATTTAATTTCAAACAGATGCAACTTTTTGTGATATTTCAGTAAAAATACATACTAATTTTGTATTATGTCAGTGGTTAATGCCAATGACTGCTAAAAAAAAACTTCACAACATGACAGAAGACTTGAAGACAGAAGACTTGTAGTGTAAGGAGTCTGTCTTGTGTTTACTCTTAGGAGGGCTGTGTAAACACAACAAATGATCCCTGACCCAAGGTGCGTCTGTTTTTTCATATGAACAAAGCTTCTCACACTGACAAGAAAGGGCTTTTGAACTACCCAAAACAAACCATCGGTAAAAGCAGCCAGAGAGCGGGAAATGTAGTGAGGAGGACGCCCCCCTCAGGGTCTTGTGTGTGAGACAAGATCATATCTGAGGGAGAATCAAAGGGAGCTGGGAATAGGAGGGCTGCACTAGAAAGAGTGGAGGGAGATGAGGAGAATGAGAGGGAAAGAGCTGGGGACAGAGCACTGGGCAA
This sequence comes from Discoglossus pictus, assembly GCA_027410445.1. Lineage (NCBI taxonomy): Eukaryota > Metazoa > Chordata > Amphibia > Anura > Alytidae > Discoglossus > Discoglossus pictus. Next base: position 85,271,181 of record CM050163.1, read on the forward strand.
AGGGGACAGTTTACATAATGACATACCTGTATCAAACTCCTAATACAGCTATACATCCAATAGACAGCTAATAAAGTGCAAAATTCAAATGCAAAGTATATAGAAATACATTTAAAAAGTATAAGTAACCTAAGTCATGCTATGTCCTATAAATATTGTAAAAAAACATGCATTGTACAATTACTGATTATCATATATATATATATATATATATATATATATATATATATATATATATATATATATATATACAGATATATAGAGAGAGAGATCTACATCTATCTATCTATAAATATATAAATGTGTGTCTTCATCTATATGTCTCTCCTATCTATCTATCTATCTATCTATCTATCTATCTATGAATTTCCAGTAGTATATGAATAATCAGAGTATGTATGTTGTATAAAAAAACATTTTAATTAGAGCGACAAGCTTTTTGAGACAGACACCTCTTTTTAATAAGTCAGAAGCAACACTCCACTCGTCATATAGATAGATAGATAGACAGATAGATAGATAGATAGATAGATAGATAGATAGACAGACAGACAGATAGACAGACAGATAGATAGACAGATAGATAGACAGACAGACAGATAGACAGACAGACAGACAGACAGACAGACAGACAGATAGATAGATAGATAGATATTTTATTAATCGTAGAGAGTATACATATATTTGTAATGCACCAATATAAATAGAACATTATGGATATTTATTGCAAAATGAAAAAAATATAAATCTATATACAGGCGGTCCCAGGTTTACAAACAAACTACATAAGAACAGGCTCCCAAGGAGTTTTTATGTTCAGTTTGTTTGAATTAAAAGAAAGAACACACTGTTTTCTGTAATTTATTATTAAAGTACAGGGGTATTATTATGATTACACTCTATTATTGTTACCACATATGAGTCATTATAGTATTATTATTATTAATATTATTATTCGTCAGGGATCCAACTTACATATACTTAAAAATGTTCTTAGGAACGTATCTCATCCTTAACCCGGCATATATATATATATATATATAAACCAATAATAATAATAATAATAATATATATATATATATAAACCAATAATAATAATAATATATATATATATATATATATATATATATATATATATATATATATATATATATATATATGCGCTATGGAATATGTTGGCGCATTACAAATAGAGATTATATATATATATATATATATATATATATATATATATATAAAATCATGCAACTATATGTGTGTGTTTACTTGCATCATATTAAGGATTGGTTTATAATGGGGAAAGTGAGGCTGGCTATAACTGGGGGCTGTCAGCTCTGGCTGTGACACATTTGTTCACACAGGTGAGTACATATTATATAAATAATGCATGTGTCCCATGGGGGAGGGTCCTGTCACTTTGAAGAAAGAAGAGTGAGATAGGAAACTTTATGGACCGAAATATTAAAGGGGTGGCGGTGGGGGCTATGAGATAGAAGGGGTGAGGGGTTATAAGAGAGAATAGGTGGGGGCTATAAGAGAGAAGGGGTTGGGGGATATAGGAGAGAAGGGTTGGGGATATGGGGTGGGGGGATATGGGAAAGAAGGGGTGGAGGATATCTGAAGAGGGGTGGATTAGCTGTCTGGACATATGCAGAAAGTGTGGATATATATATAACAGATACGAGTAGATTAAACGTGTAATATGACACAAAGTAATTAATAAACAGTGGGAATCCTGGAAGGAGCAAGTCTTCTGAGCACGTCCATAGTGCGTGTGTAAGTGGGAGTCAGTGCTAGGAGGAGGGCAGGGTCTCCAGCCATACACTGGGGAGGAGATACATGGGGGAGGGCTTGTGTACATGTAGCAGGGGAGGAGTTGTAGTAATGTCACTAACGTATACCTTGCAGGCAGCTAATGAGGAGATCAGATACAATAAGTGTGCAGACAAGTGACTAGGACACAGCTGCCGTGGGTGCTTAGGAAGCAGCCACCCTCCTGGACAGCCACCATGGGCTGGGATTTACTCTGCTTGCTGCTTGTCATCACCTATCACACAGGTCAGGCTCTTTTATATACACCTATAGTTCCTGCAAAAGTTTGTACATCTGGGTGCAGGGCATCAAACCTGCTCTACATCTAGGGATGCTTTTGTGTTTTACTTGGTTAAGGCAGTTATTATAGTTTCCACTTTGCTTTTTAATATAACTTTTGGTCCTGAGAGTATAGTTAGTGATGTCTTTGTTGTCAGCCATAGGTATCAGGCAGCTGATGCTGTTATTTAAAGTACAATTGTTCCTTATATGATTAGCAATTATACTGACCAAGCTGATAAAACACTTGCATGTTTATATAATATTATCAAAATGAATATTTCACTCTGGCAGTGAAATCTTTAACATGATGTTCTGTTATTTCTACATTAGTCACTTTTTTGGTAAAAAAAGATGTGATCTACAACCCAACTCAGCAGCTGGAAAGGGTAGGGCAGTTTATTAAATGCCCATCCTTTACAGGTAGAGTTTATTAGCCAGAGAGCCATGTGTTTGTTTGCACAGGTTTCACACTTGTTTGTTTTTGGAATAATTATAGTAGGTGATTCAGATCCTGGGGTTTGAGTATTTATAATATTAGCATTAATGTTTATGTAAAGATTATGCATAATACAAAGAAACTGCACATCTAACTCCTGTACAGGTTAGGTGTGCACAGGTAAGTTGGGACATCTTTGTAGACAGGGTGTCTGTGCTTATATCAGCATTGCAATTTGGTTATAATGCACTGTATTTTAATAGTAATTGTAAATAGTATTGTAAATGACTTCTTATGTCTGTTAGTATGACCAATCAAGACAGCAAAGCACATCATTGGAGTATGTTATCATGTATTTATGCCTGGGGCAGTTTATTTCTAAATCTTGGAAATAACCCACAGAAAAAAAGAACACCACAAACATCCTTTATCCTGGTTCATCAATAATTTGCATTTTATAACGACTGTCCATAGTATCCCAGTATGTCAGGATGCAAGATTATGTGAGACGTAAATGGCCTAGATTCACTAAGTTACTAGGTGGTTTCGAGTTTCTTCTCTCCTTTTTTATTATGACAAAAATTGCCATTGTAGCCATGGGTGTAGGAACTGGGGGGGATGTGGGGACAAATCCCCCCCCCCCCAGATTTCTCTCTGTATGTATGTATGTATATATAAGCTTTTTTACGGCCTTTGTATATAATGAGCTGTATCCCCCCAGAATTATTCTGGCTCCTACACCCCTGATTGAAGCCTCAGCAAACTTGCAATCTTTCAGAAGCTTTGTAGCTGTAGTGGTACAGGTGAAGAATAAGTGTACTTATAAAAAAATAAGAAGTACTTGTAAATCTTGGATGTTTTCTGAAATCCACTATTTATCAGGTTGCATGAATGTTGTTGCATTTCATTTGTAAGCACTTGTAGTTTATGTTGTTGCATATTTCTTGAATATAATGATTTATCAGCCTTTGATTAACCATTTACCTTCCATTGCATGCTGGCCCCTGGATAACAAAGATTCTCAGCTGGTACAAAATACAAAGCGAGGTCAGGTTTTTCTTGTGGCTGTTGGGTGCACTTGTAAGGTTGCCGTGGGAGTGCAATAAAACTTTGCTGAAATCTTAGACATGCCTTTGCACTGACTTTTGGAAAATAAGCACCTTCAGTTGGGTTGTTAGGTTACAGAGAATAGATAAGAAGCACTAGATAAACAAAACAAATTGCCCCCTGCAGTACTGAAAGAATGATGCTATGCTTTCCAGGAGATCATATACTCCAGTTAGTCCTTCAGACAATCATATTTTGCTTCTTGAATAACTCATTTCTAGCGAAAAGCTCAAGTAATTTCTAAGCATTAGCAAGCTAACGGTATAATGGAATAACATCCTTCAACAGAGCCTGTCTGAAATTACAACCAGCTGAAGATAACAATCACACATATGTGTATGTCTATGAGAGTATAATTATTAATGTCGTGAATAGTGTGACATACTGCGCTATCATTTCCCAGGGGTGCATAGTATCCTAAGCTAACATGAAATTTGTGGTTTTAAGACAGATGGTAAGAGGAGTTTTTTTCATAGATTTGAGGGATGGTTTCCTATATACCAAAATCTAGTTATATCATGAGTACAAGCCACTATCTCCCATTTGGGGAACGTACGCTAATAACATTTTGTGTTGCTTTCTCCGTGCCTTGTCGTTGCTGTGCCCAAATTATCATTTACAGTCACGCATTTAAATAAGTTGCAATAAGTTCTATTTTTTCACTGTACCTATAGATATGTGTACCGCTTAGTGTTATTAATATCCTGGGACAATATGCTGAGAAACATTCCCAGCTATAAACATGATTTTATTATGTTTGCATTTAACATGACAGAGCATTTATATTATCCTTTAATTACTCAATGTTACTATATTAAACTTTAGCTACTGTGACTTGTGTGCTGTTTTATTTCCCGGTAGCCACTTCCTCTTTTGTGCCCATAAACTACCTATATAATGGGGTAGTATGTCCAAAGTTGAAAGAGAAGTGGATGCAGGCTCTGTAGTCTGTCTACTCCAACCACCTTGAAGCAAATATTGATAGGAATTTACAAGCACACCCTGCTGTGTTCATACTCTAAATTGTTTACATGCAAGCTCTGAATTACTTAAACTTTATGTTGTTATTTTGTGAATTGCTATTATTAGATCTGTGCTTCTATATGCCTCATGTATTTACTGTTCTTCTTATGCCATGCTACTGAACTTTTTTTATTTTTTTTATTTGGATATCAGTTTTTTGATATCATGATGTTGCATAAACAAATGTAGCCATTTATCCAATTTTGTTCTTCTTAGTACATAAAACATCACTTAGGACATCAAAATAAGTATCAGGACTTCAAATCCTTACTCACAACTTCATACCATTTCCCCAGGACCCTTTAAAGTACATCACAAAAATGTTTCAGAAACACTTGTTTAATAATATTCTTTATTTATAAGGCACTACATTTTTTATTTAGCATTGTAGAAAGTGGTACAAGAAGAGATGATGGGGATGCCAGAATCCACAAAATAACTTTGCTTTTTTTTTTAAAGCAATGGGTTCTGGCAATCAAAGAAAGCATCATCTCGCCACTCTGAGGAAGCTCTTGGATGGTCAGTTGCCATGATCAGAAATAAGGTGCAACATCCCTGGAATGACTTGTCTGTCAATTTTTGTAAATAATTCTAATGCATTATTTTAAAATTCCAACATTTTCCTTCAGTTTTGTGTCTAATCTCCAGTCTCATTATCATATATATGAGGACAACTCATACAACTGGTCCATTAAAAATATATCACAACCGAAAAAAGTAACTGGTACATTCTTGAAAATCTTGTTTCAAAAATGTTCCTTTTGGTTAATTTTTATGGAGTCTTCCCTACTTTAACAATTGAAGAAACACATCAGGTACATGATTGCAGTTGCATTTCAGTGTTTGCTGAAACCGGTTGCTTGGGGAGAGTGTGAGTTATCTCTTAAACAAGATTTCTAGCCATATAGCTAGTATAGTAAATTGTGCCCAGGCAGATGGAAGTATTCAAAAAAGTTTTGCAGCAACATTTTAGAAATATTGTATTCACCCATTAAAATTGCAGGTCAAAATGCTGCCAAGCTCATGGACTCCTACCCAGTGACAGTCATTTGTAATCAACCGAGTGCCAGTGTTCTCAAGTCATTCATATATGAGATTAGCCGTGAAATCGCTGGACAATACAGTTTCTATAATACATGACTTGTTCATCATACAGTATTCATAGGATTAAAAGTGGCCCAGTTCTATAAATATAGCTTTACCAATGAGATGTTTCCTTGTGTTACCTCCTTTGCCGTAAGAAAGGAAACATTTTAGTTGATTGACAAAATATACTGTGGAGCCTTCCTGCAGCAAATTTGTTTTGTTTGGGTCCTGTGATTAACATACACTTATTATTTTCGCATGTTCCAATAAATGACTAGTATGGAACATACAGGAATTATGGCTGAAAATGTGCTTAAGGTCAATTCAATTGCTTGCAATAAATATGATAATGATGTTTAAATTTTGATTAGTAAAGCTTTGGAAAATTATAAGTAAACGTGCACTTAAAGGGCCATTGAAGTGACCCATAAAGCTGTGCAGATTAAGAAAGCATGTAAAAGCTAGTCAAAACAGTATCAAAATACACAGGCCTGCTCAACTTACAATTTTTCATTTTAATCATTGCCCCCAGTGCCATCTAGTACAGCCCTCACGCTTCTGCCTTTCTTAATAAGGGGTGTGTGTGAGTGCGGTATTCACTGGTTATCGGCCAAGCTTCAAACTCATTACTAGAGCTGAGGGTAGTAGGTTGACTTTTGCTGCAAAATGCGCCATATAAGAAAATGAAATAAGTTGGGCAAATCCTTTTTTTTTTTTTTTTTATTCAAAAAAGCATTAAAATGTGCCTTGCAAGAATTTCTTATGGTGTTCTCCATATGCTACAATTTCATGGTCATTATGAGTAAACAATTATACAAGTGTGACTTTGGGGGAAGTAACCTAAACTGGTCTCAAATGCAGCAAAATGTTGCACAGCAGATAAAACCAACTTTGAGAGTAGAGAAAATTAAAAAAATATATATATAATACACAGAGATGCTAGTTTTGAAACTATGGCATGCTATGACAATTGTGACGCTGAACTTCGTGGTATGTTTAGGAACTGCTGTATTTGGTTTTAAACAACATTTCTGTAAAATGTATGTGTTAAATATGTAGCGAGTAGAGAGCAATCCTGTATATAATACCTGGAAGAAAAGAACATAACTTTGAAGTCACATAAGAACCAAAAGAGACATTTAGTACAAGGGATGACAAATGTATCTGAATCTTAGTAGCCTGCCAGGTGAGTTAGGAGTCTGACAAACATATCCTTGGAGCCTGGTTATGGATTATATTGAAAAATATATGTATAATTAAAGCGTTAGTAGTCAGCTGTAACATATTAGGAGCTGTGACTTCCAGGATTGGTCAAGCCATTATCTAGTCTTCGCATTTTACCTACAAAACTTGGCCATGTACATTTGTATCAGTGAAAAAAAATATTTCCTTCTATGTAGTTTGATCTGATATTTTAAGTATTTTGCATTTAGTTTCAGGTGTCATCATGTTATCAGGATGGCTATATATGTAGTTATGGTAACAGAACATCTTATTGTAATGATCAGTGGTAACAGTAAGCTTGGGGGCAGCATCAACCCTACAAAACTGGCCCAGTAGGCTCCACTCTGTCTCCTGGTTTGATAAGATATGGACAGTATGAAGTTTTCCACTAACCATCTTTTTGCTCCTTAGACCATTTCCCTTTCTGTAATTTTAACACAAGTCCTCTTTTCCCACCTCAAAGTGAATTTTACCAACAATATAGTTTAGTTAGTGTAAAAAGCTTTACTTACTCCTAAAAAAAGAGGTCAGTTTGAATTGATCATAGTCTAATGATTCGGCCTTCCCACGTACACCACACATTAAAAGCTTTGAACTATTCTGCTATCAAAATTTTGTGGTTTTGAATATGAGTGGAGTGGTAATTAGGAAAAAAATGATTTCTCAGTGATTAAACATTAATACATAACACCTAAAATATACAGTGTTGTACAGACTAGCCAAGCATCAAATATGGTAAATCTACAAAATGATATAAAGTTTAATATGGTTATGGCAAAAGAGAAAGTAACAATAATAAATCATTGTTAAAAATGTGTTCTAATTGGTTGATCCAATTTACCAGATTCCCATATGATTCATAATTTATTTATAGCTGTATAAATAATGTAAAAACATGATCCAAAATTACTCTTCGTTCATGTGTAGTTCAACAAACCAACATTGTTCCTGTGTAGTTCAACAAACCAATATCTCTGGTCCCTGGTAGGAGATGTCCCAGTTTCTCCTTCAGAAGAAATACATAAAGTAAAATGTAGACTTTATGTGACTCACTAAACATCTAGAAACAAAATGTTTAAAATATGGATCCATACTTGACATTTTGGAGATCTCTCGGAGAGCATTTCAATCTGTACATTATTGCATATGTGATAAGATTGGACATTTTCAAGAGTTTTCCAAAACTTCACCATTTAAAATATTTCTTATCCAGTGCATTTTTCCATTTGACAATATGGTATTTTCAGGAATTTGACTCATTTCCGCAGACCTTATTTTATAGCAAAGACATCAGGAAACAAACCATTCATAACATCCTGGAAGTACCTTCCTCCTCATCACTACTAAAGTAATACATTTGCACATTACGAGGGAAATGTCTTTCAGTTTGTTTAATTATAAGTAACTTTGTGTTATGCTTTATTTATTTAAATAGTTTTAGGAAACAAAAAAAATAGCAATTCAATTGTAATTCTTTCACTGATAGGATAATTATAGCTGTTTTACATTTTTGTTAATGGACCAAAATTAATAAGGTTTTAAAACCATGAAGTGGTTGTAATTATGCAAGAATTTGTAGCTTTTGAGATGAAGAACACCATGTTCTGCTCTCTAATAGCATTTCCTGTTTAATCTGAATCCAATTTTATCTGCAGATAGTAGTAAATTGGATTTAGGACCTAATAGTGGTTTCAAGTCAGTGCCTGATCAAATTTGTCATGTCCAGGAGTTGAGGCCTACCTTAAAGTGACACAGTGGAGGTTCCAAACATGGTATTATGTTATTAAAATGCATTTTCCTATAGTAAACTAACATTGAACTTTGCAATATTGTCAGTCTTGGTTTCTAATCTACCCACAAAACAAGATTCTAATGTTTTGTTAATGAAACATCATTGCCTTCATTACTTGACTACCCTTGAACCATTTTGTCCATTGACCTCCTTGGTTTGAGCATGCCTAGTCTTTTTTCTGTGCAGCCGACCCCATGAAAGACCATCTATCCTTCAGTGTCCAATCAAGTAATTAAGGCAGGGAGGTCTCATTGACATAATATTAGAATCTTGGTTTATGGGTGAAAAGCCGCCAACTCACTATTGCTAAATTTGATGTTAGTTTACTATATGAAAATGCATTTTTAATAGAAAGTACTTGATTATACCTGTATTTTTAAATTGTACCATATCTGGAATATGTTTTGCATCACTTTCATTGCAGAATGAAGCCAATCATTTTTGATTTTTAGAACTCTGTTAAAGAAACTGATATTGCAGTATAATGGTAAAAAAGATACATTTTTCAAATTGCATAGTAAAAAAAGTGTGATTTGGGAAACACATATTTTTAAAACAGAGCAGAGACTAGGCACTAGGTAGTTATAATTAAATTAATGATCAATGTAGGATCGGCAGCCACTTCTTTCACATTGATAAGTTATAAATGTATGATTTATGAGGTTGTAATGTGGTGACAATAACTACTTGTCATCCACATCATATATATATATATATATATATATATATATATATATATATATATATATATATATATATATAAAACAAAGTGAAATGCTCCTCTTACTGCCCAAACAACTTAAATATTACTGTTAATTCACACAGTGTCAGTGGTTGGGGGCATTTTCTCAAATCTTAAATTAATGTGCTTGGGCCTGGAATCACAGAATGATCATTACATTAATTTGGTGTGCTTGGCATTAAAAGTATTACAAATTAAGAACATTTTGCCCCTTATAAAACTGATGTCAATGTTCAACTAGATTTTATTAAGTTAAGACTCACAAATTTAACAAATAGCAGTACAAATGCCACTGAGTTGTCATCTGATCAATTAATTATCAATAAGTTTTATAGAGAGAGAAATGGATAAAAGCACAGGAGCAGAGGTGTTGGGCAATGAAAACAACTATTGCCTCCAGACATTTAAGGTTCTGTGGTTTCTTATAGTTTGTTTATAATAAGTTTTAGTGTTATTCATATCACCAGATATGTCTTGTGTGGGAAAACAAAGTCCTTCTTTATTTCGATGAAAGGTTACTCCGGATCCTTCAGTGAACTTTACTGAACAGATTTGAGTTGTTGAAGCATATAAAGGGCAGAGCAGTCAGGGTTACTAATTTTAAATGAAGAAAAAATGTAAGAACAAGAACTTTGGGGTGTGTTGTCAACTCAACAACAAAGCTCATTTTGGGTCTTATAGTCAAGTTCAGTCACCTAAAAAATATGCAACAAGCGAAAAAACAACAAATGTATTAGCGTTACACTAATCCTAACAAAACTGATATACGACTTAACAATGTGCTAAGAACAGATGGAAGTAACCTTATTTACAAGTCTTAGACCCATGCCTTAGTCTCACAGATGCGCTCTCACGCATGCAAAACAATGCAAACCCTTGTCCAAAATAGCCACAAAAAGAGCTTGTATAAGGAGAAACTTTCCATAATAGTTGTAGAAATTGGGCAGTATTCTGTATGGGTGTTTATGAAAGAGACAGTCACTCATAAACTAGAGAAATACAAACATATTCTTTGTGAATATTTAAAGACTTATTGTCCATTTAATTGAAACATCTACTTTCTAAAGTAAAAGAAAATAATTTTCTTTTTCATGTCCTGCTTTGGCTTTCAAAAGGTCATTCATTAAACTGCAATACACTATTAGACAATCAAAATATTTATAATTCCCTTAGTGAATAACTGGTTCAAGGTTAAAGATGCTGTAACTGTCAAAAAGGAAGCATAGGCATCAGTGTAGCCTTAGGCCAGGATATAAGGAAGATTATAGAATAAAGCTATTGCTGTCCTGCAGTGACGAAGCTATACACATATTGATGTCATTCCTGCTTATTTCTTTGTGTAATGTCTTTTAATACATTTATTTTCATAACAAATAGCTACTTTTTGAATATTAACATTGGGAATCTGAGATCTGAAAAGGTAAGCCTAGCTACTCCGATTCTCCATATTTATCTTTTAGACATATAATCAAATGTACACAATTTCACGTGATATCCATTAGTTCATTGACTATAAAAAAAAAAACTGGATACACCTTATTACTTGACATCTACATATTGTATCTGAGACCGAAAATTAAAGTTTACTTTGATATTGGTAAACTACTCTATTATCAGGTTTATTGTCCCAGTATGTACTGATTTCTAGTAAACATCACAGCTATTCTGTAAATTATCTATTACCACAACAGGTCATCATATGTGTGTGTGTTTGTGTTGTTTGGTCGTGTCCTACTCTCCGTCACCTCATGGACCGTAACACCATGCTAATCCACTTGGTTTTCATTGCAGAGATATTGGAGTAGGTTGTCAGTTCCTTCTCCAGTAAGCCACAGCATACAGCTCCTGGTATTCTTAGGTGGCTTCCCATCCACGTACTGACCAGGCTTCAGGGTGGCGTGACCTCTTAGTTCCCTGACATATACCTGCAGCTTAATTGCCAAACCAGGGTTAAAATAGTTTTGTACTATAATCACTCTACCTCCTTTAGTCTAGATTGTGCTTGTCTTCTAGCTCACTGACCAGGAGTTAACTAAGTTATCAGAAAGGTACACGCACACAAGATTGTCGTCATGTATATAAAGGTTCAGATACTTAGTGATGTGTTGCTGCGTGCTGTTGTTCACAATAGGTAGGTGATCAGTCAGATTAAACAGCACTTTTGCACCATATAGATTCTAATCACCCAACGGCTATATTTTTATTTGTTGCTAACAGAATATACATTGGACAGAACTGGCCAAGCATTGCAAGGGCTGGACTGTGCTCTTCAGAGAAATGTGTTATTGGGAGGTCATATTAAGAGCACTATTTCATCTGTATGTGTACCTGGGTGAGGTGCCAGCCAGACTCTAGGAGCCAGTGGAGGTATATATAATTAAATACTATGAGTAAGAAGTAAACATTATATATTATATAAAACACATAAAACAAAGTTTGAGCTTACAAAGGAAAAAACGCAGAGAGTGGCAGAGAATTTGATTTTAAAATAGTATAAAGATATCATTTTTTGAGAACTGCATGTATAATTAAAGGTGGCTTTTGAACAGCTTGTTCCTTGGCAAATAAACACCGCAAACTGTAAGTAACGTACTATATTTGCTCATTAATGATGTGTGCTTTTCACCTGATTATTTACAAATGTGTCACTTGTGTCTCCTGAGACATATGTTGGCAAAGTGACATTTTAAAGGTGTAGGTTTTTGATATGACAAAAAAGAGCTATTGGCACTGACACGTGTAAAGGAAAGATGTCAGAGAAAAACGTTGTGGCGTCAACAGTACTGGATCAGGTTATTGTCCATCACACTTTGATAGTTGAAAAACAGGTAAGACCATCAAAGATGATTCATCAGAACGTTAATGGGAAAAAATATAAATGTAGACATAATAAAAATGAACAGTCACTCTGGTAAGAATAAAACTCAGAAAAGCTTACATGCATACATATATACATACATACATATTTACATGCATACATATCAGCCTACCTTGTGCAGTAATTTCATATTATTTAGAAATCAATAGTATAACGTCTTAAAGAAGTATACAAGCCTTTGATCCTGACAAAGGCAGAAGAGCAAAACAAGTCACGTGAGTTGTCCTATGGGACAATGGAGGAAGATAAATGTATCAGAAACATTGAAATGTATCTGTAAATATGGGGCTGTCACTTGCAAATATGGTCATATAGTCCTGTCTTCAAGTGATAAATGTGTTTTAATATGGTTCACTATACAACTGATACATATCTATACTGTATTAATGCAGGCAATATATATTAAATAAAGGGACAAAGTATGTATGGTTACCAAAGGACAAAAATATTTTGACTTATTATTGTTGGGTTCTTTATATTCAAAACCAATAATGGCCAATAAGAAGGTAGACTGAAATACAATCAGGTGATTTCATACTAAAAATCATATCATGTCTAATAATAAAAAGCTAATATAAAAATTGTACTAGTAAAGCAATAGATTCAGAAATCTGAATTTGTTATGTTGCCATGTTTTGTGTGCAGTTCTTATTATCAGATTTCTGTACAATGTGTAAATTAAGACTTAGATGTACACAAGCTAGTTCTGATTCGGAAGGATTTATTTGAATAGAACACACAAAATAAATTTTTTGATGCATGTGACAAAAAATACATTTATATTTTAGTTGGCTATTGAGCATTATGTTGGTTTGTTCTCCAATAACCACCCTTCTGTCAGATTATTGATTTTGTTTTCTCTTGATACTTCTTGTGAGATAGAACAGGCAGTAAGTAACTTCTCTTTGGTCTTATAATCAATATTGGTGGTGTCATGATGGCACTTCCGTGAAATTAACATACATTCCAGTGTTTAGCTATTCATCGCAATGCCAACATTTTTGATGGATAGGAATTTAATTGCTGACTCAGATATGGAAGGAGGAAAATTGTACATTTTTGGGAGCATAGGGTGAAACTATTTTATTGTGCATTAAATCTAAATTTCTATAAACTAGGCGTTACTAAAAGCATCTGAATTTAGAAGCCAGACAAGCTAGGAAGGAAACCTGGGAGGGCAAACGTTTCACAGTAAAAGCATACAATGCACTGGCAAAATGCTATTGAGTGATCAATGTTACCTCACACTTATATATGCCTTGTTATTTTATTGCGGACATGGTTGTATTTTCTGTTTATTTTTTATAATCTTCTTCAAAATTTTAACACCTACTCATTGCGAAGAAAAATGATATGCTACGCCTTGCAAAAAATAACAATATTTAATACTAAAACCACTAAGACATATGTATACTTTGAGCCATTTATAGCTCATAGCAGCTGTATTTCTGGAAATAGTATTACGATATATGAGTAGTTGAACCCTATAAAGCAGAGAACTATATGCATAGTCTGGCCTCCCACTTTGAAATGGTAAAAAATGATTATTGGTTCACATAAGTGGTTTCACACATGTGTGGCCAATCCATTTTGTTTGAGGACACTAATTCTAGATGTGAAATTGAGAGGCTTGTCTTTTTGAATAAGGTTACAAAGCAATAAACAACAATGCATGTAACAGACTCGCAGGAATTCAATAGTGACTTGAACACCTGTTCTAAATTAGATCTCTTGGACAACTTTTTATAGTTAATTTTTTACATTATTAACTTTACACAGTACTCATTTTCATAGATAGTTTATTATCAGTCATCATAGCTATACTTACATTATTTTTAAACACTTATTCTTATCAAGTTTAAATATTTAGCTTTCTCACAAAGCCTTCTTTTCATTTTTAGGACTTAACGTGTGTGCTTTTAGCAACAGAAGCATGTTCCGCTTATAATTCAAAAGTAATCGCTAATCTCTGCACGGCCACCGGGATTAAGTAAATCTCTTATTTCATTGCCTTCTCCAGTATTGTGTACGGACTACTGATAGAAATCTATGTGAAAAGTATAAGATCAAACTCCAGAAATAGCAAAAGATAAAATAGTTCAGACTTCCGATTAGTTCATATTTGCAGTTGCGCCATGTTCTATTATCTTATTGTTAAACATTTCAAACCAGTGATAGGCTATGTGCTTATTGTGTCCATGTGTGAAACGACAGGTTGGAGACTATGTTTTAAAAACTAAGAGTACGGTTTATGTTTACCTTGGAATACCTTTTATTTGCTCTGACAGTTATAAACGAGCGAAGCAGACGCCTAGTACCATAAAGTCCCGGAACTGAAAATGTATTAATTTAAAAGGCAAATACATTTCCTGTTGTAATTTTAGCATTCTCTCTCCTTGTTTTTGGCCCTGTTGCCACCACTTGAACTTCTTCCTTTGTTCAGCCAGTTTATGGACTAGGCAGCATGCCAGATCAAGGAGTAGACAGACAAGGCTTTTCAGGTCTTTCCAGGTTTTTAAGCCCATTGTCTGAAAATGCTGAAAAGTTGCAATCCTCTAAATCCAAATACATGGTAGTCAAAGGGGATGTTTTCAGTAGTTTCTTTAGACTGGATTTAATCATTTTCCTGTTTGCAGGATCCATAACACAGGTCATTCTGACATTGACCTACCAGATTCTTAAAATGAATGGCAAGATATTACAGGTGTATTATAAACATGATGCAGACCTTGCATCTTTCTAAGAATAAGCAACTGTTTTCAACAATCCCATAGATTTGTTCAAATATTTTTTTATTAGTATTATTTTTGTTAGGATATTTTTAAGGGGGATTAGTACAAAAATAAACTGGTTTTGACAAAGTCCACTATTGTTAACTCAAGCTGTGTTGACATCGTCCTTTTTATTTTTTACAGTATTACTCTCTGAAATCAAGCTTTTAGGAAATATCTGTATTTTTCATATTATATAGAGAGTTATTTTATATTTAATTATATTTTTGTTCACCATAGTTTCACTGGAAGTAAAATCTTTTTATCTAGGTTTGTCCATCTAATCTTATAATTTGTCTTTTAGCAGTCATGCACTTTTTGGCTGGGGTATTATATACAATCTAGCCATATAGTGTGTTTCATATAAACTGTTGGGATGACATGTGTCTTTTCTCTAAAACTGACAGGTATTAAATTTGACTTTTGCCATCTTCACCATTGCCCCTTAACCTTTTAGACAAATAGAGATGGTTAGTTTAGTTACATATTTGGGGTTGCAGGGTAATTTGTTACAAACTATGAGCACGATTCAATTGAGCTATCGCAAGGTCCTGTAGCCCGTAAGTGAGGCTGCAGGTTAATTTGCTATTCAATTGGCGTTTTGCAGGCTCCAAACGGGCTACGAGTTACGGCCTTGAAAACTTTTGCGATGGTTAAACCCAGAACTTACAGCCTACCGAGGCCTTTGAACTTTCACAAGAGTTACAATCGCTAAAATCGCAAATCAGCAGTAAATAAAATGTACTTTTGTTTCATATCAGGGTGATATTGATCTCGGGAATCAATGAGTTAATACATATCAGGCCACCCATATGGACTAGAACAGTATTGGCATTAAATTTCATAATTCTTGATTTTGTGGGTTTGCAAATCTGATCGCATATCGGACCCCCGAACCTAATTGATTGACATGTAACCGCCAGTAACTTTCGGGCTTAATCAATTGAATAGCTCTGGAATCGGAGACGAACGCAGCACACCAGCAGACATACCGCCCGGATTCTGTGAGATCCAGGCTTGCAATTGAACCAGGCCCTATATATCTTTCTATTTATTGAAACTTACAAGATTTAACTGAGTGCTCACAGGATTTAAAATTGTGTTTGTTATAATAAACAACTCCTTGTAAACCTACCACAACCCAAGCCGCTCCAGCAGTATGAAGGAGCTGCCGTCTATCTAGTCTGCACAAATAAGGTTTTTTACTTCCACAAAACTAGCTGCAACTGTTCTATCAATTGATGGTAGTCTATTGTAAACAGTTTAAAAATTAAAAACCCTCCATGGAGAAGAAACTTTGGATCTATCCTGTTATGTGCACACATGGCACGGGAAGCCTGGTGGTGCCGTTCGCGCTTCCGTCCTGATGTACTCCCTAAGCCCCTAACCCCCTAAACCCCTTACTGGCCCTAACCCTAACCCCCTACACCAGTTACCGGCCCTAACCGTAAACCTAACCCCCTAATCCTAACCCTAAGACCCTAACCCCCTACACCCCTTGCCAGCCCTAACATCCTAACCTTCTTAGCCTAACCCCCTAAAAGTAACTTCCTAACCCTAACCCCCTACACCACTTACTGGCCCTAACCATCTTAGCCTAACCCTAAACCTCTAAAAGTAACTTCCTAAGCCCCTAACCCTCTAAACCTAACCTGAAAAACCCTAACCACTTACTGGCCACTTAGAGACAGCTACATTGGGACGCCGGCGGCGCGCTTTCCGTGCATACACATAACAGGATAGGTCCGAAACTTCTAGAAGACCATGTGCTAAACATGCCAGTACTGTAACATAGTTATTATTAATTTTAAGTTTCTTACTTTCAACTCCTTGCCAGCCAGGGATGCATTTATGTGTAGATCTAGGCCTAAGCTCACTCCACCACATCTAAAACATAATTTTAGAAAATGTGTTTTGTGCTCAAATGTATTGAAAAATATGTTCATGTAGTTTTTTTTCTTTTGCTAAGAGATTCTTGGAAGTGAATTAAAAGTTAAAAAAAATGTTATGTGGGAGATATAATCTATTTTAATGTTGCCAGCTCCACCAGGATCTTATGATAGATCACATCTGCCTCACAATAGAAGATACAACACCAGAGCTGTTTTGGAGAGTTTGAGACTTGCAATAAAAATGACAATTTATGATATAGTTTTGGGTTGTAAACAAATGATGTAAAATGAAACTCCATTAAATACTTTTAAGTTGTAAAAATGATGTATTGGAGCAGAGATTGTTCAACTAACTAATATTAAAATCCGGGGGAGTTTCAGTTCTGATTTGTCAATTACCTCTTGACCTAAATCTTGTTATAAACACACGCAGATAGATGGTATCATCATTTGTAGCTTTGAGATTGTGAAATTAGTTACAGTTTTTTTTTTCTTGGCCTGAAAAAGGGTAAATATTCCTAATTAATGTCTCTACAAAGGGTTGTGTGAAATAGGTCTGTAAGGTTAAAATGAATGCCTTGACTTGCTTTATTTGTCAGTATTCATGCTTTATTAGTAAAAGTGTTATGGTTCTTTGTTTAGTTGCATCATAAACTCTATTTTTCAAACTTCTAGCTACACATTATACATATTTCCACCAGCTAATCCCAAGTAGTTCTTTGCATGTTAAAAAATAACCTAAAACAATAAAATTAACTTAAATAATATGAAAAAAGTACACAAAAATGATGCAGAAAAAAAACGTGTTACCTTAGACCAGGGGTTGACAAATTGACCTGAAACTTAGTTGCTAACAAACATTTTTATGAGCTATACAATTAATTATATATAGAAATGTATGTACAATAACAAAAAAAGTTAGAAGCCAGCAGTAATATTTTAGGTTTCATGGCACCCTGGCGCCTAGTATTTTTCAAGCCTGCCTTAGACTAACCTCATAAATAAAACAAAACTTGGTTTCTCAAGGGTTGCAAAGGAGTTCACTGAGGGCTTTGTTGTCTGTTTACTGATACATATATGTTTGTTTTACTTTAGTGTCAAAAAATCAATCAATTTAATTAATATAATGAGCATTTCAAAATACTAGATTAATACTATCTTAAAATGTTAATGTTTTCACTAAATATATTTTTATATTTTGTTTTCTTTATAGGAGGCGCAATACCAACAATTGAAGGCGTACAAGACAGACACATTATTAATTCAGGACAATTTTTGGAGTTAGTGTGCAAAGATAATCAGCCGGTAAGCTGGTCTTATCAAAAGCCTGGACTGAACAGGAAGCCTAAACAATTAAAAAGTGAAAGATATTATGGCAGCAGTACCGATCGAGCATACAAAGTCCCAAATGCACTTCGCAAAAATACTGGAAGATATACTTGCACCAACATCGTGACTAACGAGAATACCTCTGTACATGTTTTTGTAAAGGGTGAGTAGTTTGCTAATTGATTTTACAATTTTTCTGAAAAGTGTAGAAGTTAGATCACAAAAAGTAACCAATGGATGTTTATAGTAACCCTGAAATTAGCTGTTTTTCCCGAACAATTTTACAGACATAGGGCCTTATTCTATTAGCGGCCGTAAGGCTGCGATTCCTTGCGGGGGTTCTGTTAACTCGCGATTCTGTTATACGGCCCCGCAAGGATCTCCTCTTACGGCCGGCCGCATATCTTGAAACCGGCCGTAATCTCAGAAATCTAAAAACGCAAAAATAAATTCAAGCCTGCACTGTACAGCTCTGTAAATGCTAGGGATCATATTGGGGGATGAGGATTAAAAGAAACCCACTCTCAAGCTTGCACATCAGCCCAAACCCGAGTTCAAATGAACTGTTTATTTTCCGGCTGCGGCGTGGGCGGGTCTGAAGTGCTCCAAGCACTCTGGACTTTTTACATGGATATTTTACGGATATTAAAAATAAAATATTTTACGGATTTGAGTATAGGATAATTATGTGCTATTTTTTCTAACACCTAAAATCCCTTTATAGTCTTCTCAAAGTGCAGGATGGCTTTATTTGAGCTATTTTATGTGCTTAATTGGTGCTAGCGGGACCTCTTTCCTGCAAGTAAGCTGCGGTTAGTTTTTAGCCTTGCAGAGAGGGTTCCCGGAGCAATTGAATTGCAAATAGGAATTTCTTACGGCCGAAACTCTTGCGGCCGTTTTAGATCAAAGGCTTTCCTCTGGCGCGAGCGGCCGCAAGAGATAGCAAGGCACCGGCCGCAAGCCTGCCTGAGTCCCCGGCCGTAAGGGAATAGAATAGCCGAATAGCTTGCGGACGGTCCTTGCGGCCCCGCAACGGCTGCGGCCGCTAATAGAATGAGGCCCATAGCATGGGCAAATGTATGGGAAGAGTTCCCGCCTCAAACAGAGGTGAAAATTAGCTATTTTCATTATATGTTTTCTCACATATGTATTTATAGAGAGAATTACTTTCTTATGTTGCATATTTTAAGCCATTGCACGTTTGTTTCATTTCAGATCCTAATACTCCGTTTATGGACACCTCTTATTTTGATGGATATGAAAGCAGTGATGCGGTTGGGATTTGTATACTCTCTGATCCAGATGTTGAAGACTTTTCCATAAGTCATTGTTATAATTCTCCTTTACCTAAGGGTTTTACATACATTGCAGATATAGAGAATGGTATTACCATAAAAAATCTTCAGAAGTCTTACAAGGGTTGTTATGTCTGCACTGCAAAGCAAAACGGGATTGTGAAGACTACAAACTCAATCAATTTGAATGTAAAACCAGGTGATTATTGCTTTTTTCATTACATCGTTTTTTCCCTGGGGACATTAGTAGTAGATTTAGGCCCGAACAGAAAATGCTTATTAAATGTGTTTGCACAAAACAATGTAGCTTTGTCTTCAGTCGCTTACATTAGTAGTTGTGGGTCATAGGTTATGTAAATGTCCTTGTTACCTTATAAACAAAACATAATCACTTGACCATGTGATTAACTAGCTCGTTTGTTCTCTCTCTTATAAACATAAGCCTACCAAAGAGTGTTGTGATATGACTATTACTCCTGTCGGCACAGCACTACTCTAAACAGACTTGAGTGTCTATGCCAGGGATGATTGGCAAATAAAGAATCAAGCTGTGATTATACTAAGAATCTAGACATTATTATTTTATTTAGTAAATGTGATGACATACTGGTATACACATGCAGCCTTATTAAATTGCAATTCGGCAAATTCTAAAATGCTCTATATATGCACATAGCATATTTTTCTTACAGAAGTGTTTAGTTAGTGAAGACCTTGCTTTTGGATAGAAGTTCACAAACTAAAAACTTCTGTAACAAAATATGCTCTGTGCTTATATAGAGCCTTTTAGAATTTGCTGAATTGCAATTTAAGAAGGCTGATGGTCTAATATATACTGTTTCGAATAGTGCTTGTCGTTACGTTTTTTTACAAACATCACCAAGGTCCACATGCGTTGGTAAAAATGAGGTCAGCCTTCTTTTATTTTTGATTTACAGATGCATGCACATTTTTATATAAGAGCATTGAAAAGTACACAGGAAGGAAGTTTTTGTAAATGTGACCCAGAAAAAGGACATCATTTAATTACTACTTAATTTAAGGATATAGAACTTTCAAGTAGGATACATTTTATATATATATATATATATATATATATATATATATATATATATATATATATATATATATATATATATATATAAAGAAACGGATCACATTTGCACTTAAAGAATTACGGATTTTTTTTTCTTTTTTGCATCATAAGGAGGGTGTTTGTGCCAGAGTATGTTTTCTTTTTTCTCTCTGCCAGCCAATGAGATATACAGACTATAGTATATAGTAATATTGATAACAGTCACCGAGATGTTTAATTGGTAAAGTATATGTCATTACGCATTTTATAGCAACTGGGTATGCTTATCTACCATATAACCCCCACTGTGAGAGTAAATTAATTGCTCTTAATAATGAAACTTAGAGAGAAGGAGGTCATGGATGGATACTTAAAGTACCCAACTTTCAAGTTCGGCTATCAAACACTTCCACTCAAAATTTTAATAACAACTGGTTGTAATTATATATATATGTATGTATACATTCTCTATAACTGGGGCATTTGTTGTGCAACTTTACTTATATTACAAATGTTGTTTTATTTTACTGAGTGCTAGATATAATCTGTAATTTGGTCAGCATATGTCTAACAATGAGCAGTGTTGCTCCCAAGCCACCAAGAAAATCACTTTTCTTTCACTTCTGTAAATGAAGTCATGATTTTAAGATACTGTCTTATCCATTAACACGTGACCCTGAGTACTAATGATGCCAAATTCCTCCCTAGTGTACAACACAACCCACTCCACTTGTAATAGGCAGATGGAGACATCTTTATCTTGCAAGGTAGAGATAAAACTGAAAATGGGAGCAAAGTAGCTGAGGGATCTAATTCTCTTGTCAAAACAGAGATTTTAATAAGTAAACAGTGTGCCTTCATTCATAATGAAACCAGATCAATTTGTGGAGACTTGGTGATAATTTCAAGGGGGAAGGGAGCGAGAATTAAAGGACTTTAGGAGTACCACATGTGCTTTATCTTCTTCTGAAAGACTATGTTTGATAATGGTTAAAAAATGATTAGGAATGTAATTAATGACCTAGGCCCTCATTCAATTGCAATTTGGCCAATTGAATAGGGCTCTAAATAGACACATAACATATTTTTTTTTAAGAAGTTTTTAGTTAGTAAGCATATATCCAAAAGCAAGTATTTCGCTAACTAAAAACTTCTTTAAAAAAAAATGTTATGTGCTTATTTAGAGCTCTATTCAATTGGCCAAATCGCAATTGAATGAGGCCCCTATTCAGGGTTGAGTATTTGGTATTGTACCTCCACTTGTTTGTCTGTCATCTTATATGGGAAGGAACCTTGAAAAGTTAAAATGTTCTGCAGTAGGAACCTAACTGAGTTAGTTTATTTTTTCTAATCTTCCACCAACTTGACAAAAAATAAACTGACAGAGGAGCCATAATAGAAAATAATAATTAATAATAAATATATACTTTATATTTTTAACTTTGCAGAAAATATGTTTTCCCTTTAAATAGATATTTCTTGCTCATAAAACTGTGATTATCATTGATTAAATTCAAAACAAGTTCCACTCTGAATACTGTTATTTACATAAATAACATTGATAACCAACAAAAACCTGCTGACATGTTCATATAGAAGGTACTTTATTAGTGTTATTCATTATTGTAATTTGAGAAATTGAACGCTAACACGAAATATATTTTGCAATGAATTGCTTGTATTCTTCTATTTAATGAATATATTCAGTATATTATATTACAAATAAACATGTGATCCAAAATAATGTACATAAATCTGTATTAGGAGCATTATGGAGATGTCATTCTCTCAAAGCCAACGAGCCCTAGCCTAGGCCAGCACATTATAAAGGGGATGACAGGCTTCCACAAATTGTTGGTACAAAAGAGTTGCATGTTCATAGAAAAATCTATGGTGCATGTAGAAATCCTGGGCCGTCAGGAATATAGAGAGGTACCAGAGGAAGCCTAAACCCTGCCTTTTATGCAGAAAATCCTCCAATATCCTGGAAAAATGTAAACCTATTTTGGTAGGGTGATGGTTATTACTGGCAAACATATAAGCCTCAGTTAGGTCATATGCCAGCTTCTTTGGATTTTCCTCCAACTTCAGCTCTTTATTGACATTTGTGTTCAAATGGCTTCTAATATATTTTATAATATATCACACCAGATATATCACTAAGGTGTTTGATGCTCTTAACCACAACATGCGTGCTGTAGTAAAATAATCCATCACACAAAAAGCAGTGGATGGAAAAAGAAACATTTTAGTCTGTTAATTTAGTCTTTTCTTTGTCTATTTTAATCAAATTTCAATAATATTTTTTCAGTTTTTACATTAATTTTGAAGATAGATGTGAAACTAATGTTCTGCGATTACTTTATTTTGCAGTTCAAACAAAACCACCTAAAATATATCTGACAAAATCCAGGCAACTTGTCAAGGCAGGAGAACCATTTGAAGTTACATGTGTAGTAAAGGATGTATTTAACACGGTGGAGGCCAACTGGGTTAATCATGAGAATATGGTAAGCAGTGCTCGCATTCATTATTACAAGAACTGTATTTGTGTCACTTATTGTATTTCCCACAGTCTTTCTATTTTAATCACATTCCATGCTATATGCTTCTGTAAATTAAAACTCTTCTGTGAATAATGGCCTGCAAGTAGTTCTGAATTATTAAAACTCTGGGATGAAGCTTATTTAATTTGCTGTTTGGTCGTATAAAAGCTTTTGTGATTTGAAAAGCTTGTGTGATTGCGGGAAGGGCTGTAGTACAGTAACAGCTGGTGGGTGTTCTTCAGTTGCAAAATTGTAGATTTAATAATGAGACCATCACACCCTAAGGTGTTTTTAAATGTACAACATTTTGTTTTTCTGAATCAAAATCTGGTTAGTGCCAATTATTTAAAAAGTCACATATGTCCACTTTTGAGCCATTTGTAGCTAAAATAAAACATTTTTTAAAGCAATGTTGTAGTTTCGTTCAAGACTTTTTATTAAAAAGTGTTTTTAATAAATGAGTGGTTGTTTTTTAATAATGTTATACTAATTTAAATTTTAAAATCCCATGAATGGCCACGTCTTCTCAATTTGAGGTGACTTTTGATGTTTCGTAATTTGTTTTCTGCAAGTTTCTATTTAAAAGTGAAATTCGGCTGAAACATTTTACTCATAACACTCTGTCGCTCAGCTTGACTTTTGCAACATGGATGTAGTGCTTAGCATTGTCCTTGTAGGTTACATTTTAGTGGCCCTACTGGGTCCTGGACCTTCTTGAGACAAGCCTTTTAGTACAAGAAACATAATCTCAAAACATAATCTCTTACTGCTTTTTATTTTGAAGAGATAAGTGGTGAAATCTGTTTGTCTAGTGGAAAAGAACAATATTACAGTTCACTTGCATAGGGTCACTGGAAATATCCCAGCATTGACAGCCTTTCAAACAAACTAAAGCATGAATGTTGTTGAAACCCAAAGAAAATGTTATGGACTCATTCACTAAATATGTATACTTAAGTCATTGCTCCCCTATGCCATTAAATATTGTTTGGAGCTTAGTTCATGCATGTTTTCTTTGTTTGAAGGATTTGGTACATTACTGTGACTCTTAATCAATCACCATGTGTCTATTAAATACAATATTTCTGTTGAAATACTTTACAAAATTATATTTGTGCAAAAAAGAGCCTCAAATGCATTCAGATTAATGATGTCACAAAAATATTTTTAACATCTCCCTTTTTCTGAAGCCATATGCTTGATTCTTAAATATTACCAAGGCATGCTTATAATAAGTGTGTAGAAATCTGTAAATTAATTGCTTATTTCCATTATAAATAATAATATATTTATTTTTTGCTCAGCGTACATTTGAAAAAAAGAATATACTCTTTTTATTTTTGTTGTCAGTTATAACTGCTTTATCTAATAATAACAGCTTAATGTATTTTAAAAAGTTCACAAATAGTCAATTTATATCAGAATGAAATTTGTATTCATAACCTAAGCAATAAATCATTCTCTATTTCCCTTGTGCATGTACAATATATTAATAGATTATAAATTCTATAAAATATGGCGTGTGTCCAATGTTAAAGTATCTGGTGGTAGTAGGATGAATAAAGCTTTTCAAACTACTACAACTCTGACAACCTTACTAAATATATGAATCTTAAAGAGATCACATTTTATTTTACTACTTGTTTATTGAACAACATAAAACAATGATAAACCTTAATATAAATCATTTTATGGGTCTATTTGTCATGGGGAACATGTTATTCAACTTGCTATAGTCAGTATTTATCATCAGGCTTTTGCGCAAGTCAGCAATTACGGTAAGTAATTATATCAATTGGAGACGGTCTCTCATAAAAACTTTTCCTTAGTTAGCATCCAAACTTTAGGTTTCTCAGCATTTTCTAATTTTCTAAAGCAAAAATGTACTTGTTTTTTGTTAAGACCAATATGTTCAGGGCGCTGTTGGTGGTTAATTATTGTTATCTGGCCATAGACATTTCTAGAAAAACAACTCTATGTTTGTGTAGATGTGTCTGTTTACAGAATCATGGTAACCATGTCTTTGGAAGCTCAGTATTCATTGAATGTGGAAATCACCAGTCTATTGTGTTTGAGTTGCCCTACTGTAATTTGCATTCAGTCTTTAATTGTTTCTATGTTCATGGGACTAAGGTCACTAATTGTTCCTTGTTCTAAAAACATTGCTTAAATTGCCCAGGTGATTGATTCTAAACTATAGTATACATTATTTAAAAAAGTTAGGCACACCACACATCCTATATTCATTCATACACACCATATACTGTGCATAGTTATGGGTTACACATTTGTGCATACAAACTATACATATTAAATTCAGTAATACATGCATCCCATGCATACATGTATAACACACATTAAATGGTTACAAATTCTGTATTTTTATACATAATATACATGTTCATTCATACACACTACACATTTTACATTCAATGATATCTAGCACAAATTTTACATTCATTCAAATTCACTAATTCCACTGAATGTATTTATTCATTTAGGCGCGACAAATATTATACATTCATTCATTTATTCACACATTTGTTCTTTTAAAATTCATAGCAAATCATAATAACCAAGTTTTCTCCCTTCATTCATAAACAAATTAAAGTATATTCATTCATGCGTTGTGTTACCTACATATACAAATACACACATATACATACAGACATATGTATAATAAGCATACAGACAAACCACAAACACAGAGATACATAATATATTTGAAATTTGAGCAATGACCCTGAAACATTGTGATGAAGACATTAGCTATCAGGAATCCTCTTCTTTTGTCTAAAAAATACAAAAATATATAATCTTAGGTAGTGACTGACAAGTGCATATCATTAAAACCTGGCAAGGTACAAATGCTTTGTTGCAGGTAATATCATCTGATGCCTTAATAATAGTCCTCTGCAGTTTCCCACCTTCTTTGCCCTGAAGGCTATATTTTGATTGGCATGTTAGAATGCCTCATATTATTTTCAGGCTATATGTAGCCTCTTCTTCCTTCCTTTCAAAGAAATCCCTGCACCATCATTTGCCATTTCCTATCTCTTGATAGTTTCATTAAGTTCCTTTTGTGTGTTATCGAAGATATGGCCACACAGTTCCTTTGAATTAGCATATTGTAATGGAAGTAGAATAATGGAGCTCTAATCAGTAATATCACCTGTCATTTGCATTTGACTTAATATGCATATTTGTTATTTTTTATTTCTATCACTGAGACTTAAAAATAATATTATAACATAACAGCCATACTGTCTGTCCCCAATCACATTCGACATAGTGTAAAAATATATTGTAATTTTTGTGTCAGCAGTTTAGAAAACCAAATATAGATATTTTATATCATGTTTGCCATTTTTTGTATTCCTTGGCAGGTTGTCACTCCACGGAGGGAGGCTAATTTGGATTACTCGTCTGAAAATAATTTAACTCTGAGCAGTGCCGCGGTTCGGCTTAATGAGTCTGGGACATTTACCTGCCATGCAAAGAACAGTGTTGGAGCAGTTAATGTCACATTCACCTTAGATGTTATAGGTAAGTTGTTGTTGGTTTAATGAGTAGTTTTTATTTATTTATTCTTTTAATTTTATTTATATATATATATATATATATATATATATATATATATATATATATACACACACATATTTACGGGGTTGGACAAACATATGTAAAACTTAGGAGCTAGGAAGATTGTCTAGGACCTATACTGGCTGTTTTCTAGGAGGCTTGAAGGAAACCCTGCATAGATATACATTATACTTTGGAAAAATACTTAGTGGCTAGCAGTACATGTTTTAGGAGGCTGGGAAGTTTCCACCCCTGTACATGTTTAATTTATACAAATTGCCTACTCTTAGCATATAAATGAGAGTCGACAAGTAGTAAACCTGAGCAACCTTCAATAAACCGAGACCCAAGTTATGTTGCCATTGTTGTTTTCTTCATAACGGACTACCCATTACAGTTGAGAAAGCATTAATTATCAGATATTTTGTTCATGTGGTCTAATCTCCATTATGGACCCATTGTATGTGTATTAATTCTGAATTCATAATTTTGCTCCCTATCAGAAATGGGCTACGTAAACTTGTCGGTCACAGAGAATACAACTGTGAATGTAATTGCTGGAGACAACCTTATACTGCGGGTTTATGTCGATGCTTATCCCAGGCCAGATGAAGAATTCTGGACATATATGAATGAAACTCTGTTAAATACCTCAGACCATTTTGTTGAAACACGGGAAGATGGTGAAAACCGGTAAGAAAATGATTACTTATATTTTTATGTATAAAATTTGCACCTGCAGTCTTTTCTGATTTAAATATGGTTTTAGTGAATGAGATCATTTCAGTCTCTGTTACTATGGTATCACAAGTTTCACTTCTAAATGTAAAAGTTCTAGATGCCAGTAGATGTACATTTAAACATTCTTAATTGGAAATAAATATTGTGACTTTTCCAAAATGAGAAGTGGGTTTATCATTTAGATTAGTAAGGCAAACTGGTTGCACCAGACAAGAATCAGTGTAAACAAAATACTTTAAATTGATTAAGTTAGGTCCACAGTATGTTGGTTATATCTTAAAGAGTTATTCCTTGTATGGAGATTTAACCACTTTTATGCCACTGCTTTTAGTTATCCTCTTATATAGAATTTCTCAGCTGCAACCTGATCTCTAGGGTTAGCCATGCTTGACTTCTCCCCCTTTAGGTTGTTGCATTTCTAAATACTAAATGGTCATTGGTTTTATTTTTTGCAACAGGTACGTTAGTGAACTGCATCTGATTAGATTAAAAGGAGCAGAGAAAGGCTTTTACACATTTTATGCCGCTAATTCTGATAGCAGCGGTTCCATCACTTTCAACGTGCTTGTAAAAAGTAAGTTTGCATTCATTGTGTTCAATGAACTGGATTACACCCTACAGTCCAATTATCAGTGATCACTGATTTCCTTTCCTTCTTCTATACAGCAAGACCAGAAATCCACATTGCAGAAATAATAACCAATGAAATGTTGCAGTGTGTGGCAGCTGGGTTCCCAGCCCCCAATATCGAATGGTTTTTCTGCCCAGGAAATGAGCAAAGGTAAATTTGGAGTAAAACTATTCCTTGGTTTGAGCTTGCTAACAATTCCATCCTCACATGTTTTGGCAAAGTGAAAAATAATACATAAAATCTGCTCCAATAAAATAAATAAACAGTAGATAATATGATTTCTAACTAAAACTTAAATAAAAACAATTTTTTAGATTTGCTTTCAGTATTAGTATGAATGTATGAAGAAATTAATAATATGTATTTCTAAGAAGTAATAGAAACTAGCTATTATTTGTTAAATAGATTTTTTTATATTTAGTAGTCTGTTTTTTGCCATTCTAGTGCATTATGCTAGATATTTTCTTTTTAGCAGAATGTACACTTTTATCAGCATAGATAATGGTGTCTTGATTGCTTTTTGAGTGACAGTCAGACATAGGAAACAGAATACTGTAAATATGGCTGGGACATACATAATTGAGTTTTAGGAAAACATTGGGGACCAGCACTTCTCAGTTATAATACTCTGTCCATGAGCTCCTGGTCTTGTACTCGGCATTTATAAATCTAATCAAGCTACAACCTCTGTTGGAATTATTGTAGTAATGTAGTTTTCCCATAAATCTTGCTGTATCACTTTCATAACACAGTGTAATAACTTACAGGTTTTGAGCATTTTGTGGGCTATATAAAGTGCAATTATAGATAAACATGAATGGACATATGCCTCAAGAATATCAACTTGGCTGACATCAACACCATCTGCTCATTTTTTTTTAAGCTAAATAGTGCTTTAATCTTGCAAAACTTTTGACTTAAATTGCACCTATTAGGCACTGAGTTTTTTAATAGAAAAGTTATAGGAAGATTCAGCCAGCTTTAAATAAGAATAAAATGTAAAATGAGAAAAATGTACATCAGATTTTGGAGGGGTAAATAATCCTGGAATCATAGACAGATCACATTTTTTTATTTACCTTTACTAATATTACTGCAATTTAATATATTTAATTAATATTATACATTTCTTTCCCAGGTGCTCAGACTCACCTGCAATTTTACCAGTGGATGTCAAGTTTAGCCAAGAGAATTCGTCACTTGGACGCATAGTAGTAGAAAGTACCATTGATGTTAGTGGCATCAAGAAAAATGGTACAGTTAAGTGCATCGCAACCAATGAGGTGGAAAGCAGCTCTTCTGTTTTTAGCCTTGCCATTAAAGGTAATTAACAAGGAATTACTCACAGTCTTTTTTTGAACATTTTTAAGTTCCCTTTGTCTCCTTATATTTATCTGATTTTCTTGATCTTTTCTTAATAAATTGCTATTTTTATTCTTATATTCAAATTATTTGGCATCCAGGATTGTTAATGTAAAACTCTAAAAAAATTAAATAAAAAAATTGAATTAATTTAAAAAAATGATATGTATTTAGTAGGATTATTACAACATTTATGGGATGAATTTTTTTAACTAAATTATTATTTGTATGCCATGTACTTGTAGAACGATTCAGTGCACACACTCTGTTCACTCCCCTGCTGATCGGTTTTATTGTTGCTGCCGGGCTGATGTGCATCGCTGTTGCAGTACTTATGTACAAATACATGCAGGTTTGTTAATTTTTTTATTTCAGTTTTTGGTTTTATAGATGTTATACAGGATTAGTAAAAATTTTTTTTTAATTATATCACTTTTTTCACAGAAACCCAAATATGAAATCCAGTGGAAAGTGGTAGAAGAAATAAATGGAAACAATTACGTCTATATTGACCCAACACAACTTCCTTATGACAACAAATGGGAGTTTCCCAGGGACAGGCTCTGCTTTGGTTAGTTCTGTAAATATCGTACTTTAATTTTTGTTATTTAATGTATGTGGTTTTTCTTAAACAAGTCCAAGAAGTAAATCACTAATTTGTGGCTATGCTTTGAGTTGACTTTTTATCGTAATGTTGTTGCACTAGACGTGGATGAGATATTCTATGAGCAAACAGCCAGTCCATAGTAATAAAGAAGTATTCTTGGTGTATGCCAGCAGTGTATATTGAGTAATTGCTTTGTGTCATAGGTAAAATTCTTGGAGCGGGAGCTTTCGGGAAAGTGGTCGAAGCTACTGCTTATGGTCTTCTCAAATCAGACAGCACATTGACAGTTGCTGTAAAAATGCTTAAACGTGAGTATTTTTTTTATTTAATTTTCTCTCATGAGTTCATTTCTGGGCCTAATTTCACTGCAAGCTAAACTTAATAAATGACATTTCTCTAATTGCAGCAAGTGCCCATTCAACAGAAAGAGAAGCCCTTATGTCTGAACTGAAAGTTTTAAGCTACCTTGGACATCACAAAAACATTGTGAATCTTCTGGGAGCCTGCACTGTTGGAGGTTAGTTAATTTATAATTTGTCAAGTAGTTTGGGATAAAACATTTTAAACATATTTTTTCTCTTTTTTTTACTAAAAAAAAAAAAAAAAAGCAAATGTGCATGCATATTTAAAAAAAGAGAAGCACTAAAGTAAATGATTAGCCACCTGGCAGCCCAAAGGGTTAATGCTAATAGCTTAATTGCAACCTCAACATAAGTCCCTAAGTGTTACTAAGCTTTTAAGGAGTCATGACAACTGAGGCTCTGTTAATGTGGACTTCTGTTGCCCTATCCAATGCACAATGAATTGCCGACATCAATCATTCTGCTAAAGACAAGAAAAACATAATCTATTCATTAGAGGACTGTAGCAGTGACTCTGTTTTTATCTGTCTTTGCCAAATTATGTGAAAAACATTTGCTGAACCATAAAAAGAAATAATTTTGTCTGTTAATATTTTATCTTTAGGCCGTGTCAGTGAGCTCTATATACAAGTGAATACAGTGTTCAGTGTACTTGAGAGAATTTATTTATGAAAATCAATTTAGTTCTACAAGTTTCGCCCCTCTTTTGGTATGCACAGGCCGATTGTTAAAGGAGTCTCTTTGATCTTATGATCTCTGTTCATGCTCCTTTACTTAATTCCTGTTTTTTTACTTGCTTATTTGCTCTTCATACAAGCTACTTAGTTACATATCATTAGTCTCATTACACAAAGGGCAGCTCTAATTGCAGTATCTCTGCAGTAGTTAGAATTGGGATTCTAGAGGAAGTTTTGGTTATTCATCAGTTTAAGTCTCTACGCTCATGGAGATTGTAGGTGTGGTTTAAAATTATTTTTTCAAACTGTTGAACAAGAGCACTGTCTTGATTAAAATGATTTATGTAAAATGAAAAACATTAAAGATGAAACGAATGAGAGGCCGGTTAAACTAACCAAGAACTTCTTATGAAAAGGAAGAATATGTACAATATACATCCTACAAGCCACAACACAAAGAAAAGTATATATTAATTGCTGTATTGGAATAATGGGTCATACATTTTTGAGACGTCTTCTGAGTGCCTCTTTGACCCTATAATTACTTTCAACAGGAACTTAGTTCCAGCTTGTTCTTTGCTACATCTTTAGTAGGACCACAAGGCTTAACAAGAGAGAGAGAGAGAAAATTAGTTGTGCCATAGAGAAACCTTGAATAATGGAAACCGTGACCTTTTGACATGACCAGGCAAATCCACAAATTACTTTGATCCAGTTGCATTATACAGTAACATTTTTGGTTGTTTGTTAATCTGTCATGCACTATGAGGATAGCAATAGAAACGCACTATATCTGGTTAACATTAAGAATGTAAATAAATATGTGCAGATCTGCCCTCTATAGTGTAACATTTAATGATGGCTCATTTAAAGGTATTATAGCCTAATATCCAATCAAACATAATTCCTGGATTAATTTCCTCAAGTCGTGCTGGTCAAATGTGCAAGATAATGGTTGTAAACTATCCCAAGACGCTATTGTAGAGTATTCATGTTGGACTGTTGAAATGGTTGCACAACTACAAACAGTCAAATTTGTTGAGATTTGTCACATTTTTGTCAATATTAGTTTATTTAATGTTTGTAAAATAATCAAAAGAAAAATGTGCTTTTTTCTAGGACCTACATTAGTCATCACTGAGTACTGTTGTTATGGAGACCTTCTGAATTACCTGAGAAGAAAGCGGGATTCCTTTATTTGTCCAAAATTTGAAGATCACTCGGAAACAGCAATTTACAAAAACCTCCTTAATTCAAGAGATCGTATTTGGTAAATATAGTTTAATATATGTGTACATATCTAAATATGTATGTGAACAAAAAATACATATACTTCCTCTTATTTATCTGTACATAGAATATCCTCTGACCAAATACAGCATGTATTTTTGGATTTACACTGCATCTGCAGCAGGTTAGCCTAATATAAACCACAGTGACTTAAAATATCCCTTGAGATAGATCTATTGTTCATCATGTGCGGTCTTCTCTTTGCTAAAATACACTTAATTGCTTTAACATTTGTAATGAGGTTAGAAGATGTTGGCTCAGACCTTGCACCAGTTTTGTCAACATACCAGAATATGGAAATAGAAAATATGAACGCTAAAAAATGCAGAAGATACAACTCAGTTGGTAAATTAAAGATTAAACATACAGTATATTATTTTTTAATCTTTTAGCTTGCTTTGTTGATGATTTCAGTAGTAGTGGTTTAGTGTCCTCCAGGAATCAGTAATTAGACTAGCATCCTGTATGGCAACAACTTAAGAATATGGACGTCAGGAATTGCAGTGAATGCTTCCCTGCCAAATAAAACAATTCATATCCTTTTCTTTGTTCATGGTTTCTTCATTTATGAAGTTGTAAACATTGACAGTGTTTTGAATCCAATCCTTCCTCTTGTCCTCAGTGATGGAATGAGTGAGTACATGGATATGAAGCCAGGAGTACCTTATGTTGTTCCAGCAAAGGCAGGCAAGAGAAGATCAGGTATGTTTTCTTAAAACATGAATTTTATGAACTTTATTGGAAAATAAAAAACATGTTGTTAGCAACTATCCAGTTTTCCTTGACACTGTTTCTTTGTAAACTGTGATGCAGGCTGCCATATTACACTTTGCAGATCTCTTTTGTAAACTAAAAGCTGTCTACAAAGTGCGCATACTAGACGTCAGAGCTTAAAAGAGAAACAATAATCATAATTTTGAGTGAATGAATTAAGTGATATCAGTTTGCAATATTGCCCCCTACCAATGTATATTTGTGAGTGCCGAAAAATTCCTTTTAAATCATTTATAACCAGCCAGCATTTACATTTTTGTTACTTGGCAATGATATCATTTATATAACACTTAGCACTAAAATGAACAATTATATATTTGCAGAATGCAAATCTCATTAAACTAAGCAGTTTTGTTTAATCTCTGCAAGGTTTGTTATGTTAGGATGATCTCTACAAAATATTTTTTGCTTGCAGGGAGAAATTATTCAGCAGTAACTTAGACAAAGGCTTTGGTGTTTGAAATTTTAATCTAATAATATTTAACACTTTTATCTGAAATAGGTTCATATGTTGATCAGGATGTCACAATTGCAATGCCAGAAGAGGATGATTTAGCGTTGGATACAGAAGATCTGATAAGCTTTTCATACCAAGTAGCTCAGGGCATGAAGTTCCTTGCTTCTAAAAATGTAAGTATTCTCTGCACTTCCAAATTTGTTCAAAGTACTTTTAAAATCATTAATACTATGAATGACTTTGTAATTATAGTTCTAAAATCAATGTTTTTTTTTCTTTAGTGTATTCACAGAGACCTTGCAGCACGAAACATCCTTCTAACTCATGGACGAATAACAAAAATCTGTGACTTTGGCCTCGCTAGAGATATCAAGAATGACTCGAATTATGTGGTGAAGGGAAATGTAAGTCTAAGCAGGTGTAATTCAGTTAGTGTCACTAATCGCTTTGAAATTCACTTAAACAACCTGAGAAGACAGTAAATCACATCAGAACACTCTTTTCTTGTAGAGTTCAAAGTCATTTGACAATATAATGAGCAATTTCATGTAAAAAATTACACTTTAGGAGACATTTTTAGATATATTTTATTGTACATAATGGAAATTGTGTAACTAATGTACATTCTAATGTAAAATGTATTGATCTGTGTAAATAGGTTATTCCTATAATATATGTACTGAAGCTAGAATCCTGATAACTTTGTGTCAAGAAAAATAGAGGATTTATCTGAATTACTTAGAGGATCTTATAAGACACATTCTACAAAACACTACTTGAAAACTACTTGATATTATGATATAGTAAAGCTGCTAAAAACTGTAACATACTTTATTTGAGCTAATTTTACAATAATTTGCTTTTCTAGGCTAGACTCCCAGTGAAGTGGATGGCTCCTGAAAGCATCTTCCATTGCGTGTACACATTTGAAAGTGATGTCTGGTCATACGGAATACTCCTTTGGGAGATATTTTCTCTAGGTACTTCTTTGTTTGTTGCTAATTTCTGAATCATTAGTTCAATTTTCAATGTTAATTATTTAGCCTCCATCTTTAAATTTACTTATCAAGTATTATGTGGTTTGCAGGAAGCAGTCCATATCCTCGTGTACCAGTGGACTCAAAGTTCTACAAAATGATCAAGGATGGGTACCGTATGATGAGCCCAGATTGTGCCCCTGCTGAATTGTAAGTTGCTATACTATGTATTGGGCTACTTCTGTTTTAAAGAGAATATGTAACTTTACTGCATTTAAAAAAAATATATTTTTTTAGCTTCACACAGAAACTTAGGCAATATGAAATTAGCCAATATGCTGTTACAAAGTTTTCCTTTTCTCTCCTATGATCAGTGCTGCATAACATTACATTTTTAGTAATAATATTGTACATTGATGTTTTTATAATTTCAAAAAAAATCGTAATTTATCAATGATCATGGTAGGACAATATATGATTGTGGTTGTTCACAGTTTCAACTTTACTGTATAGATAGATTAATAATAAATAGTGACTTTTAAATGTTTTGTCTCAGGAGAAGATAGATGTTGTCTTCTTCCATAGTCTTTCAGAATGGTTCTTGAATATTTCTTGGAAAATTAAGATAAAATAAATGGCTAATCTATTCTTATTGCCGGCTCTGATGAAATAAGGGAGATATTTATTTTCTTTATTGAAGCTGCAGTATGTATTTAAAAATTGAGTAGGCACCTAGGTAGATTCATGAAATGCCCCCAGAGTTGGCAAATAAGAAACAAAAAAGTAACAGATATGAATAGAAAATAAGGCCATCAATCAAACATGGTCTGACGTTTAAAGGAAAAATGACCGACATTGTATTGTATTGTAGGCCTAACATATGAAATGTTGACAAACTCTCAAAGAACCTTCCATTCCTAGGTTATCCAATGGGACATATATACTAAGATTTAATATATTTCTCCTGTACGCCTGTACAAAGGCACTTTTTCCCTGAACTGTTAGTGACTTACATCACGTTACTAAAATGCATTACTGTATATGACAGGATCCTTATAATATATTTCTATTTGCAGGTATGAAATTATGAAAAGCTGCTGGAATGCAGATCCACTAAAACGACCAACATTTAAACAAATTGTGCAGATGGTTGAACAACAGCTATCTGATAGCAAAGCACATGTAAGTATATTACATTACAATGTGTTAGCATATTGGTTATAGTAAACAGGAATAACGAGACTTTTTTATAACTAAAATTATTGAGCTCTTTCATCAAAACAACTGATGTCCCTGTAACACTCATGTGAATACCTTTCACTTTGTAACCCTTCAAATACCGGTTGGTTTTATAACCAGTTGGTTGTAGATTCAGTGTATTGATAACTAGCTTAGGAACTCTTGATTTAGGTGATCCATTCCTTCAGCATTTTTTTGATTGACTTGGCATAGAAATGTAATTCCACTAATATTACTATTACTAATATTATTACTATTTTAATATTACTGAGTGAAATGTTTCAATTAAGAGTAAATTATTAATATATTTATGTTTTGGTTCTTCAAACAGGCATTTTCAAACATGTCTCCTGTGATTATGAACCAAGTGCCAGTGGACCATGCTGTGAGAATAAATTCAGTGGGCAGTAGCACTTCCTCCACTCAGCCATTACTGATTCATGGTGAACACTGACGCTGCAGGAACAACATGAATATTGAAACCACCAGAACAACAACATGAACACTGAAATTGCATGAACAAGAACTTGATAGCGGATCACATATCAGGCCAGCTCAGACTGCTTGTGGTATTTTTTTTACCTGCAACTTCATATAAACTATGATGGAGTCAATGGAAATGCAATGTGGTGCCACTGTTTTATATCGAGCTACCACATTCTAAGGATGAGACAACCTTCACTGCCAATGGGAAATCCAAAATGTTTTAGACTAATGTGAAGCTGATCCCCTTTGGTAGCAAACAAGTCAATTGCTGTCATCACATAAAGTAAAACATTGCAGCGATGTCTGACTGTTACAATGGTTTGTGCTATGCTTTCTTCTTACTTAAGGAGCACATTCAAATATTGTTGTATGTTTTATGTCATAGAGATAATGGATGGAAAATGAAGGTTTATTGTGATAGTTACAATGCCAGAAGTGAGGAAAACTCTGAAAAGGTATCCAAAAATCAAGAAATTACAGTTAATTTCTACAGCCTTTCAATAAAATGTACGGGTCTATATGCCCTATCTAAGTTCGGCACACAATAGTATACCTTTTTTACATCTGGTTGTTTAGCCTTGTTTGTATGCTATGATTTTTTTCATGTGCACATCTCATTCTATGCGACAGCCATTCCCTGTATATGTATATTAGAATATAATAATACTTACATGTTTAGATACATGTCTGTTAGAAAAAAAAAAGACTAGTACATTTGGGAGTCATCTTCCAAAGCCAATTAAGCACATATTTATTTACTATTTTCAGGCACTTAATCAATAATAGCTCTAGTTAGTATACTAGGTTTCTTTAGATAACATATCCTTGTATACAACATTCAGCTTTAATACCAGAGCGTTGCCAAGTCGTATTTAGTATATCATGTTCATGGATCATACTAAAGAATATTAAACCTTGCTTGGAATGCTTGCTTTACTGTGTCACTCTAAAACAGTGATTCTCAAAGCTTTTTACTTCAGTGACGTATTTCTCAAATGCATTTTGTAATCATTACAATTTTACAATCAGATATAACTATGTTAAAAAATAATTAACCTTGTAAGGAGGTTTCAAACAATGAGATCTGTACAAGGGAATTCACCTTAATTAAAGATCAAATGAGTTGGTAAAGAAGTATAAA
This sequence comes from Discoglossus pictus, assembly GCA_027410445.1. Classification (NCBI taxonomy): domain Eukaryota; kingdom Metazoa; phylum Chordata; class Amphibia; order Anura; family Alytidae; genus Discoglossus; species Discoglossus pictus. The sequence goes on from CM050163.1 coordinate 85,308,797, forward strand.
TTATAAAACAGCAATCAAAAGAAAAAGACTTTGTGTTAATACTCAAATAAACTGTGCCATAATTGATAGGCATTTGGTGATACGTTTTGTATGTACACTCTCCTTGAACATTTATGGCCCCTTGTCCCAATCCCTAAAACTCACCAACCCCAACAATGGTTGAGAGTCATTAGACATTGGCGTGCCGTTGCACATTTTTTTGAGAACTACTGTTATAGAAAATATTATATCAAAGCAAACCTTCCATATTTGTATTTGCACTGCATTTGTCTCTGCTGTTGATGCACCTATTTAAATGCTGAGCTATTTCTGCACTCCTCTGCAGAAGGAGTATTCAACACAGTGAAGGGATCAAGTCAAAATCCACTGTATGATGTTAGACACTGTTAAATAAACATAGACTTGGAGGTACGTTGGGGCACTTAGTTGGACACTTTTATTTTAATGGTGTTAAGATATTATATTTTTGTAATATATTTTTTTGATGGCAACTGTTACTTTACTGTGACTGGATGTTTAAATTTCTTTTAGTTTTATGTTATATGTATTTTTTTTTGTAAATATTGAAATTGTAGCAATAATTTCTTTGCAAAATTCCCATTACCTGACTCTTCCAAAGTATTTTTTATATGTTTGTAAATATGTGTAATAAGTGTTTCAAGTTTCTGAAACTTTTTGGGATAAGTTGCCTGTTAATTTACAAAGAACGGTTCTAAATAATAAAAGTTATATGGTTATCTCAATGTATTATTTTTATAGTGGTACACTTAGATTTCATTTTTGTTACTAGTTTGACGAAACATAGTTTATTTATATTTTGCTAATGTATCCTATAGTTATGAAAAAGTTTTACTCTCTGTAAAAATATTTGTGGTAACCTTAGAGGGATCATGTAATGAGATTTTAGGGAGGGCCTTGCAGAGTTCTACAGGAGCCATTTTGGAGTGGTTGGGTTCAATAATTACTTCTGTATTGAAGATATGGTTCCATGGCTGAAATAGATGGGGAAGCTGCTCTATAGGTTCACACATGTATCATCATTTTTCCGACCAGAAAATCTCCACTGAAGCCTTTGTCTTAATTATCAACTTGATATCCCAAAAAAAGAATTAAGCTGTATATTTCTTACTTTTATCTTTGTAGGTATTATTGTTATTATTGTCATTTATTTGTAATGCGCCAATATATTCCATATCGCTATACATGGATTGTGTTCAAGCTAAAGCAATATTAAAATGTCTTTGAGCTTACAAACCAGTGTCCAAAGTGCTTTCCCCAAAGCACCATGCAAGACTGAAAACTCGCAGACTTACAATCTAAAGGAATCCATTCTGCGCAACCTCTTTTGACATTACAAGAATCTTTACCAATGTAAATAATAATTGTAAAACATATTTCAGTGCCCCTATAACTTAAACCAACATTTGATTTGTATTTCAAACTGATACCTGGCTTAAAACCCTCTAATTGAATTTTGTTGAATTGGTATAAATGTTTTCATAGTACAGCAAACGCATGTTAAAGATCTTCCAAGCATACTGCTTGTCTGGTGCATGTTTTAAATAGATATAATTTGTCCTGTATAATAGAACGTCTTCTTAAAGTCTTTTCTGCTAAGCTATACCCATAATACCATTGATATCTTTAGAAACTTCAAAATCCATGTTTACAGTAAGGTTAGTTGTAAAAAATACTTGATCCCCTCTTGATCCTGCTGTCAGCATTTCAGCCACCATTAGTAATCACAAGTAATCTATTTTTAACAGATTTTTCTTTTAACAAATAAGATTTTTTACAACAAAGCACAAACAAAACAAGCACTTTGAGCTAGGAGAGCTTCAACAGAAAGCAGATCTGTTTGATAATATCTTACAGTCATGGCTATGGCAAGAACAGTGACATACTTGAAATATTTTTTTCTTCAAAGTTTATGCCCTTGAATAAAACTATAATCAGGCCTGTTATCGGATGTTGGGCATATTTCTGCAGAAACATCTAGAAGAGCAATGAGCTCATTGACTGCTGAGAGAAAGTTCAGTCAAGGTTGCTTGGAACAACAAATACACAGTTCTGAGAAACTGTACTTCATTGTGAGAATTCTTTCAAAGTTTTATCTATCATATCACAAAAATATATTAGTGATGTGTATGGAAACAATTCACTATAATAATGTACAGAATTCCATAAAAAGCTTAACTTTGGTGCAGATCAGCTCAGATATATTATTCTTACATAGGAAATAGACATGTATAGATGACTGGCAATTGCATAGAACAAAATGGTAGTGCCTCTTGAACATATTTTGTAGCCAATATACCATATCTTACTTTTTAAAATATGTCCAACTATCGTGGCAACAGGTTCTCATAGATAATAGACAAATAAAGCTCTCTCTCTCTTTCATACCCCTCACATCCACTCTGTCCATATCCATTGACCCACACACTCTTTTCATACCACTTACTACAATTATCCCCATACCCACTTTTGATCCTTACTCACTGCCAACCCTCCTTTTGAGCTAATAGTGTATAGTTAAGAAACCATTCTGTATAATGAAGAATCTATGACATAATAAACTATGTTTACTTTCAGGAAGTACAAAGTCAAGTTATGGCTGATTATTGGGGTCTCTAGTGGATGTGGAATAGGCCACTGGATCTATGATACAACCCTTATAACTTGGCCCTTGCCTTGCATAGTTTGGAACTAATTTTCATATTTATTTTTAGCTACACACACAATCATTGTAATTTACAGTTTTTTGGAATGTAAGATAAAGTGTATTTCCCTGTGGATTGTTAGATATCTTGCTGCAACTGCTATAACAGCAGAACAATAATGCTGCTACAACTTCCAATTTACTTCCAAATGATCTTATCTGAGAGTTTCCTACTGTTTCCAGTTCCATGCCACATTCTACATAATAACTCCCTGTAGCACTTATTTGTGAAGGGAAAGTAAAAATGGGCCCTATTCCATTACCCAGATGGTAATTTTACACCTACTTTAAGTTGTAAGTAAAGTTGCCACGTATTTTATCAGCTACTCACATCCTGATTGTGAGTTACCCGCCCGCAATCACTACTGACAAGCCAAATCCGATTCCTTGCGATCACAGGTTAAGGCCCCTCCAAGCCTTTGACCTTTCATGGCCGCACGAGTTACGAACGTTAAAATCACAAATCTCTATTCAATTGCTCCGAGTCCTCCTCGCTAAGCAAGCCACCAAGGCCGCAAATGTCAAAAGTTGAACCACAAGTTACGGGTTCTAAGGAGGACTCGCAAAGGGCTTAAAGGCATGTCCGGAGCACTTTAAATGCAAATACAAATTCAATACTGCACTGTAAATGAGGGGGAACACAACATAAGACATTATAATTATTTGCACAACAGTCTCAAGTAAATATGGAATATAAAATTTAATTTTTTAATGTGTAATTTTCGGGGTTATATCAATCTCGGGAATCAATGAGTTAATACATATTAGGCCACCCACATGGACTATAACACTGGCTTAATTAGTTTTTATTTATTTGTGCATTGTGGGACCCTGAATCGCTAGTTGATTGACATGTCATCTTCATGTTTTACTGACATAATGTTGACAGGCTGCATTTCTATTGCCTGTTTCTGCATCAGGAGTTACAGGCTTGCTAAATTGATCATGTTCACGCCCGAAATGCTACATATGATGCAATGGTTTACAATGTGTGCTATCGGGCCAGGACTTGCGGGCTTGGCGAATTGAATAGCACCGTAAGTCCAGGACGCTTGGAATTAAAGGAGGCTCATATTCTATTAGAACTTTACATCTAGCTCGCAGATTACAACCCGCAACTAAACAAAGTAACATTTCTGATACAAAATTTGCGAGTAGTAAATATGACTCGCAAAGGGTTTTAACGCCAGTTTTGATAGCTGTAGCAGCAACTAAATACACAACACTGTACATTAAAAGCATGGGAAAGCATGGAAGATATAATTAAATGCAGAACAGTCTAAAACTCACAAATGTGCAACAAAAAAAATATTATTTGTTGCTATTATTTATGTGTAATATTGGTCCCGGTACTGAAAGGGTTAATACATATAACCAACATGGACTAAACCAGATGCTCTAATGCATTGTCTAGAGTGCTAGCCCCATGGGAAAATATTTCTTATTGGCTCTCATTAATGCTTAGTCTCCAATTAGTGGTAACATCTATATCTATATTCTATTATTTCATGATGACGTTCTTATTTTCTATTGTCTGTGTCTAAGAAGTAAATTGCGTGCTTGATGTTATACTGAGAGCTCCTATAATCACATAGAATATGTCTAGAAGTTTAGAGAAAAAAGCACTCGCAGCCAAATTTACATTTTAAAGTACCGTATATACTCGAGTATAAGCTGAGTTTTTTAGCCCTTTTTTTAAGGCTAAAAAGGGCCACCTTGGCTTATACTCGAGTCACTCCCCCCCCCCCGTGTCTCTCTAACCCTCCCCGTGTCTCTCTAACCCTCCCTGTGTCTCTCTAACCCCCCGTGTCTCGCTACCCCAACGTGTCTCTCTAACCCCCCTGTGTCTCTCTAACCCCCCGTGTCTCTCTACCCACCCGTGTCTCTTTCCCTCCCCCCTCCTCATCCTAAACCCCCTTCTCATCCTAAACCGCCCTCCTCATTCTAAACCCCCTCCTCACTTTACCCCTCTAAATACCTTCCCCTCTCCCTTTCCCCTAACTTACCTCCATCTGCAGCTGTTCCTACGCTCCTCCACGCTCCTTTCTGCGTCTTGACAAGGCCAATGCTAATGACGTGGCACGCATGTGACATCACGTCATTAGCATATGCCGGGTCCCGACGCAGGAAGGAGCGTGGAGGAGCGGAGGAGCAGCTGCAGAGCTGCAGATAGAGGTAAGTGAGGGGAAAGGGAGAGGGGGAGGTATTTAGAGGGGTAAAGTGAGGAGGGGCTTTTAGGATGAGGATGGGGGTTTAGGATGAGGATGGGGGGTTGAGGATGAGGATGGGGGTTGAGGATGAGGATGGGGGGTTGAGGATGAGGAGGGGGTTTAAGTGTGTAGACTTTTTATATCCACTGTACTTTATATTTTAGAGTTAGTCTTACTCTCTTTTGCAATTCATTTTTCATTTTCTATTTTAGCCAGTCTAATCGCCCTTTTGCAAGCCTTGTTGATTTCCTTGTACTCCCCTAAAGCAGTCTCTGTCCCCTCTTGTTTGGATAATGTAAATGCCTGTTTTTTTACTGCGTATCTTGATCTTTAAATCATTGTTAAGCCACATTGGATGGGATTTACTCCTTTTACTTTTATTAGCACATGGTATATGCCGATGTGTATGTATATTTAGTAAGGATTGAAATGTTGTCCATTTATCTTCAGTGTTTTTACCTATCAGTTCTCTGTCCCAGTCTATACTTTGTATTGCTGCCCTTAGACCGTTAAAATCTGCCCTTTTAAAATTAAGAGGTTTTGTTGGCCCCTTAAAATTTAGTTTTTTTTAATTCAATCTCAAATGAGACTGTGTTGTGATCACTGTTTCCCAAAGGTTTTCCTATGTCAACATTTGGTACTATATCAATATTATTTGTAATGACTAAATCTAAGATAGCTTCATTTCTAGTAGGCTCTTGTATAACCTGGGCCAGATAATGATCCCCGAGTGTACTCAAGAACCTGCTCCCCTTAGCTGAACTGCTGGTCTCATTTATCCAGTTTATTTCAGGGTAATTAAAATCTCCCATTATTAGAACTTGCCCGTGCTTAGCTGCATTTCCAATCTGCAACAATAATTGTATTTCCTCACTTTCAGCTATATTTGGGGGTTTATAGCATACTCCTACTAATATTCTTTTGGAATTTGCTGCTCCGCTATTTAACTCTACCCATAAACATTCAACTTTATCACTAGGTCCACCATAAATATCTTCTCTGACTATAGGCTTAAATTCAGGCTTAACATACAGACAAATCCCTCCTCCTCTTTATCTTTCCTCAATAGGTTATAACCATTCAGATTAACAGTCCAGTCATGAGATTCATCCTACCATGTTTCGGTAATGCCTATTAAATTCCCTTTTTCATTAATTGCTAATAATTCTAACTCTCCCATTTTTCCTGGCAAGCTTCTGGCATTAGCAAGCATACACCTTATGTTATGAGCCTGTAGTTCTGAAGTGCCTGCCACTGAACTTGAGTTACTTAGTACTACCTCCCTATTGACTATATTACCCCTCCCCCCATCTCCTCCGCTATGAGTTGTTAATTCATCCCTTATACCCTCTACACTTTCTACCCCATTACTTATATCTAGTCCCTCCCCCCCACCTGCTAGTTTAAAAACTCCTCCAGCCTTTCGACCATCCTATCCCCTAGCTCAAAAGCTCCCTCATTATTAAGGTGCAATCCATCCATACTGTAGAGATTGTACCCAAGTGAAAAGTCAACCCAGTGCTCTAAAAACCCAAACCCCTTTTGTTTATTATAATAACTAATGATATCTCCTAAGGGCAACTTTAGCAGTCTCACAGAATAATTCAGTTGTGCATTTGTGTTTGTGATTATTATTATTATTAAATTCTTCCCATTTTTCCTTCAAATACATGAAAAATTCAGAATCTGTGAGTCAAGCATTAGGGAATCTCCATTTTCTAACTTTATACTCTATTTGTGTAAGTTTAATAGCAATACAGGTGTGAGATCTGACAAAACTATATTTCCTATTTGTGAAATTTGGTGAGAAAATTTGGTCAAAAATAATCAATCTGTGATAAGTACTGGGATATTTTGTAATAACAACTATATTCATACTAGCGTCTTGCCCGTAAAAAATTACAGCAATAAAATTTAAATGCTGGCAATGCTGCTTGCCACCCAATGGGAGGACCTTCGGCACTAATAGCGAGCCTCTACCCCTGTCTACTTCCTCCCTTGTGTTTCATTTCCCCCCTCCTCTCCCTCCCTTGTGTCTCCTTCCTGCCTCCTCTCCCTCCCTTGTGTCTCATTTCCCCCCTCCTCTCCCTCCCTTGTGTCTCCTTTCCCCCCTCCTCTCCCTCACTTGTGTCTCCTTTCCCCCCTCCTCTCCATCCCTTGTGTCTCCTCCCCCCTCCTCTCCTTCACTTGTGTCTCCTTCCCCCTCCTCTCCCTCCCTTGTGTCTCCTTCCCCCTCTCCTTCCCTTATGTCTCATTCCCCCCTCGTGTGTCTCATTTCCCCCCATTGTGTCTAATTTCCCCCCTCTTCTCCCTCTCTTGTGTCTCATTCCCCCCTCCTCTCCCTCCCTTGTATCTCCCCTTCCCCTTCCTCTCCCTCACTTGTGTCTCATTCCTCCCCTCCTTTCCTTGTGTCTCATTTCTCCCCTCCTCTTCCTCCATTGTGTCTTATTTTCTCCTCCTCTCCCTCCCTTGTGTCTCATTTCCCCCTCCTCTCCCTCCCTTCTGTCTCCCTCCCCCCTCCTCTCCCTCCCTTGTGTCTCCTTTCCCCCCTCCTCTCCCTTTCCTTGTGTCTCCCTTCTCCCTCCTCTCCATCCATTGTGTCTCTTTGCCCCCCTCCTCTCCCTCCCTTGTGTTTCCTTTTCCCTCCTCTCCCTCCCTTGTGTCTCCTTCCCCCCTCTCCTTCCCTTATGTCTCATCCCCCCCTTCTTGTGTCTCATTTCCCCCCTTGTGTCTCATTTCCCCCTCTTCTAACTTCCTTGTGTATCATTTCCCCCCTCCTCTCCCTCCCTTGTGTCTCATTCCCCCCTCCTCTCCCTCCCTTGTGTCTCATTTCCCTCCTCCTCTTCCTCCCTTGTGTCTGTTCCCCCACTCCCTCCCCTGTGTCTCTTCCCCCTTTCCCTCCCATGTCTCTTCCCCCTCTCCCTCCCCTGTGTCTCTTCCCCCCTCTCCCTCCCCTGTGTCTCTCCCCTCTCCCATGTCTCTTTTCCTCCCTCTCCCTCCCTTGTGTCTCTTCCCCTTCCTCACCCTTGTGTCTCCCTCCCTTGTGTCTCTTCCCCTTCCTCACCCTTGTGTCTCTTTCCCTCTCTCACCCTTTCCCATTATCACCCTACTCCTCCTTCCTCCTCATCCCTTATCATCCTCGTCACATGTGCGTCACTTCATTAGCAGACAACAGCAGGAGCTCACCGGATCAAAAGTAAGTGAGGGGAGTGTGTGTGTGTGTGTGTGTGGGGGGGGGGGGGGGGGGGTAATTGGAGAGGGTGAAAGGGATGAGGAGGGAGGAGGAGGATGAGGGGAAGGAGACACTGGGGGGATGTGAGTCCTGGGGGCCTCACGATGAGTTCCTCTGGAGATCATTGCAGCGATCATTGCAGCCCCTGTCTACTGGCAGGAACCAGGTACTTTGGGGGTGATGCAAGGCCGGGGGCCTCGCGATGAGCGCCACTGCGCTCATAGCGAGTCCTCCCCTGGCACAAACCAGGTAGAACAGCGGGCCGCTCGCAGTTGCGACCCTACAGGCTGCAAATGGCTTGCCTCGCTTTGCGAGGCTCGCAATTGCGGCCCTACGTGACGCAAATGACTCGCCTCGCAGTGCACGCCTTTGGTGCGCAAGCATGACGACAACTCACAGTTTCCAAATATAAAAGGTGATATCAATAAGAATTAAGGTTTAAATTCCTTTGCTGATTTTACTTTCCCAATTATCACGCATATTTGAATCCTTTACATTTCTCACTCTGTCAAGAGTTCTCATTGTTATATTGCAATGTTATATTACCATATAAAGGCATAATTTCAGACATTATTTCATTGAAAAAGTCTGTTGTCCTTTGGGACATATAAGTTGTATAATATAAACTTTTCCTGATCAATCCATACTTGTAATCACATATAATAGTTGTCAAACTGCGATTCGTAGTCACGTTTGCAACAAATCGCAGTTTGACGACCGCTACAATTACGTGCAACCCCCATGCATGCGCATTGCATTTCGTCAGCTGTGCATGCGCATCGCGTGGCGGGGGCACGCATGCGCAATGCGCGGTGCGGTAGCGCACAGCGTGGCGGGGGACACGCATGCGCATTGCGTCGGGAGGAAAACAGACGGGTTTGAGAGAAGGGAGATAGAGACACGGAGGGGGGGAGACACACAGGGAAGGAGGGGGGAGACACCTAGTAGGGGAGGGGGTAGACGCAGAGGAGGAGGTGAGTGACACAGGGTCGTGAGAGGAGGGGGTTAGACACAGGGGAGTGAGAGGATGGGGAAGAGACACAGGGGAGTGAGAGGAGGGGGAAGAGATACAGGGGAGGGAGAGGAGGGGGGAAGAGAAATGGGAGGAAGAGGAGGGGGGAAGAGACACAGGGGAGGAGGGGGGAGACACACAGGGAAGGAGGGGGGAGACACACATGGGTGGGGGGAACACAGATGAGGGGGGAGACACACGGAGGGGGGAGAGACAAAGGGGAAGGAGAGAAAGTGGGAGAGACATAGGGGAGGGAGAGGAGGGTGGGAGAGACACGGGAGTGAGAGCAAGGGGAAGAGACACAGGGGAGGGAGAAGAGGGGGAAGAGACACAGGGGGGAAAGAGACACGGGGGAAAGAGACACAGGGGAGGGCGAACCAGACAAGGGGGAGGGAGAGGGGGGAGAGACAAGAGAGGGGGGTAGGAGACACAGGGGGGCAGGGGGAAAGATACAGGAGGGTATGAGATACAAGGGAGGGAGAGGAGGGGGAAAGGAGACACAAGGGAGGGAGAGGAGGAGGGAAATGAGACACAAGGAAGGAAGTAGACAGAGGGAGAGACTTGCAATGAGCTCCTTTGGCGCTCATTGCGAGATCCGTAATGAGCGCCAAAGGTGCTCATCACGAGGCCAGTAAAGTAGAGGGGGAGAGGCTTCCATTGTGTGGCAAACAGCATTGCCAGGTTTTAAATTTTATTGCCGTCATTTTTGACAGGCAAGTTGCTAGTATAATATAATGACCCTCAGCATCAAGGTTAAAGATATTAAACTTATAATTTATTCCTTTTTTTTTAAGTATTACAACCCCTTGCTTCTTTTTTTCATGTTTAGTACATACCCTGTCTCTAACAAATCTTTTATGTTCTTTAATATTCATGTGAGTTTCTTGTAAAAGTGCAATATGAGTGCCTAGATCTTTTTTTAAATGTTTTAAAATAGCTTTTCTATTTATTGGGGTATTTAATCCCCCCACATTCCAAGAAATGATTCATTAAGTATTCTAATAATTTTAACTTCTTGTATACATTTCCCTTTTAAGCCAGCCATGGAGAGACAGAGAGCACACCAATTTTCTTCTTACAGCTTTCTAAAAGAGAAGCATGCCCATCCATTATTTCAAAGATAAAAAACAATTTTCCCTTTGACCAAACAATGGAGACGCAAAAAGAAGAATATCTATCCATTACTATTTACATAACATTTTCACATATGGCATCATGTTTGTTTCTTGTATACATTCTCCTTTTAAGCCATCTATGGAGAGATAGGAAGCATGTCCATTTGCTACCACAAAATAGTTGAGAATAATCACCCATACCATCATTATAACTTAGGTCAGTTTTCTTTTTAATTAAACTATAGAACAATAAAAACATATTTATTCATTATTGCAGAACAATCAATAGTAATTGCTTAACCTTCTAAAATGTATATTTTTTTGCCTACTTCCTTCTTCTTCATCTCTTAAAAAATTAAATATTCTGCTTTCTCAAAACAACATTGTTCCTTCTGATGACTACAGACGAAGCTTGGCTGGTTACAGTAAAGCAAATTTCCTACCCTCTTTGAAAAGTTCTCTACAGCTTGTTGAAAACTCCCTGAATTTAAGCATTACTTCTGTAGAGTACTCATTGTGTAATCTCAAATTAAAGCCTTCATACAATAAGCTTCCAATTTTCTATAATCTTGCATAATTTGTTGTTTTTCTTGAAAGTTAAGAAATTTTATAATTAATGTCCTATTACAAACTGCTCCATGAGTATTTTTCTCTTTCTATAACTACTGAAGGCCTATTTGGTTTCATACTAATCATTCTGGTCAGTTAAAGCAAAGTATAGTAGATTACTACTTTTAACTTATTCTGGTAGACCAACAATTCTTACATTATTTTATCTCCTATTTTCTCGATCTTCCATCTTAAACAGTAACATTTTATTTGGTTGTGTTAGATATTTTAGTTGCTTCTATGGTTCTATATTTTTGCATCTGATATTCTTTGCTCTGTTAGAGCTATTCTTTGATTATTCATTCTGAATTCCTCCTTAAAAGAATCCAAGCATTTCTGTAGAGTCTCTATTAATGGCATAAACGTTGATGATATTTATTGTACAATAGATTGTACTAAATTCTGATCTCTTATTTTTTCTGGGGTCATATCCAATGATAACCAATGATAATTCTCGTTGTTTCATTTCTCTTTGTTCTTTTTTTTTTTTTTGCCATAACATTTGGTTAACTACATAAATTGTTCCTCAAGAGCATCATTAACTTTGTAAGATTTTCTCAGCAAAAAAGATAAATATACACCTGTTTAGTTTCTATTACCAAAATTACTAATCAGAGTTTTCTCATTCAAATAAAAAAAATACATTCCAATCAGTAAACCATTTGGCACTTCTTATATTGTAAATTCTTACAGAGATTATACATCTAAATTATACAGATATTTGCTTTACACATAGGCTTCAATTTATCACCTTTTTTATTGCAAACTCTCACAAATGATCGAATAATGTGGCAAAATGAAAGAGTAATCAGAAATTTAGCAAACAGCTGGGCCCGTATTTCAACTACAAAGCCTCTCTCACTGGCTATGGTTTCAATACCTCCCCACTTGTGATTTTTTTAAGCTCGCAGCCATTGCGGGTCTCACGTTGCACATACAAGTTTGGAATTTAATGGGGCTATAAAACACTGTAGTTAGAATGGTTGTTACCACATATGTCGCAAGTGATCCGGTTTAAGTAGCGCTATTGCTGAGATTAGGCACTCATAGTAACTTCTTACACAATAGATCAAGGACTGGCAGTGGTCTTGTGATACACAGTATCTGTAGTTTTAGAAAGTGGAATTTATGTTTGCGTAATACTTTTGGCATATTTGTTATATGTTTATTAAGGTACTTTGAATTAATATATGAGGATAGATCAACAAAACTTACTTCCTTATTTATATTCTTTAGTAGGTTTGGATAGTCATATGACCTGCATATCCAATCAAATCATCTCATAGCCGCATAGGCTTTGTCAACAGACAACATCCATTTAATCACATGATGTTATTCAGCCAATCTCAAACTCCTTTGTCTTTAGCTTTTGATTGGATAATCAAACTATAAAAGGCTCAAACAATGGGAGGGCAACTCACTCTTTAAAAAGATTAATTCGAAACGTGTCAAGTAATAGGGAGTCCCCATGTAGGAATTACCCTATTTAGCTTAGTATGCTCTAGCTCACATAGTTGAGATTTATACCCAGAAGAGATCGTAGTGAATACCAAAGATATAAAAAACAGAGAGACACATCTATATAGGAGCACTCCTCCAAATACTTTCAGTTGCTATATTCTGGGACAAGAAAATACTACTCTAACTATAATAATATCATAGTGGGAGGAGAAATATACTCAATACTATAATTGGATGTTTATATTCAGTTCTTTATATGAATAGTTATCTGATGTTACTCTAAATAACTCAATACAACAATATATAGGGAAGTTTCACTAGAGCAAATATCCCTAAGCAAAAAAGCTAGGGAAAGTTATCCAAATCAAAGAAACTTTGAATGGAACTTGTACATTGTATTTTGTAACTCATGAGGTTCTAGGGAAAGGTGGTAGTAATCTCTTTAAAGGGCTTTCCAGTTCCCTGGTTACTTAACCTCAAGTGCATTTTTTATATTCACTTCAATGTGAGTTGTCTTATGTGCTATAAAAAAATTTTTGTGATACCAATCAAAGTTACATGTTAGTAAAAGATAAAAGTGTAAGATAAACTGTGATTCTTGTAAAAGTTATTTTTCTTTTTTACATATTGCCAACCATTGCAAGATTGCTAATCAATATTGTGCTTGCACTGACAGACAGTGCTGTACCCTATACAACGCATGCGGTACTCGGATTACGGTGTGTAAAGCAGTGGATACACATCACTACATAGGGCATTGCAGTGGCTCATCATATACCTACTGTAATTATAATACCAGCGATTTAGTAAATTGCATGGAAACCTGAGAAGCGCTGATGTGCAGTTAGTCAGGGTAGATTGTGGCTCATCTCGCATCATATTAGTAAATTCACCCAATAGAGTCGGAATAAAAACTTTGCCTCTGTCAGCAATAGTCAATGATCTGTGAATTCAAGAAGTACCAGTTTGCTTCATGTCATTTTGATTTCTACAACACACCCCACTGGAGGGAATTTACTAAACATCTCAAGTGGCTGAGATGAAGTAAAAAGGGTTTGGATGTCAATTTTTACCCACTGGACATAGTAAACATAGGCATGAAAATCTACTTAAGATGATTAGTAAATATCCCTATTGTCTCCTATAGAATGCATACTTATTTGAGCAATATAATGCTATACATTACCAAGCATTTACATACATTCTGAATTTCTCTTGATCTTCTATATGGCGAGCCCCCTTAAAAAAAGAAAATAATGTTCTTCTAATATTAAACAATATACCAATAACTAGTTTGTGACAAAGTTTACAATTATGCAAATGGTATTATATACCAGCTATTTACCAATTTCTTGCACTGAACTTTCAGATATTTAGCTCTTTTTCTATTATTTGCATTTTGACTATTTCAAGATATCCTGAAGGTGCTTCCATTCAATTCTAAATGCGGTACTTTTTTCCAAAAGCAAATGTGCATCTTACCCACAGAGTTAGTTACTCAACCTATATTTACTAGATGCCATCTTGTGTGAGTGACTTTGTAAAATGCTTATGGATAAAAAAAAGTTAACCTGTCCGTTGGATATCCTGTGTACGCATTTTATGCTGTTCTACTTTTAGGAGTCAAAACAGGAGCTTGATAATGTTTTATGAGTTTGACCTTTCACTGTACATTGTGGTTTGTGACAATGAAAGGAGTTATTTACTATAATTTGGTGAACAGAGAACTAGGAATAACCACAAAACAAGAGAAGCTGTTTTTCTCTGCTAACTGTTCCTGTCATGATACAGTTCAGGAAGAACTATGTGGTGAACGTCTTGTATTTAGCAATAAAACCTAAAGATATCACATATATAGTTGTGAGCATGCGAGTTGTTGCTAACGCTGCGGGCACGCGTGCCGCAGTTGCTGGCAAGGAGCGCCAAAGGTGCTCCTTGTGCTGGTGATGAGCGCCATAGGTGCTCATCCCTACGATCCCCTACCACTTTCGGCCCGCAAATGCGGACCCTCGCGAACATAAAAACATTAAAAACACAATAAATACACACAACAAATACATAAAAAGCTTACCCACAGCAAGGGGGGGGGGGGGGGGGGGCACCCAGGACCTCAGCAAGTGAAGTTACACCTCAATTTAAGTCCAAAATCAAGAGTTTAGACACACGAAAATCCCCTAAGCGAGAGAAAAAATGTCCGCCGAAAGAAACGAAAAAGAGGCTACAGGACCCTAAACACACAAAAAAACACCAAGCACATACAGATTTTCCAAAAAAGCCGTACGAGGTCCAAGATACACTATTAACAAGGATGCTAAATCATCCACAGCCGCGTTCCACATACACATTAGCCGCCATTTTACAACACTAACTTACACAATGCGGAAGTACACAGCTACCCTAACAGATTTTCCTCGCGCACGCACACTATTTACACTACACAGTGCACACATTCATCACGCTTACACAGCAGCTCCACAGCACTAATGCTGCAGCAACATGAAAACAGATTGTCACCTCTTCAACACAATGCTTCCTACATATATTACTTCAAAATAGGTAAAGTATATTCATTTATTCATTATTTAATTAGCATACAAAAACAAATATACACAAAAACAAACTAAAAAAAAACACAATAAACACAAAACCCATTTACTGCGTGTCTCCACCAAACAGCATTATTTGCCTTAGAATTTTATTGTCGTAATTTTTTGACGGGCAATTCGCTAGTTAATGAAATATTTATCATATCTATTTCTTTTGTGTCAAAGGACTTAGAGAATGGTATCGATCCAAAACTGACCAGTACTCAATAAAGATTTAACTGCTGATGATCTCTCCTCTGAGTAATCTAGCAACCTCCTTATGATAATCAGAATAGCTGATAATTAAGGTCTACAAGTTTATGTGAACATCTTCTGGAAAAAAACACAATCACAAATTTGAAGAGTAAACACTTTATCTATTAAAACTAACACAGGGGGCGGGGATTTAAATATAGTATAGATTAACATTATAAGTTTGAAACTATCAGCCTTTCTGACACACCCACTAAGCATGGGCTAGTGGGTGATGATTACTAATAGTTGCTAGTAATTCTGCATTGTGTTCATCTGGCAATGAGAAGAATGAGAATGTGATGGTCCAAGAAGCAATTTGTCTGATTAACCAATTTACAGTGTGGAATAGCACACTCCACTCCTATTCTTTTTGTCCTCCCCTCATTTCATTCTCTCCCATAAAAAAAAAATCACCCCCTTGGCATTTTTCGTGTTTTGTTGCCTTTTTTATTGTAAAGCAAACAACAAATAGTCAATGTGCATAACTATTCAATAATTTGTAGAGCCACCTTTTGCGGCAGTCACAGCTCCAAGTCACTTTGGATAAATCTCTATGAGTTTGCCACATCTTACCACTGGGAGTTTTGCCCATTCCTCCTTTCAAAACTGCTCCAGCTCCTTCAAGTTGGATGGTTTGCGCTTGTGAACAGCCATCTTTAAGTCTGACCACAGATTTTCTACTGGATTAAGGTCTGGGCTTTGACTAGGCCATTCCAACACATTTACATGTTTCCCCTTAAACCACTCAAGTGTTGCTTTAGCAGTGTGTTTGGGGTCATTGTCCTGCTGGAAGGTGAACCTCCATCCTAGCCTCAAATCATGCACATGAGTGGTACAGGTTTTGCTCAAGGATATCCCTGTATTTAGCACCATCCATCTTTCCCTCAACTCTGACCAGTTTCTCAGTCCCGGCTGCTGAAAAACATCCCCACAGCATGATGCTGCCACCACCATGTTTCACTGTGGGGATGGTGTTCTTTGGGTGATGTGATGTGTTGGGTTTGCACCAGACATAGCGTTTTCTTTGATGGCCGAAAAGTTCAATTTTAGTCTCACCAGAACCAACTTCCTCCATACATTTTGGGAGTCTCCCACAAGCCTTTTCACAAACTCAAAATGTGCCATTTTGTTTTTTGCTGTAAGTAATGGCTTTTTTCTGGCCACTCTTCCATAAAGCCCAACTCTATGGAGCGTACGTCTTACTGTCGTCCTATGTTCAGATACTCCAGTCTCTTCTGTGGAACTCTGCAGATCCTCCAGGGTTACCTTAGGTCTCTGTGCTACTTCTCTGATTAATGCCCTCCTTACCCGGTCCGTGAGTTTTGGTGGGCTTTCCATTTGGCTATTATAGATTTGATGGTTCTCCTGGGGATCATCAAATATTTGGATATTTTTTTATAACCTAACCCTGACTTGTACATCACAACAACATTGTCATTTACTTGTTTGGAGAGTTCCTTGGCCTTCATGGCAGTGTTTGGTTAGTGGTGCCTCTTGCTTAGGTGTTGCAGCCTCTGGAGCCTTTCAAAAAAGGTGTGTATATGTAATGACATATTATGTGACACTTAGATTGCACACAGGTGGACATCATTTTATTAATTATGTGACTTCTGAAGGTACTTGGTTACACCAGAGCTTTTTTATGGGCTTCATAACAAAGGGGGGGAATACATATGCACATGCCAATTTTCTGTTTTCTATTTCTAAAAAATTGTTTTATGAATATATTTTTCTCATTTCACTTCACCAACTTAGATTATTGTGTTCTGATCCATCACATAAAATTCAGATTAACAAAACATTAAATTTAAGGTTGTAATGTACAAAAATAAGTAAAAAGTAATGGGGGGTGAATACTTTTGCAAGGCACTATAAGTATGTTATCAATATGTCCCCATATATTTAGATTCTTTATACTAAATATTCAGATGTAACTAGTACATGCAGAGTTAAACTGACAGAATTATGAGATGTAATCAGACACTGTTATGTTTCAGTTATTAAGGTTTGCACTGTTTGAAATGTTTGAAATATAAAACATAGTGTATCTGTTATCTTAGAGGGGAAAGCTTTAATTATTTTGCCAAACCTGTATGTATTTTTTGTTCCCGCTGGTCCTATATAAAGGGACTAATATCTTCTCATGTGCATTGCTGTTCCTGGGCCAATAAGCCGCGTGACACACAAATCATCTCCATACAGGTGTTGTCCTGTAAGCAGAAAGCAGGAGGGATTGAGGGTGCAGCTGGTCCCTCTCACCCCTGAGTGGTAGAGGTGGGATCTCAGCAGCGGTAATCAGTGGCAGCCTAGATGGGGAACCTGTATCCCAGAGGAGATTGTGTTTGGGGCACGAGCTAAATGACTGTCTGTTGGACCTGGTGTGGCAACAGGTTGATATGAAGCAGCAGTATGCGGCCTGACTGTGACAGGTTGGTGTTCCCGGTGTGAAACCCTGTTTTCCCTTGGAGCTGGAGGAGGTGGTATGGGAGATTATGTATGACAATCCAAACTGTGGTCTGGGCACTTCTCTTACTCAGGAAGCGCTGTGACTTTCTGGGACTATGTCAGCAGTCTGATGGGGCTCCTGTGGTATTGCCCTTGATCCAGAAGGAGTTACAGCTGTAGGCGAAATTTATAGACTTGCTGTATAAATCATCTGTGGAGGGGTTTGACTGCCCACTTGGGGAGAACCCTGAAAGCCGTGCAGGGAGGAAGGCAACCCCTCAAAGCATCCAGAGGTGGTAAGAGACTACCCTAACTTACCAGTTGACTTGCCCTCAGAGGGCCCTAAACTGATTGAACCTAGCTGGTTAAATTTGGGGCAGTGGGAGGTGAGTGTGAATCCAGAGACTCTAACCTGGGAATAACTTAGGGACTATATGGAGCATATAGCTCAGGCACTGAACTGGGCATGGGTCCACCCATCACATCCCCTAACCCAGCAAAACAAGATGAGGCTCAAGCAGATCTATCTGGGCAAGTGGAAGACTTGCTCCTTGGTTCTTGAAGGGACCAATTATGGACTGCGCCCTGGAAATATGCACTAGCTGGGATCTGTTAACCTAGCCTAGGGCTCCTGTGAATAACCACTGTCAAGAAGCCAATCCGACCATGGGGCAATCCAGGGAAGCAGCCCTGGGACCTTGGCAGACCAGGGAACACAATTATACCCAGTTTGCTGACACAGTAGCCTGGATGGGGGCAGCCAGACCCACCAGGTCTTGGCCGAGTTAATGGACTGTACCTTGGACTCTGAATCCAGCATGTGGCTCCCAAAATTCAAGAGCCAGCCATGGACCACTGAGCAGACCCAGAGAGCTGTGCAAGGAACTTGCCAGGCCAAGAGGACCAGCCCTGCCCATATAGCTGGGCTGACATCGCTAATGACAAGTCAGTGCAAGAGACAGAGGACATCCGTCAGATGAAGGACACGGTGATAGAAGCTGGAGGGAGCCAGGGGGTCCTGCCAAGAAACGCAGTGACCATGAACCTAGTATGAGGCTAGTGCTGTGGCCATTCGGTGGTTCCAGAGGAAGGAGGATGGACAGCTCTAAGCAAGGTACAACCCCCAGGAGTGGGACCTCCAGTCCAGGACACCCCAGTGGATGCGAGTTGACAGATCCAGCTGGTATGTTCCTCTCTGGAATCTTTATATTTTGGGCTCCCTAGGAAACTGTTTGTTCTATTGGAGGGGGAGGAAGGAGGCATTTGCCCTGGTTTTTATGGAGAGGGCTGGTGATGGCACCTGTGGAATGGTTCACAGGACTGGCTACTTCCTTGGGACTTTTGGGATTGGGAGAAACCGGGAACCCAATGGACATTACTGGTCAAGGGAAGGAGCCGACCTGGGAAGGGTATTGCTTTTCCTGGGCTGAATAAGATGGCTGTAGGCTGAAATACCCAAATAATCACCATCCAAGGGTTGCAAAAAAACAGGAGTATGTGGAGGTGTACCTGGTCCCCTCACCTCTGGGATATGACACATGCTCTCTAACTGCTGTCATAAATCTCTGCTTACATTTATCTTAAAAGTACTAGAATGACTTGTCTAAAATTGTCTAACCCATTTTCTGCCATAAAACTACTTTATTGATCACCTGTAATCTAGTTTCCATGTGTAACACTTTACTGATTTCTATATTGTCCATCTGGTATGTCCATGTGTAGAGTGTCGGAGGCTGTTGGAAGAGGGTATTTGCTATGACCAGAGAATTATCTTGACAGAATTCTTCTAATCTCTGACATGCTTCATTTTGTTCTCCAAGGCCAAACTTGGCAGTTATTCCAGGTGTCTTTTGGTTCCCTACTTTAGCATTCCAATCTCCTATGATAATAGTAACATCTTGGTGTTATAACTATGACGTGTTGAATATCTTAGAGGAACTGGACAGCTTTAGCCTCTTCAGCACCCATGGCTGGAGCATAGACTTGGGTCACTGTGATGTTAAATAGTTTGCCATGAATTTCAATTGAAATCGTTCTGTCATTTATTAGTTTGTAACTGAGCACTGCTTTGGCCACCTTTTGATTGACTATAAGGGCTACTCCATTTCTTCTGCGGGATTCTTGACCACAGTATAACATCTGGTAGCTGTCTGATGATAAATATCCCATTTCTGCCCATTTAAGTACACTAATTCCCCGGATATCAATGTTTAACCTTGTCATCTCATGATTGATCACGTCCAGTTTGCCTTGGTTCACAGTTCTAATATTCCAGGTTCCTTTGCTGAATTGTTCTTTGCAGCAGCAAATTTTACTTTCCCCTCCAGACATATCCGCAGCAGTTTACTTGTTCTTGTTTCTCCCTCAGTAATGTGGTAGGCACCTTCTGACCTGAGGGGCTCATCTTGCTGTGCCATATTGTTATGTGTCTGTTTGTGCTTGTCCATAAAGTTATCTTAGCAGAGTTACTGGAGTGGGTTGCAGCTTTCTTCTCCAGTGGACCATGGTCTGACCTCTTCACTATAGAAATCAGATTACTTTTGCAGCCAAAGATGGAGGAGTTCTATACAAGAAGCAAAAACAAAAGCTGGAGCAGACTGCAGCTTAGTCCACAATCGTCTTATTGCAAAGTTCAGAATTAAACTGAAAAAAAGAAGATAAATCATCAGACAAAGCAGATGCAAAATAAATAATATCCCTTGTGAATATGAAGTGGAAGTAAAGAATATATTGCTTCTTATTAAAATGTGGCATTTAAAACTAACCTCTCATAACTTAGCTTCAATTCAAGTAATAACAAAAAAACTACTATATCTGAAAAGATTTATGAAAATATGTCTCATTTCTGTTACTCCTTTGTAATTAATAAGGTGATAATGTTCTAAATAAATATGACTGTGATAAATAAGTGACTACTACTGAAGAATAAATAAAGTAGCTAAAGATCCTCTGTCATAATAAAAGGATATTATTCCTTACATATCCTCCAGGACCTTTCCGCTGCCTGTGTAAAATTGACCACATCTATTCTTCAAAATCTCACCTCCCTTGGCCTTTTTGACACTCTCTTTAAATCGGTGAAGCATTTACCTTTTCTCATACAAGATAGTTGTTAGTCCTTTTGCTGTCTTTGAATATTCGCTAGAATTAAGTTAAAAATCCTGAAAAAGTAACTATAAAGTAGCAGCAACACTGTTCTACCTTTCTACAGAGCAGATTTAATTTCCAGATACTCTCCTTACTGACCCTTTTCTCAGTCCCTAACTGTCCCCTCTGGTCTCCTCACATGTCATCATCTCTTCCCACTATTCCATCTCAAAGACTATTCTCAGGTGCCCCTATCCAGTGGAATTCTCTGCACTACTCTGTCAGACTCTCCCCTGCTCTTCACAGCTTTATACTCATTTATTTTGAGAAGCCTACAAACTTGGGGCCCTATGCCAATCCCCTCTATTGCTGTTACGGGTGAAGTTGTAAAAAAGTAAATCCCACCTAGCTATGCTGTTCCCCCATTGCGAAAACATTGCAAGAGAAATGCTACGAGTGACTGGTGTATGACAAAGCTGAAAGCACGGCACAGATCACCAGTCATTTTTGCACTTTTAAAACATTACAAATTACTCCTTTAGACTTTTACACCAAAACCCTAAGCTACTCTGATTTTACGGATCACTCGCAAACCAGGGCAGCGCCATTATTACAAAAAAACTGAAGGAAATATTATGTGTTGTAAAGACCACTTCCAAAGGCTTTTAAAACCTTTGCTGTGTGCAATAGCAGCAGTTAAAGTGATAGTATAGCACCTAAAAACACATAAAAATAATGATATTCCAACATCATTTGTCACTTTACAGTAAAATATCAGCATATGTGTAATTACAAATTATGAAATTGTATTATTATGCCCGTTTCATTTCAAGGGGTTAATAATAAGAATAAATGCTCTAATGCATTGTCTGCATATATGTATATATATTTCATTAACACAAAATGCACTCCTTTTTATATATTGAAGATAAATACAATTGTCACATCTATTTAATGTCTTAAAATATAAATAATAATAAATAATATATATGTCTTACAGTTCCTTGACACAGTTATAACATTATAATAATCCTAGAGCCGTTTCCATAAAGCTTGGTTTGGGTATGTCCCACACTGAAATCTCTTGCAGGAGGAAGGATTTACAGATGTGGCCTGAGTGCCACAATGTAGGGGGAGCTAAGGATTAACATTGAATGTAAAGTAAGGAAAAAGCGATTTAAGGCTTTACCACAGTTTACACCGTCTGATTAGCATAGGGCCCAGGTTCGGTGATATCAGCTATTCATACAAGACACCAACACACAAAACCTTCCCATTTTGTTTCTAATACAGTTAAACTGTAAGTGTGGGGCCCTCAACATCTTCTGTACCAAAATGTATACATTTGTCATGTTTGTCTTATGAATTCACTCCATCCCCTGTACTGTGTGCTACGGAATATCTTGATGCTTTATAAATAGATGGTTATAATAATTTGTCAACTGAGCAAATCACAGGGCATTTCAATTTATGCTAATTCCTACATATATCTCATTGTGAAGTGCTGATTGATCACTGGATGTGATGTGATGTGATGCTTTCCTGTGTTGTATCAATGGTATAAAGCCAGGCCAGACTGCCTATATAAATAAATATATAAATATAAACAGTAATGTATGTACATAGAAATTTACTCATTAATTAGTCTCAAATATGCTGACAACAACATTAAATCAGGTAAAGGGACACATACAGTTTAATGTTCTCTACTCCTTCTCTATAGTATTGATTGTTGGCATAAGGGTATGTGATTCTAGTGTGAGTTGCACTTGTATTTACTCATTTTAAGTTACAGTTTTTCGGTAGCCTTTCCATAAAGCTGAATAGAAACTGTATGTTGGTGACTAAGCCTGTTAGTAAAAAAGTAAATGGCTAATTATAGTAAAATCAAATATAGCAGTTAAAAATAAAAAGCTATATTTTTTTAACTTGCTAAAAATATGATTCCCATTATCATGACAAGTTCTTCATACGAGCATACAAAAATACCACTGTTGTGGTTCTTTAACTATTCTCAACCCTACATGGGTGGCAAAGCTCAGTTACTCATGCCTATGAAAGTGATACCATATTAACCAGAACTGAAACTCTTAATCCAGCTCATCATGACATACTGTGATGATCACATAACAGGCTTTCTGTGCTTCAATTCAAATGTAAGTTGCAATCCCCAGGCCATCCTATGATCTGCAAATCTTCACCACAGGAAAGTTCCACAGTGGTATTTCTTAAAAAGTTGACTAAAAACAGTGGAACATTCAACCCCAGGCCTTTTGTTTGATCAAGTGAATTTCTCTTAGTTCTTCTCATGTCAATCCCTCTATGGTGGCCCTAGCCTTTCCTTCAAATGCATAAAAGTCGTAAATGATTGATGAAGCCACCTTGGACCATCTTGAAAAAAGTATTGAAGCATTAAAACAAAAGCTAAAATAATATTTTCTTTGCAAAATAATGAAATACAATAATATAATTAAAAATACAAAACTTAAATACACAAATATGAACACTTCTACCTTCAGGAAAAAAGGGTCTATATAATGTATCCAGAAAAGTCTTCAATATCCACAAATAAATAAGCATATACAATACTACTCTACACCCAACACAGCAGTGTAATCTGTTTACATGTCATTTAGATACAGCCTTATTAAAATGCAAACCTCCACCAGGAAAATTACACTAAATAATTTCCAAAACAATTACCTATAAAGTGGAAGAGCCTCCACTCATTCATTCCACTCACATGTGCAATTTCTGTAGTTCTTCCCTAGAACTCAAAGGTTCCAATAATGGTGCATGTATGCAACCACAAAGGAGAGATTTTGTATCAGGGAACTAATGCGATTTCTCTTTTATGGATATGGAAAACATCTCTTTAGTCTTAAGTTAAGACCATATTCCTCTGGGTCATGGAAAGGACCCATCCAAAAAATCCCAGTGCTATACAAAACTAAAAATATAATAATATACTAATAGTTAAAATACTAAATTAACAGGGGTTCCTTCTATGAGGAGATCACTGAGGAGATCACTGCAACAAATGGCACATTTTAACCTCAGCCCACCTGTTTTATACTGTCTTTCTATGCTTCTGATAGGCTGACATTTAAGCATTAAGGAATTGAAATTCTCTCAGTCTGACTTGTTATTCAGTGAAGACTATTTTGAAGACTTCCTTGACCGTATCTTTCTTGTAAGTTGGGTGGGAGCTTTAAAGACTGAGATCAGTGTCAATTTATCGGGAAACTGGAAAAAAAATTAACAAACCAAATTATGTTAATAAAAATATTAAGTGATTCATAGGCATCCTGCTTCTAACATATCTGATAGGTTTCCTATCACTATATATATTAGGAGTATACCTTAACTCAAGTTCCTGTACTATCATAAGAAATATGTAAAAATATATATATATTGCGTGCTTCTCTTGTTAATATATGACAAAGACAGTGAAACCTAATCTCTAAAAGTCTGTTTTCCAAATGTTCTGATTTTGGCAAAAACACAAATCACAAACAGCCTGGCTTGTTTTAAACTGGATCAATACAAATTTAGGAAGAGATTATCGAACAATACAATCAAATAATGTAGTCCACCGTATATTGGCACTTATCATTTCCTTCATTTACCTAAATAGATGACCAGAGTAGAAAATTATAGTGGGATTCCAGTAAAAATATCTTCAGAATGGCCTCTGGCATTTTCATTTCTCTGAATTAAAGCAAATCTTCCTTCAATCATTCCATGAAGTATGACAGTCTTGTATAATGTTCTTGTGTAATGTCATATGATAGACATGTGCCCACTGTACACCAGACACTTCCCAACACAGCAAATGCAAATTCTTTATAGTATGGCTGTAATTTATTATCTTGTAAGCATTACATTTTGCATCATGCTCTTTAAAATACTTCTCCATGCAAAATTAGAGAATTGTGGTTACAGTACAATATTACTGGTTTATTTTCTCCTCTACTACTTTATTATTTCATGACCATAAAAGCAGTTACCTGACTTCTGCGTGAGCAGCCAATATTGCATGGCAGAATGGAGACCTATCTCCACGAATAACTGGTGAAATCGAACAAATATTTCCCCAATGCTTTTGAATTCACACACAAGTCTGGTCAATAATATCAATTGCATGCATGTATTGCATCCACGGGGGTCAGAAATATGGGTTTTGGCCTAGAACACCATTAATCAGGTACGACCCAGGGAATATGTTGTCCAACTCATCTTATTTATCTTCAAATGACAATACAAAGCATGCATGCAAATGTATTAAACATTATATTTCCAAGATTTTTTTAACAGACAGACCCACCATTGCAACCATATCTGGACGCTACTGACATGTATACTCATTGACCTCGAGGCATATATACACTGCAAACTGCCAGAGACATCAAACTGTGTAAAATGTGTTGCTAATTTGATGCAATTTTTTTTTTAAGTTTAAGGACATGCTGGTATAGACTGTTGAAATTACCTATACAACTTAGTGTAATGCAGTGTAATATTCATGTATTCTATAATTTTATGCACACAACTTTTTTTCCTAACACCCATGCTATCTAACCCAATCCCTCTGCCTACCCATGACCTCCGTATCTCATCCTCACTTTTCCTTCACTATCCCTACCTTCACAAGGGCATCATTCAATTCATACCTTTGAGTTATGTTGTACTTTGTTTACAGTCATATGATAGTATTATGGAGAGCCTAACAAATGTAATTTCGTTATTTGCATAAAAAAAATAATGTATATATCTTAGTGTGTAGCTCAGTGTAATGTAGACATGTCCTGCTCTAATTATAAAGATTTTGATAAAAAATTAAAGTCAACTAATTTAATTTTTAATCTCAGGTCCCTTGTAAGTCAAGTGCAAAATTCAGCAGCGGAAATGGTCATGGAAGTATTTTTGAGGCTCACAAATCAATGCAACCAATCAATGTGACTTGTTTCTCAAATAAATTCAATCATGGATTTTTTGAATCTCCAAAAAATGGCTGCTGTAGAACCACACAAAATGGTATGGTGTAGCAAAAAAAATACTTCATAGTATCAAAAATAGTTCCCCACAACCACAATATTATCCCACACAAAACTCCTCTAAATCCCAACAAGGGTCTCATACCATCAATATTTTACAGCCTCTACATGATCTTCTCAAGTACATCACAAAACTAGCTAAATAGTTTGGAGTAATTTTTTCATACAATCCCTTGTTACACAAATTAAACATTAGGGTTCCGCTGAAATGAGTACTCCTCTGATAATTCATAATTTTCGTGATTACATTGTTTTTTTTTTTAAATTAATGTTAGTTTTATTTACATTTTCTGATTATATACAGGATATGAACTCTAAAAATATTGAATACTCTCTTTTATGAGTATACTGTATAGAAAATAAAGAAAGCAATTACATCAAGTTATGTATACATTTACCTCTGCCTGCCTCTAGGTGGTTACCATGTTGACACCTCTCTCTCATCTCATTTCTTAAACAACTTTTTCTTTCCTGTCTATTTTTAGGTCCTATTATGAGATTACTATATGTGATCACAACACATCCACCCAATCATAGAGGCTCATGTGTTATTTACTTAATATTATATTGTGGTTACATTTCAAAATAGCTTTACTTTAATTTAAATTAACATATATTTTCATAGTATTTATTATTACACAATTTCCATTAACTTATAACTAATGTCACATTAGGCATATCTAGCTTTTAGATCGCAATATGACCCAGTATTAATTTTAAGAATACTGATATTTCTAATTAGGTGTAAGGATATAGGAATCACAAGGTTGTGGAGACCAGTAGTCAAGGTCAGCAATAATCCAGTTCAGCAATTTGTAGGTGAAACAGGAACAAGCTTTATTGAAGGGATCAGGAACCAACAATAATCTGGCAAGGATACAGAGACAGGAAGTGCCTTATATAGGCCAAGAACCAGACAGCTTACCAGACACAGCTAAAGAGAGTTGTCACTGATTGCATTGCTTTTAGAGTCAAGGTATCAGATCTCAGGTAAATCTGCAAGAGGCAGGCTGGCGTACCGGTAGGGAAGAGGTTTAGCAACATGCAAACCAGGGTTCGAATCCCAGCAATGTCAATTCCTCACATTACCCCTACCTCTATAGGCGCAGCCTCTGGATGCCCTATTACCCGGTTTAGCAGGGTACTGTGCATGGAAAGACCGAAGAATATTCAGGAGCGTGAATATTGTCCACTGGTTCCCATGATCTATCCTCCTCACCATAGCCTTTCCACCAAACCAAATATTAAAGCTTGTTACGGAAGATCCTGGAGTCAAGAATTTTTTCCACTTCGTATTCATCTTCGCCATCCACGAGGACTGGAGGTGGGGCAGGTAGGGCTCGGCCAGGGAAAGTATTTTCATGAAAAGGTTTAAGCAGTGCAACGTGAAACACTGGATGTATTTTCAGGGAATTTGGAAGTTGCAAACGGAAAGTGACAGCATTGATCTGAGCAATGATCTCAAAAGGTCCCATGAACCTTTGACACAATTTATGAGAAGGAATCTGTAACTTAAGATTCTTTGTTGACAGCCACACCTTGACACCAACATGATAGACTGGGGCCTCCTTTCTATGCCTATCAGAAGCTCTTTTGTAACAATTCTGAGCCTCCAAAAGAGTCTCTTTCAACAGTGCTTGGGAATCACGTAAGGCGGTTAGCCGGTCAGTGACTGCAGGAACGGGAGTAGTAATCGGGAGACTCACTAGAAAGGTTGGATGGTAACCATAATTGGCAAAAAATGGGCTCAGAGAAGTGGAGCAGTGTTGGACATTGTTATAGGCAAACTCCGCAGTGGGTAAAAAATCCAGCCAGTCATCCTGCAGGTAACTAATATAACACCGCAAATATTGCTCCAAAGTCTGGTCGGTTCGCTCAGTCTGTCCATTACTTTGTGGATGAAAAGCTGACGACAGATTTACATTAATACCAAGGTTAGAACAAAAATGTTTCCAAAAACGAGATGTAAACTGCACTCCCCTGTCAGAAACTACTTCATCAGGCACTCCATGCAAGCGAAATATTTCCCGAATAACCAGGTCAGCCGTCTGTTTAGCTGAAGGGAGACCACGAGCTGGTATGAAATGACCCATCTTAGTTAACCTGTCCACAATAACAAGAATGGTAGTGTGTTCCTTAGAGGGAGGTAGTTCCACAATAAAGTCCATGGATATAGATCCCCAGGGACGATGAGGAATCGGAAGAGGCTGAAGCAAGCCAACAGGGGATGAGCGAGGAGTCTTATGTCTGGCACATACATCACAAGAGGACACATACTTCTTAACATCCTCATAATACTTGGGCCACCAAAAGGATCGGGCGAGTAGCTCTTGTGTCTTTCGGATTCCTGGATGACCTGCTGGTTTTGAGTCATGGTAGAGACGTAAAAGGTCCAGTCGCACTGACTCCGGAGCAAACAGACGTTGTTGAAAAATCCAAAACCCATTAAGCATCGTCATATGGAGATCACGAGGAGGATCACGAAGAACTGGCTCTTCAGCGTAGCCCTTTTTAATGCGAGACATCAGATCAGAAGGAAAAGTAACTCCTATAAATATATCCTCCGGCAAGATGGTGGTCTTGGTTACGGTAGCATGGAGGGGGTCAGCTATTCTAGACAATGCATCTGCCTTACCATTCTTGGAGCCAGGACGGTATGTAACCAAAAAATTAAACCGCGAGAAGAATAGGGACCAGCGTGCTTGTCTGGCTGACAGTCTCTTAGCTGATCGAATACATTCCAGATTTTTGTGATCTGTGAGGACAGTAATTGGATGGGTAGCTCCCTCCAAGAGATGTCTCCATTCGGTGAAGGCAGCTTTTATAGCCAATAGTTCTTTATTCCCTATGTCATAGTTTCTTTTTGCTGGCACCATCTGGCAGGAATAGAAGGCACACGGATGTAACAGCATCTTAGGTCCAGTCCTTTGAGACAGTATAGCACCAACAGCTGAATCAGAAGCATCAACTTCCACAATAAATGGTAATTCCGGCTGAGGATGGACCAGGACGGGGGCAGATGTAAACAGAGTCTTTAATCGGGAAAATGCGGTATCAGCCTTATCGGACCACTGAAAAGGAGTCCCCTTACGTGTGAGTTCAGTGATTGGTGTAATAACGGCAGAGAAATTCTTAATGAAACGCCTGTAAAAATTGGCAAACCCCACAAATCTCTGGACATCTTTTTCATTCTTGGGGATGGGCCAGTCCAGCACAGCTTTAATTTTACTTGCGTCCATAGTTAAACCTTTAGGAGTTATGACATACCCCAGAAATTGAATTTCTGTTTGTTCAAACTCACATTTTTCTAGTTTAATGTATAGGTGGTGGGTACGAAGGCACTCCAGAACTATACGAATCTGCTTTCTGTGGTTTTCAAGATTATCAGAGAATATTAGGATATCATCCAAATATGCCACAACAAACTGATCCAGGAGACCTCGTAGTACATCATTGATAAGATCCTGGAAAGTTGCAGGGGCATTACAAAGCCCAAATGGCATTACTAGATATTCGGAATGCCCGTACCTGGTTCTGAAAGCTGTTTTCCATTCATCATTTGGTTTTACGCGAACCAGATTATATGCCCCCCGAAGATCAAGCTTTGTAAATATTTTAGCTGAGCGAAGTCTCTCCAAAAGTTCAGGAATGAGAGGCAAGGGGTAGCGGTTTTTAACAGTGATGTTATTAATGTCCCTGTAATCAACGCATGGCCGTAGGCTGCCATCTTTCTTCTCTACAAAGAATATAGGAGCTCCTGCTGGGGAAGTAGATGGTCGAATAAAGCCTTTGGCAAGATTTTCTTGTATGTATTCACGAAGAGCTTTCAATTCAGGCTCAGAAAGGGAATATATACGGCCAAATGGGAGAGCAGCCCCAGGCAACAGCTCTATAGGGCAATCATAAGGCCTGTGGGGTGGAAGCTGATCAGCATTCTTCTTATCACAGACATCTGCAAAATCCCGATATTGTAGAGGAAGCTTAGTCAAGTTTGTAGCAACCATTTCATTAATTGTTGTGGCAACAGGTGTTTCCTTAGTGAGTTGACAATTCATTAAGCAGTGTTCTGAAGGAAAGGACAAAGTTCTGATCTTCCAATCAATTTGTGGGTTATGCAGAGCAAGCCAAGGTACCCCCAAAATCACTGGAAACTGTGTCGAGGAAAGATATAGTCTCATGGTGATTCACTTCCAGAGTCAACTTTAAGGGCACAGTCTCATGTGTAACCGGGCCCGACGTAAGTGGAGAACCGTCCACTGTCTCCATTAACACAGGTGAAGAATTAGGGATAGACTGAATTCTATTTCCTGCTGCAAATTTAATGTCCATAAATTTTCCGCCTGCTCCAGAATCTATCATAGCTGTAGTTGAAATTTTATGATCACCACATTGCAACTTGATAGGCACCACAAAATGAGGATGTTGAGTCAACATACCCTCTTCACCATGAGCCAGAGAAAACAAGGGTTGTGTGACAGAATCCAGTTGATCTGCAATCTGGGATTGGTGTTGAATCTGTGCGCCCTCAGCAGCCATAGCTATTGTTCTTTTGGATTTGCTAGGGCAATTGATGGCATAGTGCCCTGCACTACCACAATACAGGCATAAATTGTGAGTGCGTCGCCACTGTTTTTCTTCATTGGATAATGGCCCTCTTATTAGATTTACCTACATAGCCTCAGGCTCAGAGTCAGCAAGGTGTTTGTGGGGTTGGAGTAGAAATTCTTGAATAGGAAATAGGAGTAGTACTTGGTCTAAAAGAGCCCTGTCTTTCCAATCTTCTTTCAGAAAGTCTCCGATCGATACGGATAGCCAAACGCACAAATGCATCAAAGTCAGCAGGAAGATCAACACGAGCTAGCTCATCTTTTATAGCTTCTGAGAGACCTTTTCTGAAGTGGAACCTCTGAGCTGATTGGTTCCAGGTAGTATCAGCAACCCACTGTCTGAATTCAGCAGCATATTCAGCCACAGAGTGCTTCCCTTGATGCAAAAGGAGAGTGGCTTCTGCTGTAGCACATCGATTGGGGTCATCAAAAACTAGGCACATGGCCTCAAGAAAGTCATTTAGATTACCCAAGACTGGACTGTCCTGTTCCAGAAGAGGGGAACCCCAAGCCAGGGCTTCATCTTTGAATAGTGAAAAAATAAATCCCACCTTCTCTCTTTCAGATGGAAATTGGTGAGGTAACATCATGAAGTGCAAACGGCATTGATTTAGGAAACCCCTAAATTTTTTGCGATCTCCTCCAAACTTTTCTGGCAGGGGCAAGCGGGCATCTTGTGCAGGTGTAACAGTAGCAGCCGCAACATCACGTGCCCTGTAGCTGGTATACTCACTGTGCATTGACTGAATTTTATTTTGCAGTTCAGCTATCTGGGCCAATGCAGAATCTGACGCTGCGGTCTCCATGAAAGGGCCAGATTATTCTGTAAGGATATAGGAATCACAAGGTTGTGGAGACCAGTAGCCAAGGTCAGCAATAATCCAGTTCAGCAACTTGTAGGTGAAACAGGAACAAGCTTTATTGAAGGGATCAGGAACCAACAATAATCTGGCAAGGATACAGAGACAGGAAGTGCCTTATATAGGCCAAGAACCAGACAGCTGACCAGACACAGCTAAAGAGAGTTGTCACTGATTGCATTGCTTTTAGAGTCAAGGTATCAGATCTCAGGTAAATCTGCAAGAGGCAGGCTGGCGTACCGGTAGGGAATAGGTTTAGCAACATGCAAACCAGGGTTTGAATCCCAGTAGAGTCAAATCTTCACAATAGGGTTCCTTTATTTATTTATTTTTTTTATTCTTTTTTGTTTTTATTCTCATCACTCTTGGATATATATATATATATATATATATATATATATATATAAAAAATAAAATATAATATATATATATACCGTATATACTCGAGTATAAGCCAACCCGAGTATAAGCCGAGGCACCCATTTTACCACAAAATACTGGGTAAAATGAGTGACTTGAGTATAAGCCCAGGGTGGGAAATGTGCTTTGTCCCTCTTGTGCCCTCTGTGTCCCCCTCTCTCTCAGTGTCTCTTCTCCCCTCTCCCTTCCCTGTGTCTCTTCTCCCCTCTCCCTTCCCTGTGTCTCTTCCCCACTCCTCAACCTCCCTCCTCATCCTCAACCTCCCTCCTCATCCTCAACCTCCCTCCTCATCCTCAACCTCCCTCCTCAACCTCCCTCCTCATCCTCAACCTCCCTCCTCATCCTCAAGCCCCTCCTCATCCTCAACCCCCTCCTCATCCTCCCTCCTCATCCTCAACCTCCCTCCTCATCCTCAACCCTCTCCCCCCCCTCAACCTCCCTCCTCAACACCCTCATCCTCAATCCCCCTCCTCATCCCCCCCATCCTCATCCTCTCTCCTCAACTCCCCATCCTCAACCCCCCTCCTCAACCTCAACCCCCCTCCTCAACCCCCTCCTCAACCCTCCATCCTCATCCTCAACCCCCTTCTCAGCCTCAACCCTCCTCAACCTCAACCCTCCTCAACCTCAACCCCCCTCAACCCCCCCTCCTCAACCCCCTCTCCTCAACCCCCCATCCTCATCCTCTCTCCTCAACCCCCCATCCTCAACCCCCCTCCTCAAACCCTCCTCCTCATCCTCAACCTCTCTCCTCATCCTCAACCCCCTCCTCAACCTCCCTCCTCATCCTCAACCCCCTCCTCAACCCCTCCTCAAACTTCCTCCTCAACCCCCCATCCTCATCCTCAACCCCCCCATCCTCAACCTCCCCCCTCAACCTCCCTCAACCCCAACCCACCTCAACCTCCCCTCTCAACCTCCCTCAACCCCAACCCCCCTCCTCAACCTAAATCCACCTCAACCCCCCTCCTCCACCTAAACCCCCCTAAATACCTCTCCCCTGCTTGTGCTCCGTCCTCCGCTCCTTGACCCGGCGCGCATGTGACGTCATAAGCATACACCCTTGGCCAGTACATTAAACTAGCGACTTGCCCGTCAAAAAATTACGGCAATAAGATTGTAAGGCAGGTAATGTTGTTTGTGTGCAACATTAATTTTATTGGTGTTCCAAGATCCTTCGGCGCTCATTTCGAGGCTCTTGGTTGTTTGTGTGCTATGAGCAACGTTGGTGTTTTTTTTTGTTATGGCAATGAATAATTAATAAAATAACAAATGAATATACTTTACCTATTGTGAAGTAATATATGCAGGAATATTGTGTTAAAGAGCTGGCAATCTGTTTTCATGTTGCTGCAGCATCATTGCTGTGGAGCTGCTGTGTAAGTGTCATGAATGTGTGCAGTGTAATAGCGTGCGTGCGCGAGGCAAATCCGTTACGGTAGCTGTGTACTTCCGGATTGTATAAGTTAGTGTTGTAAAATGGCGCCTAATGTGTGTTATGCGGGTGTGGCAGATTTTGCGTCCTTGTTTTCGGATGTTGTCTGACTTTTTAGGAAAATCCGGAGGTGTTTGATGGTGTTTTGGGTGTTTAGGGTCCTTTAGTCTCGTTTTCGTTTTGTTCGGCGGCCATTTTTTATCTCGCTTAGGTGATTTTCGGGTGTGTAAACTCAGAAATTTGAACTTAAATCGAGGTGTAACTTCACTTGCAGAGGTCCTGGGTGCCCCCCTTGCTGTGGGTAAGCCTTTTATGTGTTTGTTGTGCGTATTTATTGTGTTTCTAATGGTTTTCGGATCTCGTATGTCTTTTTCGGAAAATCCGTAGGTGTTTGGTGGTGTTTTGCGTCTTTAGAGTCCTGTAGCCTTGTTTTTGTTTTTTCCGGTGGCCATTTTTTCTCTGGCTTGGGGGTTTTCAAGTGTCTAAACTCTTTTATTTTGAGTTAAATTGAGGTGTAACTTCAGTTTTCAAGGTCCTGGGTCCCCCCCCTTGCTGTAGGTAAGCTTTTTATGTATTTGTTGTGTGTATCTATTGTGTTTTTGATGTTTTCATGTGCACGGGTTTCGGGCGGTAAGGTCGCATTTTTGCAAGGTCGTAAAGGTTTGTTACGCGTCTCGTATTTTTGTGTCTTAAGTCCGTAAATTTTGCGGGGTCCTTCGGTGCTCTATGCCAGCAACTGAGGCCCTTCGCTACGCGAGCCTGCAGCGTTAGCAACGGCCCGCTTGCTCACAACTATGTATGTAATATGCTGGTAGTTGTAGAATATGGCCCCTATTTGTTGTCCATATTGCAATTACAGCAGCATATAATGGAGCCGTAAATTTTACTGATATTCAATTGGCTCCTTTTAGCTACTCGCTTTCGATTTGTGAGTTGCAGGCTCAAAAGCACTGCTAGTTGTCAAAAAAGTAACTCCGTCCTATCTCCTCCTTGGATGTTTCAAGTTTGCAAATGTTAACAGTACTCGAGACGTAAAATGGACATTCAATTACAAAACATTCATGTAGCCCGCAATTGCGTTCTACTCCGTAAATGGCAAAAGTATAAAAAAATGATATGAGTAATAGATAGGACTCGCAAGTGGGTTAAACACCTGTTCATAACACTGCTAAAGCAAATAAACACACACTACTGTACTTAAAAATAATTGAAAAGTAATGAAAGGCAATAGAATTAATAACACAACAGTCTCATGTTATATTAATCCCTTTTTCAAAAGGTTAATACATATGGAATCCCGCATGGACTAGAAGAGTTGATTGACTGATTTTTATTGATTTCTACATTTCTAGATTGTGAGTCCGATCGCAAATGGTACTTCTAAACACTAATTAATTGTAGGTTAAACTCCATGTCTTACTGACATCATCATGGCGGTCTCATTTACTACTGGCTCTGTCTGAAAAGTAACTTACGTCATTGCTTAAATATTGTCAGATCACATGATCAAGGCCTCTGAAAGCTTACGAATGGAGGCATGGGTTGTGTGTGGAGGCTGTGAGCCTGTAATTGTGGGCTTGAGTCAATTGAATACATCTAGATATTTAGAAAAATGTTAACCCGCAGCCAAAATGTTGGGTTCCATGTAATTATAGGCAGGCAATTGAATAGGGCCCTATAGCGCTATGTTTTCAAACTGTTAATTCGGGTATGGGAATTTAAGCCTCTGGGGACAAACCTGTAAAACAAGAACTCACTACTGGATGTAAAAATGTTTGCAGCACCCCGACCTTTGCCGGCTGCAGAACATCGCGCCGTCATCAGGGCGGCGAGAACTGCGCCATGATGGCGCTCTGCGCTCCAGCCTGCATCTCATCTGCCACGTAGGCTTCTCATGCGCGAGTGCCCCCATCTCATATTTACTGGACCTGCTTGGCAAGGTAAGAGTCTGACAGTGTGCCATATGGGCCATGCATTTTTTCATGTGTCACTAGGAGCATGTTGCATTGCATGTTTTTTTTATATAAAACATGCTGGGAGAATATAGAAGTGTTTGTTTAAAATAAAAAATTTATTAATCTTGGATCACACCGGCGAAATTAAAAACTAAATAAAAAATTGCGGATTGGAACATAGAATTTAAAAATAGGCTGATTTTGTGAGATAGATTATTCCTTGAGAAAGACGTCTGATGATGTTGAAACGGCTTTAGATGACGTAGCATACGCCCTTACTCAAGGGGCACGCTGTCGTCATTTTCCACCATAGTGCTTTAGAACTATGTGTGGTGCGTGTGTTTACCCTCCCTGTCCCCATCCAATATGGCTGAATATTGTTGAACCTGAGGGTTGATTCTTATGCAGGATTAGGCAGACTTGTTACCCCGGAGCAGGTTTACCTTCTACAAAGATAGAGATTTCCAACATTGAAGCAGGACAGTCCCACATTCATATGGAGATTACCGGTGTATCGCTCTTTCTAGCTACGAGTTGGCAGATATATATATATATATATCTACGGAATATGTTGGCGCGTTATAAATAAACGATAATAATATATATATATATATATATATATATATATATATATATATATATATAGAGTATTTAATTGCTACACTTCAGCTGGCATTAGCTGATAATAACAATAGCTAGAAATAAATTCTACCACATTTGTGGATTATTTGATTTAGAGACTCACATATGACTCAGCAATATAAATATAAATATGGCATTTGTGGCCATATTTGTGTGTCCCAGCTCAACTTCCCAGAATGCAGTGTAATAACTGTTTTTCCCGGAACTCTGAGCTGGAAGCAGGTTTTTTAACTTGCTTTAGACATTCAAGTGTGAACACAGATGTACTTTTTATTTACTGTACTACTGTACGGTGGAGGGCTTCTATCGCTCTTTTGCCCACCATATTATAAATGATTGTTGTGGTGAACTACCTACTCATAATTTCCACAACACAGGCTGAGATCCCGCTCCATGCTGATGATAGCCAGTAAGCTTGAAACAGCTGTACATGGATTGGATACTCGGCCTGTGTTTATTCCAACCTTGGCTTTGCATTAAAGCTGTGTAATACAGCATGCATAAGCTTAAAGGAAGCCATGATTGATAATGGCTGCGGAATGAAGAGCGAGGCATTTGTGGCCATATTTGTGTGTCCCAGCTCAACCTCCCAGAATGCAGTGTAATAACTGTTTTTCTCGGAACTCTGAGCTGGAAGCAGGTTTTTTAACTTGCTTTAGACATTCAAGTGTGAACACAGATGTCCTTTTTATTTACTATATATATATATATATATATATATATATATATATATATATATATATATATATATATATATATCTTTTGTTTGCAAGCATAAAGCTTGCCTATTGCAATCTTTATTCAGATATTCAGATATAGAGAATAAATGCGTAGTACACTATATAATACCTAAAGACAGGGAAAATAAAGATTCAAATCAAGAAGCTGGATAGCTGTAATTAATATAAACACACAAAACTACAGAGGGAGAGATAAGATAACCCCTCCATTGTGAGTTTTAGAGAAACACCATGTGGTAATCTATCTCACAAATCAGCCTTTTTTTAAATTTGATGTTCCAATCCGGGATTTTTTATTTTGTTTTTAATTTCACCGTTGTGATCCAAGATTAATAAACATTTAATTTTAAACAAACACTTCTATATTCTCCCAGCATGTTTTATATAAAAAAAAAGTATATTTAGGTAGAAAACACATTGGGAACTAGCATTCCTTAGATTCTGCATTGCATGTTTATCACACATGCACACAATGACAGTGACATTACATACAATATGCTCCTAGTGACACATGCCAGTCCCACAAGGCACACTGTCAGCCCCTTACCTTGGCAGCCTCCAGCAAGCAGGTCGAGTAAATATGAGATGGGGCAGATGGGATGCAGGCTGGAGCTCAGCGCAAGCCTTGCAATGTGCGCCAAAGGTCCTCATGGTAAAAAACGGTTTACATTATGTCTCAAACGGCATTCCCTGGCTTACAATTTCATGCCTGTAATTTTTTGACGGGCAATTCGCTAGTTACAAATAACAAGCACACACCCTGCGAAGCTACAACATTGGTTTAGTAAAGAAAATGGAAGCCTACCGTAAAGAACAATTGCATATAAAAGTGAAAATGTAAAGGCTGTTTATTTATTTTTTACCATTTGAAAGCATTTGTCCATTATCAAGTGAAAAGATCATATAGAATAAATGTGACCACAGTTGTCCTTTAAAGGGACCCAGTAATCCTTTCTGGCATGAAATTAGAAAAAAAAACATCTAAAAATATCTCCTGTAAGAAATCCAGTAAGGTTGACTCATAACCACAGGAGTTTAAAAAAAAAAAAAAATAAACATTTTGGAACTATTCTATGTCTCCTACAAAAAAGAGTAGCTGTAATGTGTGCTCACAGCCTACTTGCAGGAGACTCAGAGTCTTAATCTCCGTAGTCTGACGCTGCAGAATGGCACCCACTAACGTGAACACACTACATTAGCCTGAACATCCTCCCATATCTCTATACATCTATATAAACATCTTCCCATGGCAAGGAAGGGATTACATAAAAACTAATGCAGGAGATTATGACCCCCTCTGCATATGACCTGCTACCCTATATGAGCCCAGGTATCCCTGGGATTCCCCCATCTGAAGTCCCTATGCACTTCCATGGCACCTAATGTTAACCCATATGCCATGGGGTTGCAATGGACCTCATGGTATATTATATTATAAACACTGGGGTACTTATGGAAACCCATGGCACCTAAAATGAACTCCATTACCATGGGGTTCACTATAGACCCCCTGGTATTCTAAACTATAACAAGTGGGTCCATATGAACCCCATTGCACCTAACATCAATTCCTGTCCCATGGTGGTCACCACAGACCCGAGTGATAACTGTGGTGGTGCTGTAGTGGATGATGAGGGAAGTCACCAGGCCAGTGGGTGAGTTCTTACCCTACAGTGGTACAGCTCTTCCATCCCAGTAGGCCCTGGATATGGGTTCAGGTCGTAGGATGTACTGTCTCTGGCCAGGCTCCTCCCTTCAATTGTTAATGTATGATAATTATTATTATTACGTCATTGTGTTTACCAATAAACACTGTGGCCTGTTATCTCCATTATCTTTTCTTAAAACTTTGTGTGGCAGTTTATCATAAAATAAATACTGTTATAAATTAAATAATACTATAAATACAATTTGCATAAGCATGGTAAACCATAAGACAAGCTTAGTAAACCATAATATTTACTTTCATCAAGTGTGCTTTTATGTTTTGGAATATTATAATATTTTTGTTTTCAAACCATTTGGCTAGATAGAGACATACATATGGTAACAAGTCAGCGGCTTTTTCATGTTAAAAGTCAGCTAAATCTACAAATGATTGAAATCTAAATCTGAACTAAACACTTTGCATCAGGAAATGCAACTATAGAGCTGCAGAAAATACAAATAAATGTAAAATTATGCATTTGGGAAGAAAACATAGCCCTGCAATTTATAATCTTAATGAAGCAAATCTAGGAGTATCAGATATTGAAAGGCATTTTGGAGTATTTGTGGACAACCACCTAGGTAACAGTGATCAATGCCAAGCAGCAGCTGCAAAGGCAAGTAAAATATTAGCATGTATTAAGAAGGGTATAGAAGCAAGGGAAGCAGATATAATTCTGTCACTGTACAAATCCCTAGTACACCCTCATTTGAAACATGGAGTATAATTTTGGGCACCATTTCATAAAAAGGACATTTTAAACTGGAAAAAGTACAGCGAAGGGCTCCAAAACTAATAAGGGGAATGGAGGAGCTAAGTTATGAAGAAAGATTAACCAAATTAAATGTATTTTCCCTCGAAAAAAGTAGTCTACGAGTGGCTATGATTGCCTTATTTAAATACATAGAGGTTCAATATAAGCCTTTGTCAAGTGCATTTTTTGTGCCAAGAGGTTTTCAAATGACAAGAGGACATCCCTTGAGGTTAGCAGAAAAAGGATTTCACCTTAAAGATAGAAAAGGGTTCTTCGCAGTTAGGGTGGCTAAACTGTGGAATTTGCTACCAAAGGAGGTGGTGACAGTGAATTTGATAGATAACTTTAAAAAGGGTTTAAATATATTTTTGAATAAAGAGGGCATTCAAGGTTATCCTAGATAAAGCAATATTGATCCAGGGAGAAATGTGATCGCCAGTATCGGGGGTCAGG
This sequence comes from Discoglossus pictus, assembly GCA_027410445.1. Classification (NCBI taxonomy): domain Eukaryota; kingdom Metazoa; phylum Chordata; class Amphibia; order Anura; family Alytidae; genus Discoglossus; species Discoglossus pictus. The sequence continues at coordinate 85,348,161 of CM050163.1, forward strand.
AAGAAATTTAGCTTTTTCCCCCCCTATGATACAATTGTCAAAGTTTCAATGTTTTTTTTTCTGTTTTTCTTCCTCTGAATCAATTAATAATTAACAATTATTAACAAATAATCGACATATTTAAAGGATCAGAAGAGATCTAAAAGGTTGAACTTGATGGACTCAACCTCAAATACTATGTAACTATACTATTGCATATTTTTAAAGGTCATGGTTCCACATTAATCTGACCATTGAATGCCCTAACTATCCCAAATTCATCCGTAACACAGCTGTCCTAGATTAGATATATATGTCTAACCCCCGAAGCTTACACAGTGTCACCACTTTTGCCCATTGACAAAAAACTTTCATGAGGTTAAATCTCTGAGCAGGCTGCTTAGCGTGTGATCACCTGTAACAGTATAGCTGTGATAATAGAAATTACAATATTACTCTTCTATAAACCTGTTTCTTATTTATTAAAGGAAGCCAGCAAGGTGACTAAGCTAACTCCACTTTACATGTTGTTATATAGAGCTTATTTATCAAGGTAGAAAAATGTATACTTTGTTATACTTTGTTTATTAACAGTTTAGAGAACCCACAGATGCATGGAGGTAAAGAAAGTGGGTGATTGGCCGACTTGGAAGCAGGAGGAATAATTATTTGATTTGATTTTTTAGGGGATGGGTTTTTGGTGGGATATTATATAATCAGATATTTCTTATATATAGCCGTTCTCTTCCCCCGCCCCATTCAATATCAGAACCATTTGGAGATCAGAACCAGCATTCATCCGTGCTTACAGCGTCAAATTTTCTGGACTCATCATATATCCTTACCAATACATACCTGGTACTTTCCTGGTGCAGTATGGCTTCCCCTATTGTAGGTGGTCTAATTGCCCAGCTTAGACATGCAATATCCGTTTTGGGGGAGGGGGTTATTGGCTGCCATCTATCTCGCCCTCAGTTACCAGTCATTATTGGCCCATACCATATGGTCAGGCTGGCCCTGAGGCGCCTTCAACTAGTGCCCTTGAGGTTGCCACCTGCTCTGGGAGCCTTACTGCGATTTCTAGGCATCCTTCAAGGCTATCAATGCCTCCAAAAAGATTAAGCTTTACATCCCTGGTGTCTAGTGGACCCGAACACCCTCCTAAAAAGCGCACCCACGTTTCCATGGAGGCTAGTGGGCCCATCCCTCCTTCCTTGGTGCCTTGTGTTCTCACCCGTCACCCCCCTATGCCCATTAAGCAGCCTTCTACCTCTGCAACCGTCAGACTGTGGAAGGTGCTGGTCCTGGGGGTTGGGTTATTGGTGAGATATTATATAATCAGATATTTCTTATATATAGCCCTTCTTTTCCTCTCCCCCTTTCAGTTGGTCTCGGTATCAGAACCATTTTCCTTCCTCCCACCGGATTTTATTTAATATTTCTTTTTTTCATTTATTTGAACTTTATTTGTCACAGCATGGGATGGCCAGGGTGCTTGCCCTCAGAGGATTAGGAGTAGCTATTATATCTCATCTGAGTTGGTACTCTTGGGGCATGGGTTTCCACCTCCCCTTTTCATGTTAGTATGTGGAGGGGCATGCACCGCTTGTTTATTCGCTATGTTATATAATTGTATTAATAAATGAGCTGTGGCTTTTTATTATACCATATATGAGTATTTTGGTTTTATTGTGTGGTATATTATTGGGGTGAATCCTTATTGACAATGCACCGGACAAGTAACCCACGCTTTTTGCTGTAATGCTTTAGGAGCTGGTTACTTTACTTATACATTGATCATTATTCAGATTCATATTTAGAACAGCAACATTCAATATTAAAATCATGTTCAAAGATTAGAGTATTACCTCCAGTAGAATCTTTGTTTCCACCCTTATAAGGTCATCAAGGCAAAGGAGTTTACTAAGAGTTTGGTCTAACAATGCAATTAGATAAGGAGCAAACAAAAATTCTTAGGTTGCCCCACAACAAAACCTCATTGCCAAGGGAAAACATCTTAACATAGTGTGGGGGTGGATTCACTAAGCATGTCAAGTGGCTGAGATGAGATGAGAACTGCTCAGGTAATAGTGCATAGTAAATAGAGGGATGCACACCACAGCCACTTGGCTGATAAACCCCCTAAGTAAACCTGTAGCCGATGCAGTTCATTTTTGTGCCCGAAAATGTAGGTTGCCAGCTATAAAAAAACACCTTCCCTTGCTGACCTTATAGGGAACCCAAGTAAATTTAATATTTGTAAATATTTAAATATATATTTTTATTAATGATCAAAACCTACCGTAATTAAAACATGTTGGTGTTATTGTATTTAGGACAGGGCAGTGTCCATTTAACTAAGTCCAAGAGGGCTGCCAACAGTTCAGGATTTCAGAATTTCCATGATTGTGTTATCAGTCTCTCTGCTTTTGCACCTCTGAGTTACTCAGTTTCATTTATCCTGACTGATAGTTAGACAGATGCAGAGTCTATTGGAGGCCGTTATAGGAGCAAGTTGGCTATCTCTATAGCCACATATTTAAAATATGACCATCCTAAATATTGGAACTGATAAAGGGCAAAATATGCTTATACAGTTAGAAAGTAAAACAGCCTTTAATTTACTAACTATATGCAGATTTATGCAGTTCAGGACTATTAAATCTGCATATTCAGTATATTTCAAATTCCACATCAACTATACTGTTAGACGGTCAGATGATCATATTACCCTGATAAAAAAAAAAACATGCAAAGAAATATGTTAATGAGCTACAGTACGTTGGGTTATTATAACTATAAAAAAAATGTGAGCTTCTGAAATCTTGTATATAAAATTTATTATTTCCCCTTATCTTGAATGTTTACAGGTAGATGGTTGAAATTAGGTTTAATATTGAATATTGCTTTTCTAAATAATTGAACAGGACTTCTATTAAATATCAATGAGTAATTATAACAGGGCATTACAGTAATGGTATAACTTTGTGCCCAAAAATTTGGGTTGCCTTTAAGTAGAGGCTATTCAGCTTTTTTTAAAGAGAATTATTGTAAAAAATGTTTAGTGCAGAATATCAAAATATAATACTGTTCACATTATAGCACTGATGTTCCATTAGCGTTTTCTATATTACATTTCTGCAGTTTAATATTATATTCAACTAAAAAAGCTGTTTCAGTGTTGAAAATTTCTTCCATTATCTGAAAAATAACATTAAGCACTTTACCTTCTGTTGATTCACTGTAAAATGTGTCCTTTTATTGGATTATGTCATTTAGCGTAATGCCTACTGAAATTCTATCCAAATAATAGACTTTAACAGGTTAGGGAAATTCAGTGATGAATGGGTTAAACACGGGTCTCTGATAGTCATCAAAAATTAAGCACTGAGTGACTGCCAAGAAAGTTCTCCACACAATGATCAACATTTATATAAATGATTATTTGGCTACACAGTTTAAAAAGCAATTATCACATTATATGCAAGATATAACCATTAATAATTAATGTATGATTCAGTTAAAAAGATTCATTAATTGATATTTGTGTCTGGCAGGCAATGTACATATGCCCTGGTGGAAATAAAACAGCAAAAAATATATCTTAGGATGTTTTAAATGTTCTATATTTTATAATGAACTACTAATTATGATGTGTTGTATGCAACCCAGACTGGTATTTAGTATGCATGGAGGGAATAAAATTAATAGAGTGTGTAATGTCGATATTCTGTAGTGAACTGCTTGTGTTTAAATCTTGAATCAAATCTTGTAAAATTAAAATACAGGTTCAACTTAAATATAATGGTAGAAACACAACTAACTAGAGTTACAAATATAAATCTCTTACAATCACTTCTCTCAGATTGCAACCCATCAGCCTTATTAAATTGTGATTTGGCCAATTGATTAGGGCACTATAGAAGCACATAGCATATATTTTTTACAGAAGTTTTTATTCAGTGAAGACTTGGCTTTTGGATAGAAGTTCACTAACTAAAAACTTCTATAAAAAAAAACATATGCTATGTGCTTATATAGAGCCCTATTCAATTGCCCGAATAAGGCTGCATATTAGCAGTAACGGAAAAATAGCACATGTAATTAGTACCCAAACTAAGCCATCACAATTGACGTCATGACCTCAATGCATCAAAAACAGGCATCAGCCTATTCATAGTATTCATTTTGGTCTGTTTGTTAGTAACCACAATCCTGTCACCAGCTATCATGACCCAACACAATAAGTGAATAATATTGGTTTTACCTGTCAGTTCTCTGGGACAGAGAACTGACAGGTAAAAATACTGAACATAAATGGACAACGTTCAAATCCTTACTAAATAAACATACTTATCACCATATACTATGTGGAAATAAAAGTAGGAGGAGTAAATCACAACCCATGTGGCTTAGCAATGACTTAAAGATGAAGATGAGGAGTAAAAAACAAGCATTTAAATTATACAAACAAGAGGGGACAGAGACTGCTTTACGTAAGTACAAGCAAATCAACAAGGCTTGCAAAAGCGCTATTAGACTGGCTAAAATCGAAAATGAAAAGTTAGTTGCAAAGGAGAGTAAGACTAACCCTAAAATATTTTTTATAGATATTAATAGGAAGAAGGCCAGGAAGGAAGCTATAGGAACATTACAATGTGACACAGGCCATCTGATAATTAGTGACCAGGAAAAGGCAGATGAGCTAAATAGGTTCTTTTCTTCGGTATACACAAGGGAGGTACCAGTGATTGGGACACTGATCATAATGAAGAAATCCAAAAGAAGAAATCCAAAAGAGGTTGGAAAAAATAAATGTTAATAAAGCCCCGGTCCTGCTGGAATACATCCATGGGTACTGGGGGGACTAGGCTCTGTAATAGCAAAACCATTATATCTAATTTTCAAGATTCACTTAACACAGGGTCTCTACCAGATGACTGGAGAAAAGCATATATGATACCTATATTTAAGAAGGGAACAAGAGCAAATCCGGGGAATTATAGACCAGTGAGTCTCACTTCGGTAGTGGGAAAGCTTTTAGAAGGGTTAATAAGGGATAATATACAGGAATATGACTATTCAAACAGGATTATAAGTAGGAGCCAACATGGATTTATGAGGGATAGGTCATGTCAAACAAACCTAATTAGTTTCTATGAGGAGGTTAGTAGGAACTTGCCATAAATATTTTCTTATGGATTGAGAGCTAGCTAAAAGACAGGAAGCAAAGGGTTGTTGTAAATGGAACATACTCCAATTGGACTAATGTGGTAAGTGGGGTTCCTCAGGGTTCAGTATTAGGTCACCTCCTTTTTAACATATTTATTAATGACTTGGAAGTGGGATTGGAGTGTGGTGTCTCCATTTTTGCTGATGACACAAAGTTGTGCAAGATAATTAAATCAGAAAATTATGTACTTTCCCTCCAAATGGATTTGCATAAATTAGAGGAATGGGCATCTAAGTGGCAGATGATATTTAATACAAATAAATGTAAAGTTATGCATCTGGGAAGGAAAAATAGCCATGCAATTTATAATCTCAATGTAGTAAAAAATAGGGGTATCAGATATTGAAAGGGATTTGGGAGTACTTGTGGACAACCGCCTAGGTAACAGTGCTCAATGCCAAGCAGCATCTGCAAAGGCAAGTAAAATATTAGCATGTATTAAGAAGGGTATAGAAGCAAGGGAAGCAAATATAATTCTACCACTATACAAATCCCTAGTACGCCCTCATTTGGAACATGGAGTACAATTTGGGGCACCACTACATAAAAATGACATTTTAGAGCTGAAAAAGTACAGAGAAGGGAAACAAAGCTTATAAAGGGAATGGAGGGGCTAAGATTTGAAGAAAGACTAACAAAATTAAACTTATTTCCTCTAGAAAAAAGGTGTCAAAGAGGGAAAATTATTACCTTACATAAATATATCCAGGGTCAATACAAGGCTTTGTCAAGGGATTTTTTGTGCCAAGAGGTTTCCAACAGACAAGGGGGCATCCTTTGAGATTAAAAGTAAAAAGATTTCACCATAAAGAAAGAAAAGGGTTCTTCACAGTAAGTGTGGTTAATCTGTGGAATTCTCTACCAAAGGATGTGGTGACAGCGGATTCGATAAATAACTTTAAAAAGGGATTGGATATATTCTTAAATAAAAAGGGCATGAAGGGCTATCCTGGATAAATAGGAGGGAGTATTGCCGGCCTGGAAGCCATGTACTGATGGAACTCCTCGTCATACCTCCACCAGGCCATACCCCAGTAGGTCCGATATGCGTTCCTAATCTCCTCCAGGTATAAAAAACTGATGTAACAGGGCCAGGGAGGGCTCTAAAGCAGGGGAGTCCTCTCCAAAATGGCAGGACCCCCATACGGCTGGCCGCAATGCTACCGTGCCAGGTAAAGCGCAGGCGGCTGAGCTGCTGCGCAAGGGTTTTCGGGAAGGGATAGTAATCCAGTGTAGCCTTGTGCCCACAGGCATGCGGCCTTCGATCCTGGGTTTAGGTTGAGGAGGGGGGTTTAGGTTGAGGAGGGGGGTTTAGGTTGAGGAGGAGGGGGGTTTAGGTTGAGGAGGGGGGTTTAGAATGAGGAGGGGGGTTGAGGTTGAGGAGGGGAGTTGAGGAGGGGGTTGAGGATAGGGGGTTGTGGAGGGAGGATGAGAATGGGGGGTTGAGGGGGTTTGAGGATGGGGGGTTGAGGGGGTTTGAGGATAGGGGGGTTGAGGAGGGGGTTTGAGGAGGGGGTTGAGGATAGGGGGGTTGAGGAGGGGGTTGAGGATAGGGGAGTTGAGGAGGGAGGTTGAGGAGGGGGTTGACGATGGGGGGATTGAGGAGGGAGGATGAGGAGGGAGGTTGAGGATGAGGAGGGGGGTTGAGGATGAGGAGGGGGGTTGAGGTGGAGGAGGGGGGTTGAGGTGGAGGAGGGGGGTTGAGGATAGGTAGGTTGAGGAAGGAGGATGAGGATGGGGGGTTGAGGAGGGGGGTTGAGGTTGAGGAGGGGGGTTGAGGATAGGGGGTTGAGGAAGGAGGATGAGGATGGGGGGGTTGAGGAGGGTTGTTGAGGGGATTTGAGGATGGGGGTTTGAGGAGGGAGGTTGAGGAGCGGGTTGAGGATGGGGGGTTGAGGAGGGAGGATGAGGAGGGAGGTTGAGGAGGGCTGTTGAGGGGGGGTTGAGGATGAGGAGGGAGGTTGAGGAGCGGAGTTGAGGTTAAGGAGGGGGGTTGAGGAAGGAGGATGAGGATGGGGTGGAGGAGGGGGTTGAGGATGGGGGGTTTGAGGAGGGGGTTGAGGAGGGAGGATGAGGAGGGGGTTGAGGATGAGGAGGGAGGTTGAGGTTGAGGATGTTGCTTCAAAGTTCGTTATTTGAAAAAAAAAATCCCCTGAAATTCCCTTCTTAAAATGAGGTGGGTGTTATACGCTGGTGCGTGTTATATGCCAATAAATACAGTATATATATTTAAAAGCTGGATTCATCACTCCTGACACTGGACAAACATTAATTGCTCCTACCTCACTTTTTGGAGAGATTGTGGAACTCCACTGAATGGCCCAAGGCAGCCTCTGATCAGGAAGTTAAGTCTGAATCATATAACCGGCCTTTAACATAATACCCTGCTCAAAATTGTAGCTGGACACTCTAGCGGATCAAAGTGAGGACACAAGGAGCAGAGAAGGACGCTATGAACCCCTAAAGAGGAGCACACTGTGATAGAAGCAGCAAATGGTGAGTAAACATTGCCCTGAGTTAACTTGCTCCATCCCTGCAGCTGTAGACAGAGAGAGGGTGTGCTCACCCCATTGTGCAGCAGAAAAGCTCACTGTTTATCCTGTCCAAAGGGCTGGGAAATGAGACCCAAACAGAGGGCTCTTCAAATAAACATCCTCACATATCCATAAAAGATTCTTCCCCAAGTCCCACAAATACTTAAAGTTGTACAATCAAAGTGAATATCTCACTCTTTTTAGAAATAAACAGCAAATTATCTTCAGGAGTTACAGTGGAGAATTTGTTTATGAAACACATAAGTATCATTCAAACTGCGTGGTTGTTTTGACTGACACATAATCTGTTTACAAGATATTTTACATAAACACAAACAGCCCTATTAAATTCCCTCAACGTGTAAAACCATGGCATAGTCCGCAAGACTTATGGCTATTAAATTGGCCCAGTAAAGCAACCCGCTAACAACTTGTGGGTTAAGGACGAAAAAACCTGGGGACACTCAGTGAACACTTAAAGAATCTACAGTTCCTAATAACTTATATCCTCACTTGTATAAGTTGTATACATCTGAAATTCACCTTCATTTACCATCAAAAGACTGTAGACGCTAACATTTTGTACACTTTCTGATGCAAGATGATATAGCCACGCCATTATTTAATCGTATATTGTACCCCAGATATGGGGGCACAACTCACAGCAAATTGACAAACCAAACAAGCAAAGTTAAATCCCTTGGTCAAAGGCCAATAGAGGGGAATGGTCGGTATTTCAACAAGGAGATCCTCTAAAAAGCCAAATCCAAAAACAATTACCCATTCATCTCAACAGTTGCCATTGACACCAACACACCAGCCAAAACCAACCATGAAGGACCTGATTTCTTCCTTCAGAACAGAGGTTAAGGAGGAGGTCCAGAAAGTGGAAGCTGATCTCAAAGGGGAAATCAAAGCAGAAGACTCTAAAGTAACAGAAACAGAGGAAAAATACAACAATCTGTTACAGGCACATCCTCAACGGGAGGAAGATATACATGCCTTAAGAGATGAGCAGAAACAACTCCAATATACGCAAGAGGACTTAAAAATCCGCAACCTCCCAGAAACGATAACAGATCTTCCCCTACATATATGTTCAGCCACTGCAAAACCCTGCTGCATAACCAGGAAGAGGAAGATTTCAAAAGAGATTGCATTCATAGGGCACTGGCGGGTTGTCCTTCTTCTGGAGAAAGACCAAGGGACGTGATAGCAAAATTTCATTACTATACAACCAAAGACCTCTTTATAAAAAAGGGAAGACCAGGTATCACAGAAATTGATGGAGGTTAACCAAGCATATATACGCCAACCTCTCCCCGACCACCCTATACAAAGAGAGAATGCTGAAACCCCTCTTGGGAATTATTTTAGCTCAAGGATCGAGATATACTTGGGGCTTTCCATTTAAACTGAACGTTCTGAAGTAAGGGAGAAGATACCACATTTGCAACATGGAACAAGGAATAGCAATACTTTCATCTTGGGATATCCCTGAGCCTGAAACTCTGGCATTCAACGTCCAGACCCAAGGCCCCAAAGATGCCCAAGAGCACAGCAGCGTTCATGAGACTGAAACAGACTTGATCATTCTATGACTCACAAGCTGGAGCTTTAAGTAGCTATTTTAGCTAGAATCAATGCCAGACCAGGATCTAAGATAAATGCTAACTTTAATTAGAACCTAATCAATTGTAAAGTCACTTTTATATTAATGGTATTCAATAGAAGTGCCCCATAAGGGTTGCAGTTTCTATTTTCTATTTTTTTTCTTTAGGCGAGTCGCCAGCATACCCAATTTGAGTGATACCTGACGACCCACCGTATTTACTAAGAGGACAGCCTTTTGCTCTCCTCCGTAAAGTTTATACTGTAGTTTATTCTGCACAATAAGCAATCTTAGTAACAAGTTAAGGAAATACTGAAACACTGTCATATTGATTTGAAAAACGTATTATTGTTGCCGTACTTTGCTCTAATACTTTGTATATTTCTCTCTTGTCTGTTTCTAGCATTTTATTCCCCTTTCTGCTCTGCCTACTCCCTTCCCTACCAGGTAAAGACTACTCCTATTCACACCGAATATATACCTTCCTCTGGTTTATCTCCCACTGGGGACAGCCTGAATACCAGACACCCTAGCCTAAGTTCCTGAATCGGTGAGGGTGGTAATGGATCTAAAAACAGCTTCACACAACGTCCAAGGGCTAAGTGAACTAATGAAATGAGGGATTGCCCTGGTGGATTACAACCATATGGGTATAGACATTGTTCTATTTCAAGAAACCCATGTAAAAACAATCGCTATCCCAAAATACTGGGGTAAATACTTTACACAAACATATCACTCGACTGCCCCTGAAAAATAGAGGGGTTTTTCAATAGTTATACACAATTTTTTAGCATACAGTATATATCTACCCATAGAGATAACAATGGGAGGTATATCCTGTAACAAGGCACTATTAATGAACAAAATATTTCACTGCTAAATGTATATGCCCTGAATACTGGGCAAGCACCCTTCTTCCATAAAATAGCAGACCTGATGACTGATTGGCAATATTCCGCTTGGATCTTGGGGGGCGATATGAATTCAGTACTAGACCCTGCAAAAGATAGATCAGGTACTACACCTCCTTCCGTGATACCTACGGCCACCAAATCTTTTAAATAACTGCTCAAAACTCAGGGTATGCTTGATACGTGGAGGATGCTGCATCCTAATGATAGGGAATATGCACATTACTCAGCTAGACACAACTCACACTCCTATATTAACTATATTTTAATTCAGCAACACTTAGCTTCATATTTAGCTATCCGGCCCTTCTCCTGGTCAGACCATGAACTGTTTAGTCTCTCTCTGAGTGATTTTCTACCCAAGGGACCCTCTCTAACATGGGCCCTAAACCCAGCCCTCCTTAACAACACTTTTTCAAGGAAAAAAAAATCCCAAGGCACTTATAGACTACTTTAATTTGAACAGTGGAGGGGAAGTGGACCACGCAGGAGTTTGGGCCTCATACAAAGCAGTACTGCGGGGCACATGCATTCAAATAGGTTCTCTTTCTAAAAAAACTTGAGCTAGCCCAAATTAAAGAATTAAACATTAAGATTTCAGCCCTCCAAAAAATCATGCCTCCTCTGAGACCACCCGGGGTCCAACGGAAATTCACAAACTCAAACAGGACTTAAATGAGGTTCTGCGGAGGACGGTTGTAACCCAGTCTAAATATTTAACATTTGCAAATAAACCAGACAAAATGCTTGCCAAAAAGCGCAAATGCATTTATCCCAAACTCAAAGTGGAGACTGATAACGCTATTTATCAACCAAGTGAAATCACAAATGCATTCGAAAAGTATTACGCTTACTTATACTCAGCGCCCCTCTGGACGGGCTGAACTGGTCACATAGAACAAATTAATAACTTTATCTCCACCATTAATCTCGGGACGAAATGAAAAGAGGCCATTAAAGAAAGTAAGACGCACAAAGCCCCTGGTCCGGATGGTTTCATCAATTACTACTATAAGCAATTTATGGAAACTATATTACCTCACCTCCAAATGCTTAATGACTTTTTATCAGGTAAACCTACAAAAGAATTTCTAGAAGCCAATGTAATTGCCTTTTTTAAAGAATGCAAAGATCCTTCCCAATGTGCGAGGTACAGACCTATATCCTTGATAAATAGTGACGTTAAAATATATTCCAAAATTATAGCAAACCACTGACAAGCCTCCATAACCTGTTTAATACTCTTGAGCTTTTTGGCAGCATCTCAGGTTTTAAAATAAACACTAGCAAAGGTTTTACTGAATCATTTGAAATCTCTATTATCAACGAATTTCTCTTTTAAATGGGTCCAACAACATATTAACAGCCTTATTAAATTGTGATTTGGCCAATTGAATAGGGCTCAATATAAGCGCATATTTTTTTACAGACGTTTTTAGTTAGTGAACTTCTATCCAAAAGCAAGGTCTTGCCTAAGTAAAAACTTCTGTAAAAAAATATGTTCTGTGCTTATATTGAGCCCTATTCAATTGGCCGAATCGCAATTTAATAAGGCTGTAAATACTTGGGAATCTTTATCCCAAGACAATCTGGCCTAGCTTATACCGCAAACTACCCATGCTTATAAAAAAGCTACTTACTGACAAATACGTGGTCTTCCCATAACATCTCATGGCTATGAAGGATCCACGCTATCAAAAAGAATGCACTACCCAAGCTCTTGTACCTCTTTTGTACAATTCCGACAGTGGTTAACACAAAGGAAAATTTGGTTCTTCAGAGCGCTATCTCCAGCTTTGTCTGGGATCGCAAAAAAACAAGAATATATAAAACTACCATGATGGCATCAAAAAACAAGGGTGGCCTAGCCCTCCCAGACTTACAAAAATACTGATTGATAAGGAGCAGGTGCCGATTTGGGTAGAGATTGAAAAACATATCCTTAAGGAACGGAATCTCCTTATTAGTCAGGTTGTCTGGCTTAGCCTACATAACAAATTAAATTGATCACACTTCTTTCCAGGAGTGTGGCTTAATCTATATCCTTATGGACTCAAGTGAATAAAAGGACACCCCATAAGAACGCCCTATGGGCACTCCATAAGAATCCATCAATTAATAGGCTCATTGCGCCAGCACCATTTCATAACGGTGACCAGGGCGGTGAAGGAGGATGCGCAGGTTTGGTGTTCCTTCCTCAGGGACTTCAATGGAACTACGTTGATCTATCTGGGGAGCTTGACCAGCACTCAACTCAAGCTGTATATGGATGCGTCGGGCAACAGGATTTTGGCTCATGCTTCCAGGGCTGTTGGTGGGTCGTCACACTGGCTGAGCCTTGGACAACGGCGGGCCTTACAAACAACCTTGCCTGTCTGGAGTTGTTCCCCATCGTTGTTGCAGTTCACATATGGGGAACGGATTTCAGGGATCCCCAAGTTATCTTTGGGGCGGATAACATGGTGGTGGTACAAGCCTAACGGCGTCTTCCATACCGGTGATATGGCTTATTCAGCACTTGGTGCTCAACTGCCTTCGTCTGAACATATGGTTTAGAGCGAAGCACATTCCAGGGTCGTAGAATGACATTGCTGATGCCCTCTCGCTTTCAGGTGGTTCGGTTCAGGACTTTGGCTGCAGAAGCGAGGGCACTAGGCGAGAGCTTGCAGCGGCCAGATAGCAAGGCTCATCAGGCAGTCACTATGGTCGGGGACGTGGTCGCGTATGAGAAGGTCTTGAAAAAGTGGAGTGACCTGGTGGCGGTAGCCGGCGGGGCTGCAACAGAAGAAAAATCCTTGGGTCCTGTTACGGTGTAATAATATGGCTTATATACAGACAACTTTTAACAAGATTTCAATGTGTATTGTATAACTTATTATATACACCTGTAAGAAATCTAGTGTTAATCATTTGTTATTACAATTGTGTGTTTGTATCAAGGCATTATACCTCAGGTCTTTTTTTATTATTCCCACAAATATATATATATATATATATATATATATATATATATATATATATATATATATATATATTATAGATGTGTATAAATAAGCTAGCTATATATGTATGTAATTAGCTAAAATCCAAGTCTGTGTGTGGGAAATGACAACAGGTGTGAGTAGCCCTGCTCAAAATAACTCAGAGAATCACAAATGTCTTATTTACAGTAAAAACAGCAAGTCTTAAGTGTACATTTGTAGACAGCTGAATACAAGACTCTAGATGTGTGTATATGAGTGTAATGTTACCACCTGTTTAGACACCAACAGTCTAATTTCAACTTATAGCCATGTATGACGTAGAGAGTGGGTGGGTCATGAGCTACAATATGATATAAAAAGCCAAGAATCTATGGAAGAGTGGGCAACCAGTGGGCAACCAGCAGGCAACCAGTGGGCAACCAGTTGGAAACCAGTGGGCAACCAGTGGGCAACCAGTGGGCAACCAGCAGGCAACTAGCAGACAACCAGCAGAGGTACCGGTTGGCCCAGGTTGAAGGAGCCTTCATGCAGTTCAGAGAGAAGAGTGCCAGATGAGCCCAGCTGAACAGAGCCTGATCCTGACCAAAGAGAAACCTGATGGAGACTGAACTTCCAAAACTGACCACAAGTGGTATTATCCTGTATCTTTATATTACATAATGTAGAATTCATATCAGTATTATATTTGTAAATATCGTCTTAATACTTCTTGTCTGTTATCTGTTTTGTCTAAAACCCATTGTGTAACCGTATATTAATTTATGTAAAATATATCTTTTAATTATAAACGTATTCATATGTTCGTTTATTGATTTGTCCAAAAGAACTTATTACTTGTAGAAATTATACATTAATTATTTAGTTATTAGTTAATTTCTTACAACGGTGTGTGGAAAGCGGGGACCCTAAGGCCTCAGTTAGTCGTCAGGTTACGGCCCTATCCTTCATGTTCAAATTGGCGGGGCTGAGGAATCTGACAAAGGAGTTTGTGGTTTGGCGAGTGATGCAGGATGTTTACAGGTGACCGCAGGCAGGACAAAAGATCACCTTCTCCCTATTGTTGCTCTTGGCGCCGGTGTTTGGCATACTCTGCAGGATTCCCTATGAATCTCTGCTTTTCCGTACAGCTTTTTCCCTTGCATTCTTCGGCGCATTCAGAATAGGGGAACTGGTCTCGGCTAACAGGTTTGGTTCGGGGGGTCTGTAGGGGGTGAATACCGTTTAGAAGGTGACAGGTTGGTTTTGTGGAAGGTGCTAAAACGTCCCTACAGCGTTTGGGTCTGGATCAGGCAGAGTTTGGGACCCACTCATTTCGGATCGTGGCTGCCACTGATGCAGCAAGGTTAGGTTTACCTGATGATGCAGTTAAGAGGATCAGGAGGTGGGAATCTCAACGCTTTAGGTCCTACATATGGCCTGTGGCAGCAAGGAATCAGCTGTGGATCATCGGCCATTCGTACAAGTACTGGGTCCACCAAAGTTACAAAGGACAATGCACAACTGGGCATTCCGGAAACGGACTTGCAGGTGCAGTGGTTCGGGTTCTGGGGCTTACGCTAATCACAGGTGAGTGGGCTACTGGACAATTACGTCCATCACCATGGTAACCCACATATCATACTCATTCACGCTGGGGGTAACGATCTGGGGGGTGGTCCCTATGTGTAGAATGTTGAAAGACATGAAGAGGGATCTGGAAAATTGGAAAGCCGGACCTCTTTATCATTTGGTCAGAAATGATAAAGAGGCGCTCATGGAGGAATGCTAGGGATCCAGTATTGATTGATAGGGCTTGCCAGAAGATTAATAAGCAAATGACGAGCATTGTGCAGAAATTGTTTTTTATTTCAATTCGGTACCGGGAACTTGGGGGGTAGATGTTGATGATTTTTTCCTTCCTGAGAAGGTTCATCAGACTGAGATTGGGCTAGAGCTGCTTTCCTTGGAGTTCAGGGACGGGGTAAAATGGGCTTTAGCTTTGTTGAATGAGGGGGGGGATTGCAGCCTTGGGAGGCGTCCCTCGCCTGCTCCGTGGCGGGAGGTGAGTTGCCTGGCCCACTGGCCAAAGTGGGTGTTGCCCTACCTCAAGGGCATGCTTAGAAAAGCACTGGGAGGCCCTGGGCAGGGCTGCGTGACCCATAGGAGCCTGGGTGCGCGACATTGGCCAATCGGGAAGGTGGGACTTTCGCCCGTTTCGCAGGCTTTTCCCGCATTTTGTTTTGGCCATCGCATTGATCACCACCCACCCAGCCCCCTTTAAAAATATGAGGTTATGTTGTTGAGTTATAAAAAAAAAATTCATATGTAAAGAGTCGGTTGCCTTGGGCATTTGTGGTTATGTATTGGCGGGAAGTGGTTTGCCCGACCCACTGGCCAAAGTGCGTTGGGAGGCCCTGAGCGCTGACCTAGAGCGTGAGGTTACTGACCTTGGCTGGGCTCCTCCTTCAAAATGTTAACTTATGTTAATTTATGGTATATGTTAAAATTGGTTATTTAATAAAGCTGTGGCCTGTGATACTCGCAACCTGTTACATTGTTACATAGTATTTAAGGTTGAAAAAAGACTTTCAGTCCATCAAGTTCAACCTTTTAAGATCTCCTCTGATCTGCAATATGCGGATTAACTATTAATTAATTTGTTGTATAAAAAAAATAATAATAATCAATTCCCTTCTGATCCCAGACACTTGCGACCGGACTTCTCCCTGGATCAATACTGCCTCTCTAATTATCCATGATAACCCTGAATTCCCTTTTTAATTAGAAATAAATCCAGTCCCTTTTAACGTTATCTATAGAATCCACTGTCACCACCTCCTCTGGTAGAGAATTCCACAGATTAACCCTTACTGTGAAGAACCCTTTTCTTTCTTTAAGGTGGAATCTTTTTACTTCTAACCTCAAGGGATGTCCTCTTGTCAGTTGAAAACCTCTCGGCACAAAAAGCTCCCTTGACAAATCTTTATACTGACCCTGGATGTATTTATATAAGGTAATCATATCTCCTCTTAGACGCCTTTTTTCTAGAGAAAATATGTTTAATTTGGTTAGACTTTCTTCATTACTTAGCACCTCCATTCCCCTTATTAGTTTTGTTGCCCTCCTCTGTACCTTTTCCAGCTCTAAAATGTCCTTTTAATGAAGTGGTGCCCAAAATTGTACTCCATATTCCAAATGAGAGCGTACTAGAGATTTGTTTAGTGGCAGAATTATATTTGCTTCCCTGGCTTCTATACCCTTCTTAATACATGCTAATATTTTATTTGCCTTTGCAGCTGCTGCTTGGCTTTAAACACTGTTACCTAGGTGGTTGTCGACAAACACTCCCAAATCTCTTTCAATATCTGATACCCCTAGATTTGCTCCATTAAGATTATAAATTGCATGGCTATTTTTCCTTCCCAGATGCATAACTTTACATTTATTCGTATTAAATCTCAACTGCCATTTTGATGCCCATTCCTCAATTTTATGTAAATCCCTTTGGAGGGAAAGCACATCACAATCTGATTTAATTACCTTGCACAACTACGTGTCATCAGCGAAAATGGAGACACCACACTCCAATCGTACCTCTAAGTCATTAATAAGTATGTTAAAAAGGAGGTGACCTAATACTGAACCCTGAGGAACCCCACTTACCACATTAGTCCAATCAGAGTATGTTCCATTTACAACAACCCTTTGCTTCCTGTCTTTTAGCCAGCTCTCAATCCATGAGCAGATATTTACTGCAACTCCTGTATCTCTTAGTTTGCACAATAGTCTCCCATGTGGCACTGTATCAAAAGCCTTTGCAAAATCCAAAAAGACTACATCCACTGAGTTGCCTTGATCCAGGTTCCTACTAACCTCCTCATAGAAACTAATTAGATTTGTTTGACATGACCTATACCTCATAAATCCATGTTGACTCCTACTTATAATCCTGTTCAAATAGACATATTCTTGTATATTATCCCTTATTAACCCTTCTAAAAACTTCCCCACTACAGAAGTGAGGCTCACTGGTCTATAATTCCCCGGATTTGCTCTTGCTCCCTTTTTAAATATAGGTATCACATCAGCTTTTCTCCAGTCATCTGGTAGAGACCCTGTGTTGAGGGAATCTTGAAAAATGCTATTTCCTTAGCCAAAAGGGATCATGCTAAGATCATGTTTGCATTGCTACACATCTTCATTTTCTGTATAAACCAAGAGCTGGAACAAATATATTTAATTTTTAAAATAATTATCTATTAAACCTGACAGATTACCATCTACATTGTCAAAAAGCATGAAAATACGTACATATCATATCCTAAATAATTGGGGCTTCGGATGAATTATGAATAACTACTATATTTATCTTCTTCACTAATACATGGAAGAGGAGAGACACAACCCTATTAATATTCTATAGAATTCATAAAATCAACCCACTCAGACAACTCATAGGAGACAGTTACAAAGGTGTGAGGATTATCAGCTATATTCTGAGTACCTTTTATTATCTTACACTATGTAGGATAAGACCAAAATGGCACCATCTGCTCTCCTGTAATTGGTCATTTTGTAAGTGGGAGGATGGGAATCCATTCACCCTTTGATAACAAATACCCTTGGGGGCTCAATGGTTGTTATGATTATTATTTATTTATGAGGTGGCAATAAATTCCGCAGCAGTACGCAGTTTTGTGCTAGTTTAAACAACACTCAGAAATAAACAAATACAAAAAGACACAACTTCAAAGGTTGTATTATAAAATTTACACTACTGCCTTCTATAGAAAATTAAAAAAAAGTATCAGAAAAATGCGTAATTTAAATATGGGATCCAGAAAAGTACACCAAAATAAAAAGATATAAATTAAATGCAACAATTGTTTTGTGGACCATGAATGCCAATATAAAATTGGAAGGAAAGTTGGTACCAGATACCATCACTGTTTAACCAAGGGCTGTGTAACACCTAATACCCTGATGATACCAGATACCATCACTGTTTAACCAAGGTATATTGCTACAAGCAATATGGATATTCTTCTGTTCTTTTTCTGCAATTTACTTAATCTGTGTAAAAACAATGAGCCTGATTCAATTTCAAGGCCGCAACTCGATCGCAGTAGGCTGTATATCTGCGGGCCTGCTGCGGTCCCTCAGCGTCCTCAACTTAAGGTGCTATTCAATTCGGCAAGCCCGCAAGTTAGGGGCGGACAGGTGATATCAGAGAGACTGTTGGCTTGAGACTGTTGTGCAATTAATTCTAATGTCATCCCTTGTGTCCCCCATCATTTACAGTGCAGTATTGCATTTTTATTTTAATTTCAAGTGCTCCGGATATGTCTTTAAGTCCTTTGTGAGTCCTCCTTGGAACCCTTAACTTGTAGTTCGACTTTTGCCATTTGCGGCCTTGACAGAGTGGTTAGCGAAGGGGAATCAGAGCAATTGAATAGCAATTTGAGATTTTATCGTTCGGAAGTCTTGCGGCCGTGAAAGATCAAAGGCTTGGAGGGGCATTCACTTGTGATGTTAACCATCGCAATGAATCCGAGGCCGGAGACCGTAACTCGATTGGAGCTCGCAAAAAGCCGCCAACTGAATAGCAGAATAACTTACGGCCTCCATTTCCGAAGCCCGGATCTCCCAAAGCTTCAATTGAATGAGGCTCCATGTGTTTAACCTTATTAGTTTGCTTTGTTTAGCACTGACCTCCATGCCTCCCCATGACTCTCCCCCTCTCCTTGTACACCCCCCTGTCCTTGTGCCTCCTCCTGCTCCTTATAGGGTGTGGTCTCAAACTCTGTTTGTCTTTTCATTTCCTACCTTTCCAGGGCTGTGGAACACCTAATACTCTGCAGATACCAGATACTACTGCCCTCCCCCACATGCACCAACCCACTCACTGCTAACAGTTGTAGCTTTATAATAGTCAAATTACTTGTCTTAACTTGTCATAACAGTCTTAATTATCATCTGATATCCCCATTTGCAGGTTATATTATCTAACTACTAGGTGAAGATCACATCCTTGATCCAGCTAACTCCCTATTAGCCCTATTAAATTTCTTCAACGTGTAAAACCGTAGCCCGTAGCGTAGCCGGTAAGACTTGTGGCTATAAAATTGGCCCCTGTAAAGGAACCCACCAACAACTTGCGGGGAAAGGGCGAAAAAAGCCTACAGGATATCGAAAATGTAACTTTGCGGCCGCAAATCCTTTGTACTGTCAAGCAGTAACTGCTACGTTCTAATTTCGCTATTAAATTGCAACGCCTTACCAAAGACGCCCTGGTGTTCAAGCCCGTAACTCGCGCCATGGTCTAATTTAATAGCTCTGTAACCCAGCCGAATTTCAAGCCTGTAGGCTTTGCGGGCTTGCTGATGCCACTACAGGCTTCAAATTTAATAGGGCTGTATGACTAACAAATCCCTTCCTCCCCTCTCCCTTTCTGACTTTTTACCTAAGAAATTAGATTGTAAGTGGAGAGTTTACAATCTTTTAGGGTGATTTGGGAAAAAGTACTTTCTACATAAGATTCTAAGCTCAAACAGGGCCCTCCATTCTTTCCAACTTGTTATTACTTTATTTTGCCCTATTTTTAACCCCTGTATAGCGCTACAGAATATGTTGGCGCATTACAAATAAAAGATAATAATAATGCATATCTCCTCCCATCTCAGAAGGAAAATTGTATAATTTATAGCAGAGGTGACCAAAAGTAGATCTAGATGTTAGAGTAGATCTCAATGTGGTGACAGGTATATGTTGTATTTAAATATCATTCTGCTAAAAGAACAGTATTTACATTTCCTGTGGATCTATTAGCACTTGTGTGGGAGAGAAGTGTGAGGTATAAATACACTGTGAAACTAGTTCAAATGTGACTTGTGAGGAGTAGTTGACACTGTATTGGTAAGTGGTATTTCAAATTAGGATGACTACTAATAATGGTATTGACATGGGGATTAGCCAGTTTATTTTCTCAATCTGTCACCTTAATCCTAAACAATATCAGTTAAATTAAGTGTTTGAATGTCTATGTTTTCTCCAGTTGCCCTGTTGATTTTCTCGCATATATGCCTCAAATTAATAGTTGGAGAGTAGCACTGAGTGGTTTCCTACAGTGTACAAACGCTACTTGGTCAACAATGATCATAAAGACTAGTCACAACTGCAGTCCAGTTAGTAGAATACAATTAAATATTTATTTACAGTGAAGGAATAGGTTACATTAGAGGCATTACCCTCATTCAGTTTGTTTTATTCGCATGGTAGGTTTGCCACAAAAACTACCTCTTTGGATTAATCAGGAAAAACTCAGAAGCAATAAATGCAATAAAATTGCACATTATGAAAATATATGGTGAATTCTACAACTGTAAGATTAGTGTGCCTAGTTATCAGTTTGGATGGTGCAACATATTCAATGCATATTATCACACCGGATCTACAAATTCTCCCTTAACAGCCCCTCCTCTCAGCACACCAACCATGCCCATCATTATCTCTACATGTATTTTCCTGGGTTGCTGCTATCCTGTGGCATTCTTTACCTCCCTCTATACAGTTTCAAACTCTTTATTCAAACAAGCAATCATCACCAGACCCTCTGTTTGTCTTCTGTATCAGGTGGCCCTTGAGCCACATTTGGCGCTCAGGCAATACCCATTCAGCCCCCAGCTTATTCTCTAGAATGGGAATGTATGCCATGCTTCAACAATACACAGTCCGTTATATCTCTTTAAAACCTGAAAGTAATACCCATTGAACGCCTATAAACTTCCCCTATATATCTATTACTTTCCTACAGCAATTTTAATAAACTTACCGAGAAGTTTGCCACTTGATTTGAAGAAGGCATGCCTCTTAAAACCCTAATCTAAACCAGCATAAAAATCATAATTAGTTTTGGCCAATCACAGGCAGCTATAACATAGTTTCAATAACTGGGAAATCTGTTTGTGCAGCAAAGCATCATGGGATGTGTAGTCTTGTTTTCCCCTGCACAAGGAAGCAAGGAGGGGCTCAGTGGATTTCTGCATTGTGCTGCTGTTGGTTTGAAGGTTAGTATAGGTTTAAAAAATGTACCCAAATTCAGCATTTCTATTGGTAGGTACCAGGTGCCTATGTAAGCAACTCTGGGGTGTGGAAACTATTTGTTTTTTTTTATTAAAATATATCTATATGTATTAGATTACAAAAAGTTTAAAACAGGGAAAATTACATATGCCTTTAAAAGGGCCTCACAACACTTTAAACCTTTTTATTTTACCCATAGGAAAATGATAACAAATCTGTAAGAAATGAAAAGAGGTATAGATAATGTGTAGAAGTATTTTGATGTAAAACTGGGTACTACATGAAAGTTTTAGAGCGATATAATGGATTGCGTATTGTTGATGAGGAGTATGCACTCCTACCCTAGACAACAGAATCCAACAGCTTGGAATAAAGTTTTAGATAATTAGGAAAGATATCACTTTCCACTAGTTTTATTTTGTTATGTTTGTCTATAATGATGGAAGAAGTAAATGTGAGAGCAGAATTAAAACCTCTGCAATAAAGTTTTTATATATGTGTATATATGTATATATACAGACTATTATCACCACTACATTGTTAATGAAAGAATCACCCTCAGCAATGAGTTAGAAATAACATTGATAGGAAAAAATATGTTTCTAAAATACTTTCAGAAGTCTATAATTATATAATGAATAAAAATATTCCATCAAAACTGACCATGGTAACTCATTCCCCATTTCCCTCTACTTTAATGTCCCTTTCCCACAGCACTTTTCTCATTTTTGATAATGCATCTCTTATTTCTCAATTCCACCACTGTATCCTCCTCTATAATTCTATAATGTTGACCCTTTTCACCCCATGTCACTGTACATGCTGTAACTACACATATTGTATATGGTTGTAGATTAAAATAAAGAATCCACACTAATCACCTCACTTACCCCATTGAGTTTTTCCAACCTCTTAACCCCTTGTCCTTGTGTACTTCAATGAAGCTGTGAGCTATATCAGGTCAAAACAAAGAGACTAACTGCGGTCCACTGGAAAAGAACTGGCTGCCCATTCCAATATCTTTGCCATGAAAACCTTATGGATTGGCACAACAGGACGCAAGATGTGCCTGGCAAGCGGTGGTCCATAGGGTCACGGGGAATCGGACACAACTGAATGACTAAGCTGATATTTATATTTATATTATCTGATATATTTTGCCAACTTAGAAACAAATAAGCAAGGCAATACAAACAATGCTAAATATCTTAAATATGTATTTTTGTTTCAAAGAATAGCTAATGCAATGTATAACAAGTTTTTCATGCTGTTTATAAATAACTTAAAAGAAATCTTGACTTAAGTACATAATAAACAACACAAAGAACGCAACACAAAGAAGGTATACAGTTCTTTTTATGTATACCATTAGAGTGCAGCAGGTTGTTGACCTTTACAGGGAAGCATTTCATAGGAAATACCCAGGATGTAAGACACGTGATGTTTACCTACAAGAAACAGCAAGAATATGTTGACTGATGTATGTTAGTCCAGGAGCCTAACCAACTGTATATTTAACCACAGCTGGAAACCAGAATACCTCCAAAGCTTATCTAATGTACTAACAGGCTTCCTTATTCCCACACTGACACTGAGGCAACCTGCTCGTGTTTAATTGCACAACAAGAATCTGTTAGAGGAACAGTTCTTAGGAAAGAAGATAGTTTGCTGAGAGCAACAACCACTGAAAGTATTATTTTTATTTTTTTAACTTAAAGGGCCACAAACTAGTTTTTCAAATAAATATTTTGCATCTGAATGGTAGTAAAAAATAAATAATAATTTGTTTTGTTATCTGATTAACTCAATATTTGAAGCAACATATTTCAATGTAGCTTTTGAGTCACATATGATTGAGAGAGGCAGTTCTGATAATCCCGATAAACTAACAGGCCTATTAAATTCCCCCAACTTTAAAACTTGTAGCCCGTAAAGGAGCCCGCTAGGCTTAAGGCTATTAAATTGGCCTCTTACAGCTACCTGCAGGCGGAAAAACCCTAAGGGCTGTTGAAATCGGAACTCCGTTGCCGCAAAGCCTTTGATCTGTCAAGCCCGCAAATGTTACGTTCGCAAATTGCTATTAAATTGCTACGAATCCACTGGCGTTCAAACCTGTTAACAGCAAATGGAGCCAAAAAGCCTACGGGTACTAGAGAGGACCCGCAAGGGGGTTAAAGTCCTGTCCCTAGCACTGTAAATGCAAATATAAACACAATACTGTATCTTGAATTAAAGGGAAAGTGATATTAGGTATTAAAATGAATAGCCCAATATTCTCAAGATCGCAAATCTGCAATATAAAATCCTTTTTTTTTAATGTTTAAATTGAAATGTTATATTGATCCCGGCAATCAATGTGTTACTACATTTATTGGAACTCGCATGCACTTGAATATCATATTCAAGTCCATGATTTATTAATATTGCATTATTTCAGTAATGTGGGTCCAATCGTAAGTTGTACTTCAAATCCGTAAGGGATTGAAATCTAACCTCCATTTCTCAGTGATGTAATGATGACGATCTCTTTTACCATTGGCTTTGTTTAAACCCATAACTACGGGTTTTGCTAAATTGATCATGTTCACTCATGGCCCCACATGCAACCTGCGTAAGAATGGTTTATGGGTTTGGATGTCGGCCATGTCTGTTGCGGGCTTCGCTAATTTTAAAGCTCTGTAACTCTGCTGAATTTCAAGCCCGCAGGCTTTGCGAGTGTACCGCTGCCGCTACGGGCTTGGAATTTAATATGGCCCTAAATCTTACAGTTAATATATATAATAAACAATTGGAACTATGTTGCATGAACAGTATAGTGGCCCTTTAAGCAGTTTAACATTTAAGCATAGCGTTTATCTACCAATTGTTTGTTGCTTTACCCAATTTTCAGTAAATGAAGACTCTGTAACAACCATATGGTGTTAATTGCAGCTTTGAAGACCTGCTTCCTATGTACTTCTATATCGGATCTCATTATATATATAAACTGTATATAATGTATGTAACGGAACCCATCACTGTTTTACCCTGTTTTATGGTTATTTGATTCTTGGTTAAAATATGATCACATTGCTATACTGTATGTATGTTGGTTTATGCTCTGCAGAATATTAGCCCAGACTATTGCAGGCCTTGGCTAATAGATACTCCTATTACAGAGACTCCAGAGATAAGGAAGGCTATTGTATAAAGTGTTTTCATTCTCAGCCATAAGAACAAAGAAGGATGATCTAATCCATGTCTGATTGTATCAAAGTTACCAGGTAGCCTCAGGGAGGTGTGACCCACCTATTGTTCTCTTTATGTGTATTGTGTGGCCAAATATGGGCATGTGTATTGCCTGTGGGAAGAGATGTGTATAAATATTTCTGCACAACAAAATAAAGTCAGTATTCATTTGACTCCCAAATTGTGTGTCGTCCAATATGGGAGGTCGGGGATGGTGAAACTGTAGTGCCTCTTGGGTATTTTACCGTATACCAGCGGAGATATTGGATTCGTGTTCCAACTCCGTTACATTTGGTGGCAAGTGGTGGAATTGTTCCCACGGTCAGAAGGACAGCTACAGGAGACACCATTCCGTGGAGTACAAATTGAGGGCAACGCTAGTATCCGTACAGCGCCCCTGGCTACAACAGGATGGAACCAGCTATTTTTCGGACAGTGTTCCATGATGAGGAAGAGGATGCGGCCGCGGACTACAGGGATGCAGACATAAAGGAACTCATGGAGGGAGACCGGGTAGCGGTTACAGTACCTCTTAATGCCACACAGACTGAGTTTGGAAGAGAACTCCAAAGCAGACTGGCCTTTTTCCCAGGTACGCTTCCCATAAAAACCTTGGAATGGTTAATGACAGATGTCCACAAATACATAATGGAAAAGCAGCGGGCACGGGAGCAGTCCATCTTGGGAGCTGCTAACCCACCTCCCACCATTAACCCCCCCCCAGCACTGCGTCTGGGTGGGGGGAACTACCAAACCCCTCCACGGTACATCAGGTGCCACATGTGTAACCAGCAGGGCCACATGCAGAGAGACTGTCCCAGAAACAGAAACCGCTCCACGTGGAATACTCCAACTAATTCCCCTCCCCAGCGACAGGGTGTACCCCAGGGAGCAGAAGGTGTCGTCCTTCCTCCCCTGCAACAGTGTGTACCCCAGGGGGCCGAAGGTGTCGTCCTTCCCCCCTAGCGGCAGTGGGAACCCCAGGGGGCAGAAGGTGTCGTCCTTCCTCCCCAGCGGCAGTGTAAACCCCAGGTGGCAGAAGGTGTCGTCCTTCCCCCCCAGCGGCAGTGTGAACCACAGGGGGCAGAAGGTGTCGTCCTACCCCCCAGCGGCAGTGTGAACCCCAGGGGGCAGAAGGTGTCGTCCTTCCCCCCCAGCGGCAGTGTGAACCCCAGGGGGCAGAAGGTGTCGTTCTTTCCCCCCAGCGGCAGTGTGAACCCCAGGGGGCAGAAGGTGTCGTTCTTTCCCCCCAGCGGCAGTGTGAACCCCAGGGGGCAGAAGGTGTCGTCCTTCCCCCCCAGCGGCAGTGTGAACCCCAGGGGGCAGAAGGTGTCGTCCTTCCTCCCCAGCGGCAGTGTGAACCCCAGGGGGCAGAAGGTGTCGTCCTTCCCCCCCAGCGGCAGTGTGAACCACAGGGGGCAGAAGGTGTCGTCCTTCCCCCCCAGCGGCAGTGGGTACCCCAGGGGGCCGAAGGTGTTGTCCTTCCCCCCCAGCGGCAGTGTGTATCCCAGGGACCAGAAGGTGTCGTCCTTCCCCCCCAGCGGCAGTGTGAACCCCAGGGAGCAGAAGGTGTCGTCCTTCCTCTCCAGCGGCAGTGTGAACCCCAGGGGGCAGAAGGTGTCGTCCTTCCCCCCCAGCGGCAGTGTGAACCACAGGGGGCAGAAGGTGTCGTCCTTCCCCCCCAGCGGCAGTGGGTACCCCTGGGGGCCGAAGGTGTTGTCCTTCCCCCCAGCGGCAGTGTGTATCCCAGGGAGCAGAAGGTGTCGTCCTTCCCCCCCAGCGGCAGTGTGAACCCCAGGGAGCAGAGGGTGTCGTCCTTCCTCCCCAGCGGCAGTGGGTACCCCAGGGGGCCGAAGGTGTTGTCCTTCCCCCCCAGCGGCAGTGTGTATCCCAGGGAGCAGAAGGTGTCGTCCTTCCCCCCCAGCGGCAGTGTGTACCCCAGGGAGCAGAAGGTGTCGTCCTCTCCCCCCAGCGACAGCTTACCCTAACAAGGGGAGACACCAATCTCCCAGACGGCGCAGATGGGACCGTGGTCTCTGTGCCTGACCTACCGGGATGCTGGACAGCCTGTCCAGATCCCCAACTACTCTCACTGGGACAACCGGAGGAGGGGGTAAGTACAAATTCCCCTCCCCAGCTAACTCCTAATGTGGCCCCAGGGTTAACAGAGGAAATGTTAACCCCCACTGACCCCCACCTTTCCCTGTCTACTGAGCCGGAATATGTCCCAAGTACCCCAGCAGAAGAGCTGACAGTGGGGCAGAGTGCAGTCGGCCTCTGCCCTCCCTTTGTCCCTTGTACAGAGCAGGATGTCCTGCAGGTTATACCAGCAGAAGAGCTGGCATCAGGGCAGAGTGCCGCTGGCCTCTGCCACTCAAGTCCCCTCAGCGTGTTGCCCCATCACCACAGAGAAATATCTGGGTGCCTGGTTAGACTTCCTCCCAAAGGGGAGATGGGTGACGAAGTGCCTTTTGCCACTTTGTCCTGGAGAAGACTTATTGCCAGCCTCCTGCCCTGCGACTATGGCCCTGGGACATATTGCCCTTTAAACACAGTATTCGGCCATACCAGAGTGTATATCACTCATTCTGGCCTTACACATACAGGGGGGTCATTCGGTACTTGCCCTGTGGGAGCGGTGATACCCCAGATAGCTATGCCATGGAGCCCATTCATATAATGAAAGACTATGGGAAAGACTTTAGCTACATGGCAATTGAACTGTGTGAAGAGGATCTGAGCGCTATTCAGTAGTTTTGTGCGCTCAGATCCCAGCTATCTGGGGATATGTGAAATGTGAATAAATGTGAATTGCAGTAATGCTGATGGGTTGTCAAACTAGAGAATTGACCAACAAATACTTTTGTCCGGACATCCCCAGGCCGATCCGTTGGGATCAGACCGTGTATGCCGGCTTATGTTCATGGGGGAGGTGTATAACGGAACCCATCACTGTTTTACCCTGTTTATGGTTATTTAATTCTTGGTTAAAATATGATCACATTGCTATACTGTATGTATGTTGGTTTATGCTCTGCAGAATATTAGCCCAGACTATTGCAGGCCTTGGCTAATAGATAATCCTATTACAGAGACTCCAGAGATAAGGAAGGCTATTGTATAAAGTGTTTTCATTCTCAGCCATAAGAACAAAGAAGGATGATCTAATCCATGTCTGATTGTATCAAAGTTACCAGGTAGCCTCAGGGAGGTGTGACCCACCTATTGTTCTCTTTATGTGTATTGTGTGGCCAAATATGGCCATGTGTATTGCCTGTGGGAAGAGATGTGTATAAATATTTCTGCACAACAAAATAAAGTCAGTATTCATTTGACTCCCAAATTGTGTGTCGTCCAATATGGGAGGTCGGGGATGGTGAAACTATAGTGCCTCTTGGGTATTTTACCGTATACCAGCGGAGATATTGGATTCGTGTTCCAACTCCGTTACAATGTATATATATATATATATATATATATATATATACTGTATATATGATACAGACACATGCACCCTTGCCCTAACAGAACATTATTCATGATGTCTGTCACTTTGATCTCTGCTCTGGATTTTACAGCTTACACTTTTAGTATTGCTTCTGACTTGAAAAAGAGAGGTGTCACTATCGAAAGCTTGTTGTTTCCACTAAAATGGTATCTCTACTTTTAATGATATTCTCAGTTCACAGTTTTATTTGTTGGCTCTTTTGTTGACCCTATTGGCACTGTATATACCGGTATATACTGTATAAAGTAGAGAACTGCTATGAATGATTTTAATCGTTGAGGGTTGAGTTATGTGAATATAGAATTAACTTGAAGAAGAGGATACACATTCATATAATAAATGTTCATATATTCTAACAAAGCAAACAATAATCACATGAGATACACGAAATCACTGAGTGATTGCAAATAAGGATGGGTCTTCCTGCTTCTTCTTTTCTCCCATGTGAAAAAGTGAATGTGAGACGTGGTTCACTGGGGAGAGAAATAGGGTTATCACAGGCAGAGAGACGGGGAGATCAAAAGGAATAGAGATATAGGCTTGAGAGGAGTGAGACTGTGGGTTTAGAGGGGAATCAGAGAGGAAAGACAGGGAGGGAGAAAGGGGAGTCAGAGGGAAAAGTGAGTGAGACAGCGGAATAAGAAAAAGTCTGGGGTAAGAGAAGCTACACAGCGTGATCAGAGAGAGGGGAAGTGGATGAGATAGAGAAACATTGGCTTGATGGCAGTTACAATCCAAAAGGACTATCTAGTCTCCAGATCTATCTATCGAAAGATTTGGCTTAATTAAACCTCACAATGGTACATGGGCGTAGGAACTGGGGGGAATGAGGGGGACAAATCCCCCCCAAATTTTTCAATTTGTGTAGAGAAGCAGTTGTGTGGTATTTTTATACTATATGCGGTATACCCCCAGATTTTCTTTGGCTCCTTCACCCGTGCAATATGCTTATCCGAGAAATGCTTACATTCCTGTTGTGTTTGGTGAATCAGACCGCAATCAATAGAGATCAGAAGAGTTAGAGAAGAGAAAGAGGGGGCAAATCAGAGGGATGAATGGGGTGAAGGTGCAGAACTGACATAAGAGGGTGGAGAGAGGCTGGGAGCAGAGAGAA
Source organism: Discoglossus pictus (assembly GCA_027410445.1). Lineage (NCBI taxonomy): Eukaryota > Metazoa > Chordata > Amphibia > Anura > Alytidae > Discoglossus > Discoglossus pictus. Next base: position 85,377,328 of record CM050163.1, read on the forward strand.
GATAGTGGTGGATGGGAGCCCTCAAGAGAATTAGCATTTTGTATTACACCACTGCTGGCAAGAAGAACATTTCACGTGAAATTCTTGTTTTAAATAGACACATACATGTCCATTGCTTAATCTCTATTATTTCCTAAAGAACTTTTAAATTAGTATAAATATCCTTGCTTTTTACTACTGTAAACATGCGGGTCATTCCCTTCTTGAGGTTAGTCACACCTTGTTCACACTGTGTTTCTTACACCTGCTGCCCCCAAAAGAACCAAAAAACTGTTTTGTTTAAATCCTGAATAAGCAATAAGAAATGTTTTGTAAAGTCTTAATAAATAATGTGTATTTCTCTCTTTCTAATCTGATATCCAAACCACTTCTGCTCAGAGATTTTATCTTGTAATAAAGATCAAGAAGAAACAATAACATAACCGCAGCAGAATCTTTGCTGCTTGTTTGTGAAGTTCTACATGCCCCTGTATATCACGTATTATAGTTGTCGCAATTGCGAGTTGTCGTCACGCAATGTTAACCGTTAAGGGCTTGCAGAAGGTGCCCAGGGTAGGGCAGAAGGCATGCATTTTGGACATTGCGACGAGCGCTGTAAGTGCTCATTGCAAGGCCCCTATAACTTGGCTGCAATGAGCACCTTTGACGTTCAGTGCAGGGATCGCGATAAGCGCCATAGGTGCTCATCACAAGGCACGCACGACTTTAACTAACAAATTGTGGCCTTTCAGGGTCCCTCTAAGGGTCCTCTGTTCTCTCATGGTGCCAATTAGCCTGAAGACGCTTCACCGATGGAGGATGCTAACAGATTCAAGTCTCCCATAGCGATGCCCGCAATCATGCGAAAGCACGTAGGACAAGGTTGCAAGCTAATTTTAGGCTTAATTGGTGTTTTTAGGAGATCAAAAAACGGGTAAGCGAGGAAAAAAATGGCGGGGGGGGGGGGGGGGGGCAGAACATTGCATTGTGTGGCAAAGAGCATTGCCAGCCTTAATAATTTTTTGCTGTCACTTTTGAGGGGCAAGTCACTGGTGGTATTATAAAGTCTGTTATAAACTAATGCTTCCCCACAGCAACATAACTACCATCGCTGCTGTTACAATTGGACAGAACTTCTGTATGTACTAATGTTCTGAGAATGTTCATAACTAAAAAGCTACACAGCCAGTTTAAAGGGGCAAAGCAGTGTCATAAAATAGGATTTCGTTTTTGAAAGTCCTTTTAAAACGCAACTTACAATTGAACTGTAGTCGTACAGCCTTTGGCAGAGCTGCTTCTCTCAGTTCCTTTGTCATCTAGTGGTATTACATCACTAACAGCCCTATTAAATTCCCTCAACGTGTAAAACCATAGCCCGTAACGTAGCCCATAAGACTTGCGGCTATTAAGTTGGCCCCATAAAGCAACCAGCCAAGGACTTGCGGGGTAAGGGCGAAAAAACCCTATGGGATGTTAAAAACTGCACTCTGCAGCCACAAATCCTTTGTTCTGTCAAGCCGTAACTGTTAAGTTCGAAAAACACTATTAAAATGCAACAAATTCACTGGCGTCAACCCCGTCACCCGCAAATGGAGCCAAAAAGCCAACGGGTACTAGAGAGGACCCGCAAGAGGGTTAAAGTCCTGTCTTTAGCACTGTAAATGCAAATATACACCCACTACAGTACCAATAATTAAAGGGAAAGTGATGTTAGATATTAAAATTAATAGCCCAACATTCTCAAGCTTGCAAATCTGCAATATAAAATAATTTTTTTTTGTTTAATTTCTGTGTTATATGAATCCCAGCAACCAATGTGTTAATACATATAATGGATCTTGCATGGCCTTGAATATCATATTTACTGATTTGTTAATATTGCATTATTTCTGGAATGCGGGTCCGATCGAAACCTTTAAGGCTTTGAAATCTAACCTCCATTTTTCCGTGACGTAATGATGACGATCTGTAACTACGGGTTTGACTAACTGATCATGCACAAGGCTGCACAAGCAACACTCTCAGGAATGATTTACTGGCTTGCGTACAAAGGCCCTCATTCAATTGCAATTTGGCCAATTGAATAGGGGTCTAAATAAGCACATAACATATTTTTTTAAAGAAGTTTTTAGTTACTAAACATCTATCCAAAAACAAGGTTTTCACTAACTAAAAACTTATTTAAAAAAAATATGTTATGTGCTTATTTAGAGCACTATTCAATTGGCCAAATCGCAATTGAATGAGGGCCAAAGTCCGTAACTCACAGCATGGTAAAATTTAAAATCTCTGTAACGCAGCCGAATTTCAAGTCCGCAGCCTTTACGGGCTTGATGATGCCGCTACAGGTTTCAAATTTAATAGGGCTGTAGATATATAATAATATGAGATAGCATAGTTTTTATCTATAAGGGGTTTACGTTAATTAATTTAATGTTTTATAGTTTATAAAACACATAAAGCAGGAATAAATAATTAGATTGAAATGCTAAAAAAACATTTTACATACAGAAAATTCACTGGGTTATGGATTTATTTTTCTGTGAACTGAGTTGTATTTAAAGGGATATGGAGGATTTCCTGTTTTAGTATTAAAATAAACTACCTAAGTGATTATTTGCCTGTTCAAACAATGTTGTATTAACAAGTGTTAAAGCTCTGTTTTTACTCACTGAAACCCTCCAAATTACTGCAAAGCCCCCCCATGTAGTTCATTCACACAATGTTTCAATAGTACTATATGTACTAGCCAGTCAGGGCTGAGCTATCAGTGGTGCCGGTGGTGCAATGCACCGGGGCCTTCCACTGAGGGAGCCCAGCTATGGAAAGGAGTCCTGGGGGAGTAGCTAAGGGAAAGGGTCTTGGGAAAGGGTCTTTGGGGTGCCCAATTTATTTTTTCATTGGGGCCCTCCATTCTCTAGCTCCGCCACTGTAGCCAGTCTCAGATTGTGTCCCAGCAAGAATTTGATGAAATGCTTAATTAATCTGAGTTGCATTATTTTTTACTTACCTCTAAGGTGACCTTTTTTTTATCACGGAAATAAGAGAATTTTGAGGAAGTTGGTCACTGGAACTAAAGAGGGAAATTCCTAACTATAATATACATCAGAGAGCACTGAATGTCTCTGTCACTATTACACGTATTACCTAGCTGTGTGGCCTGTACCGTATTTGGCACAAGTCAAATTTCTGCACTAGTTTAGTATCATCCTGCAGGCATAGACATGGATATATACAGCCCTATTAAATTGTGATTTGGCTTTAATAAGGCTGATACAGTCTACGTAGCCTTCCTTTCAAGTTATGGTGATTTCATTTGTTTAGTAACTGATTAGCAATACAATTGGCATTTTCAGAAAGTAAATACAGTGTGGCTTTCAAAACTTAGAACTGGACTTTAATATTTCAATTACTAGCAAAGCTGTTTCTCATCACCCCCCTATTATGTGTACAGGGAATGGAAGATGTTCTAGTTAGGAGTCTGTCTTAAATTTTGTTCTAAGAGACAGATAAACTACCTGCTGGGCATATCCTCATCTGACAGGGGCTTAGGAAAATGATTATTGCTGAAATCTAAAGAACTGAAGTTTGAATGTATGTTTTAAAAACTAAATTGAAATTACTTTTCAAATACTGATTATGGGTCCTATGGAAATTGGGCAGTGTAAACTGAGGTGTGCCCGTAAATAGCCTTTTTTCCCCCTACATTACACCACATCTGTAAATTCTTGCCTTGTCCGCAAGAGTTTCAATGTCTGAAGTACCAAAACCAAGCTTTACGGATGAGAACGGCTCTTGGAACCAATGGGTTATGAAAATATCATGTCCTGGGGATTCCTTCCATTTAAATACCCATGGAGGGAATCCCCGGCATCCCCTACTCCCATTCACCACCCGATTGCCCCCTTCCCTGCTCATACCCTATGCCCCTTACCGGATCACCCCATCTACATAACCATGGGAGTCTATACACACCCACATGGAAACAAAACAGTTAATCCCTTGAAGAACCCCCCTTGCACCTAAAATTAACCCCCATGTTGCAGGGCATCCCGATCGAGATCCCTGTAGCACCAAACATTAACCCCTATGGTGCAGGGGGTTCCGATGGTTTTAGGACAGGGGGGAATCCTCAGTCCCAAAGTGGGTATTTGGGAGAATCCCAATGAACCCTGGACTCATAGGAGGTGGCAGTCATATACAGAGGGTTTTTAGACCCCCTGCATAATTTTTTATATTATTAACCCCTTGCATGCCATGGGAAAATGATTATATTGATAGATAGGGGAAAAGGAGGATGTGAGAGCTAGTGTAGTGTGGATACCATTCTGTAGCATTGATATGGAGTCTTCTGCGAGCACACGTTAGGGCTAAGGAGCAACGTTAAAACAGGCCTTGGTACATGTCAACTATTTTGAGGGGATATTTTTATTAGAGGAGCTGACAAAAAAATAGTCTCTCACATGAATTAGGCCCTATATCACCACAGGAAGATTCCTAAAGACAGCATATATGGCTATGAAAGGTACTTCATGTGAGGTACTTCTCTGTGCAGGTTGTCCTGTGCTTTCAATTCAAATATTTCAAGGGATCATTATCTGAAGCAGGGAGAGAATAAGTGTGAAGTTCCTCAAGATCCTCTCGTAGTACAAGTGGCCCCTACCAGAGGCCACTTGTACTACAAGTGGTCTTTGATGAACTGTATCTCAATCACTCAAATCTCTCTATTTGGTACAACCAGACCTAATGCAGACATTTTCCATAGCAAAACACATGACCCTTCTTATGGGCTGTCATCTCACAGGAAATGTGCACGTGAAGAGATAGTTTAATATATCTTTTTTCTATGTAGCACCAAAACAGACAGCTATATCACAAAAATAATCCAGATAAATAATGAAAGGGTTTAAATAGCCAATGTAATATATCATATATTTAAAAGAGCATATTTTACACATTGCAATTTGTTCTATGTGAAAGTGGTCTGTACTGTAGAAAAAATAAATTCAGCCAAGAAAGTTTGGGAGTTTTTTCTTTGTTTGATGACCTCTGACATGAAACATAATGCCAGGGTGTCTGCACCATCTTTGTACACCTTTCAACCCTTTAATTATAGTACCAACCTTTTGATGTAAAACTGGTCAAGCATGGGCGTAGAAGTCCCCAAAAATCCAGGGGGGGGATAAAGTTTAAAGAGATAAAAAAGAAAAACTGTGGCCCTAAGTGGTGTAATTCAACTCAGTGGTGGATCTACCATCATGCACCTGGTGCAATGCACTCTAGCATTGCCCTTTGGGGGGAGGGGGGGCTGCAGTGCCCCTCAAAAACATTTTTTACATTTCTTTGTTTAACTTCTCAATGCTCCATGTCTATATGCCAGCTTATTATGTATGTACAGAAGAATCCCCATTATCCGGCACCCTACTAACCAGAACTCTCAAGCAACCGGCAGTGGCATCAATTCCCCAAATTCAAAAAACTAAACCGGCATAACCAGCACTATCTGGCAGTTCGAGACTGCAAAAAAAAATGCTAACTTTTTTCCTAATTATTTTTTTGGGCCTTTAATGGACCGGTTCAGGTGCTAATGCCTTTTTAAAGTCATTTTGAGGGTTTTCATTTAGACCCTTAAAATCGGGACTCCAGATTAAACGGCAACTACAGTTATCCGGCAATAGGGAGTCCCGGTGGGTGCCGGATAACAGGGGTTTTACTCTCTCTCTCTCTCTCTCTCTCTCTATATATATATATATATATATATATATATATATATATATATATACAATTCCTACATTCTGTGGTCAAGGAAACATAGAGAAGAGTCTCACTGTGATTCATTTATTACACTTCTCAATCTTTGGTCTCAATTAAGGTCAGGGCAAACGTTGTTTTTCATCTAATTCTGTGTTTTATACGTATGATAGATATTTTGGTTCTACAGTATCCCATTAATATGAAACAAACCACAGAGCTGTCCCTGACTGAGCAGCAATGTGTATAAACCCAGGATGGTGTTTCTTGGATATATATTTACTCCAGATCACTTCTGACCCTGCGCCAGCTCCTCCAGTTCCTGGTCACGATATTCCATAATTATAGCATAGTTTCTAACTATGAACTTTGATATATAAAATAATTGTTCAAATCTCATCTGAGAAGGCAACAAGGACATAAGTCAAACGTCCTTTCAGTCAGCTGATAGGAGTGTTTGCCAACTGGGTAATTAGTTTCTGCTCCTGCACCAGAGTTTTGGCACAAGCTGATGTCTCTGGAGTTTTAAAATTATATCATGTAAACTAAAACATGAAAAAATACATGCAGCAGTGGGATGATTTGGGTGCAGCAACTATACATTAGTGATTGTGTGACAATTCTATTTTCATTACAGTGTCCTTAAAATACCACTGTGGTCAATTTTTCTCTAAGGTTTTTGGAATAAGAACTTCATAATATCAAAAATGTTTTTGAAAGTAAAACAACATTTACATTTCAAACTTTTATATGCAATGATTCTTTACTGTATAATTCCATTTTTTCTGTGGTGATTATTTGTGTTAATCATGTTGTAAACACTGGCAGTTTTATCTGCCACATTCTGTATGATAATACATACCCATTTCAGGAAATGGGTATGTATTATCAGAAATGGAAGATTTCAAAGCAGGATAATCTTCTACAAAATATAATAAATTAGAAGCTGTATTGTTTATTCCACATTGTAAAAACATGTGTATATTTTTTTTAAATACAGTTCTTCAAAATTATATTGTTAATATAGTACCACAGTGGTCTTTTGATTTTGCAAGCAGACACTGATTAGAAAGTAACGCCAATTCCTTACTTCTAGCCGCCCTACCCTAAAAACTTCTCAAAGCTCATTTGGAGACACAGAGATTTGCACTGAAATAAAAAGAATTAGGTTTTCCTGTAAATTTAGACTTTAGAGAAAGTTCCTAATGAGGGAGTTGCCTTCAAGAGTTTAAGGGGATTTACTTTACTTCCTGAATATGATGGTTTGACAACTATATAAGGATGTCTGACATCTGGACAGTGATAATTGCATGTTTGTCCTCATGCCACTAAAACTTACTGTATTATCTATGTGATCATTGTGATACAGATATCCGTTGTAACAAGGAATGTAGTTCTATATTATATTTGGTTGTACTGGCATCTGTATTAAGTCTTATATGGTGGCTTGTACAGATGTATTCAGAATAATAAAGGATTTTATCATTCTCGGCTTATACTTAAATACTTATTAAGAATATGTTGAAAAATTGGTCAATGCAGAGTAGTTTACTTCAGCTCTTTGTTGTAATGGATTGTCCACAACTTTCTCTCATCCACTTCATTATGTGCAAGTTAATGCCCCCACTGACAAAGCCTAAATAGAAATAAATAAATATAACAAATACACAAATGTACAATTATATATAAAGCCATGTTTCATATGGTTATGGATTGCAAGAGCGTAGCCTTTGTGGGGACATTTCGTTGTCCCTGCCAAGATTCCCAGAATGCAGTGTAATCATTTTATTTCTCTGAGTTCTGGGCATGAACCAAGTTTTTTTAACTTGTTTTAGACATTCAAATGCGAACACAAGTGAACACAATTTTTTGGGGGCTCCTACGCCTATATATGTATGTATATATATATATATATTAATAATGAGTATTGCAGAGGACATTTTCTTTCAGCTCCTTATAACACACGATATTCAGTTTTAACCAGTACCTTGGAGATGGTAAAATTTAGTTTTGCAAAGCCATACAGATATATATAATATTTTTCCAATGACAGCTCAATTGTTTTAGTATTCACGTATAATATGTATAATATGTAATTTTGTTTCAATGACAGCTCAATTGTTTTATTATTCACTTATTTCCTCTGCAGATACCTCACTTTTAAAGCAGTGGCTAAAGAGCTGTTGCTTAACCAGGCTATTTAAAATAAAAATAAACTTCTCTTCCTAAATCTTAAAAGAACAAATCAAGTAAGAACCCCAGTCCAATCCTTTCTATGTGGAAAATAGGCAGCAAGCTGTGCTCTGTCATATGATCACTGAGTGGCATGGTAAATACATGTTGGATATTTATACAGATTTTGGATATTATTGTACCAAGATTTAGTGCAGATTATTCAGTGCAGATTACATATGTCAAAAAGTGTAAAGAGATTATTAAGCAATTTAGGTGCCTCATCTGAAAGCAAATTAAGTGATGGTCCAGTATCCAAAATAACTTTAGGATTAGGATTTAAACCTGGTGTAGCCACTCGAAGGACAGAGTCAGAGCTATTGAGCCACTTTTCCCCACCTTGGCTTTCTTGTCTGTCCTTCATCTATTGTTAAATAGGGAAGACACCTGAGCTTTTTAATTGGTCTAGGTGATCTAATGATAAGATAAAGCAGTCAGTAGGCTATTTTCATTTATTAAATTATAGACAGTGCTTCAATGGAGATTACAGCAAAACATACTACAAGTATGTTTCTGAATAAGTTTTATGTGGTACAGGTTATTTATTGTGAGTTCTCTCTAAAATATGTCACAGTATGCCTACAATGTGTCAGTAGCTGATTAGTTTCATATATAAATAGGTATTTAAAATATATAATTATGTGCTCTAAAGGTATTATTGGTCGCATACAAATAACTACTAATCACTAGAGGGTGTGTTTGCAAACTGAAATAGACTATATGTTTATCCAAGCAAGTTTTAAATCATTCACATTTGCTCAGCAACAATTCATTCAGACTGTCCAGCCCACATACTGTATGTCTCTGTAAGCTATGATGCAGGCTGCCATGTCTCACTTTGCAGATGGCTGTTATGACTGCTATGAAGCATGGCAGCTTACATCACAGCTTTCAGAAATAAGTTGTTCCAGTAGTGTGTCTGACAAACTGATTTCTTGCTGGCAAAATATAACATTGATTTTTTTCTTATTTCTTGAAAATTAAATACTTATTAGTTTGCAAACACACTCCCTAGCCATGTATATATTTATAAGGAATAAGCAAGGGGTTCATTGAGATCTTAAAAAGACAGGGCCCTCCATTTTTGTAATGTGTTAATATTGTTTTGCCTTGATGGAAGGATAATAATAATAATAATAATAATAATAATAATAATAATAATAATAAAGCATGTATTATATTTTGTTTTTTGTTTTTATTTAAAACTCAGATGTGATACCTTTTCCAGAAGATATTTTAATAATATTAATCCCAATATGTGCAATATTACAGTATACTGCAATATACATACACTCAATATATGAATGCGGTAGAAATGTAAGTTGAAAAATATTGGACATGATGTCCCTAATGATATCTTTAATTGAATTATGTTATATTTGGGGGAAGTAGTTGGGTTGTCACTTTTAGATCCACCGACAGTTTCCTTTTAAAGTACTTTTGTAAGATTCTCTCCTGTTCAAGAACAGAAATACCAAAATACAGGAATCAAAATTATTAAAATGCTCACTTTTATCATAGTATTTAGTACTGCGTTTTATATACTGTCCTAACAGTCTTTCCTGTATGTTTTTTTAATCTTTTTTCTTTCAAAAAACCTAAATCTTTTTAATAATTTGGAAATCATTTTTTTTTATGGAGTCATTTACATTTTTGCAGCTAAAATGTTTATTAGACTAATTTATGTGTGTTTACTGTATCGAGGATTGTAGCTACATTTTAGTATGGAGCTGATAAGAAAAAAGCAGGCTGTTTATCTCATCTCCATAGCAACACTGTATAGATCACTGAAGTTCACTGAGTTTAATAATTTACAAGTCTCCATCTCCGAGTCTCTTGTGTTATAAATTCATGTTTAGGTGACCTAATAAGTAATTAAGTATGGTAATTAAAAAATATATATTTTGTTTAAACAACCTTTCTTAACAAATCCAAAAACTATATGAAACTGCTCAAAGTGGATCTCAAACACACTTTCTTTAATCTTTCTTAGTATTTTGCCATCTACAACAAAACTGCTGTTTCTATTGTTTTGAGTGCTGGTCATTTTTTTGTTGTTTGATCTTGATCTTTATAGTTTTTAGTAACAAGCCCCCCCCCCCCCCCCCCCCGCCTTGAAACACACTCACACTTTCCTGTTTTTCTATTGTGTGCTGTCCTAGTTAAGTTTTTGTTTTTCAAAGTTTGTAACATCAAGGGCTTGAAGGAAATGCTGTTTACTAAAGGACCACACAACAGATTATTATATGAGAATGGAAGTTCAGTGCAGGAGAAAATAAAGATATTAACAACTATTGTAAATAAATGTCTTCTGTGTGTTTAGTAGGAAACAGGAGCTTTCTTTGAAAAGTGTGGATACTACATGGAAATAAAAATGTATTCTTGGAAGAATGTAACTAAAAACTTCATAAAAATATACTATTTTCAAAAATAATGGTCAGATGATATGACAGAACTATGTAAAAGTGCATGGCAGAATTATCATTTATATTTCACAGTTTGCTACATTCTTTATGTCTGTATTGTCTCCAATGTCTATGTTATCCTATAGAACAATTTTCAAAAGTTGTAGTGATCTTATATAGTGTCACGATAAAATAATATAGGAACTGGAGACTATTCTGACAGGTGGCAAAGCTCTAACATCAGGGTCAGACGACACAAAGGACCAGGAGTGGCAGCAAAAGATTCCACACTTGGACCACTGTAGCTCAGAAAAAAAGCTATTTTTACGTGAAGCGTGTAACTAACTAACAACAATAACAGTTTTCTAAGCCATGGACATAAAACATTTTTTAGAAAAAAATACGTTTTTTTTTTAAGACTGTATTTATGAACAGTGAAATACATCTTGTCTCTATTATATTACTTTCTGAGGTCTTGATCAAGAGGATGTGCTTTTTATCTATTAGGGGTGATGGAGGTATAAACAGGAAGAGGTCAAGAGGCTTTATTAGGAAATTGCATCTGACTGAAATTACACCACATCTATTCCTTGTCTCGCAGTCCCAGAAGCAGGCTGCTTGCGTCAATAGATACAAGCATTGTTCTACAGAAATTAAATCATCCCGCTCATACACACAACTTCCAACAAAGTATCTTGGATGCCATCGGAATCCAGCTGAGGCATCATTCCAATTAAACAGAAAAAATTAAGTGGCCTTGTATTGATTTGTACTTGTACAATACTGCCAAGGGAAGACTGGCAAAAACTGACAGCATAAGAAACTGACAAGATGGCTTAATAAGAAAGACATGAGGGGGAGGGGGGCAGACACTGAAGTGGTAGTGATTGTCACACAGGAAAGAGACTGCAACAAAGAAGGAGAGAGTGGCAGAATTTAAAGAGTGAAAAACTGCCACCCAGGAATGGAACGTGACAGTAACTAAAGAGGGAATGAATGCCACACAGGAGGGAAGGCTAACAGACATAATAGAGGTTAGCAGCCTTATTAAATTGCAGTTCGGTAAATTTAAAAGGGCTCTATTCAAGCACACATCATATTTTTTTTACAGAAGTTTTTAGCTAGTGAAGACCTTGCTTTTGGATAAAAGTTCACTAACTAAAATCTTCTGTCCATGGAGACAAAGGGCAAATGTAATGTACATTTTGCTCGGCCAGTGCCCCATGTATTTTCATGTTATTGTTTATGGTATGAGGTATTTTATGATGTTTTTTTTCGTCAGTCATTTAATCATGTTAAAACTACGTGACCCTATGGACTGCAGCAATCCATTAACATCTGTCAGACACTGCCCATCTGAGCTCCCTCAAGCTCATGTTCATTGCTTCAACAACCTCAACTTTACATCTCTTCCACTGCTATCCCCTTCTTTGAGCGCCTTCAGTCTTTGCCTTCATGGGAGTTTCTCTAGGGAATCATGTCTTCATATGATATGGCCAAAATATTTGAGCTTTACCCTCATGATCATATGTTCCAGAGAACAGTTTGGCTTTACTTCCTGTTGTATGGATTGATTGGATCTTCTTGCAGTCCAGAGGACTCCTACAGTTCTTTCCAGCACCACAATGCTGCCCTCAGCCTTATTTATGGTTCAGCTTTCACATCCATATGTTATTACTGGGAATATCCTAATTCTAACTATAAGGATCTTTGCTGATAGTGTAATATCTTTCCTTTTTTAGTAGTTTTTCCAGACTTGCCATAGCTTATCTCATTAGAAGCAAATGTCTTTCAATTTCATGTCACTGCCACTGCCTCCACTTCTTCCCAATCTGTTGGACAGGAACTGAGATTGCTGCTTGCCTTAATATTCATCTTTTTAATGTTCAGCAGCAGACACATTTTTTGCAATATCTTCTTTCGCCCTCATCAATAGATCCTTTAGTTCCTCCTGTCTTTCAGCCATCAGAGTATTATTTTGATATTTCTCAAAGAATATTAACTCTTTGGATTCATCCACCTTACGCACGATCTATGCAACATATAAATTGAATAAATAAGCTGACAATATACAACCCACTCCTTTCCTGGTGTTTGGTTGTTCCATGTTCAGTTCTGACCATGGCTTTTTGGTCCACATACTGATTCCTCAGGAAGCGATGATCCATACACCCAAATGCTTTAGAATAGTCTATGATGGAGAATGGTGGAGAATATGACCCAGTAGTCATTTGCAATTTTATCTCTCATGCCTCTGCTACCCTGCATAACCTGACTGGCACATCTGGTTGTTCTTCCATATATTGTTGGAGCCAAACTTGCAGGATCTTAAGCATTACCTTGCTTGCTTGTGAAATAAGTGCAATTGTTCAATAATTGCAATCTTTTTTGGATTTGTGTGTAGACTGACCTTTTCCAGTCTACTGGCCACTGTTGAGTTTTCCAAATTTGCTGGCATAATCCAAGCAATACTTTCACAGCATCGTCTTGTAGGATTTGTGGTTCCAGCTCAATGGATAAAGTGTTGAGGTTATGAATGATGTTAATATCCTTCATGTATAGATCTACCATTTATTCCTGTCACTTCTTCTTTATCTGACCTGTTTCCATTGAGTCTCTACCATGTTTGTCTTTTATCACTCTCACTATGGCATGAATGGTTCCCTTGATATCCTCAATTTTCCTAAAGAGATATGTTATGACTTTCCCATTCTGTTATCTTCTGTTACCTTTACATCGCTCATTACAGAATGTCTCCTTGTCTCTTCTTGTTATCCTCTGGAAATCCAGATTCAGTTGAACACATCTTTTCCTATCTTCACAGCATTTCACTTTCCTTCTTTTGTGGGCTACTTTCAAAACCTCATCAGACAGCCAGTTTACCTTCTTAGTTTTCTTTCTTTTGGCGATATTCTTTGTTGCTGTTTTCTGGACGGTGTCACAATTTTTTGCCTCCAAGTTCTTGAGGCATTCTATCTTCCATGTCTAGTCCCTTAAATATTTTTTTTCCTCCACTGCATATTCACAGGGGATAATATTTATTTTTTATTTGCTTGGTCTGATGATTTACCATCTTTTCCTCAGTTTGAATCTGAACTGCAATAAGAAGCTTATGGTCTGAGCCGCAGTCAGCTCCAGGTCTTGTTTTTGCTGACTTTATAGAGCTCCTCTGTCTTTGGCTACAAAGTATATAGTCAATCTGATTTCTATGTTGTCCATCTGGTGATGTCCATGTGTAGAGTCGTCTCGGTGACTGTTGGAAGAGGGTGTTTGTTACGACCAGAGAATTCTACTAATCTCTGATTTGCTTCCTTTTGTACTCCAAGGCCCAACTTGCAAGTTATTACAGGTATCTTTTGCTACTTTAGCATTGCAATATCCCATGAGGAGAGTAACTTTTTTTCTTGATGTTATATCTAGGAGTTGTGCAATATGCCTGTTACAAAATGCTTCTTCAATGGGGCTTGATAAGAACCAAGTTCAAACTAATGCAGCAGGACTGCGTAGTTCTTGTTATCTCTGGCATAAAAGATGGCTTCCGGAAAGAGAGAACATCCAAGAATATGTGCAGATGATAATGCAGGCACAAGGTTTATGCTGCATTTCACTAACTTGAGGGATCTTTTCTGTACATTTCCCCAGGACTTAGGATTTACTTCTAAAATATCCACACCTTAATCACTTACAGGATAAACAATATGTTGTTTACAATACCTGTAACATGAAACACAATGTATATCCAAAAACAAAATATATTAACAATATATGTGCCACTGGGTTGTGCAGGGCAGGAACTTGTCATCTCAGGCCTAGGCACATTACTCTAGCAAACTATCTAGTCTCTGGGCATGACTACAAGTGGCATAGGTACCCTGGCATTCTAAACCATACAAAACCTAGTATACTCATAAACCAAAACTTATAATATTGTAATCATATTTTAACCCAGGCAAATTCCCAAATCCCAGGGCCAATACACAGTCCACAATAGTCAAGTAAAGCTCTGGGCATGACGAAATTGGGTGTCAAGGCCCCCCCTGTGCTTCCCAAAACCCAGTCATGACACTGCTCATATAATTGGACAACTTCAGCATCTTCAGTGTCCATGGTTGGAGCATAGACTTGGATCACTGTAATGTCAAATGGCTTGCCTTAAATTAAAATTGAAATCATTGTGTCCTTTTTTGGGTTGTAACTGAGTAATGCTGTTCCTTCTCCAATGGATCACAATTTGTCTTACCTCTCTGCTATTACCTGCTCATTTTGGGTGACCCTACATTATATGTCACATTTACCCTGAAGTACACACACCCCATCACCACGACAAGGTATTATTTATTATTTTGAATGATTAGGTTTCTTCTAAATATTTCTAACTTCATATTTTTTTAAAAATATAATTGATCAAAATTTTCACTTCATTATCAAATACTCCTAGTTTATATACATTTTTCCTATTTTTCTATTTTGATGTATTTCTTTTCTGTATCTCAACTAGAAAAACAATACTTACTAACTGGCTTCATTGTAAACCTCAAGTTGTGGCAATTAACATTAGCATAAACCATAAAAGCAGCCAATGGTCTCCTTGCCAAATCAAAATATGGTTGCATATGTAAAAATATTAATGTCTAAACATCTTCATTCCCTCAAGGATGTGAGACTGCACAGGTTGGCATATGATGATGATGGCATATGATGGGGCAAGTTTTGCCCCATAACAGTCCCACATCTCTGAAAGAAAGAAATTACTGCCAAACATAATAATGTGAGTAAGCAAATATTGGCTACCAAAGTAAACTTGAGAATTGATGATAATTTGGAATCCCATATGATGTACATAAATATAACAAGGTGACATCAGCTGTAACTAAAGTACAATCAGTCTTCCAGTTAACATCATAAATAATATTCAACACATGCTGAGTATCACTGAGGTAAGTCGAAGACCAGAGGGCTGTAAATAAAAATATTGTGAAAGACTCAAAGTTTTATGTACATTCAGCGCATTTTTAAAAATAGAGCAACAGGGTGGCTAATCTTCAAAAATATCACCTCACATAGAGTAAAGATGCAGTTCTTAAATATACAACCCAAAAAATGTGTTTATTTTATTTTTTTGTTTTAAGTCCTCGATTACATGCCTCTTGCTAAATTATTACATGTGAAAATCACATTTATTCATTAACGTTGCTATCACATGAGGCATGTAGAAAACCCTACAGCCTTATTAAATTTCAGTTCGGTAAATTTAAAATGGCTCTATTTAAGCAAACAGCATATTTTATTTACAGAAGTTTTTAGTTAGTGCAGACCTTGCTTTTGGATAGAAGTTCACTGACTAAAAACTTCTGTAAAAAAAATGTGCTGTGTTTTTAATTAGAGCCCTTTCAAGTTTACCGAATCGCAATTTAGTAAGGCTGTAAATGTGTAACCCTTTGTATAACTTTTGTCTAATTTGCTATTACATGGACTTTATAAACTTCTATGTGTGATCGGATAGCTGAGATCTGTGCATTTCAAACACACGTAAAACCAGCTAAACCCTTTTACAGCCTTATTAAATTGCGATTTCGTAAATTTAAAAGGGCTCTATATAAGCACACCGCATATTTATTTTACAAAAAAATTTTGTTAGTGAACTTCTATCCAAAAGCAAGGTCTTCACTAACTAAAAACTTCTGTAAATAAAATATGCTCTGTGCTTAAAAAGAGCCCTTTTAAATTTACTCAATTGCAATTTAATAAGGCTGTTAGCAAGCACTTATAATTAGCGAGTGCATGTTAAAACCTAATAAAAGAAAGGTATTTTACATGACCATACACAATGCGAATTGATGCCAACACATGACAAAGGCCAAAATAACCATTCTTGCCATCTAAACTAAAAACATAGAACAATAAAATATCTCACAATTTATCAGAAAAATACCTGCTCACAGCATTAAATTGCCATGCCCAGGGGTAAAAATCTACCTACCTGGCCATCAAATACCTTTACCAAACCTCTCAAAAATAATCCTGCCTAAGCATATAATAATGTGTATCGTCTGATGTATAACATTATTTATTATATTTTAAAAAGAGTTTTAATGTGATGTGTTTAAAGTGCATTGTACACATGCAATAATGATAAATATAATTTTGCTGAATATATGTATGATGATAATTAAGACCTTTGTCACCTACTGTCTAGTGCATTGATGGTCAACCAATACGAACCAGCACCAATAACTTTTGATTGATATGTATTTGATTGATTACTGCCAAAAATGCTAAATCGTTTCTTTTCCCATTGTAAAACACACATACAAGCTACAATTCAATCCCTGCTTTTTTGTAATTATTTATTTATTTATTTAAAATAAATCATTTTAAGATAAGTTTTCTTTCAGAGTTAAAGAAATCATGGAAGTATGGTGCATATCTTAAAAGACGCAAGTTCTTTCAGTGCTAGGCATTTGTATTAATTTTCAGTGGTAGACAGGATCCATCAATTGTCAAAATAAAAATGACATATCAAATTCCCTCAAAAAGTAACCATGCCCCCATAATGAAAGGTATTGTGTGCAGGAATGTTATGAACTGACATTTGTCTGACAACTTCCATAACAGAAAAGCACCTGGATCCAGCACATGCTAACACAGGCTCGGCAAGGTGTTTCATTTCAGGAAGCTTTCATATTAAGTCTTTCAAAGTTGTAGTCACTCAACTGTTAATTTGAGAAATAACATGAACTTTTAGTGTTCATGAAATAATATAAGTTAATCATTTTGAATTACTACAAATGTAGACAGATTCTCCATTCCAGTGCATATTTCCTTAATATATTATTGTTTTAATTAATATTTAACATTTGACATTGAAACGTAACTTGTACTATGGACACAAAGGTGATGTATATGCGCAGCAGCTGTGTGCTTTGTGTGTTATTGGAATATAATTACTAAATGACACATTGGTTCTGGAGAAAGGTGAGTTGGTTATGTTAGGTGATACATAATGGATGAACAAAAGATATTTGCAGATGACGCATATAAATATTGAAACTCCAAAGGTTTTTTCATCAAGATGTTATTGGAATTTGGAAGCCCTTATGTACTCCCAGTCAAACATTTAATATTTATAGCTTTTCTTAGTAAGGAGGTCAAATCTGTCACATTAAATTAATGATTGTCTTGTTATTGCATTTTATTGTCTTTGTATTTCTATATATCTTATAATTTGTTTTTTCATTCTATTTATTATACTGGAATAGCGGAAAATCTTTATCAATACAGAATAATACTAATAAGAAAAATCATTCAAAGGTAAGTTTGGAAGTGAACTTTAAAGGACCCTGAAGTTTCTATGCTCTTTTGAAGAACTATTCTGATTAATGAAGCAAACAATGTACAGGCGATCTCCGGGCTTCAAACAACCCAACTTACAAACAACCCCTACTTAATGACGGGCTTTCAAGGCTTTTTGTATGAGTTTTTGTTTTATGCTTGAATTAAAAGGAAGAGCACAGTGGTTTCTGTTACTTATTATTACAGTACAGGGGTATTATTATTATACTGTATTATTATTACCACATATGATCCATTATAGTATTGGTATTATTATTATTAATATTATAATTATTATTCATCAACTATCCGACTTAGATACAAATCTGACTTAAGAATGTTCTCAGGGACAGATCTCGTCCTTAACCCGGGAACCACATGCACTCACTCAATTTGTGGGTGAAGGTCACTAAAGTTCCTATCTAAAAAGGGTCGTACAATTAACTATTTTACCCTATATATAGGTATCACACAAACACTATTATTTATACATAAATCTTATTAGAAACTTAGATTTGATGACAGATAAGAACCAAAAAGGCACCTCTAATCTACCCATTCTATCTAAATAAAAGGTTGACTGTATTTATTAAGCCTCGGGACAGTGTTATGCTTATACATGCAATGCTTAACTGCTTTAACTGTGTTTTCTCCTAAAACTTCTACAAGAAAAGGATATTCCATTTATCTACTACTCTTTCTCTAAAGTAGCACTTTCTCACATTACCATTAAATTGTTGTTTTTAATTTGTTAAAATAAAGTCAGCCAACTCCAGGTTCTACTTCAGACTGAGTTTTATGGACAGGAGCCACTGGGGCTCTCTTGCGGTTGATTCAACCAATCTGTGCCCCGCAAAAAGGAAAATTAGATGTATGCCTGAACAGTTTATTAAAATACTTAATTATGTATATGTTATGTGTTCAAATCCCACATATATACTTAAACTGACATCAAGGGGTTAAGGTTGCATTTTTTTAACTTGCGTTGTTTAGTTAAACACAGTTTCTCTTCCACTGTCACATTGAAGAAATTAGTATTAATGTCACAGTCATGCTAACATGCACAGTGCTGGTTTTGCCCTGTTGCATGTGTATAATAATTATGGTTGCATACATGGCATGTGTAGTTTAATATTGTATGTTGTGGTTTGATTTTGCTTGTGGTATAACATAGATGACTTATATATGTACTGTTAAGTATGAGAATCCCCATATCATGTTTGGCATCAGAATGAACAGATTTCCCAGACAAATATAAAAAAGCATGTCGTCTGAATGTTCAGGCAATAGGGTCCGAATTAGGGAGTAATAGGCTGGGTTGGGGAAGACTACAGACGTCAGACATGGAGGACTGAAAGGGTCCCATTAAGTTATTTAGCATGATAGATTCCAACACCACATTTAGAAAGGCAGACATCATTGATTGACAGATGGGTCACATTGCTAAAAGGAGAATGGTTGATGATTCATTAAGACAACTATTGCTAGGGCTGTAACTTGGTGATAGGGAGGACTTAAATGTATAAAAAATTGAATGGATGACAAATAAAGGTGCTCAGGTGGTCATGCATAATTATAGTGTGTGCTAGTTATTGAGGCAAGGGTTTACTCTAATCATAGGGGTTAATAATTCTACATCTGCCTAAAAGAAGAGTTAAAACAGATAATCTGTTCCTGTAATGGTCCTGGGAGTCCATTAATGGACTGGTTCTATCTCTAGGGGGGAGCCCAATTGAAGAAGTGGTTGTGACACTGAGCATGCTCACTAAAGTGGGGTGGGCTATGATGGTTCAAGCACTATCACCGGGCAGGGCCTATGGGGCAGCTCAAAAACAATTACAATAGAGCAGTTACCTCGGTGTAAGCAGTTGGGTGAAGCTAATGATGTAATAGGACAGGGCTAGTGACATCAGCCCAGACTGCTTCCAGGATCCACAATAATCTAGCACACAGGCAGAGCTGGCCACTCCCCTGATAGACACAGGTAGGAGGAGATACTCAGCTTTGCTTAAGGGGAAAACAGTCAGCTTAAGAGCTAAGAAAAAATATTAACTTTTATTTATTTTAAACTGCACACTGTTTTTAATAGCCTATGTCCAGCAAGCAAACATATGCGTTCTACTTGTAAATGCACTTCATTTATACTACAAATTAAGGGGAAAGAATCCTGCTGTCGGTTATGAATAATGGTAAAATAGAATAAGATTAAAAAAAAAATCTAAAAATGGCTAACAATATAAATGTTAATAGATATAATGTTTTTTTCTTTAACATTACTAAGTACTAACATAATTAATTTAAACCAAAATGGTAATGTGTGCCTATATATAGATGTGTGGGAAGATCTGTCATCTGACAGAAAAATCCTTGTTCCTTGATACCACAACATCAGTTCTTAGAAATGGAACCACTTTTATCTTATGAGAAAAGCAAACCATAGATAATGTTGTAACGAACTGGTGATTCCATTTTTAAGTTAGTTGATTCAACTTCAGTTTTACAGCAGTGATGGTTTCACTGCTATGTCTTTGAAATTAGTCTTTGAATTTAGCATGGTAAACAACAAAATTACAAATCTAGCAAATGGTAAATAAGGCCCCAATTCAATTGAGGTTTGGGGCGATCCGGTAGCTTGTAAGTGAAGTTGCAAGTTAATTTGCTATTCAGTTTTGCTGGCTCTGAATGGGTTTCAAGTTACAGCCTTGAGAAAATGGCAATGGTTAAACTCCTAACTTACAGCCTCCCAAAGCCTTTGATCTTTCACTTTCGCCAGAGTTACAATGGCTAAAATCTCTATTCAATTGCTCAATTTCCCCAAGCCCGCAAATATTTTCACACCTTAAATGGCAAAAGAAGGAGAACCCCCACACCCCCTGCAAGGGAGTTAAACACCTATTCATAGCACTGTAAAAGCAAATAAAAAATCAATACTGCACTGTAAATAATGGGGAAAGCGATGAAAGACATTAGAATTAATTGCACTACATTCTCAAGCTCGCAAATCGGCAGGAAATTAAATGTAATTTTATGTTTCATTTCGGTGCTTAATTGATCTTGGGTATTAATGAGTTAATAAATATCAGGCCACCCATATGGACTAGAACAGTATTGGCATTCATTTTCCTAATTCTTTATTTTGCGGGTTTGCAAGTCTGATCGCATACGGGACCACCAAACCTAATTGATTCACATGTATCCTCCATGTTTTACTGCCGTAATAATGACAGTCTCTATTGGCTGATTCGATATGGTAGGTTACGGGCTTGCTTAATTGATCATGTTCCCGCCCTGAACTGCTATGAACCAGTGCATGGTTTACGGTTTCGGCTTTGGGACAGTAACTTGTGGGCTTGAGCAATGAATAGCATCGCAATCTGAGACAAACAGGAGCCCGCAACACACCTGCAAACATACGACCTACATCGATTGGGTTGCGGGCTTGCAATTGAATGTGGCTCTTTGTCTTTTCATTTCTTAGAATAATAATTATTGCAAATGCCCCCTGTGTAGGTGCATCGGCTTATACTCAGGTCGGCTTATACTCGAGTATATATGGTAATTTTGTCCCGTCATCTTATATAGAGGAGCATAGTTAGCTTTGTGAAGGTCTGAATGTCGGCTAGTGATGTTGACCCCCAAATATTTAATATGCTTGACAATCTTTGAGGAGGGTGTGTAGACAAACAAGTGTCCCATTATTGCTGCTGGGATCACTGACAGTAGTTACTTTCTAACTGCGCCACTTTCCTATTGAGCAGATACAAACTTCTTGTGTATTCAAAGTCTCCTCTATACCAGGAAGTTGAGTTGAAAGCAAAATGGAAGAATCCAAAGCGACATAAATGTGTTTTAAAAGTAATGTAAACTCCATATTTTAAAGTGTAGTTCTTCATAATAGCTAATTTGGAAAATAGGAAAAATGTGTCTGATCTATTTGCACCTTTCCAACAGTTAGCTCCTTTTTTCCATATCCCAATTATACAATACATCTGGTCTAAGCCTTAAAAAATGCCCCTTACACAAATAGGACATGTGAATATCTTCCCACACTGATCTATTTTACTCTTATGTTCTGTAGAGCCTTCTTCTTCTATTTCTCACTTGCTCCTCACTCGGACCAAACTATAGATTCTATGAGACAGGTCTTAATGTGCTAAAATCACAGGGGGCAATCGAGGCAGTGTATGGATTCATATAAAAAATAAAGTGTGCGCAGGTTATGACCCTAGCCCATCCCATAAGGCAATAACAAAATAAAGTTTGGGGATTTGGGGAGCTTCTCAGTAACCCTTTAGACTTCTCAATAGCCTTTAGACCCCCTTCACCCAGTTACTGGCTCTTTGGGATAGGATACATTTATATCTAAATTATACCCAGAGGTAGAACTACTATCAGTGAACCTGCCCCTGCTCTAGAGTGACCCCTGCTGACTTTTTCTTAGCTTCTACTTGCCCCCACCATCCCAGCCCCTTCCCCCAGGCTTCAACACTCCTACACATCTATGCCTCTCCTGCCTGCATAAATGATATCCAGAATGACATCACTTATGTAAGTGTGTGTATTTATATCTATATCTATCTATATAACAGAATGGGAGGGGGTGACGGGGGAAAGGAGGCGTGTGGGGGGTGGGTTCCCAGGGGCATATATATATATATATATATATATATATATATATGTATATATATATATATATATATATATATATATATATATATATATATATATATATTATTTATTAAAGCAAACAATACCCTGACATGATTGGGTGGTAACTTGCTTGAATAAACATTTGTTAAGCTAATTTAACTTTGCGAGTAATTTAACATGGCCCATGTAATCTATGCCTTTATGGTTCCCATTTAATATTGTCAAACTGTTCTTCTGTTTCTCTTTCTCCTTGTTTTAATTACGACAATTCCTTGCAATTTATCTAATACACAATATATGAGCTATATCACATATATAGTTGTCAGTGTCTGGAACTTTAGCGATGTTGGTCACGCTTTTGCGTCCCTCGTGCCTCCGAGCTGTCGACCCACGCACAGAGCAGTACTTTGGCAAGCCTCGTGAAGCGACACTCGGCAGTGGCGCAGCAATTTTCCCACAACTGTGCGCTCATCGTGGGGCTCGCTATGAGCCCCGAACGTGATTATTACAAAACAGGCAAGTTGAAGTACATGGGTGGAGAGGCTTGCAATGAGCACCAAAGGTGCTCAAAAGGATCAAAACCATTGCCAGCCTCACAATTATATTCCCGTCATTGTTGACGGGCAAGTTATTAGATTTATTAATAAAAGTTAAGGCTCTATCTGTTGAACAATAACTTTCTCTATAAGAAATAATTTGATCATATCATCCAGTTATTTACAAACATGTCGTTTTCTCCATCCACTATTTTTTGTTTAGATAGCTTTCAAGTGGCATCATATATTTTTCTAAAATAAATCAAATCAGTTAATATGAAGGTAAATAACTGTTAATAACATAAATATATATGTTTCACTCTTTTTAAACAGAAGCTAAGCATGATTTTATCACTTGCATTTGCAAACAGCTGCTATTGCTGTGTCATTTATCCAGGGTTCCAGTCTATAGTAAAACAGTTAATGCAATTATTACAATCTACTTTTCATGATCCCTTCTCAACAGTTCAGTAATGACTGTGATTGTCGTAGATAGGATGAGTACTAGTTCAGTGGAAATGTTATAGATAGATACTGTAAAGGAGTTTAATAATGCCTGATTAAAACTCCTTAAATCCACCAGTAAATGTAATTTAGTCAAAGCCTATTATGTTGATAGGAGAGTGGGCTAGACTAGATTTGCCTATCTGCCATCCAAATCTATGTATTCTGGAAGAGATTCAAGTACTATTTCCACCTGAATGTATCCCTTTAGATTGTAATTGGAACAATTGATTAAAATAATGATAAACTTTAAAGACAAATTAAGGTTGAAGAGTCACTAATATCACCATATGTGCTCTGCAGAGTGAGAACAATCATGTAGGATTTTTTTTTTTAAATCAGCAATAATTTCAGACCCATCTTTAGTAGGACAAACATACTAAAGGTGTCTCATGAACTTCATTATTAATGTGTTCCATAATATAATTAAACAAGCATTGAAAAGTTCCTCACTTCCTAACTAAATAAGAACCACCCCAGGCTTGGACAATGATAATTGATAATTGATCTGTAATAAAATAAGCATTTTCTGATGGAAAGCAGCATCTAAGGAAACAGGTAAGACTTTTGTTCTTAGCTTGCTATCGCCAAATGGCTACTATTTTTCTACATCTTGGCCCTTCATCTTCTCCAGCTACTCCTTTTAATGCACCCTTTGTGAACAATCCTTATTGCAAGCTGTCAGGCTCCTGCACTGAGCATTTTCAGTGCATGTTTGAGGGTCATCTTTATCATTTGTTTTGGTTTTGCAGAATGAGCATTGTCATAAGGGCTCCATCCTTATCAACTTGCAAAGTGAAACACTTAATGTAATTAATGCAATTTGTTTTTCATTATCCCTTCTCAACATTTCCATGATGGCTATGATTGTAATAGATAAGTTTATTAGCTTTCCACTAGAGGTGGGAGAGACAAATAGAATAAAGGAATGTAATAATGCTTGTGATGTGCTTAAGGCTATCTTAATGAGTAATTAGGCCCAAGCTTTTTAGGAAGATAGTTGGCTAGTCTAAATTGGTCTATTACTTTGTATGTATTGCTCAAATGTATGTTCTGTTGTTTATTCTAGATGAGAATCACATACTGTTTCAGTCTTCATTCTATTCATTTAAATTCCTAATTGCTCATGAACAGTAAATTACCAGTTAGGTATAAATATTTACTTTTTAGAAAAATATCTGCATCCAGCAGTATAGGTCAAGTAATACACCTATTAGTGCCCTGGGTTACTAGTACTAATAGCTAGCAGAAAACAGATATGATTTAATTTTGTGTTTGAAAGAAAAGTGTAAAATAATATTAATCGGAAATTATTTCAAACAAAAAATGTAACTGCCAACAAAAATGT
Organism: Discoglossus pictus; assembly: GCA_027410445.1. Lineage (NCBI taxonomy): Eukaryota > Metazoa > Chordata > Amphibia > Anura > Alytidae > Discoglossus > Discoglossus pictus. Next base: position 85,402,065 of record CM050163.1, read on the forward strand.
AAACATCCATCGGAAGTTAAACATGTAATTGTTAGCATAAGACAGGAAGAAAATAAAATCAGCATATTATGACATATTTGCTGTCACAGAAACAGTTTGTCCCCAGGCAAGTTGTTGGAAGGTTGTGAAATATAAATATATGCAGTATGTATATATCTGTATATGTTACATTTTTCAAATCTTTTTTAATGTTTACTTAATGTTAAAGTAAGAGAGCCTCATTCAATTAGGAGGCCGTAACTTTTGAAATGTAGGCCGTATGTCTGCGGGCCTCCTGCGGGCCCTCATCACGCTCGACTTTTGGTGCTATTCAATTTGGCAAGACCGCAAGTTAGGGGCCAATAGCGGAATTCGTAAACCATGCCATCATATGTAGCATTTGCGAGCTAGAACATGATCAATTAAGCAAGGCCGCAACTCTTGAGTTAGAAACAGCCAATGGAAACAGAGATCGTCAAGATAACGTCAATGAAAAATGGAGGTTGGATTCCAAAGTCCTACGGGCTTCAATTACGAGTTATGATTGGACCCACATTCCTGAAATATTGCAATATTGATAAAGCCATAAATATGATATTCTATTACATGCGGGTTCCATTATATGTATTAACACATTGATTGCCAGGATCGATATAATACCTAAAATAAACATGAAATAAACTATTTATGTTTACAGATTTGCGGGCTTGAGAATGTTGTGCTATTAATTCTAAGACCTAACATCACTTTCCCTTTAAAAAAAAGTACAGTAGTATGTGTATATGTGCATTTAAAGTGCTCCGGACATGTCTTTAAGCCCTTTGCCAGTCCTCTTTGGAACTCGTAACTTGTGGTTCGACTTTTGCCATTTTCGTCCTTGGTGGGGTGGTTAGCGAGGGGGAATCAGAGCAATTGAATAACGATTTGCGATTTTTCCGATCGGAACTCTTGTGGAGCATGAAAAACTAAAGGCTTGTGATGTTAACCATCGCAATGAATCTGAGGCCAGAGCCCATGACCCAATCGCAGCCCGCAAAAAGACGCCAATTGAATAGCAAAATAAGTTATGGCCTCCATTTCCGAAGGCCGGATCTCCTGATGCCTCAATTGCCCGAGGCTCATAATCTTTAACAGGAGAAGATGTTCCGATTTTTTTCTGTACTATATTAGAAATTCTTCCCTCAATGAAAAGTCTAAGAATAATTAAACAATTTAAATGGGCCAATATGTAGTACCTACATTACATTTTGCCTATATTCTCAACCCCAATGTAGTCTAAAAACATTTGATCTATGTTTTATGGTTATATTTAAAAGGATAGACATGTGGCAATAAAATCACCTCCTATCCATAGTGCATTTTGTATTGTCATATAGTGTTGTTTCCTTACCACAACATTGTGCATTTTATATGTCTTTTCTTGGTAGATTGAGACAGTTAAAAGCGTACAGAAGAATACAATCAATAGTTAACAAAAAGGCTTAAAAAAAGGGTAGCAGGAATGCTTCTTTGACAGTGACATCTTTAAACTTAGAATGTACCGTATATAACACCCTCTAGACTTAATATCATGAATACTGATGTTTCACCAAATTACTTCAGAGTTTGTAACCAAAGACGTACATTGAAGCACGTAGTGTAAGATTGCCTGCTGCTAGAGTAGTCTCAGTCAAATTGTGTCCTAGATCCATGATATGGATATTAACCTATGACTAGTAAACTCCCTTCTTGGTCTGCTACTTTCCATAAAAATCAACGTATGCTGTCATGTTGGCTGATTTTATATTTGATACTACCCGTCTATCTACAACAACTAAATGGTTGCAGAAAGATGCACCTTTTTCACCATCTTATTCATCGTATAAACCATACTTTAAAAATGGAAAAGCTGTCTAACACTTTAAATGAAAAGGCCATGTTGGACACGTCATAATCTAAAAGCAGTGTTGATGTTTTTGGTTTATGTATATGGGTGAGAATGGATTTGTAATTGTATAATGTGTATAAAAGAGGTGGAATTGGATCACTGATATGTAAACGTAAGTTCTGGATCCCTGTTTTGGATCATTATTAATCTACAAAGTGGTCTTGAAATATGTTGGTTAAATCTATATTTTTGTGTCGGAATGTGGGAGAAATAAAAGGTAAAACAATCACAAGTTGAAAAAGCAATATTTTTGAGGGAGTGAGAGAAGGAAATGATGGGAAGGAGGGTGGGGATAAAAGGTTAGAAGGAAAGAGTGGAATGTAAAAATACATGGCAGGTTACTTTGATTGATTGTATATATCATATTCTTTGAACAGTAAAGGGATTTTGTTCTTTCAAATGTTATCATTCAACAATAAAAATTTAATAAGGAAAAAAAAAAAAAAACTATTCTTTTACTTTCTATAAATGTTAAATTGCTATCCCTTTTTCAACATTTGAGTGCCCAAAATCAAATAGCAGTTGGAAATCTAATCACATTTTCTGGTGCACTGGAATCTCTCCATTACTTTTTTTTATTGTGAAGGGTATTTGACATCTCTGTGAGTTCTTCAATAATTTTGTCTTGTAACTTTGAGAGTTGTCCCAAAAGAAGGACAATTGGAAACCAAGCTTGGAAGTTTGATCTGTCGTTTACATTTAAATAGAATGTTTTTCTAGTAACAGCAATCTTGTTAACTTGTTTTAGGGTTAAAAAAGAGAAGACCCCAAACACTGCTTATCAGATATTTTATCAGGAACGGTGTTAAAAGCTTAGCCAAAAATTCCATTACACCCGGCTCTGCCCCTTTCTGCTTGCATAGGATATTACTTAATGCAATTAATACAATTTGTTTTTTTCTTATCTCTGTAATGCCTGTGACTGGATATGCTAATGGATTTTAAACAGATTCAGTTACTTTATCCAGCTATATATCCAGGACTTGAAAGAATAAGTGTAGTAGAGATTTTTCAGTAACCATTGTACCCATTTCTTTAATTTTAATATTTAGGGGGAAAAGACTGCAAACTATAGTGTGCTTAATTTATCTTTTATCATTTTTTTTAAAGGACTTCAGAAATATTTTAAATTAAAGATCCGTATTTCGGCATTGTTTAATAGTTACTATTTTATTTGCCGGTCCACAGTAAATTAGGTTTAGTGTACCAGATATAACTATTGATCTGCCTCCATAGGATGAACCTTAGCTGATATGGTTGAATAATGAGTGGGAATAATGTATTTAATAGGGTCTGCAAGAATTTTTGTAAGTAGTCTATATGTCAACCTTTATTATCAAATTTGACTAATATTTGTTTTCTTTACCCAATAATCAGCATTTGTGAGTTTGGAAGGGATTGGGGGATTATTAGCAGGCCAGAAAACAATTTGGCAGAGGGGCATTTCAAGTTTTTAAGTTTGTGATTGTGAGTTTAATGTCACTGATCATGATTGCCTCATTATTAATTTCTAGGTCCTATCTCTACATATCGGATGTTACTTTTTTAGATTTGTTTCTGTTGTTGGGGCTTTATATTGTCTACTAAAAATATCTAATCTTCATTCTGTGAGCCCCACTTGTCCCAAGGAGGTGTGAGTCGTACTGTTAGGGGATGTTTTCCTGTACTTATCTCTCATAAAGAGTTTTCACCATATAAGGCTGCTATAAATCACTTAAATACACCCTGTTTGCATCTTATGTATTAATGTTCCTAGGTTCATAAATGAAACAGTGTTCGGAACTACCCAGTGCTATAATGTTTTATTTTTAAACAAGTTGGGATGTCTGGAACTGGGGAGTTAGTAGAGTGTGGTATTATTAAGAGCTCAGTCTTTTACATGTTTAATTTAGTTTGTGGGAGGCCATCTAGGAAGAGATACTGGACAGGGTAGCACGACTACCCGCCAATAGCGCTCCCCGACTTCTGCACGCAGGTCCCCTCACTTCTCTCCAACTCTATATAGCAGGTCTTGGGAAGCTTCTATCTCTCCTCATCCCAATCCCAATCTCTCCTCTGTGCATCTTCTTTACCCACCTCAGAAGGTCTTGGGAAGCTTCCACACCTGCAGTCTCTAACTTGGTCATTCCACTCTCTCTCTCTCCCTTCTTCCTCTTTCCCTCTCTTCACTCTCACTTTCTCTATCCCTTGTTTTCTAAGTCTCAATTCTCCTTCTCCCAATCTTGTTTCCCACCCACTCTTCTCCTTCCTTCAACCTCCTCTTCCCTTTGTGTTGCTACATCCCCAACCATCATTTCTCCCTCTCCCATACACCATCTCTCTCTCCTTTCTACTGTCCTTTAACCTCTTTTTATTCTCTCTTACTTTTCCTCCATATGCAGTGTCGTGTGCGTGCTTTGGGCGAGCGAGCTTTTAGGCCAGCGCGCATTTATTGGGTGCACAATTGTCGGCGCGCTTACGTCAGCGCATTTACCACGATGGGGTGCCACTGGATAGACATGTGATGACTTGAATTAGTAAGGATAGAGATAAGTCAGGAGAGAAGATGTAATTTTGGGTGTCATCAGCATAGTGATGATATTTGAAACTATGAGAGCCTATTAGTTTGCCAAGAGAGGCAGTGTAGATTGAGGAAAGTGAGGGAACCAAAACAGAGCCTTGAGATATCTCAATGGAGAGTGTTAAAGGTGATGGTGTGGAAACCAAAAACAAAACACTAAACAATCAGTTAGATAGATAAGATTGGAGTCAGGAGAGTGTAATGTCTCATAGGCCAAATGAGCCAAGAGTCTGGAGAAAAGGTGAATGGTCAACTGTGTCAAAGGCAGCAGAGAGGTCTGGGGGGATAAGTAGAAAATAGTGCCCTTTTGCTTTGGCAGTCAGGAGATCGTTAGCTACTTTAATAAGTACGGTCTCAGTAGAGTGTTGTACATGGAAACCAGATTGCAGAAGGTCAAGAAAGGAGTTTGATGACAGAAAGTTGATTGGAAAGTTATAAACTAGTCTTACTAGCATTAAGGAAAAAGGATATACTGTATGATCAGTAAACCTGAGTCCGTCCACGTTTATCCTTGACTATGAAAAAAAGTAAGCCTTTAATGTTAGAAATGTGCCATTTACTAGTAGGCAGATATACTGTCTCATACTTTCTTTTTTATGTATACACTTCTTTATCAGTAGATTATTCATTACTTTTACAACAGTGACAATTTTCTGTTTGTCACTTTGACATAAGCTGCAGGTTTGGATCTAAATCGATTTGGTGTGATATTATGGTCTATTATGCCCCTCTCTAATCATGTGTACTCTTGAGCTTATCACATTTTCTCACTTACTACAATAGTTCGGCGTCTCCCTGCGCTATGCTCACCCTTACTCTTAAGCCACATCTACCTAAAAAGAGGGGCATAATAAGCCATAATATCCCACCAAATTGAATCAGATCCATTTTATGAGTGAGTCTAAAGCTGGGGTGGGCAAGGAAGGCCACATACATGCTGGGATTTGAAGATATCCTTTCTGTGCACAGGTGAGTCAATCAGGATGACTGAAGAAGTGATTGACTCACCTGTGCGCAGCAGAGATATCCTCAAATCCAGTCATGCATGTGGCCCGCCAGGACCGAACTTGCCCACCCCTCGTCTAGAGGAGTGCTGTAGGGATTGAGCCCATAGATCAAGGTTATAACAGGGATCGGCATGACAGTCCCGATTTGAGAAACATGATATACACATAGTAGTGCACAAGATCCTTAGCTCTATAGAGGTTACTATTCAATAGCATAGCAAAGAACAAGTATATATTGCATTAGAGGGAGGAGAAGTGTGATTGTATGAAGCAGGTTGCTTCAATGACAGAAAAGGCATGTTACCCTATTATTGAGGAATAACATTGTGCTATAAGTGTTGATACAGATTTACAAGATAAAGATTTAAAAGATAACGATTTACAAGAAAGTTGTTACTCTGTTGCCACAGTAAATAGAGACTTTTTAAAATGAGATGGTTTGATACAGATAAGAAAAAGGTGTCTAATATGTTACTCTGTTGCTATTGCTGCTAAAATAAAATCTTGAGTAAAAAACAAAGACCCTTGTGAGCAAGATATCGCATATGAATGTTGTAATAGATATACACAAGTCTGGATACCTAATAAGTCTAAAGATCTAATAAAAAAATGGCACAAGTACCAATATATACAATTAATGATTAAGCAGTATTGAAAGGAAATATTGTTTACCTGTATAGGCCTGTAATAGAGACACAATAGAGACAAAGAGATCTCACAGTAGGTATCCTATTGACCCATTAGAGAATTATTAGCAATCAAGATCTGAAGAATCTAAGATTGAGTACTGACAAAATTATATCAACTTGGAATATAAGTTAATAAAAGGGACCTAGCCTGAAAAGAATAGGATTGAGTTGCATGTGAAAAATGTAAGTGAAAGTATGTCAGTTTCCTCCACAAAGAGATTGTGGAGGAAATATAAACAGAGTGTACTTTGAAGGAAGAGAATGAAAGAGAGGGAGTAGAACTTATACACTGGAAGGAGCTGTAGTTTTTTGGGAGAGTCTATCACATATAATAATTGTCAAACTACAAGACGCTGTCACGCTTTGCGTGGTGCTCATTGCTTGCGAGCCTAGCAAAGAGAGCTGTTAACGCGGAGCACTTAGGTGATGAGCACCAAAGGTGCTCATTGCTGTGAGCCTTGCAAAGCGAGGTGAGCCGTTAACGCGTAGCACTTAGGCGATGAGCGCCAAATGCGCTCATCGCTGCGAGCTTCGCAAAGCGAGGTGAGCCGTTAACGTGGAGCACTTAGGGAGTAGCGAGACGAGCTGTTGGGGCACTAAAACTCGCAGCACAAAGGTGATGAGCCCCGAAGGTGCTCATTGCCTGCTCGCCTTGCGAAGCAGGATCGCCTTAGCCTGCAAGTAATTGACAAACGCAGGACTTAAAAGAAAAAAAAATTACGAGACGCAGGACTTTGAGTCGAGGTGGAATTTAAGGCGATTTAGATGACTTTCGCCACAGAAAAATTGCCTAAGCAAGAAAAAAAATGGCTTCCCCCAAAAAATGTAAACGAGGCTACATGACCCCAGACCGCGCAAAACACTGCCAAACGCAAAGCACTTTCACACAGGAATGTACGAACTACAGAATACACTATTACAAATGACAGAAAATGCTTGCGGGGCGCGTAACACATTAATAACATTACGAATCTACAATGGCGCTTTACACAACTAAACCTACGGATTTCCCTTTGCGCATGCAGCCTATTTCTAATGCACAGTTGGGACATTCATTACACTTTATCATCAGGGCATCAACACTCAAACTGTACATTGGATGCTGCTGTAAAATACAAACAGATTGTTAGCTCTTCAGCCTATTGATTGCTGGATATATTAATTACAAACAGGTAAAGTATATTAATTTATTCAAGAACTAATTCATTCATTATTAGTTAACTAAATATAGATAAATATATATCTCTCTTTCTGATGAGTGATGAAAGTGCTCAGAGGAGCAAAAGTAGACGAGAGGAGAGGCTCGCAATGAGCGCCAGAGGCGCTCAGAGCGAGGCTCGCAATGAGCACAGAAGTTCCTCAGAGTACAAAAAAGTTAAAATTCTGTATCAACCAGCATTCATTTTTGACGTGCAAGTTGCTAGTGGGAATATATTTAGGAAGGTGTACCCACCTCCATGTGGTTGATATTATATATATATTTACCTACTTTTCTTAATAATAATAACAACTTATTTAGCACTTTTCTCTTAGTTGAATTTCTCTTAGTCTTGGGTAAACCTATAAGTCTTGGCAACTCTCAAACAGTTTTGGGGAGAGAGTTCTAATTTAAGTAAATTTAACAGAGACAGCATACTTGTGCATAACTGAAGTAACCTATAAATTCACAGTGACATTACTTCATAGACAACTCTTATCAGTGCAACTGTCATCATTGCCTATGGTTGTGATGTCAGAAAAAAGAAAAGAAGAGCTCAGAGAAGTTCCTCTGGTGTCAGATGTAAGAGCCAGGGGCGGAAACTACTGCAGTTGGACCCATTGCAATGCCCCCATCAACCCGGTCCCACCTGCCCCCCGGGCTACCTCAACCACACCAGCTCCTACACTTGTTTAAGGGGTGGGGCAAATTTATTTTCATTGCACTGGGGCCTTCCATTGACTTGCTCCCCCATTGGTAAGAGCACTAAACCATAGAGACCACTGCAGAGAAATTGAAAGGGAATGTATATTTGAAATAGGAACATAAGTCTACAAATTCTTGGCAAAACATGAAAACATTAGCATGATTGACATCTTGGCGTACAGTATATACAAAATGTGAAAAATTGGCTGTGTTCTTTTCATATTTAAATTGTGTCTGTAACCATAAATAAATATTTGATGCTGTAAATAAAGACACAGGTTGTCTCAATATCACGACTGAGCTCAGCAAATATTATTTGTATTGGAATATATGTCTGAAGCTTAATATATAACAAACCAGAACTATAAACACAAAAGGGTTTAGCATTCACAGTTTGTACCAATGATTCAATACCACAAAATTGTAGCCATGTTTTACAATTAAAATCAAGTTTCTTCTGGGCACTTAGCCATATACACAATAAGTGCAGTGTAACATTTGACATTATAATTATGTTCCTCACTAGTGACTTGCCCCTCAAAAAATGACGGCAATAGGATTGTAAGGGCGGTAAATTTTGTTGGTGTTCCAAGATGCTTCGGCGCCCATTGCGGGCCTCACGATGAGCGCCTTCGGCGATCCCGCAGCGTTAGCCACAACCCGCCTGCTCACAACTTATGTGATTTACTTTTAATATTCCAGACAAGGTGGTGAAGTGCTGTCACATTCACCATTGTCGACACATCTGGGAAAAAATTAGAAGTCATGAAGACAGTAGTATAAGAAAATTAGTGCTACTTTTTACAATTAACTAAGAAAAATGTATTGGTTGTATTTGTATTTTGTTTTCTAATTTTAGTGGAATATTGATAGTTGTTTATCGATCAACTAATTAAGAAGACTATTCAACAATGATATGAATATCTGTTTTACCATGGCAGACATTTAATCTTACCTAAAGATGCAGGAAATTGTTTTCTTTTATCTGAATGGGGAAGAACACATGTTTTTACTAATTGATTTAGTGTTAAATATATATGAATTCTCTGACTGACTAAACAACTGTTGACATTTATTCTGCTTTTAAGTTGTTGTGTTTTTTTTTTTTTTTTTTGCACTTTCTGCTCTTTAGGGCTAATGTGATCTACCTATTGATTGGCACCCTACAGATGTCGATTTTTATGAGATGTGTAAATTTAGCAGGTAAACACTGCTCAACACATATATATATATATATATATATATATATATATATATATATATATATATATATATATACAATAGAATATATATATTACACTACTCGGGCTTCGTTCTAATCCTACTTTTTTGGAATAAGTAGCCCCAAGGGGAGGCCGCAAGCTACTTAGCTATTCAATTCCCCTCCGATTGCATGCTCCGACCGTCTTACGTTCTGCGATGCCTTGCGATTAGAGAAATCACCAGCAACTACACCCAAAGCTTTTGATCTGTCAGCCCCGCAATCCCCAGATCGCTAATTGCTATTCAATTGCTGCGATCATCCCTTGCGATCACCCTGTCAAGCCCAGAAATGGCAAAAAGCCAACTTGGTCTTACTTATACCAAGGAGCAGTCGCAAGGGCTTGTTAAGCCCTTACATAGACTCCCCACTGCTTCCAGTCAAACTCCCCTTGCGGCAGAGGTCCCGATCGGTACCCCTGCTGTGTCCCTACATCAACCCTATAATGCAGGGGTCCCAATCTGGACCCCTGCAGTATCCCTACATTAACCCTATAATGCAGGGATCCCGATCGGGACCCCTGCTGGGTCCCCATATTAACCCTTTGCTACAGGGGTAACGATCGGGACCCCTGCAGCATTTAAACATTTTTAAATTAACCGCCACAGGTCCTTAAAGGGCCCGTGGCACACAACTAACATTAACCCCCTATGCTGCAGGGTCCCAATCGGGACCCCCGGAGGGTCCCCACATTAAACCCTAGCTGCAGGGGTTCCAATCGCAGCATTGAAAATTTAAAATTTGCACCATGGAGGTCCTTAAAGGACCTTAAAGGTCCTTAAAAGACCTGTGCTAAATAAATAAAAATAGCCCTCTGCCATGGGGGTACTATATGCCGTGGGGGTACTACCCCCCAGGCACCTAAAATTAACCCCATCACTCATGGGGGTCAATATAGACCCCCATGAGACTAAAATGAACCCCTTCATATAAACCTATAGACCCTATGAGTACACTACACTATTAACCCTAAGCATACCTCATTAACCAATTAACCCTAAATAAACCCCAACTGTCCCCTTTTAACCCCATCTAGGCCTATTTAACCCCATCTCTTACGAGGGTCTATACAGACCCCCATAAGCTTCTATTTAACCCCATCTCTTTTTGGGGTCCATGCAGACCCCCATAGGCCTCTATTTAACTCCATCAGTCCCATAAGGGTCTATAAAGACCCTTATAGGACAATAAGAACCCTAACATTAACCCCATAAGTGCCATGAGGGTCCTCCAAGACCCTCATGACCCTGAGTTCGAACACTACACTACACTACACTATTCCCCCTGCCAATAAACTAATACCCCCCTCTAACTAATGAGCCCCCTCCTCCCTATCCTATTAACATCTACCCTAACCTATTAACACCTACACTACCTACCTAACCATCTATTAACCCCCCACACCCACTAATTACAAAAATAATAAAACTAAATCACAAAAAACAACAAAACCTAAGTTACAGAAAATAAAAAAGCACCCTTACAAATATAATAAAAGCTAAATTACACAAAATACAAAAGGGCACCATTACAAAAAAGAACATTACAATAAATAAAAAAGCACCACTAGAGAAAAATAAAAAAGAACTACTCACATAAACAAAATTACAAGAACAAATAAACACATCCCATTACAAGAAATCAAAACCCACACCCATCAATGAAACACAGTTAAAATATACCCCTAACTACATACATTTAACCCATCTACATACATTTAAACCCTAACTACATACACGAATACCCCTATCTACATGCATTTAACCGCTAGCTATATATAGTATTCATCCTATCTACATACATTTAACCCCTAACTGTATACATGAATACCCCTATCTACATACATTTAACCCCTAACTACATACACGAATACCCCTATCTACACACATTTAACCCCTAGCTACATACAGTATTCATCCTATCTACATACATTTAACCCCTAACTATATACAAGAATAACCCCTATCTACATACATTTAACCCCTAACTACATACAGGAATACCCCTATCTAGATACATTTAACCCCTAAACACATGCATTAATAAACCCTAGATCTTCCCTATAACCACCCCCTCACTAAACCTACACTAGAATAAATAAGGCCACTTACCTTGCTCAAATGTGACAACAGGTTTCTGGCCTTTGTTCCTAGCATAAGGGCTTATCCTTCATTGACGCAGGTCCGGCATACCTAGGAAAAAAGAGACATAAAATGAATACAAAAATTAAACTTATAAACAATACATTCTAACTATTACACTTACTCTTCAGTGATGTCTCCGTCCTTCTTGTAGTCTTCAGCAGCAGGGCCCATTGAAAAAAAAACATTGCGCATTTTTTTTTTTAACTATGAGGCTTCTAGTGCTTCTTCCGGTAATAAATAGGAAATGGCACCTTTTGATTGGCTGAAATATGATTGACAGCATTTTCAGAAGGCACCAAGGTGTGAGCTAATCAGAATGGGATATACCCCTATATCCCATTCTGGTTGGCTGATGGACCTGTCAATCATTTCTAATCCAATCAGGAGGCGCTATTCCCTTCAACCAATCAGAATGGGATAAGCCCCCATGCAGCATAGGGGGGTAATGTTAGTTGCTTACAGTACCCCCGCGACTTGGGGTAACCATTTGTGTTCCAGCAAGCCCTTTATGGACCCGTGGTGGGGAATCTAAAATTTTGAAATGCTGCAGTGGTCCCGATTAGGTTTGGAGATCTTTAAAGGCAAATACATATTCAATGCAGCACTGACAGCACTTTTATTGATGGGGAACATTAGTGGGGACATGAGCATTAGAAGCACTACATTGGCAAGCTGGATAGCCAATACTGTAATTTGTGGCCAAAGTCCGAAGAGCTTGGAAAATGTGTTACTGGCTTGGAGCTCATTCAAGCTCGGGTTTGAATGACCTCCAAGCCAGGAACTTGTTCTTCAAGCCAGTAGGACTTTGGACACAAATTACAGTATTGGTTAGAAGTGATGTGCCAGCTCGTGAATGTAGTGCTTTTAATACTTGTGTTCCCCATCATTTACAGTGCGTTACAGTGCTTGTTTGAATATATATTTGACTTAGTAGTGTTCCGATTTGGTGGGCTTGAACCATGATCTATGGGCTAGCGGCCGTGATCAGGTTCAAGCCCACCAAGGCTTATGGCTGATAGCATGGCTTGCGATCGGCCGTAAAGGGGACCTCCTTGCGGCACCGCCCAATTCAATACCAGCATAGACGTATCGCTACTCTGGTAACCTGGTCGCAAGGAATTGCAGACTTGCAGCCATTTTACGGCCCAGATTAGAATGAGGCCCCTAGAGTTTCTCATTCTCAAGAAATCTTGGAGAAAACAATCAGAAATTCACTTAGTCGGACTAAAACAGAATAAATATAGGACTGTTAATTCAGCAGATAGAAATCTAAGGGTATCAGGGAGACAAATGGATTTTGTCTTAAAAGATATGACCAGTATATTATGTATGAAATACCTGAATGTACTGAACATGGCAAACAGTCATTTCATAAGAAAGTCTAACATTAATATATGAATAATGTTACAAAACAGATCTGTATAATCCAATAAGACGATAAATCCCACTGCCTCATCATTCATTCCACTCCTGAACTACATAAAAAACAGGACGTTTTGAAGATATGCAACATACAAGCATAAAAATAATACATACAAACAAAATCATGGAAAACCACAGCTACCCTTTAAATCAGCCACATCATAAATAAAGGAGCAATGAGGACATACAGTATATCTAGATTATCATCCTTATTAAATTGCGATTCTGTAAATTTAAAAGGGCTCTATTTAAGCACCCCCGAAGTTTTTAGTTAGTGAACTTCTATCCAAAAGCAAGGTCTTCACTAACTAAAAACTTCTGTAAAAAAAATATGCTATGTGCTTAAATAGAGCCCTTTTAAATTTACTGAATCGCAATTTAATAAGGCTGTATGTGTTTTTTTATTCAAAGTGTTAATCTATGCCCCAATTATTGTGGACATTATTCCAAATACTAAAATTGATAACTGATGTTCAGGCTTGTTCATGTGGAAAAAGTTGGAAGAATGGAAGCAAGAAATGAGGAGAGAGGGAGAGAGAGAAGAGAAAGATACATAATAAAATAAAGGAAGAAAGAAAGAAAATAGAGAAAGAAAATGAAAGATAAAAAATTGAAAATAGAAAAAAGTAAGCTAAAGATAAACAAATCAGCAAGTAAGAGGAAAAAGGATAAAGAGAGAGAAAGAAAACAATAAAATTAAAATAAAATTGTAAAGAGACAGAAAGTAAGAAAAAGTGAAAAATAGAGGAGAAAGCAAAAGGAAAAATAATTTACAAAAGTGAGAAGAATCCTGTCATGAATGCCTCATTCAATTGCGATTTGGCCAATTGAATAGGGCTCTACATAAGCACATAGCATATCTTTTTTACAGAAGTTTTTAGTTAGTGAACTTCTATCCAAAAGCAAGGTAACTAAAACCTTCTGTAAAAAAAACAAACATGCTATGTCCGTATATAGAGCCCTATTTTATTGGCCAAATCGCAATTGAATGAGGCTGATAGTGTTTTATTTGCTAGGGTTTTCTGTAAATGTGTTTGTTTGTTTCTTATTTGTTGTTAAGAAGTACTTGTGCCGTTTTCTTAACCAAGTCATTGAGAGGCCAAAATTATTGTTACTTAAAAGTGATAGTTGTGGTAAATTATGCCACAGGATGAAAGATTAAGCAATAACCACACTGTTTGTTTATAGAAAATGAAAACTCGCCTGCAGTATTACAAAAGAACTTCCTTGTTTTTTTATATTTAATGTTATATTTATAGCCATCATAATTAATTGTGATTCAGATGAATATATTAAATTATAGTTGTCTTTATTAAATTGTAACAGTACTTCATGATTTTTTGTGAAATGCATAAAAAAATACAAATCAAAAACTCTCCAATAAGAGCCGCACCTCCGATAAAAAAATCTTCTGCGTTAATTCTCTACGTCAGAATTTTTAGATGATAAATGTTATGACATTTACACATTTTGATTACATTTTTTGAATGTGCTTAAATTATATTTTGTTTTATGACAGCCAAATTCCGATCTTATGATACTATAGAAATACTTTGATCCTTTGCCAAGATGCATTAATGGTTTGGAAATTAAATTTCTATCCTTCATATGCTACTTTCTTATAGGACAATGAACTCCCACAAATTACAATATAAATTAAAAATGTAAAAGGCATATTAAACATGAACTTATTTTTGTGTTAAAGGAGAGTGATTAAAGCTTTTGAAAAACTTGGATGTTTCAGGTGTACAACTGCACAACTTTTGAATTGAAAAGGTTTGGCATAGAAATGTCTTCAAACCATGGGTGTAGGAACTGGGGGGGGGACAAAGGGGACAAATCCCCCTCCGATTTTTCAATGTGTGTGTGTTTATGTGTAGGGAAGAAGTTATGTGGCATTTTTATACTTTATACGGTATCCCCCTGAGATTTTCTTTGGCTCCTACACCCATGCTGCAAATATTTTTTTCATTCTGAGAACCTTACGTGTTTATCTCTAGATATTAAATAGTTGTAATAGATATCAAGAATACGATAAATGTAAACAGGGGATATTGGATAAAGTGAGCAATTTAAGAAGGGGCTTGGGACTAACACATTTTCATCTTCAATATTTTTTCTCATGTTCAGAGCATTACAGTAAATTAGTTATAATAACTATTTGCTGATACTTTTAAACTAGACCAAAGCAGGTATACTCACAATTATAATCTTGATAAATGTTGTACATTTTCGAGTATTTCCCAGTGCTGAAAGTTGTAATCGGGATGCAGTAGCAAATTAAGATAATGTTTTTTACTATATGAATCTCACTGTATGAATAGCAGTCAAATAGTGTTGGCATGCTAGAGAATATAGATGTCTAGAAAGACTCTAGATCAGTGATCTTCATCAGCCGGTCCTAAGGCTTTTGACAGTCCCTGACACTTTGGGCGCCATATCAGTCAGATATGTTGGCAATTTACATTTCAAGTTGACACATAAATTGCAACGTATCATTTAAAATCGAGAAAAAATTCAGCTCTGCGTGAAGGCAGCACGGACTTATGTAAAATGGTATGTGGTGTGGTACCATAATGCTCGATATAGCATTAAATATCCGCCTCTTTACACATCTTCGAGTAGTGCATGCGTGTTTTATGGGTCAAGCATGTGCAATTTAACAGCTGCTAGCATTGGTGCGATTGCATGTATAAAATGCAATGCTACATTCCGAATTGTTAACATTTTGTGCATGCGCCATCAAAGGCGCAATAGTGTATGGTAGAGTTTCAATAGTTGGCATTAAGTCATTATTGACGTATAATAAAAACAAATCCAGCAAAATTATAACATGCTTGTGCATTCTCATCAGCACCACTTGATAATTACAACATTTTCCTGTTATATTTGTCAGCTTACGGCGTTCGTTAATGACTGAATATTGATAATGCAATTACATTTAAAATGTAAAATATACTGCTGATATTACTTATTGGTACTAATTAAATTGTAGCCTCTGATTTCAGATTACGTCTAACTTCCATGTTTTACTGACATCATGATGACGGTGTCATTTACTATTGACTGTGTCTAAGAAGTAAATTACAGGCTTGCTTAAATATTGTCAGATCATATGATCACGCCTCCCTATTTAAAAAGGCAGGGTTTATGAGTTTAGGCTTAAAGAGGTAAATTGCAAGCTTGAGTCAAAAGAATACATTTAAACATTTAGAGAAAAAACACCAGCATCAAAAATTATGAGCTAGAGGCATTTGTGGGCTTCTAACAGAAAAGGGCTCATATTTCTTACAAGTATTGTTTATGTTTTAGCAATCCAGGTCAGTTACCTCAATTAACAATTATATTCCTTCGATATCACAATTATCCAGGGTCTCTTAGTCCAGACACAACCTTATTGCAGCTAACATCCCATTCACATATGACCTTATATACAACTGTCCACTACTCCAACCTAACCTTTTGCCCCTCCTGTACTCTCACACCCACTAGATTGTAAAACTGCAAGTGATGGGTCATCAAAGTCTTCTAATTAGTTGACTTCCATCAAAATATAATTGTAAATACTTCCAATTTTATAGCTCTGTGGGAAAAAAATTGTTGCTTTATAAATACCTGATATCCCCCTCCATTTTGGAAAATGTCATGAAGGTGTTGATTTGCCCTTCTAAAAGTATACAGGAATAACCCGCTTAGTGCTGTAGATAAGTTCCAGGCGCTCAGATTGTTAAGCAAATCAGCACTAAATGGGGTAATTTTAATATAGGGAAGATAGGGCATAAAAAATAAAAAAAAACACTACACCAATAGGATTTTGAAATAGTTTCACTTAATATGAACTCTGCATTACCTGCAAACATAAGAGCAACATAAAGAAAAACTTTTTTTGAAAAGTTGCTCTCTTGCTCACAAACTGGTCAAGTGACCTCTGCTTTTGTTTTCATGGCCCATCCAGAAAGTGCTGGTAGCAAGACATACCCCCAAGAACAGTGAGTCTTGCATTACTGCGCCTGGCTGCGTCTGGATCATTTACCACCACATCGTCCATGATCTCATTAATTTTGTATAAAACATCACTGAGGAACTCTGTAGACAGTTGTTTTGGTGGCTCTGTTTCAGAGTTGCTGGTGTCCTGGCTTCCTCATTGCCCCTTTAGGCCAGTTGTTCCAGGACCTCATTGGTCAGGCTCTCATCTGAAGCCTGGACCAAGTTCTCCCAGTCCAGCTGTGGTCACACGATTCACTATCTCCGCTATTATGGGCTTTTCCACTTGCACATATTCAGACAGCTCTGGCCAGATATTCTTTCACACAGCTTTGTGACACTTCCAGAAGTCCATCATTGATTGTTTGTCCTGGCTGTCCGTCTGGTCAATCAGCTGCCGGAATGTGCTGCGAAGGTAGTAGGCCTTGAAGGTGGCAATGACCCCCTGGTCCATCGGCTGGATGAGCAAAGTTGCAGGAACACTACTTCCATTGGGATGCAGCAGGGGAGCTCAGCCAAATTGGTAGGGTGGTTTGGAGCATTGTCCATGATCAGCAGAGCTTTCTCCTCCAGATCCTTGCGCTTGCAATAGCGATGCACAGAAGGGAATACATGGTCGCTGAACCACTCATTGAATAGGTCCACAGTGATCCAGGCCTTCCTACTAAACTGCCAAATCACTGGCAGACTGGATTTATTAATGCCCTTCACTGTTCTTGTGTCTTGGAGTGGTAGACCAGCAATGGCTTAATTTTGATGTCAAACCTGGCATTCCCACCCAGAAAAAGGGTTAGCCGGTCTTTGCCCGCTTTAAAGAGCCCGGTGATCTCTTCTGGCTTGGCATCCACTTCGAGAACAAGCCAGTCTCATCCACGTTAAGCACGATTGTTGCCTCTTTCCACTTCTTGAAAGTGGCAGGAAAGCCCTCAGCAGCTTCTGTGTCTCAGCTTGCCACTTCTATGGTTATCTTGATATTGTAGAGGATGTTCCTTTTTTTAACCGGTCAAACCAACCTCTATTGGCTGCAAAGCTCTCTGTCACATATGGCTTTTGGGTCTGGATATGGCTGAAAATGCTTCTTGCCTTTTCCATTATGATGGCATGGCTGAGAGACATGTTGCACTCCAGTTCATCATCAATCCAGATTGACAGCCACTTGTCTATCTCCTCTAGGGTGTAGCACCTGGAGCAGGTGATCTTCTTTGCAGAACATGCAGCGCAGGATGTCACTCACTTTTTTAGCTTGTCTTGATCCATCTGTCTCTCTCTGTCTTTCTCTGTCTCTCTCTTGCCCCGCCCCTCTAAACTCTGTTTCGCTGTTAAGAGCATTAAACAGGAAAAAAAAGCGTTTTAGCAGGGATCAGCGGTAAAAAAACAGTGCTATAGTGGGGTTTAGCGCTTAACAGGGAATTAGAGAAAAAAGGACGCTATAGTGAATCCGCGCTCAGTGGAGTAGCGTGAAAACATATACCTGTATATATATATATATATATATATATATATATATATATATATATATATATATATTTATATTTATTACTATGATGATGCATTTCTATGAAGCTGGGGGGTAGGAACATGCACTGACTAATATAAGTTAAGATAGCTTTGTTTTGACAAGTCTAGATAAGCTATTAAAAAATAAATCACTACGAACAAAGGTCTTAGGGCCTCATTCTATTAGCGGCCGCAGCCGTTGCGGGGCCGCAAGGACCGGCCGCAAGCTATTCGGCTATTCTATTCCCTTACGGCCGGGGATTCCGGCAGGCTTGCGGCCGTTGCCTTGCTATCTCTTGCGGCCGCTCGCGCCGGAGGAAAGCCTTTGATCTAAAACGGCCGCAAGAGATTTGCAATTCAATTGCTCCGGGAAACCTCTCTGCAAGGCTAAAAGCGAGCCGCTGCTTACTTGCAGGAAAAAGGTCCCGCTAGCACCAATTAAGCACATAAAATAGCTCAAATAAAGCCATCCTGCACTTTGAGAAGACTATAAAGGGATTTTAGGTGTTAGAAAAAATAGCACATAATTATCCTGTACTCAAATCCGTAAAATATTTTATTTTTAATATCCGTAAAATATCCATGTAAAAAGTCCAGAGTGCTTGGAGCACCTCAGACACACCCACGCCGCAGCCAGAAAATAAACAGTTAATTTGAACTCGGGTTTGGGCTGATGTGCAAGCTTGAGAGTGGGTTTATTTTAATCTTCATGTCCCCCAATATGATCCCTAGCATTTACAGAGCTGTACAGTGCAGGCTTGAATTTATTTTTGCGTTTTTATATTTCACAGCTTACGGCCGGTTCCAAGATATGCGGCCGGCCGTAAGAGGAGATCCTTGCGGGGCCGTATAATAGAATCGTGAGTTAACTGAACCCCCGCAAGGAATCGCAGCCTTACGGCCGATTTACGGCCGATAATAGAATGAGGCCCTTAATATTTACAATCTGGATAATGAATTCTGAGCTTCTTAGATTTGATGCCTTTGAATTGTGGTGTTGGAGAAAACTGTTGGAGTCCTCGGACTGCAAGACGATCCAAACAATCCACACTACAGAAAATCGAATCAAACTGTTCATTGGAAGGTTTGATCATGAGGTTCTAGCTCAAATATTTTGGCCATATCATGAGAAGACAGGATTGTCTAACAGATGTGCCTGTTGTGCTGCTGTCCATAGTGTAATGGAGAGGCGGACACGACTGAACAACTAAACAAAAACAACAACCTTACAGTAAATGAAATTACACTGAAATGACATAGGAGTAGGATTGATTAGTTCTCCTCTGTCCTGAGCACATACATGATATTGAGAGAGGTGGAAAACCTTGAAAAACTGTTTTACTGACACAAGCATGTATTTCATTCGTTTAGTAACTATGAGCCTGATTCCCTTGAGCTATCGCAATATACATGAGCCCGTAAGTGAGGCTGTAAGTTAATTTGCTATTCAATTGGCGTCTTTTTGTGGGCTCCAAACAGGTCACGAGTCTTGAAAATTTTGCAATGGTTGAACCCGGAACTTACAGCCTCCCAAAGCCTTTGAGCTTTCAATTCCGCAAGAGTTACAATCGCTAAAATCACAAAAAGCTATTCAACTGCTCCAACTCCCCAAGGGGGCAAGGGGGTTAAACACCTGTTCGTAGCACTGTAAATGCAAATAAATGATCACTACTGCTCTGAAAATAAAGGGAAAGCAATGAAAGACATAAGAATTAATTGCACAACAGTCTCATGTCTGCAAATCTGCAGTAAATTTAATGTATTTTTATGTTTCATTTTGGGGTTATTTCGATCTCTGGAATCAATGGGTTAATACATATCTGGCCACCCACATGGACTAGAACAGTATTGGCATTCATTTTCATTATTCTGTATTTTGCAGGTTTGCGAGTCTGATCGCATATTGGACCCCGAACCTAACTGATTGACATGTAACCTCCATGTTTTACTGCCATAATGACAGTCTCATTTTCAATTGGCTGATTTTAAATGGATAGTTGCGGCCTTGCTTAATTGATCATGTTCCCGCCCTGAACTGCTACCAACCAGTGCATGGTTTACGGAGTCAGCTTTGGGCCAGTAACTTGCAGGCTTGATCAATTGAACAGCTCTGGAATCGGGGACGAAGGGGAGCCCGCAGCACACCAGCAGACTTATGGCCTGGACCCTGTGAGATGTGGGCTTGCAATTGAATCGGGCTCTATGCCTTTACATATATATATAACTAGCTAGACAATAAAGAATAAAGGGCTGACTGGGATATCAGACAACACATTCTCACATTTTTTTTCAAAACTACCCATGCTAATACAGGCAAAAGACATTGAGGTATATTTATGAAGCATGGATAAAACTGGCCATAAGAGGAGTTATACCATATCTATGATTTCTAAGGGGTCCATTTACAAAATAGGGGTACATTTAAACTCAACTGGATAAATAATCACAGGATTCTTTTCCCACTTTTATATATATATACCCCAATGATTTTATATATTTCTGTAATTGCTTTAGTGTTAGTTTTCTTCATATAATTTATATTTATATATTTTTCATAAAAAAAATGTATACAAAAAATATATAAAGGTTTAATTATCCCTTAAATTACTTTCTAGAGGCATAAATATATGTATATGTAATGTATGTATATTATCATTTTTATTATGCACTGTGGCCCTTGCTAAAGAAACCTCATCATGTTGAAGAAAGGCCATCAAATGAAGCTGAAACTGTAATTTGCTACACTCATCCTACGCATGATGAGTAACCAACCTTCCAAAAGCCTTATTGACTTAATTATATCACCTGAGCATGTTCTGTAAATGTTAATGGGTGCTGATTTCCATAAGTACACTTGCAGCTGGAGAGGGATAATAAAGCCACACAAGGTCTTTTTGTCTGCACACATCCCACACAAAGTTGCCATTCATAACATCTGTGTTTACACTTGCTTCCCCTCTCAGAAGCAGCCAATTCCTGAAGATACTCCGTGCAGCAGGTTAGCAAGCAAGGAAGTCTTCCTCATGTTTATGTATGTTTTTCCGGGATTTGTTGATGTGACATATTTGCATGTTAACCCTTTAATTACGTCATCTACAGGTTTTTAGATTACAATTTGATACAAATTACAGATTTGTGAGCATTTTAATAGAGGTTTAAAACAACCTAATTCTTGTTCTTACAGATGATATTTCTATATCATTTTTCTTAATTAATCTCATGTTTTGAGTTAATATGTTTTTAATAATTTTTGGTCAAATATTACTGTTTATATTAAATTATTTGTATGTATATTACTAAAATATAACTGGATTATAATACTACAGATGTTAGAAGCATATGATATTACTACTATAGATCTAGATGAAGCCTTAATTGGAGAAACGAGGGTTCATAACTACATATATGGATGGACATTGAAACAAACTTTACATTTAAATTTGTGATACTGGTATTCATTAAATACTGATATTTTCTGGGTTAGCTTAGATAACTAGAGAGGGAGTATTGATCCAGGGAGGAATCAGATTCCCAGTATCTGGGGTCAGGAAGGAATTTGTTTTTTGGGACAATTGGCAATGTTACCATAGATGTTTTTTAAATTTGCCTTCTCCTGGATCAATCAACAATTAATCTGCATATTACAAAGATCAGTGGAGACCTAAAAAGGTTGAAGTTGAGGGACTAAAAGTATTTTTTTCAAACTTAATTACTATATATCTATGGTATTATGGTTATTATGTAAATGAATTATGATTTAACATCCTGCCTAATTATAGTAGAAAGGATGGGAAAAAAAGAAGCAGCCATATGCCAAATTTAGCGTTTATATTTTTATCACATGAAAAAATTAAGGTGTATCTATAATACATTTTCACGCTGAATTAAATGTGCATTTTTTACCCACAGTTTTTTGTGATGTCACCTTTTATTAATAAATATATTGAAAGAGTTTTCAATTAGGTTTTTTTGCTATTTTATTTATCTGTATAAGGTCCGCTGGTGGTCCAGTGGTTAGGATTATTTGCTTTTATTGTTGTGACCTGTGTTCAATTCCAGTCAGGAAACTAAGAATTCACACCACCCTGAAGCCAAGCAGGGTCAGTACTTGGATGGGAGACCACCTAGGAATACCAAGAGCTGTATGCTGTGGCCCACTGGAGAAGGAACTGGCAACCCACTCCAGTATCTATGCCATGAAAACCAAGTTTAGTGCACTTCATTCTCTGATACCAAATGTGCCCTATATTTTATAGTTTATGCCTAAAAAAAGGATTTTGGTGTCAACCGCCTTATGCCTAGCACCCCAGGAGATGCTTAACACAAAGACCAACACTGACTCTAACCTTAGTACATCTGGTTAGAATATTGTGCTGTTAAATTGTCATAATGGAATAATATAGCAACTCCAAAGCACCTCCAACATTCCGACACTTCCTTTCTCATTATGCAGAACTAACATGATTTAATATTACTAAATAATTTTTTAGTAATTATATTGATATAGTTAAAAGCAGAGACCTTGGTTTCAGAGCACAGATGTTTCAGAAATAAGAGGAGGAATTCTGTTCACACAATTGTTCTGCCCAGTTGTTTTCCTCTGAAGTCTTTTCCTGTCGGATATATTAGCATAGAGACGTGTATGAGTTATACTCATCTATGGGCTAAGCACAGTGCATCGGTCAAACATGGCTTACAGCTTTCCTTTTCCTGTGCAGCTGGTGTTTGCCAAAAGATGACTTATGATGGTTTACTTTTTATCAATGAAAATCAGCCATGGTGAGGTTGGATAATATTTGAAACAATGAACAGAGCTCACTTGTTATAGCTACAAAAAATATAATAACATCCTTGATATGCAGGTGGAAATTTGTGACGTGGCATCAGGATACAAGTTGAGATAGCATTGCATGAATACGTAACAAGAAGCAAATATTTTCCGAGAGCTTGTTGAGATTAAAGAGAAACATGAGCTTTTCAGTAGTGAAACACTGTGTCAGACACACATTTTAATTTGCATACACAATAACTGTAGATATGGTGGGGTGTGGTTGTCAAAACATACTGGCAATGGAAGAAAAGGTAAACAAGGTTATACAACATTAAAATCCGTCTGAAAATCTTGAATGCAGCATAAAATAGTATTATTTTAGTCATAGAAAACTTTATGGCCCATAAGTCTTGATAGAACATCAGGACAAGCCAAGCATATAAATCCTAGAGTTGTCCAAAACCTATCCCAGACTCCAAAATCTCAAAATCTCTAGGACCTCTTTCCAGGACACTATTAATATTAATACAATACCTTTTGGAATAAAGGACAGACATATGATTAATTCAAACATGTTTGAATTTTTTTAGGGTGTTTGCCTCTACCACTTTCACTGTTTTGCTGTTTCACTTATCCACTACCATTTTTAAACTACACTAAATCTTTCATCTTACAATTTCAAATCATGATATCTTTTT
This sequence comes from Discoglossus pictus, assembly GCA_027410445.1. Taxonomy (NCBI): domain Eukaryota; kingdom Metazoa; phylum Chordata; class Amphibia; order Anura; family Alytidae; genus Discoglossus; species Discoglossus pictus. The sequence goes on from CM050163.1 coordinate 85,425,907, forward strand.
TCTGGAAAATACTTTCCTTCTGAACCTTGGCCCATATTCAGTTGTCCAAATTGCAATTACATGAGCCCGTAAATGTTACTGTTATTCTATTGGCTACTTTTAGCTACTCGCAATCCATTTTCGAGTTACAGCCTCAAAATCACTGTGGTTGTCAAAAACGCAACTCCATCCTATCTACTCCTTTTATGTGTCAAGCCCATAAATGATACCAGTACTAAAGAAGCAAAGTCCATATATAATTACAACAATTCCTCAAGCGCGCAATTACCTTCCAACCCATAAATATCAAATCGGACCTCTAAAAACTAATCGACTGTTATTTAAACTCCATGTTTTAATGGTCTCATTTACTATTGTCTCTTTCTAAAATGTAACTTACGGGCTTTCCTAATTGATCATGATCATGCCCTGAAATGCTATGTACGGGTTCATGGTTTGCGTGTTGGGGCTGTAAGCATTTAATTGCGGCCTTGAGTCAATTGAATACATCTATATTTGTAAAAAATTAGTAACCCGCAGCCAAAATTTTGGGTTACATATAATTTTGGGCTTGGAATTGAATAGGCCAGTTATTGGTAACTTTCTATCATGTCCCCTTTCTCCCCTCTGTCATGAAGTCTTTATTCATAAGCTTTCAAAATCCCAAAGATTTTTTTCTTCAGAATAAAGAGTCTCCCTCTGTGATTTTATGGTTTCTGTAACCCAAAATGAAGATGAACTGACTAGTATGATGACATAATGCACAGTGTTAAAATGAAAGACACATACTCTAAATAGATCAGAATTGTCTGGGAAACTAATTTGCACTTATAAATCACTTCTACAGGGGCCCAACCAGTGACACTGGTCCTCATACCATCCACCTGAACGAAAGCACTTATCAACTGTAATATTTCCCAGTTCCATTAACCTTCAGTTTATTTTACCTCCAGACCCAGACCTAGAGCCTCACAAATCACCACTCTTCTGCCTCTGAACTCATCTAGCATGCCCTCTCACCTAAGATTTGTGTTACTTTATAGTGCAGGTTTTCACATCTGATGCACCCACAGACTTACAGCCTTATTAAATTGCGATTCGACCCATTGAATAGGGCTCTATATAAGCACAGAGCATATATTTTTACAGAAGTTTTTAGTTAGTGAAGACCTTGCTTTTGGATAGGGGTTCACTAACTAAAATGTCTGTAAAAAAAATATGCTCTGTGCTTATAGAGCCCTATTCAATTGGCTGAATCGCAATTAAATAAAGCTGTTAATCACTAATTAACCATATACTCTATTTTCAACTACTTGCCAAACACTTGTTTCTTCCACTTAATTATTTAATCGTGTGTCTCTTTAGTCTATAAGATTGCAAGCAATCAGTCATGAACAGCACTTTATATAAAAGTAATTGTTAGCTCAAGGGCAGGGTTGTCAAGTCTAAACACTGACAGCCTTATTAAATTGCGATTCGGTAAATTTAAAGGGCTCTATATAAGCACATAGCATATTTTTCTTACAGCAGTTTTTAGTTAGTGAAGATCTTGCTTTTGGATAGAAGTTCTCTAACTAAAAACATCTGTAAAAAAATTTGCTCTGTACTTATAGAGAGCCCTTTTAAATTTACCTTTTTAAATTTAATAAGGTCCTCATTCAATTTGAATTTTGGCAATTGAATAGAGCTCTATATAAGCACATAACATATTTTTTTGACAGAAGTTTTTAGTTAGTGAAAACCTTGCTTTTGGATAGAAGTTCAGTAACTAAAAATTTCTGTTAAATTTTTTTGTACGTGCTTATATAGAGCCCTATTCAATTGGGCAACTCTGAATTGAATGAGGCTCTAAGGCTGTAAGGGCTTGATTACATGGTTCAAGTAGGAAGTCTTGTGAGTGAAAAGTTCATGTAAGTCCTTATGTAGCTATTGCATTCTGTATAATAACTTAACTCAATTAAGTTCTCTATTGGATCCTAAAGGCACATAATATGAACCCCTTTAACTTGCAGGTCCCCATATTTGGTGTATCATAAAGAACAATGTACTGGGTTACTTTCAATTCTCTGGTAATAGAAACAAAGATATACATATTTGAAGGTAGATAAGACGCAACAAATGGCTTATCTAGATCGCCAATTGTATCTACCCAATAAATTCAGCTTATTTAAACCTCAGGATAGCCTTATGGTTATCCCAGGTATGTTGGAATTTCTTACCTGTGTTTAAAACTACTGTTAGTAATTTATTGATCCCCTTCTTTAAAAAAGAGGAAGCTCTTTACATTTTGTTGAAGAGTATCTATTGAAGAACTAGAGTTTGAGAGGTCTCATATTTGCAGTTAAAGATCTTATCTTACTGATCCTAGCTTAATGTCTTGTAATCAACTTCAGTGCAAATGTTGTTCTCTAGAAACTATAATTTGGACAGTTTTGAAAATAAGGTGATATTTTATATTAGTAATTGCTTGTCTTTTATCAATCAGAAAACATCTCCTTGTATGGCCCTGTGCATTTTACTACCCTATCCAATATATTTACTCAGATTCAATGGGTTATGAATGACTTCAGTGCCTTAGTGAATCTAGGGTAATATAACTGTGAAAAAGAAAACAGCAACAAATCTCTTCACATAGAAACATAGACTTTATAGCAGAAAAATCAACCTAAGGGTTTGGCTTAATTAAGCATCAGGATACTTAGGGCCTCATTCTATTATCGGCCCCAGCCGCTGCGGGGCCGCAAGGACCGGCCGCAAGCTTTCCGGCTATTCTATTCCCCTCCGGCCGGCGCCTTGCTATCTCTTGCGGCCGATCTCGCCGGAGGAAAGCCTTTGATCTAAATTGGCCGTAAGAAAAGCCTGGTTGCGATTCTATTGCTCCGGGAACCCTGTCTGCAAGGCTAAAAACGAGCCGCAGCTTACTTGCAGCAAACAGGTCTCGCTAGCACCAATTAAGCACATAAAATAGCTCAAATAAAGCCATCCTGCACTTTGAGAAGACTATAAAGGGATTTTAGGTGTTAGAAAAAATAGCACATAATTATCCTATACTCAAATCCGTAAAATATTTTATTTTTAATATACGTAAAATATACATGTAAAAAGTCCAGAGTGCTTGGAGCACCTCAGACACACCCACGCCGCAGCCGGAAAATAAACAGTTAATTTGAACTCGGGTTTGGGCTGATGTGCAAGCTTGAGAGGGGGTTACTTTTAATCCTCATGTCCCCCAATATGACCCCTAGCATTTACAGAGCTGTACAGTGCAGGCTTGAATTTATTTTTGTGTTTTTAGATTTCAAAGCTTACGGCCGGTTTCAAGATATGCGGCCGGCCGTAAGAGGAGATCCTTGCGGGGCCGTATAATTGAATCGCGAGTTAACTGAACCCCCGCAAGGAATCGCAGCCTTACGGCCGATTTACGGCCGATAATAGAATGAGGCCCCAAATGCGTATCCCAGGCATGCTTAAGTTGCTAACTCTGTTTGACCCTACCACTCCCACTTATCTACAACCATTTCTGATCAATACAACTCTACCAAGCAAAAATCCAAAACACTAATATAGAGATGTAGCAGTGTCTGGACTGAGTACTTCGTCAACAGCAATCCAGGCCGTCTGCTTTTCTCACTTAGATTTGTTTAAATAATGTGTCTATTTCCTCCTAATATATACACTTGTCACATAAAATTAAGCTTGTACCTTCCTGCTCCAGAGCTGCTATTGATAGTTTTCTTTCTTACATAAAGCCACAATTCTATATTTTGGCTTCCTGTGTATAATACATAATAAGGCAGTTCATACTCTCAATACTGTTGGTGTACAGAAATAATGCAAACAGTTTTAGAAATAACTTTCCATCCTGCCCTTGTACCTTGTCCTCTATCATTCATGTTTTTCATTTCCATGATCTCTGTTTTCTCATTGCTACAGTGATTGCAACGGCGCCTACCCCATGATCACCAAGAAGAGTAATTGTTTATGTGCAAGCACAACTTAAAATCCATTTAATTTAATTATAATTTTAATAGAAATCACAGGCTGAAAGTATATTTAGTTATAGAACAGTTTGAATATGGGAATGAGTGCTTCACCACATTTTTGGCAAATTATTTGGATAGCTACTTTACTGCATGTGGAGAGAAGAATATTTAATAGTGAATACATGTGATTGTGGATAGTCTTCTAATCGTGATGGAGTACAATGTGAAGTTACTAGTTTAGTGAATGCTTTGAAGTACAGCAGTGAATCACAGTTGTTGCAGCTCATTGAAGTTCTGTGTAAATTTACACCAATGCTCCAAAGTAATTTGGCCTCCTTTCCATGACTCCCATAATTACTATCGAAAGTCAGACTCCCGTACCCGGGGTGTTTGCCTGGATATCTCTAACTCTAATATGTGCTCGCATCCTGGCGGCAGGAGACTGCAACTCTGAATCTCAATAGTTTCCATAGCAACGCTATAGAATGGTACCCAATGACATGAACTACACTAGCCCTAACATCCTCCTTTATCCCATCACATATAATAGTTGTCAAACTGCGAGACGTCATCACGCTTTGCGAGCTCACAAAACTGCGTCCCTTTGCGAAATGAAAAACACAGTTCTGGCCGCAAATGCAGGTCCTCGCGAATCGAGGGGCCACATTTGCGGAGGTGGAGGCTCTACAGCGCCTCACTTTGTAACAAAACCACCCACAAAACCGTTAACTCGCAGCACTTAGTCCTCTCCTTCCCGTGTCTCTCTTCCCCTCCTTCTTCCTCTGTGTCTTTCTTCCCCTCCACCTCTCCTTACCCTGTGTCTCTCTTTCCCTCCTCCTTTCCCTGTGTCTTTCTTCCCCTCCTCCTCTCCTTACTCTGTGTCTCTCTTCCACTCCTCCTTTCCCTGTGTCTCTCTTCCCCTCCTCCTTCCCCTGTGTCTCTCTTCCTCGCCTCCTCTCCCTCCCCTGTGTCTCTCTTCCTCGTCTCCTCTCCCCCCCCCCCCCCCCCCGGTGTCTCGCTTCTTTTTTATTTTCTGTGTGTGTGTGGGGGGGGGGGGGTGTAATGTATTTTTTTTTTCTGTAATGTAGATTTTTTATTTTCTGTGACTTAAGCTTTTTTATTTTCTGTGACTTAGGTTTTATTATTTTCTGTAATTAGTGGGGTGGAGGGGTTTATTAGCGGGTAGGTAGGTAGTGTAGGTGTTAGTAGGTTAGTGTACAGGGGGTTTAGTTTCGATTTAATGGTTTATTGGGGGGGGTATAATGCAGTGTAGTGTTGGTACTTAGTGTCATGAGGGTCCTGGAGAACCCCCATAGCACTTATGGGGTAATGTTAGGCTTCTAACTGTCTCATGAGGGTCTTTAGATACCCTTATGGGAATAATGCGGTTAAATAGAGGCTTATGAGGGTCTGTAAAGACACCCATAAGCGACTGGGTTAAAATGGTGTAGTGCTTACACTTTGTGTCATGAGGGTCCTGGATGACCCTCATGGCACTTATAGTGTTATTACATGGGTTCATTGGTGTGCTACAGGGGTCTATATAGTTGAGGCACACAGTACACTCACATTGTGTGACAAACAGCATTTCAACACTTTTATATTGCCCCGTCATTTTTGACAGGCAAGACGCTAGTCTATTTATTTCTGCCACTTCCCATGTCAGGGAAGGATTAAATAATAATAAAAGCTAATGCAAGAAGTTTAGTACACCTCCTCTATGACCCACTACCCTATAAGCTGAGAATGCCCTGGTATTCCCCAATAATATCTGTTACCCCTAGGAGTCCGAGGATCCCCTGGATAATAGGAGGCAGTGCTATTAACCATTTAGTTGTGTCAGCTTTGCGCAATCAAGCCTCAAGTCAAATGTTTGCTTGGCAACATTTTTGAGGCATCCAGGCTTCTTGTGAGATTTTTTGTTGTTGCCTTTACAGGGGGTTGAAGGTAAGTGGGGGCTATCTTAATATTTTGGACACTCGATGTGACATATAAAAAGCTGAAAAAAAAGATAAATATGGTTCTGAGAAATATTATTAATTTACTATACAAAATGTTTATAATCATAGATTTGCTATTCTTAGAATTAAGAATGATGGGAAAAAAACAACAAAAAGAAACACTTGCAAAGACTTCAGAGTAAATTTCAGCAAAATTATATATTGTTACGGGAGGCATGTGATAGCAATTTTTAAAATAGTTATGGGATAGGTACTCTGGGCTATATTACTGACATTTCAAGCACTTGGATGGCATTTCTCAGAGGTTAGATTAATGTTGTTGATGTCATAGCTTGGTGGTGATTTACAAGTAATCTTCACTCTTCTTTCGGGAGCCATGGAATGGAGGCCTTTGACCTCAGTTACAGAACCACTTTTTTCAGCATTTGCGTTTTTTTTATCTTTTATACCAAATTAGTTTTTTCTCAAGCAACTTTTATTGGGTTATGACAACAAGGAAAAAAAAATGACATACATTGAAGTATTACATTGTTTTCATTGTGAAACAGTTGAATTGTTATATTCATATAGTAATGTAGTAAATTACTTTAAATAAGAACCAATATTAATGTAATTATTGTCTTTCCCATATAGACCCCCCCCCCCCCCTTTGTTATTATTCCTTTTTACTCCTTTGTCATTCCTAAGATAACAAATTGGTATTTCCTCTGTATATTATACAATATCTAAGTATAATGAATAGCTAGGCTTTTTTAGGGAAGTTGAGTTTCTAGTTAATTTTTAGATGAATAGTAAGGGGATGTTGATAGTCAGGGCCCCAGGGTCTCCCCCTCCCCCTCTTCCATAGATACATTTTAGGGGAGGCAAACTTTTGTCATACTGTGATACTATTTGTTAAGCCTAGCCATGGCTCCCAAATGTTTAAGAATGTAGGAAAGGTGTCTGCTAGAAATTTAGTGATTCTTTCATTAATTAAGATATAAAAATTTTTTTAATATCTTGGAGACTCAGATTATCTGAGCGCCACTCTTTAGAGATGTGGCCTTTTGTGGCAAGGAATATAAACTGTAATAGAGTAATTTGAGGGTTTGAGAGGTTAGGGGATGAGATTCCTAAGAGAGAATAACCAAATGATTTTTTAATGCAGGCATCCATTTTCTTATATCAGCTATTACCGTTGTTACCATGTTACCGTTTCATGTGACTGTGTCTTTGTATTCTTATGACCTTTCTGTTACTACTATCGAGATCTCTGGCAGTTGTAGTTGCCAAATTACCATGGTGTATACAGATATTTTCTAGTCACCTCAGGAAGTTGAGTACCATGAATCAAAAGAAGTTGCATCCCACAGCAGCAACATTACATATAACAGATACAATATTACAGGCTGTAGTATTATTTCATACAACAGCAAATGTTGAAGTGTTGTTCTTTAAATAGCATATTTTACATATTTGATCACAACGGTCCTTTAAATGTGTATTGTAGACTCTGAATAATGTAGCATTTTTATGTGTTATGCAACAAGTATTACATGTATGAGCATAAAAGTGTCATTAGAGAAAGTTCTAGCAGACTTCACTTGTTCCTAAGGGCTTTCATATTGTCCAGCTTGATTTCGCCTGATCTCGTTTAATATATAAATGGTCTTCCAGTGCATTTTTTAAACACCATAATATTAAAATATTTATCTTTAGCAATTAACAACAATAAAACAGTGTGAACCTCAATTTCATTTTCATAAAGACACATTGAATCTGCAAAAATAAAGGACACAATGAGAGCTATAAATTGGTGTAAAAAAAGTGGAGTTATTAGCCGTGCTTATTAAAAGGTGCAAATTAATTGTATAATTTATTATCTACACCCCTTCTTTATTATTATTGTGATACAATAGGAGCTAAATCTTGAGAAAAGTGTACATCTTTCACAACGCACTTTATCACCAAGACCCACAATCTTAACTGAATTCACACAATTTGGTAACTTTCAGCTTTTCCTGTTCTTAACTGTCAAACATGAACTGCACAATAACCCTACATCACAAATAAATACATTTATATCTATCTTAAATAGGCATTATCCCTCTGCTCAATACACTATCACTCCTGAACTGAAAAAAAATGCTTTGAAGGACCACTGTGGTGCTCACACAAATAGACTTTCATTTTATTTTTATTACTGATTAGCAAAAAAAACAATCAGTATTTAAGGAAAATAAATTCAGCGTAGCTTCTAACTTATATGAGAATTTATTTATTTTAGAGTGCAGCAAGTATGCTGCTTTCTACCCCATATGACATATCCAGTGGTGAGAGAAATTCTTCCCGGAGGAATTGTCCTGAAAGGAGTCTTTTTCTATTTTCCTGATAACATTGTTTATCTGCCCCTTCCCTGTAAGTGTCTATAGCAGACAAACCTACAGTGGATATAAAAAGTCTACACACCCTTGTTAAAATGTCAGGTTTCTGTGCTGTAAAAAAATGAGACAAAGATAAATCATTTCAGAAATGTTTCCACCTTTAATGTGACCTATAAACTGTACAACTCAATTGAAAAACAAACTGAAATCTTTTAGGTGGAGGGAAGAAAAAAAAATAATGTGGTTGCATAAGTCTGCACACCCTCTTATAACTGGGAATGTAGCTGTGTTCAGAATTAAGCATATACCTGCCATCATTTAAAGTGCCTCTGATTAACCCCAAATAAAGTTCAACTGCTCTAGTTGGTCTTTCCTGAAATGTTCTTAGTCGCATCCCACAGCAAAAGCCATGGTCCACAGAGAGCTTCCAAAGCATCAGAGGGATCTCATTGTTATAAGGTATCAGTCAGGAGAAGGGTTCAAAAGAATTTCCAAGGCATTAGATATACCATGGAACACAGCGAAGACAGTCATCATCAAGTGGAGAAAATATGGCACAACAATGACATTACCAAGAACTGGAGCTCCCTCCAAAATTGATGAAAAGACGAGAAGAAAACTGGTCTGGGAGGCTACCTAGAGGCCTACAGCAACATTAAAGAAGCTGCAGGAATATCTGGCAAGTACTGGCTGTGTGGTACATGTGACAACAATCTCCCGTATTCTTCATATGTCTTGGCTATGGGGTAGAGTGGCAAGACGAAAGCCTTTTCTTACGAAGAAAAACATCCAAGCCAGGCTACATTTTGCAAAAACACATCTGAAGTCTCCCAAAAGCATGTGGGAAAAAGGTGTTATGGTCTGATGAAACCAAGGTTGAACTTTATGGCCATAATTCCAAAAGATGTGTTTGGCGCAAAAACAACACTGCACATCACCAAAAGAACACCATACCCACAGTGAAGCATGGTGGTGGCAGCATCATGCTTTGGGGCTGTTTTTCTTCAGCTGGAACTGGGGCCTTAGTTAAGATAGAGGTAATTATGAACAGTTCCAAATACCAGTCAATATTGGCACAAAACCTTCAGGCTTCTGCTAGAAAGCTGAACATGAAGAGGAACTTCATCTTTCAGCATGACAACGACCCAAAGCATACATCTAAATCAACAAAGGAATGGCTTCACCGGAGAAGATTAAAGTTTTGGAATGGCCCAGCCAGAGCCCAGACCTGAATCCGACTGAAAATCTGTGGGGTGATCTGAAGAGGGCTGTGCACAGGAGATGCCCTCGCAATCTGACAGATTTGGAGTGTTTTTGCAAAGAAGAGTGGGCAAATCTTGCCAAGTCAAAATGTGCCATGCTGATAGACTCATACCCAAAAAGACTGAGTGCTGTAATAAAATCAAAAGGTGCTTCAACAAAGTATTAGTTTAAGGGTGTGCATACTTATGCAACCATATTATTTTATTTTTATATTTTTTCTTCCCTCTACCTAAAAGATTTCAGTTTGTTTTTCAATTGAGTTGTACAGTTTATAGGCCACAATAGAGGTGGAAAAAGTTCTGAAATGATTTATCTTTGTCTTATTTTTTTACAGCACAGAAACCTGACATTTTAGCAGTGGTGTGTAGACTTTTTATATCCACTGTATACCAGTTAGAAAAATGTACGTCAGCCTCCTTGAACAAATCCTCTTTTACCCCTTGAATACCAAATGGGGGTGGGTAGAAGCACATCTGCTAGAAGTATCAATCCTAATTTCAAATGTATTTTTTACATTGATTTCCCTTCAAATACTGAATTTAATAAATTAATAATAAATGGTCAATACAATGGCCTTTTGACAACAGGTAAGAACCACTTCCATCTAGTCTTAACTATTTTATCTATCTATAAAGTTTTGGCTTAATAAGACCTTGAGCCATATGATTTTCACGCATGTGATTCCATTATTTGCTGTATTTGTCCTTACCCATTTCGACAGATAGGCTGTTCAATTTATTTACTATACTTTCTCCAATTTCTTTTTGGTTGATTCCATATCCTAATTTTTCAGCATAGCTAAATCTCACTACAGTTTTTAAGACATTGCCCCAGGTGGGAAATATACAGGAATAGGTTATGTTTACAAAAATAATTGTATCTTTACTAATAAATACACTTCATTACTTTCAGACTTATTATCAGTATTCCTACTGACAATTTCAGCTGGGTAAAAACTCATACATGTGTCTGAACTGTTACCCTTTCTAAAATGTGAGGGCCCTATTCAATTGCAAGCCCGTAATTACCTCCAGACTGAATTTTTGGCTGTGCGTCAACATTTTTCTAAACACGTAGTTGTATTCAATTGTCACTAACCAGTAATTACAGGCTCACAGCTCCAACACGCAAACTATGAACCCGTAAGTAGCATTTCAGGGTATGAACAATAGTAAATGAGACCGTCATCATGATGTCAGTTAAACATGGAATTTTAACTACAATCAATTAGTGTTTAGAAGTACGATTCGTGATTAGATTCGCAATCCAGAAATGTAGAAATCAATAAAAAATCAATAAAGCAACTGTTCTAGTCCATGAGGCTTCCATGATATGTATTAACTCCTTGATACCCAGGATCGATATAACACGGGAATAAAATGTAAAAAAAATATTTTTTTATTGCAGATTTGCGAGCTTGAGGCTGTTGTGCAATTAATTGTAATGCCGTTAATTGCTTTCCCAGTATTTTTAAATACAGTTTTGTGTTTTTATTTGCTTTTATAGTGTTACAAACAGGTGTTTAACCTACTTCCGGGTCCTATCTAGTACTCTAGTACTCAAATCATGTTTTTATTAAATTGCCATTTACGGGTTTGAAGTCAATTGCGGGCTTGTTGAATTGTTTTAATTGAATATGATTTTTGCATGTTTAGCACTGGTAATATTTACGGGCTTGAAACAAAAGGAAGAGATAGGATGGAGTTCCATTTTTGACAACCGCAGTGCTTTTGAGACTGTAAATGCAAATCGAATGTGAATAGCTAAAAGTAGCCAATTGAATATCAGTAACTTTTATGGGCTACATTCGGGCTCATGTAATTGCGATTTTGACAATTGAATAGAGACCATAGTCTCTATATTTTAGAGAGGGAACGGGACATCCTACAGAGAAGAAACAAGCGGAAAACCGAGGAATAATAAAACTATTATGAAGCAATTATCTAAAACATAAAATGTCTCAGAACCATACTACTGCTACTAATAGTAATGCTAAAGAACTAGAGTAGTTTAGGAAAGTTTTCACATGTTTGAAATATGCAAGATACTAACCACATAAGCTTCTGTGTAGGCCACCAGCATAAACACATTTAGAGAAAGTCTTCATTTTGAAGTCTGTACAGAAGGTTTAATTTTGGTTTGCTTTAGTCCTTCTTGCTAAATCTCACCGGAGGATGTATGTTTATCTTATCTATCAGTGGAGGAATGGTTGTAGGATGAGGATGAGGAGAAAGGGACTTGTCATATTGGAGCTTTTAATATTCAACTATCTCCTTCCCCAGCACATGCTCAGAATAAGGCACTGCAAGTTAAACAATAAAATGTACATGTCCCTCTCACACAGAGGTATGAATGGCAACAGGAACCAGCAATGTCATTAAAACATTTTTTTACAATTAAAATCTAACTAGCTGTTTTATATCTTGTCTAATTATACTCAGTATGTTATAATTATACAGTGGTCATTTAACAATTACGTTATTGATTTTTTTTTCTTAAAATGCTAGTGTCCCTCATTAAGATGCACTTTGCTAGCAAATAAATATTAATGTGTTGGTAATGTAATATTTTGTACTTTAGAAACAACAATAAATTACCAACATTAAGGTTAATAAATTCAAAGGTGTTTATTACTAGACTGACAGAAATTATATGAACACCTTATGCACAGAGAAGTACGGTAATTAGGTGTGGGAAAATACAATGCTGGAAATTATTCATGGAAAACATTAAAGAGCAACAGGAAATGTAATGGAAATTAAACCATGCTAATATGTGATGAACTACCTGCTGAGGACACTCTGGTAGGGTCATTGTGATAGAAAGGATTTACACACCTTTTCAATGACACTAAATAGGGGTTATGTAAACCCCATAGAGATCACAGAGAGGCTGAAGGTCATCAAAGACAAGCAAGGTGGGAACGAGTATTACAGCTGGACAGGTGTCCAGCTTGGCACGCAGGTCCCTGGCTTTTGTTATTCATCAAGATTTTACATTTAGTTACGTTTCATTTGGCAATTTGAACTCAGAGCAATTACAACACAATTACAAGATAGCATAGCAGACCTTTGGATGACATTGGTTAGGTTTAGCATTAGTGTGCAAAAAATAAAATGAATTTACATTGTTTGATACCACAAACCGCAAATCAGTTAACCTGAATGTGAAGTATGAAGAGGAGAGGAAAATAATACATTATTCAAATAAAGAAAAATAATAACAATATCCAAACTATAATAAAGAGAAAATCACTATATATTATTCCTTTATTTGTAACTTGCCAAAATATTCCGTAGAGCTATACAGAGGTAAGTTCAAGTCAAAACCAGTATTAAAACATTACAAAATATTAAATGGCCCTGTCTTTGAGCTTAAAATAAAACATACACAGTTCTTTCCCTTACTAGATTGAAAACGAATCAAATTAAAAATAACACATATATATGTGTGTTTATGTGTGTGCGTGTACATTTTATAAATAAATAAATATATATATATATAGTAAATAAACAGTAGATTAGTGCTCTCATTTGGATGTCTAAAATAAGTAAACAGGCTTATTTCCTGCTCAGAATTCCCAAAAATACAGTAATTGCACTGCACTCTGTCTGTCTGTATATCTGTTACCAGAATTTTCTGTACTACTGTACTCTGTAGGGTGGAGGGTTTGTATCACTCGTTTGCCAGCCATATATATATATGCAATATATACAGTATCTCACAAAAATTAGTACACCCCTCTCGTTTCTGTTAATATTTTATATCTTTTCATGTGACAACACTGAAGAAATGACACTCTGCTACAATGTAAAGTAGTAAGGGTACAGCCTGTATAACAGTGTAAATTTACTGTCCATTCAAAATAACTCAACACACAGCCATTAATGTATATACCATTGGCAACAAAAGTGAGTACACCCCTAAGTAGAAATGTCCAAATTGGGCCCAAGGTGTCAATATTTTGTGTGACCACCATTATTTTCCAGTCTTAACCCTCATGGGCATGGAGTTCACCAGAGCTTCACAGGTTGCCACTGGAGTCCTCTTCCGATCCTCCATGATGACATCACGGAGCTGGTGGATGTTAGAGTTCTTGCAATCCCTCACCTTCCATTTGAGGATGCCCCACAAATGCTCAATAGGTTTTAGGTCTGGTGACATGCTTGGCCAGTCCATCACCTTCAGCTTCTTTAGCAAGGCAGTGGTCATCTTGGAGGTGTGTTTGGGGTCGTTATCATGTTGGGATATTGCCCTGCAGCCCAGTCTCCAAAGGGAGGGGATTATGCTCTGCTTCAGTATGTCACAGTACATGTTGGCATTCATGGTTCCCTCAATGAACTGTAGCTTCCCAGTGCCGGCAGCACTCATGCAGGCCCAGACCATCTATACTGAGGAAAGGTAGTCGAAATAATCCCTAAATGACAAATAAACGGATAAGGAACAAAGAACGCAAAAAACACTAATATCAGATGAAACCCTAAGTTTGAAAGTAAACATCGATACAGAGAGAGTGGAGGCAGCATCTGACATCAGCAGGTAACATATTATAGAAAACATATTATAGAAAACATATATACACATATAGACATATGTGTATATATGTTTGGTCTGGGCCTGCATGAGTGCTGCCGGGACGGGGGAGCTACAGTTCATTGAGGGAACCATGAATGCCAACATGTACTGTGACATACTGAAGCAGAGCATGATCCCCTCCCTTCAGAAACTGGGCCGCAGGGCAATATTCCAACATGATAACGACCCCAACATACCTCCAAGACGACCATTGCCTTGCTAAAGAAGCTGAAGGTAAAGGTGATGGACTGGCCAAGCATGACACCAGAAAACCTATTGAGCATCTGTGGGGCATCCTCAAATGGAAGGTGGGTGAGTACAAGGTCTCTAACATCCACCAGCTCCGTAATGTCATCATGGAGGAGAAGAAGAGAACTCCAGTGGCAACCTGGTGAACTCCATGCCCATGAGGGTTAAGGCAGTGCTGGAAAAAAATGGTGGCCACACAAAATATTGACGCTTTGGGCCTAATTTGGACATTTCCACTTAGGGGTGTACTCACTTTTGTTGCCAATGGTTTAGGCAATAATGGCTGTGTGTTGAGTTATTTTGAGGGGACAGCAAATTTACAGCCCTGCGCACGCTGATTGGTTGGCGGGCTGGATGTCCGCGGGGAGGAGCCGGCAGGGGTGTTGGCGCGCTGTGAGCTCCTCCATTTTGTCTCTCTCTGCGGCCGGCCATCGATCGGATCACATCCCCTTTTGCTGAGCTGCGGTGCTGGCGAATCTTTTGTGAAGTATCGTATTTGTCCTGCATTATGTGTGTGTGGGGTGGCTGTGTGTGGCTGTGTGTCTGCTGTCTGTTTTGTGTTCTTTCTTTGTCCCTTTTTTGGGCTTGGGTGGGCTCTGGTTTTTGGTAGGGCCTTTGCCCTGGGGTGGGTGCTGCTGGGCCCATTATTGGTAGATTACATATATATATATATATCTTATTGCCTGCTATCTGGAGGGATTCTCACATTTACTATTATTGGGCCATATTTCCCTTGCTGTGCATCATCAGGCAGTTCTGGCTACTGCAGCATTATTATCTTAGCTCTCCTGGGGTATTTTTTTCTCCTGGGGGTGTATGTTGTTGCTTCTTGGATCCTGTTATAGGGGTATTTTTATTCTCTTGCTCGCTTTGTTTGGATTTTCCTGGAATTATTGGTCTGGGGTATGGGTAGATCTTTTCCCGTATAGTTGTATTATCCTGCAGTTTCTTTAATTTTTTCCTGGTCATTTCCGCCTCCCCACCCCATCTTTAGATGGATGCCCAGGCAGTTGCAGAGCTGGATCGACTGCTAGGGGTGATTCGCTCTCAGGTCCTTTGACACGGAGTACGGTAGCTAGAGGACCGCATACACACTCCCGCAGGTGCCTCAGCCCCTTCCCCTGCAGTTCCCCAAGCGCAGTCTGTGGTGGCTGGAGGCTTGGGCGACTTTGGAGACTGTGGCCCCTCTGGCACGCAGGCTGAACAACTGATGCCGGATGGGGGCAGCTTTCCATAGGGTGGAGCGGCACTTTAGTTAGTGCGGCAGGCCAGGGCTTAGGTGACCACCAGCACTGGCCTTATAGCAATGTGTGAGAGAGTGACACGGGTGTTGCAGGTGTAGACCCTGTAACTCGGGCTGCACCTTCAGAGCCACCACTCATTATCTCCGACACCCCCACTCTGCCAACCCGCACCTTTGCAAAAAGGGTGGTAAGAGTCCCGCCAGGGCTAAAGGAGCAACTAGAATTGGATTTAGCGTCAGGGTCAGTCCCTGTTGCCACTGTTTCGTCTCTTTCTGCCACTCAAAGTTTGCCACAGGGTGACGGCGGACCTCGGGCTGGATTATCTGCTCTGAGGAAGGCACGCACGGACATCGTAAAAGATATGATGCGAGACAACAGGGAGACGTGCCGACTGGAGGTTGTCAAGGGGACCAGTGCTCCTTGCCTGGTGAGAGCCAGGAAGGCGAATACAAGGTACAGTCCTCTTTTTTTTGCCTTGACTACTCCTAGAACGTCAGCAGGAGCGGTACAGGCTTCCTTGCCGCCCTTTACAAACACCAAGTCTGTAGTTGACAGCGACAGACAGGGTACTAGTACGGGACTGGCTCCTCTGCCTCCTGCTGACGGTTCTGGACTCAATGACGGTGTCACACGGGGACAGGGTCTGGAGAACCTAAGAAACCTTTAGGGCCATTGGGGGTGGAGAGTGAGTCTTCCCTGGATGATGAGGAGGCTATCAGGAGCTCATCTTGCAGGCACAGACAGGTTAGTCAAAGTTCCTTTTGCCTTTTTAGAACTTCCAGGGAGCAGTCGCGGTCCAGCAACTGCAGATCCTGCAACTGCAGCTGTAATGGTTCTGGCTCAGATCGTGAGCCACAGAAGGGGAGTCCTAGTAGGGCGGTTCCTGACCAGGGGCAGGGACATCGACATAGTCGCAAGGTGAGCTCTTACAAACAACACATACAACTTGTGGGGGTCAGGAGCAGGTACAATTAGTAACGGGGCTGAAAGCTTTGTTGGGGGGTCATGGGGTAACTCTGTCAGATAAGGATTTAGGGGAATGGGTAGTGGGGTTGACAGCGAGGGCTTGGCCTCCCATAGCTAGTGAGATGAGGGCTGCGCCATGTGAGCGTCAGGCTACGTTAGCGGTTTTGTGTGCAGTTGAGCAGTCGGGTGCGCCTGCACCGCAGGACAGTCCTAGGGTCTCGGATGAGTCCCTGAGAGCTACGTCAGTGTGCGCATTGGACAACCTGGGGGCACATCTGACCCTAGAGGTCAAGGAGCGTATATAGAGAAGGGAATTTATTGATATTTTCTCTATTTTGCCAGTTTCACAGGCATTGGATTTAAGGGAGGGTAACACCAGAGGTGAAGGGGGACATAAAAGGCAGTCTTCTAGGCACATCCCACGTACGTTTGATAACTGGCTGCAAGCCTATTCTATCCTGGCCTGCGTCACAGGGGAGAAGTTCCCTTCTCAGTGTTCTGCTCTCTTTGTGTATCTGTAGAAGATCAAAAGCGCTTATCGGACGTACAGGGGAATGACATGGTTGAAGTATGACGAGGACATCCGCCAATGCATGGCGACCAGGCCTCACGTGGCATGGAGTAAGAAAGCAATCTCATATTGGCTTAATGTGATGACCCCTATGGGTGCCACGCCGTCCTTTCGGATTGGGGGGGCAGATCCCCTGCCCCCGCAGCTGGTACAGCGCTCAATGTTTGCTACGCCTTCAATGACGGCATTTGCAAATGGTCCCCCAATTGCTTCTTTAAGCACGACTGCTCCAGTTGCGGCGGGGAACATGCAGCAACAGAATGTGCAAGTCAGAGGGGGGCCAAAAAAGGGGCAGGACACCGGTGTTGCTGGACGCAATGCTCCCGTGGCTCTTACGTTACTTTAAGGTGGGAGGTAGGGCGTCGGCAGCACGATTGTTGACCGAGGGGTTCCTAGATGGCTTTGTCATTCCATGTGAGATGGAATTGACCGGCAGCTTTACTGCTAATTTAAAATCGGTAGACGAGTACCCTGGAGTAGTACAGGAGAAAATTGCAAAGGAAGTGAGCTTGGTTAGAATGGCGGGGCCATTCATGGTACCGCCAATAGAGTGTTTGCACGTGTCACTGCTGGGGTTAGTTCCAAAGAAAGAGCTGGGCAAGTTTAGGCTTATCCACCACTTATCGTACCCGGAGGGTGCTTCTGTGAATGACAGGATTGACAAGGATTTGTCATCCGTCTCGTATGCGTCATTTGACGCCACATCACGGTTAGTGCGGGACGCAAGTAGTGGGGCATTGATTGCGAAGGTCGATGTGGAATCGGCTTTTCACCTCCTGCCGGTGCATTCATCCAGCCAATTTTTGCTGGAATATCATTATGTTGGGGGAGTACAACATGGACCTCTGCTTACCCATGGGTTGCTCCATTTCAAGCGCCTACTTTGAGACGTTTAGTAAGTTTTTTACAGTGGCTCACAAGGGTGGTGGCGGGGCATTCTAGTATGGTTCACTATCTGGATGACTTCATGTTTGTGGGCGCAGCGGACGGCTTCGCGTGTCTGAAATTATTAAAGCTTTCCAAACAGTGGCAAGAGATTTTGGGGTTCCCCTGGCATGTGAAAAAACAGAAGGTCTGGTTACTCGTTTGACATTTTGGGGCATTCAGTTAGACTCGGTTAGGATGAAGTGTAGCCTTACGATTGACATGGTTATAGATTTGCGGTAGGAGTTGGAGGCATTGTTAGGCGCTAGGAGGGTCTCTCTCAGGCAGCTGCAGTCTATATCGGGGAAGTTAGCTTTTTCGTGACAGCTTTTCCGAGCCAGGGTGGGTGTAAAATGTCCACACCATTTCATCAGTATGTCGGCGGCTATGAGGGAGGATATGCGAGTCTGGGTACCCTTTCTAGTCACGTTCACTGGGATAAGGCTTAGCCACCCCTGGGCGGTATCTAACAGGGATATCCAGCTGTTCACGGATGCGTCGGGAGGTGTAGGTTTTGGAGTTTCCTTCACCGGGAAGTGGACAGCAGCTCGGGGGCCCGCGGAATGGACGGAGACGGGTTTAACGGAAGATGCACTGTTCAGGAACTCTTTGCCATAGTTGTAGCTGTTCGGATAAGGGGTTCAGGGCTGAGGGATCAGCAGGTGGTGTACCAGTCAGACAATATAGCGGTGGTATGTGCTATTAATGGTGCCAAGGCAACGGCGGTGCCGGTTATACGTTTGATTTGACAGTTGGTGTTGTGCTGCTTGCATTGGAACATATGGTTTCGGGCCAGGCACGTGCCCGGATCGTGTAGCGGTATTGCTTATGCCCTTTCTCATTTCCAGTGGGAAGGCTTCAGACTGCTGGCGCAAGGGGCGAAGTTTGGGAGTATGGAGCTCTGAGGTAGCGCGACTGGTAAGGTACTCATTGGCGCCAAATACATGGTTGGCTTACAGGAAAGTCTGGCAGAGGTGGCAGGAATTAGTGGAGTTGGCAGGGGGTGCTGAAGAAAGGAGGGCTGGGGTCCTGTTGTGGTTTTTGTAGCGTTGTAAGAGTGAAGGGCTCTCTAAAGCTACGGTGGTGCGACATACAGCAGCTTTGGCATTTATGTTTAAGCTAGCCAGACAGCGGGACCTGACTAAGGTCTTTATCGTCAAGCAAGTTGTGTGTGGCATGTTCAAAGGCAGGCAGACCCAGGATAGGAGGCGACCTATAACGTCCTCGCTACTGCTGCGCATATCGGAGGATGGAGGTGTGTTGCTCCCCTTACAAGACTTTGGTTGTCCGTACAGCCTTTGCCCTGGCCTTTTTCGGAGCATTTAGAGTTGGGGAGCTGGTTGCGGCTAGCAGGCGAGGTCTCGGGGCCTGCAACAGGTAAACGTTAGCTTACAGGAGGGCAATGTTTCAATGTGGCTGAGAAGGTCCAAAACTGACCAGGCGGTAAAAGGGAGGGAGATTGTGTTGGGTAGGACATGGACTGATTGTTGTCCTGTGGGGTGTATGACTAGTTTTCTGAAAGTAAGAGCGGATTATCCGGGGCCACTCTTAATACATGAGAATGGATTCACGCTTTCTCGCTTCCAATTCTCCAAGGTGCTTAAAATCTGTTTGCACCATATGGGTTTGGAGGTGGCAGATTTTGGTACCCACTCCTTCTGGATTGGGGCAGCCACAGTGGCGGCTAGTGTTGGGCTGCCGGAGAAGGTGATCAGGAGAATTGGAAGGCGTTGGTGGAGTTATGTGAGACCTTCAGGTGCTATCGGTTAACTGTGTCATATCTGTTACAGGCGCTGGAAGGCAACTCTGGATACTGGGCCCTTCATACATATATATTGAGCAGAACAGTTCGCTACAGCTTCGCCTACCGGCCTGCAACTTGCCTTACTAAAGGAGGATCTACTGGTGCGATGGGCTGGCATTCGGGGACTGAGGTGGAACGGTGTCAGTGAGTTGGTTGATTCACATGCCCGTCGTTTTGGCAGCCCATCTGTAATCATAACCCATGCTGGGAGGAACTACTTAGGTGCAGTGCCCTTTAAACGTTTAGTCAGGGATATGAAAAGAGAGATAGCTGCATGGAAGGTGACTTTTGAGGGAGTAGTAGTCATCTGGTCAGACATAGTAAGGAGTAGGGAGTGGCGGAATGCCAAGGATCCTGTCCGTTTGAATGGTGTGCGGATCAAGGTCAATAAATTGTTGGCCAGTTTTTGTAACGAGATGGGATTCCTGGTCATCTGCCACCCTGAGTTTGAGGGTGATGCAGAGGAGCAATGATTCCTGCCCGATGGCGTTCATCTGACCGAAATCAGGATGGAAATGTTTATGTTGGAATGCAAGGAGGGTGTGCAAAGGCCTTGGAGGTTTTGGGGGGAGTGCAGTTCAGTAAGGGTTGGTTTCCTGCACTGCTTAGTGGCGGGATAGGGAGTTACCCGGGCCAGGGCTTGCCCCTACCTCTTGGGCTGGTGTAGCGCAAAAGTAGGTGTACCCATTGACCCAGGGTCAAGAGGTTGCTGCCCCTAGTCGGGCTCCTCCCATTTGTTATACCATGTTGGTAAATATGTTGGTTTAAATAAATTGGCTGTGTCCCGTTGGTTTACCCATACTGGTTTCTCAGTGTCAGGTATTGTACGAATGTGCAGAATGGATCCTGCTAGGGTCATGACTTTTCACACTACAATAATTATGACATAAAGAACATGGAGTGTTTATCACTAATGCAAAGCTTTTGTCTGATTCTAGATATTATTACGAATATGGATAAACATCTTAAAATATGTAATCTTGAGCAAACACACTGTAGATATGAGAACTGCAGTTTTAAACAAGAAGAAAATGTCAGATCATGTCAGATTATGCACTTGTGGTACACCATGGAGAAGAAAAACATTACTATTCTGCAATAATAATATTTAAACTAAAAATCGATTTGTATGTACAAGTTATTTAGTTATTAACTGATATCTTTTTTAAAAGCATGCTCTTGAAAACTAGGAAAAATGCTGACAGAATATATTATTTTTGTGAGCTTTTAATATAAAACAGTAATTCTTGTCAATAATTCTAGGGAACTTCCAAAGAATCCCCAAAATAACTTATATAGAAATGTGGTTTGTGACGTCACTATTCAGTTTAATAGCTCTAAAGATTGTTAACTATCTTAACGTGCCTAGGTGTCACGTAACTTTTTATTTTCTTTTATTCTCTTTCTCCCTTTAGGTTGTAAGTTTGTGAGTTTTCAATCTTGTGTCAGTGCTTTGGAAACAAGCTCTTTCTACATTTGATTTTAAGCTGAAAAGGACAGGGTCCTCCATTATTTGCAATGAGTTAATTAATTATTTTTGCCATGTACTTAACCCCTGTATAGTGCTACGAAATATGATGGCGCTTTAAAGACATATAAGATAATAATAATAATAATTCTCTTTGAATATTGTCTTGTTTATAAAAGGGTTTGTATCCCTGTTTTTAATAAATCCAATTGGTCACTCGCAAACAGTCACACGCATGCGTCGAATCGCAGTTTGGCAATGATCCGATTGCAAAGGCACAGAGGGAGGGGGTGAAGAGACACAGAGGAAGGGAGGAGAGACACAGGGGGGGAGATACACAGAGAGAGGGGGGAAGAGACACAGAGGGAGAGGGGGAGAAAGAGACACGGGGAGGGGGGGAAAGATACACGGAAGGGAAAGAGACACGGGGAAAGACACAGGGGGAAGAGACACCGTGGGAGAGTGGGAGAAAGAGACACAGGGGGGAGAGAGGGGAGGAGGGGGAAGAGACACAGTAGAGGTGGAAAGAGACACGGGAGGGAGAGGTGGGGAAGAGACACAGGGGAGGGAGAGGAGGGGGGAAGAGACACAGGGGAGGGAGAGGAGGGGTGGAAGAGACACAGGGGAGTGAGAGGAGGGGGAAGAGACACAGGGGAGGGAGAGGAGGGGGGAAGATACACAGGGGAGGGGGAGAAAGAGACACAGGGGAGGGTGAAAGAGACGCATGGGAGGGAGAGGGGGGAAAGAGACAAGGGGGACAGGGAGAAAGAGAAACGGAGGAGAGGCGGGAAAGAGACACGGGGAGGGGGAAAGAGATACGGGGAGGGGGGGAAAGATGCAGGGAAGGGAAAGAGACACAGGGAAGAGGGGGAGAAAGAGACACGGGGGGAAGAAACACAGGGGGGGAAGAGACACAGGGGGGAGAGGGGGTAAAAGAGACACAGGGGAGGTGGAAAGAGACACGGGAGGGAGAGGTGGGGAAGAGACACAGGGGAGGGGGAGGAGGGGGAAGAGACACAGGGGAGGGAGAGGAGGTGTGGAAGAGACACAGGGGAGTGAGAGGAGGGGGAAGAGACACAGGGGAGGGAGAGGAGGGGGGAAGATACACATGGGAGGGAAATGGGGGGGAAGAGAGATGAGGAAGTGGGGGAACAGTCACAGGGGGAAGGGGGAAAGAGACACAGGGCAGGGGGGAACATACACAGGGGAGGGAGAGGGGGGAAAGAGACACAGGGGAGGGGGAAAGAGATGCATGGGAGGGAGAGGGGGGAAAGAGATGCATGGGAGGGAGAGGGGGGAAAGAGACACAGGAGGGAAAGAGGCAGGGGAGGGGGTCAGAGACACCGGAGGGAGGTGGAGGTAAAAACACAGGGAGGGAAGAGATACAAGGGAGGGAGAGGAGGGGGAAAGGAGACACAAGGGAGGGAGAGGAGGGGGAAATGAGACACAAGGGAGGAAGTAGACAGGGGGAGAGACTCGCACTGAGCTCCAAAGGAGCTCATTGCGAGGCCCGTGATGAGCACCCTAAGGCACTTATTGCGAGGCCCGTGATGAGCACCGAAGGCGCTTATTGCGAGGCCCGTGATGAGCACCAAAGGTGCTCATCGCGAGGCCAGTAAAGTAGAGGGGGAGAGGCTCCCATTGTGTGGCAAACAGCATTGCCAGGCTTCCCTTTTTATTCATTTTTGACGGCAATTTGCTAGTATACAATATAACAATGATAAAAGAAATGAGGAAAGGAGCCAGGTCATTGATAGCACACTACACCTGAACCCATCTGATGGTACAGTCATCTATTTGTAGGTTAATTAAAACCCCTTTTTTTATCACTAAGCCATCAACCCCTTCACCATCTACTGCTGTGACATTACTTCAAAATTCCAGATATACAAAGGCTTAACTAACAACAATTACATGACTAATTAATTTCAACAATGATACCCAAACACAACTAGACACCTAACAAAACATTTTTGGGAGAAAGGGATACTCTCATGTGGCTTGCTGGGAGGAGAATGGTGTGTAGAATGCCAAGGATGTACTATATACCTGTCTTCCCAGACCACTGTCTGCAGCATCAAGAGGGCAATCCTTCAAGCCTGTGCAGCATATACGACCTACCAAAAATGTTGTTCATGCTTCAAACTCAACTGCCACATTAATTAATTTATGGTGGGGATGCCAACAATATGCATTATTTTTTTATACCCACTTTTCTCCCTTTCGGGATCAACTGAAGCAAAAGAATTTAAGAAAATGTATTATTATTATTATCTTGATTTGTAACACATCAATATATTCTGTACTGCTGTACATGGGTTAAGTACAAGGCAAAGACAATTTTAACACATTGCAAAACGTGGAGAGCCCTGCCTTTGGGCTTAGAATCAAGTGTGCATAGTGCTTTACCTAATTATGTTGTATATCATTGGTGTGTTTCTGCCGAGGCATATGAGGTCCAGGCCTAGGGCAGCACATTTTCAGGGGGCGGCAGCCTACTTAAATTGCTGATACAGAGAAATGGAAAAGTCTGACCTAATGCACAGAAATTACTTAATATGTTTCTGTTTACAAGTATAGCTGACATTCTCTGCCATACTTTACACATTCGAAAAAACACATACATTTGATTTTTATATTTTTTATATTAGGGCATAGTAGTAATTGTGGTCTCAGGAGGTGCACAAATCCGAATGGCCCTAGAGAAACATGAAACCTAAACAAGCCCATGATACAAATGGTGTGCTTATGAAAATAAAGTTGACAATATATCTGACAGCAGTATATTGAATGATAAATATTTAGTTGTATGAAAATTTTCATCTAGGCACAAGCTGGTTTTATATGAAAGCGTTCCCTGTGTAAAAGCTTTAGCACTTGCCTTTTATTGCTGCAACACCTCTGAAGAAAATACAGAACATGAACGTAACTAACACATCATACTAAACTAGCTGCAGTTGATTGGTTCTTCAGATGACTCTTGCAGTGTTCGCCCAATCAGATAACAGAGTTCTGTGTCAGTGTCAAATATTTATTTTAAAATGGCAGCTTCCACTTTCTGTCAGACAGAAGATTCATAACTTTTATATAGTTAAAGGGATATGGATGTTTTGGGGATTTTATTTTTATCATTTTTAACATGTGTTATCCCCCATTATGGCAATAGCAGGTTTCCGCAATGCAGATATGAGGATTACCTTAGTACCTATATGAGGGGCCTTTTCTGCCCTGACTAATGCACTGATTTGAGGATTATTTTTTTTTTGTTGCTTTGGTATATTAGATCTAGAATCTATTATCTCGATACATATTATTAAATAGTGTTATGTGGCCATTACATTGATATAATTGGATTATAGCCGTTTTTTGTTGCATTGCTGGGCCCTCATTCAATTGCAATTTGGCCAATTGAATAGGGCCCCAAATAAGCACATAACATATTTTTTTAAAGAAGTTTTTAATTAGTAAACATCTATCCAAAAGCAAGGTTTTCACTAACTAAAAACTTCTTTAAAAAAAAAAATGCTATGTGCTTATTTAGAGCCCTATTCAATTGGCCAAATTGCAATTGAATGAGGCCCCTGGTGTCTATGAGGTAGGTAACTTGGGTTATTTATTGCAGAGATGTTCACATATATACTTTTTTTTTTGAGGTTTGATTATTTGCTTGAAGTACATTTTCTAAAATATTTTTCAATGATATTAATAAACTGAGGTGTAAAGCACCTAGGGGAATTAAGAACATATTTTTTCAAATAAGTAACAATATCAGCTTCAAACATAGACCGGGAAACAACCATATGTTAAGGAAGGAAATGATGTGCTATTTTCCTAATCTGCCACAACACCTTTATATGGATTATTCTCCTATAAGAACAGGTAAACTTGTCAGTTGCAGGGTTTTTATGATCTCTATGTCAGGTTTGACTGGGAAAGTAATTAAGCCACCTGTGTTAAAACAAGGAAATCCTTCCTAACTGAGCTACCAGGTGTCTTTGAGAATTGCAGTGGGAGAAATACATTTCTATAGACAGGTTTAATTGCCCCCACTGAATGCACTGTCATGTAAATGAGAGCGAGAGTTATAATGTAATCAAAGCAAACTGTTGGAACAAAACTTTAAATGGGTTGCATTCAAAACACACCCAGCTAAGGAGATTAGGAAGAATAAGTCCTTCGTGCACCACAGGGGTTAAATACTTAAAGAGTCAGTTGCCAAAATGCTCTAAGGTTCTGTGTCCGAGTACCTGTTCCCATAATAATAACCAATTTTATAACTTTATATAATAGATGAATTAAATAAAAAGTTATGAATATGTTTATTATTGTACTATATTCTTCTTTCACCTGCTGATTTCTATGATAATTGAACTTGCAGTTTCTATTACCACATAAATTAATTAAATCATTGCTGTCCAGCTTATTTAGTGTGGGAGCCAGGATTTTATTAGCTAGCAATGTGGGGGATTGGATTTAAAATAATTAAAGCAAAATGTATGACTAAACATATACTTTCTATTTTTTGTTACAGCTTTATGGTCCCCCCCCCTACTTCTTAAGATGTAAATAATGATTACGACCCCAATTTATTTACTCTGACAACAGAACATTATTTGTGAATCCTGAAATCTCTTCCTTTCTATGGGGATTTAAAATCAGAATTGCCTCTGACTTGGCAAGGAGAGGTCCGCTCTCGAAAGCTTGTCATAATAATCATGAATAGGTTTGTCCAATAAAAAATGTATCACTGTACACTGCAACACTCTGATTATTCATCTAGATTACTGGACAATCAAGGCTACCTCACCCTTCATAAATATATACATGATATTTATAAAATAGAGTTGTGAAATGAATCTCCCTGGAAGGCCATGAGGCACAGAAAGGAGAAGGCAAGCAGCATTTAGCTCGTGGACCTCAGTTGACAGTCTTGCTGCTAGAGGATGAAAAATATAATAAAATATAATAAGTACTGTAGAATACATTAACCTCCTGTCCGTTACATGATAGATATGAGTGGTCCACTGAGACCAACCATGAATCTCTCACATGCAGGTAGTCAGGGCGGGTCATCTGCGCATCCATTCCCCCCTCATTCCATTTCCCCTGCTTCCCCTAACCTCACTAGATCCCAAAAGGAGCATAGATCACTAGCTGGACATGCCATGCACACATAAGAGTCCACAGTTATATACCACAAATGTATTTAGCACATGGTGGGCAAAAGAGTGAGAATTACTCTCCACCATGCTACAAAAAATGAGTACATTTACATGCCTAGTAATAAGTTAATTAACATATTTCCTGCACAGAATCCCAATCACACATTGTTTAGAAGGGCCTGGGTAGCGGGGGCACCTGCACTTGACTGGGCATGGGGTAACAAGAAGCTTAATCATCCCACTGGTCTCTGACAGACACAAAGTGTGGACCCCTAATTATTTAGCATCTATTTAATCATTAAATATTAGGCTTTAAATTGTAATACTGCATATGTTTTTGACTGAAAATCAGAAACGACAAAAATGTTTGTTAAAATTATGAAAAAGCCTGAGTTTAGCAAAGATTAGTGAGTAGATATTTTTGTGGACTACAATTTTTTTTCTAGTTTGAAATTCTGCAGGATTTGTTTTTTTTTATATTTGGTATACCCTGATATATTAATTTTGTTATTATGGGAACCTTTAGTCAGGTTAAGCATTTTTGTGCTCTTGTTTGTTTTTGGCCGATATTTGTCATTAAAATCACTAATATAGAGCCACATTAAATTCCAAGCCAGTAACTCCAATGTGAAGCTCGTAACAGCTGCAGGCTTGAAATTTGGCAGAGTTACGGTGCTATTAAATTAGAAAGTCTGTGAGCTATGACCCGGAGACGCAAACCCGTAAACCATTTGTCGGCCGTCGGATTTGCGGGCTAATCAATTAAGCAAACCCGTAGTTACAAGGTTAAGATGGGGCCAATGGAAACAGAGATCGTCAGCATTGCATCACAAGAGAATGGAAGATGGGTTTCAAAGTCTTACGGGGTTCAGTTACGAATTACAATCGGACCCACATTCCAGTCTAAATGCAATTTTAATAAAGCCTCAAATATGATATTCTATCACATGTAAGTTACAGTATATGTATTAACACATTGATTGCCGGGATTGATATGACACAAAAAATGTACATGAAATTAAGTATTTTTCTGAGCCGATTTGTGGGCTTGATTGAATATTGTTCTATTAATTCTAAGACCTAACATCACTTTGCCTTTTAATATTAGTACAGTGGTGTGTTTTTATTTGCATTACAAGTGCTACATAATTGTACGGATTACGTGCATGCCGCACTGTGCAGCGTCAGCCGCGCATGCGCACAGCATGGCACCAGAAATGAGGAAAGAGTGTGGCGCATGTGCACAGTGCAGCGGCAGAAAGAGACAGAGGGGGAAAGGTGGAAAGAGACAGAGGGGGGGGAAAGGGACAGAGACACAGGGGAGGGAGGAGGGGGAAAGAGACATGGAGGTAAGAGACAGTGGGGGAAAGGGGGAAAGAGACAGGGGAGGGAGGAGGGGGGATAGACAGAGGGGGAAAGAGACTTGGGGAGGAGGGGGGAAGAGACACAGGGGAAGAGACAGAGGGGGAAGGGTGAAAGAGACACAGGGGAGGTAGGAGGGGGAAAAGAGACACAGGAGAAAGAGACAAACGGGGAAAGAGAACAGGATTATAAGTAGGAGTCAACATGGATTTATGAGGGATAGGTCATTTCAAACAAATCTAATTAGTTTCTATGAGGAGGTTAGTAGGAACCTGGATCAAGGCAACTCAGTGGATGTAGTGTATTTGGATTTTGCAAAGGCATTTGATACAGTGCCACATGGTAAACTATTGTGTAAACTAAGAGATACAGGAATTGCAGTAAATATCTGCTCATGGATTGAGAGCTGGCTAAAAGACAGGAAGCAAAGGTTTGTTGTAAATGGAACATACACCGATTGGACTAGTGTGGTAAGTGGAGTTCCTCAGGGTTCAGTATTAGTTCCTCTCCTTTTTAACATATTTATTAATGACTTAGAGGTGGGATTGGAGTGTGGTGTCTCCATTTTCGCTGATGACACGAAGTTGTGCAAGGTAATTAAATCAGATAATGATGTGCTTTCCCTCCAGTAATTTACATAAAATTGAGGAATGGGCATCTAAGTGGCAGATGAGATTTAATACAAATAAATGGAAAGTTATGCATCTGGGAAGAAAAAATAGCCATGCAATTTATCATCTTAATGGAGCAAATCTAGGTGTATCAGATATTGAAAGGGATTTGGGAGTGCTTGTGGACAACCACCTAGGTAACAGTGCTCAAAGACAAGCATCAGCTGCAAAGGCAAATACAATATTAGCATGTATTAAGAAGGGTATAGAAGCCAGGGAAGCAAATATAATTCTGCCACTATACAAATCTCTAGTACGCCCTCATTTGGAATATGGAGTACAATTTTGGGCACCACTTCATAAAAAGGACATTTTAGAGCTGGAAAAGGTACAGAGGAGGGCAACAAATCTAATAATGGGAATGGAGGGGCTAAGTTATGAAGAAAGACTAACCAAATTAAACTTATTTTCTCTAGAAAAAAGGCGGCTAAGAGGAGATATACCTTATATAAAAACATCCAGGGTCAGTATAAAGATTTGCCAAGGAAGCTTTATGTGCCAAGAGGTTTTCAACTGACAAGAGGACGTCCCTTGGGGTTAGAAGTAAAAAGATTCCACCTTAAAGAAAGAAAAGGGTTCTTCACAGTAAGGGTGGTTAATCTGTGGAATTCTCTACTAGAGGAGGTGGTGACAGCGGATTCGATAGATAACTTTAAAAGGGGACTGGATTTATTTCTAATTAAAAAGGGAATTCAGGGTTATCATGGATAATTACAGAGACAGTATTGATCCAGGGAGAAATCCAATCGCCAGTATCTGGGGTCAGGAAGGAATTCATTTTTTTCTCACTTGGTTTTTTTTTCTGTTTGCCTTCCTCCGCATTAATTAATAATTAAAAATAAAATAAAAAATAAATAATTAAATAATTGATTAATAATGAATTCACAACTAATTAATCAATATTTAATCCGCATATTGCAGATCAGAGGAGATCTTAAAAGGTTGAACTTGATGGACTGAAAGTCTTTTTTCAACCTTAATTACTATGGCCCTCATTCAATTGCAATTTGGCCAATTGAATAGGGGTCTAAATAAGCACATAGCATATTTTTTTTAAATAAGTTTTTAGTTAGTGAAAACCTTGCTTTTGGATAGATGTTTACTAACTAAAAACTTATTTAAAAAAAATATGTTATGTGCTTATTTAGAGCACTATTCAATTGGCCAAATCGCAATTGAATGAGGGCCTATGTAACTATGTAAAAATTAGCGCCCTGCGAGTCGAGCAGTTGAGGCATTGAAACACACGGTACTTAGACTGAAATGAACATCAAATGTGCTCCTGCGAGTCACCCGAAGCGAGGCGAGCCGTTGAGGCCTTGAAACACGTGGGACTTAGCTTGCAAGCAGTTAACAAACGCAAAACTTAATTAGGCTGCAAGTAGTTGAGGAACGTGGGACTTTTAAAAATAAAATCGCACCTCGGAATCTCGGGGGGGGGGGGGGGGGGGGGGGTTTGGGATGGGGGGGGACTTACCTCGCCAAAATATGACTTTAATGGCCGAACTGCTGAAATTGAAAAACACGAAAAAAAAGAAAAAATTAAAAAAATAAATTAAAAAACACTCACACACAGCACGGGGGGACCGCAAGGACACCTGGGAGTGAGGTTGCAGTTGAATTTAAACCAAATTTGCAGAGTTTCGGCATTTGAAAAACGGCTAAGCGCCAAAAAAAAAAAAAAACAAGGCTAAAGGAGCCGAAGCGCGCAAATCACCGCTAGGCACGTGCGAGTTAGCCAGGAACGTAGGAAATACAAAACATAAAATTACAACGGACGGAAAATGCTTGTGAGCCAAGTAAGACATAGAAAAAAGCCGCCATTTTACAACACTAACTTGTAAATAATAACATTTCGATTCTAAAATGGCGCCTGAACAAACGGTTTGGCCTCGGGGCACGCAGCCTATTTACACTGCACACTTTGCACATTGCTGACACTTTCTCCTCAGGTGATCAACAGTCCAACTGTACATTTTCAGATGCAGGAAAATCCAAAGAGATTGTTAGCTCTTCAGGATATTAATTGCTGGATATTACATATAAATAGTTTAAGTATATTAATTTATTAATTCATATTAATTTATTAATTCACTGTACTAATTTTTAAAAAATATTTTACACTGTACTTATATATCTATCTTCCCCATGAGCGCCGAAGGTGATCATTGCAAAGCCGGACACTTGAAGTACACGAGGGGAGAGGCTCGCAATGAGGAGCAAAAGCCTTACATTGTGTTTCAAGTCGCTACTATATATATATATATATATATATATATACACCTTTTTTCATTGACAAGCTTTCAAGAGTAGTACTTCTCTTTATCAAGTCAGAAGCATTACTGAATAAAACAAGCATGCACAAACATAGTAAAACAGAGCAGATTAGTCGTTGTTATGTCGTTGTTGTTATGTGTGTCCTCTTTGCAGATTTGTTGTCAGAGTTTGCAGTACATTTTATTGCAAGATTTGGTACCATTTTCACTGTTGAGTTGATTATTTTCTGATCAATGTTTGTTTCGGAATTGTTTGCCTGCCTAAATGCAAGAATGAGAGGCTTGGGGAATATATATATATATTAATTCTGAATCTAGCCCAATATAAAGGTTCATAAGCACATTTGAGGATTAATTCCTGTTTTTATTATATTTCATTGTTAGACCTTTCAAGAGCTTCCATATTTGTATTTTTGTGGAAGAGTTCTTAAGCTCTTGTAAATGTAATTTTAATCCCTCTGCATTCTTAACAACTAACAGCCTTATTAAATTGTGATTCGGCCAATTGAATAGGGCTCTATATAAGCACATAGCATGTTTTTTTACAGAAGTTTTTAGTTAGTGAACTTCCAGCCAAAAGCAAGGTCTTCACTAACTAAAAACTTCTGTAAAAAAATATGCTATGTGCTTATTTAGAGCCCTATTCAATTGGCCGAATCGCAATTTAATAAGGCTGCAAGAATCTAAAGCAAACGTTCTTATACCACCATAGTTTTTATCTCACTTTGAACACACATTTCATTCTCCTTCTTTTCCATTTAATTTTACCACTTCCTTGTGGTTTTATACAATTTTGACCCCTGTGTATGAGGGAGGATTTCTCCAGAATTAGGTAAATGCGTAGGAGCAGTTCTCACTTCTACTCCTCTTTGGGCACACTTACGGCACATTCCATGCTTGAGTACAGATTATCAAGATAGCAAAGTCAGTGACTGAGACACCATTGTGCATGTATGGCAGCTGGGTGACTCTTCTGATGTAGAAGTTTAGGAGTTCATATTCTACACTGAAAACATCACACTCTCTTTGCTTTTTTATCATTCCGTACTGGGCAATTACATCTGTATATATTTTACTTTCTTTTGCGATCCATATTTTTGTACCAGGCAATATATCTTGCATTAAATGCATATTTATAGCATATTCATAAAACTAACTTGACATGATGATGGGCAAAGTGTTTTGGGAAGGGGAAAATAGATAAATACAATTGTATTCAATTTAGCTTTAATGGCAGCAGGCATTTGTTTGTGTGTCTGAGTTCAGCATCTCTAGTGAATGGGAGGAACCTTGGGTACATACATTTCAGTTTTATTGAGACACTGCCAATATTTTACATAGCAATAGCAATACATAGCAATAGGACAATTTCATATTTCTTATGTCATGGAAATCGAGTAGGGAACCGAAAAAATGCAGAGGTATGTGGTGATATTTTTTTATTACCACAACATATTTTTAGAAAGTATAAATGTATGATTTGTTAATATATTTCTTCATTGCAATTGTGATAACATATATTAAATTTTTTTGTGAAAAGAATGGCTAAAGTACAATCTGTTCATCTACATCTCTTTTGTACATGACCCTGGCAAGATCCATTGGGCGTTAGAATAAATAAACACACTGAAACAGCGTTTCTTGGGAAAAATACAGGCCACAGCTTTATTAAAGCAACCATAAACCAATAACCAATTAACATAATTAACATTGTTACATCACAGCTCAAATAACATCCCGGAGGAGGAGCCCGGCCCGGTCAGTAACCTCACGCCCTGGGCCCGCGCCCAGAGCCTCCCAGTGCTTTACTAAGCACACCCATGAGGCAGGGCAACGCGCACTTAAGCCTGTGGGCCGGGTGCCTCACCTCCCGCTACAGAGCAGGCGATGGAAGCCTCCTGAGGCTGTGATCCCCCCTTTTGCTCTCTTAATAAAGCCAAGTTCCTCCTAGCCCCATCCTTAAACTCCAGGATAAACAGCTCTAATCCTATCTCCGTTAGATGGACCTTATCTGGGCGAAAGAAGTCATTGGCGTCTACGCTTCGAATTCTTGGTGTCTAATGGTAATGAAACCCAAATTCCGTACAAAACTAGCCATCTGTTTGTTTATCTTTTGCCTTGCTCTATCCACTGAAACCTTGTGCATCCTCCCTCATGGCCCCGGACACCTTTATAAAATGATGTGGCTGAGATATCCCGGCTGTAGCCAACGACATTCTTCTGCTGAATATACGGCCCATGGGAACGATCCTGCATGCGAATTTCACCTTTCCTAAGATGGATTGCAGCAGCCGCAGTGGCACTCGCCTTGCGCCTTCCAGGGCCGCCAGTTCTGCCGACAGGTCCAACACCTTCTCCATCGGTAAGCTGCATTCCATATTGTCCGAATTGATCCGAATCCCCAGGAAAGTCAGATCCGTGGTCGGTCCTTCTGTCTTCTTGTCTGCAGTGGAACCCCGAAATCTTGACATATCCTTAAGAAGGTCCGCAGTATGAAGTCGCATGTAGCTAGCCCCGCCGGACCCACAAAAAGGAAATCATCGAGGTAATGGGTAATCCCTTGGCAGCCCGACTCGGTGTGTGCTACCCATTGCAAGAACGTACGGAAGGCTTCGAAATAGGAACAAGAAATAGAACATCCCATGGGGAGACACAGATCCACAACGTACTGTCCGTCTACGAAGCAACCAAGGAACCGATGACTCTGAGGATGCAAACGAAACGCAGATTCGATATCCACCTTCCCCATCTTAGCCCCGATGCCTGCCAGCCTGACCAGGTCTGTGGCCTGATCGAAAGGGGCGTACGACACTGACGAGTACTGTTTGTGAATCCCGTCGTTGACTGAACCACCTGGAGGATAGGATAAATGCTGGATGAGGCGGAATTTTCCTGCTTCCTTCTTCGGCACTACGCCCAGAGGGGAAATTACTAGACCCTGGAAGGGAATGGAGGGAAAAGGCCCCGCTATCCTACCCAGTTTGAACCCTTCCTGGAAACCCTCGCATAGTAGGGCGTCCGCCCCAGCTTTTGTTGCCAAGCTACCGTAGCGTTCTAGCCATGGTAGCATTGCGCCCAGCTGTATGGGGGTCCGTCCCTTTTTGAGCAGGCTTTCCAGCCCTGGATCCGTCCTTTTGTCTGGTGCATCTTGAGGATGCGTGATCCCCTCCACAACTCGCACAGACGTGCTTGAAACGGCAGTTTGGTGCCCACTTGCAGTTGCCCTCGTTGAATGAGTGACAGACGCCACGACTGGCTGCGCTTGCAGCGGCAGGGCCTCTAGCTCCGCCTGGGTACCCGCGAAAGGGCGGCACTGCCCGCATTGGTGTCATTATGTTCAGCCAATTGGCCACTGCCTTATCGCTCCATGCCATCTCCGGACGGAGGACATGTATTGCCGGAATTCTTCATCATATCACCACCATGCCATCCCACCATACGTCCGGTATGCGTTCCTGATTTCCTCCATATACACGAACAGCCCGGAGCACTGTTCTGGGTGTCTTTCTCCCATGACACAAGCCATGATGGCAAATGCCTGTAACCAGTTGTCGAACGTTCTTGGCACGCCCCTGAAAGTGGGCCTCCGGTCATCTCCTTCCCTGTGGAACCTCTCTGGATTGTCGCTCCTCCGAGACATTGGCAACAAGGAAAATATCTCTATGTACTCCCGTCGCCAGATTTTTTCTTTGACATCCAAGGCTAAATGCGCCCCCAGATTGTCCTGGGAGCAAACGATGGACGGCCTCTGCTCCTGTCCTGTTCTGCTCCTCCGGCGTGCGGCGCCACACTCATCGTGTGGGAAGTGGGGTTGGTCAGCTCCGCTCGGAGTGACCTAGCGGGAAGGGATGGCTCCGCCCATGCCTTCCCGGCCAAACCCCCCACCCATGCCCCGACTTCCGCATCGGAGACGGCAATGTTATGGGCTTCTATAAGGGATTTCAGGGACGACAATAATTGAGATTCCCTGGGAGAGGCTTCATGTACTGCCACCCCTGTCTCCCTGAAATTTGCCAGCTTCTCACCTGATTCTCCTTGCCCTGGGGCGGCTGCCATCCTGGGGGCAACCTGCTGGTCTGGATGAGCGGGCGTCCCTGCACATCTCGACCGCTCTGAGCTCTTTTAACCCCCTCTTGTGCAAGCACAGCTGCAAGACCGTCTGCTCCGAGACCTGGATCTCCCTCTGTCTCTGGGGAAGCATGAAAAACAATCACTAGCTCTCCTGCGTCTATCCCTCGTTAGGGAACGCGGGCTCTGCTCCCTCCCAAAGGAGTACGCTAGGGTGTAAGGATTCCCTCCTGCTCGGCAGCCTATGGTGGTCAATGCTATCCCTACCCCGGTCCTGCCCCTGAGTCACTATGGGCGTCCCTGTATCCGCAATGATGTCAGGGATGGGTGAGTTGCGCTGTGTCCTAGCTCTCCTGGGGATTTCTGTCTCCTGGCTGGTGTCGAGGTGAAAATCAAGGAACTGTACCTGTTCGTTGACTTCCGGACCCTGGTGGGCCGCGTCTGCCGTGCCACCTTGGCCGCTACCTGAACCTCGTCGATGACCACCATGCTGTCGTCTGCAGCTATCTCCTCGATCACCTGATCCCTTCTTCCTCTGGTCGTCTCTTTTTTCTTCTCGGCCTCTCCCTTGGCGTTGCGTCTTCCCTGCGAAACACCTGCATCACGGGCAGTGGGTGCGGCAGGGGGGACCGCATGGGCCAACCGGTGAGAACCGGTAGGAGCTTTTTTAGAGCTCCTTGTACTTTTGCTGTTCCCCCTGGAGCCTCGAGGCTGATTAGGGGTGTCGCCAGAACCTTGGTTCTGCTGTGGGCCATGGGACAAGACGCTGGGTGGTGGCCGGATGTCTAGGCCCTTGCCTGAGCTTCCCGCTGGCACCACGCTTTCTGCGGTGGGGGGATAAGCTCCTGACTCTCAAGGACCATATCCGTGCCCTCCACGCTGCTGCTAGCCATATTGCTCAGATCAGAGGTAGCACGCTGCTCTGCCAGACTATCTAGGCTATGAGGCCTGTCTACCTGGCCTAGGCTACCGGTCACTGCAGGCTGGGCCTGTGCCTCAGTGGCATCAGCCTCCCCCCCTAATCGGCCTGAGTCCATTCTGTCCTGGATCCATCTAACCCCATGGCTCAATGCCCGAGTTCTGACCATGGTCAGTAAGGCCTCTAACTCCCCAGAGTCCATATTAAGCTGCCACCCCACTTCTGACAAATGTGACACCCTCACCCAGGGACCTACAAAGCAGGGAATGATGCTATGGGGATTATAGGGCTAATGATAAGAGCCTGGTGCCCTATTGCCAGGACCAAGCGAAGGGGGGCTCTACTAGTGAGCTGAATCAAGGAAACTATAAGGGATAGATGGTAGGAGGGATCGGGGGTCACTTGATTATCCTAGTGCCCCTTTTTTTACTTTGCCTTATGCTTTTTTGCAGAGAGCGCAGCGTGCAGACCTCAGATCAGCTCAATGGCCGGCGCGGAGTGAGGAGGAAGCCCCCGAAACGGGCTTAAGTCCCTCCTCCTCCTCCCAGCCAATCAGCATCGCCTGGGCTGCCTCCGCGCCGGCCATTAGATTAGCTTTTTTTGTGAAAGCCTTCCATCTGCACATGGCTTAATTGTTTTTTAGTTTATAATATAGGCAGACTGGATGGGGCCGTTGATCAGGCCTGACAAAGCTTGGCTTTGACATAGATATATCCTACCACTAGTCAACCTGATCCTTCTTTGCTCAGGCCTGGAAGAGTGGTTTAATGATTCTAAATTGATGTATTCCATGTAAATTATTTGCTTTACGTTATATTTATTGAGATCTGCAATTTTAAAACTATTTAAGTGCTCCTTTTGGACTTTTGGTTAAGTCTCATTCCATGTCCATTTTAATAAGTAATTGAAACATTTATTTAAAGAACACTGCAACCTGTATGCATCAGGTGAATGTATGA
This sequence comes from Discoglossus pictus, assembly GCA_027410445.1. NCBI lineage: Eukaryota > Metazoa > Chordata > Amphibia > Anura > Alytidae > Discoglossus > Discoglossus pictus. The sequence goes on from CM050163.1 coordinate 85,462,674, forward strand.
GAGCTATTAAAAGTCACCATCTGTATATATTTTCCCCCCACATTGCTAGTTTGCTTCCTATGCAATCTTTTAAGTACCATTGGAATGGAAGGAGCTATGGGCAGCTTGTTTATCAATAGCGATGTCAAGAGATTACTTAGATCCCCACTCTGGAATGGAAACCTGACATGTGACTTGAATAAGTTACCAAAAACCTGCTGGACACATGTTTCTTATGTCTTTGATTCACAGATCAGGTAACACGCAATGCATAATCTGATGAGTTAGACCTCTCCATCAGATCCAAGCAGACCAGGTACAAATGGTAGAATTCAAAGGACAAAACATCATGTAGAAATTAGCAACAGCACATAGTGTATTTAGCAATTTTTGTTACGAAACCACATAAAGAAAACATTTAAAGAATTCACATAGAACAAGAAGAGTCCAAAACACCTAATGCATTTTGACAATGAAGGATATTCACATGAAGAGAAAATAAAAAAAATATATTAAAAGACAGTGAATCACAAGTGCATTATAAGCTTTTGAAGAACTAGAACGTTTTAACAGGAAAAATAAAATGTATCTTTTAATTTAACAGCTAATGGCAGTCTTTACTTGGTTTCTTAACTTGTTTTGTCACCTGATAGTGGGGACGTCTCAAGCTAATTCCTTGGCCTTCGATATAACGCCTCACAAAAGTTACAAGTACAGAAACATGGTACTGTGCTCTCTATAATTCAGTAACGTAAGAAGACTGAAATAAAACATAATTAAATACTGGCCAATATGCAGATTATTTTTTTAAATAGAAGATATTTCAATGCTTTCATGGTTGCCACAGGACAGGGTGCTCAATTGCTCTGAGGAGCAAGTTCTGTACAACATTTTATACCATTGATAGCTCTGCCTTGTAGGACACTAAGGCCCCTATTCAATTGAGCAATTGTTGGTTACTGGAGCCCGTAATGTAGCCCGTAAACTATTATTAAACTACTATTTGCTATTCTTTTAGCGAGCCACAAAATCCCTGCGGTTGTCATAATTGTAACTTACAACCCATCTAAGCCTTTGATCTTTCATGCCAGCAAAAGTTACAATCGCAATGGGCCATGTGATGGGAGGTATCCATCTGCATACAAAACATCACCATCACATTGGCCATGATCCTATACTCTGTAGCCAGGCTAGATTAGGGTAACATTTGGACCAATAGATTGTCACTGAGGAGAGCTGTTGAGAAGGCACTAACATATGTGCAGCCCCTACATCCAATCCCCCCTGTAGTTTATTTTAATATTAAAAACAGGGAACCTGCCATATCCCTTTAATATAATAGTTCTACACTATAGATCAATTGTTTCTTATACAAAACATGTTTGTAATTTTTTTAAATGTGGTCATTTCTATGCAAGCAAGAACATTTTGGCCTACAGTGGCCCTTTAAGTAACTGTGAAATATTTTTGTTACTACATTTGGTTTAGCAATTAGGAACCAACAGTGTTAGGGAAGAGAGGGGCATCATTGTTTCAAAAAACATTTATAGTGATCTGATACATAAAAAGGAGCACACACAGTCTTTCTAAGGATTATTGTTGTTTACAGTCATGATACATATGATAACATTACATTTCACTTCACAAAGTGAATAATAAGACCTTTAGCAGTCAATGTCATAGGGCTGGGACAATCTGGCACTTTGTTTGTAATTTTTAAACTTGCTTTTTATTTTTGCACATAATTTCCAAAAATTGTACAATGTTAAACTATAGTTAAGAACAAGAGCAATTGCCATCTTTACCTACCGGTCAAACTTTCTGATCCATCTACTGAGGACATTCTGTATCGCTTGCTAATTACCGATCATTGTGAGTAATTGCATCCTTAGTAGGGGGATCAGAAAAACTGACTGACTGGTAAACATTGCAAACTTCAATGTAATATTACTGTAGGAAAAATGCATTTTAAATAATAACATTCAATTGATTAAATTAAGTTAAAGTACTTTTTACTACCTATGTTTATTTTATTTTTTTAAATCATGCCATATTTTACAACGTCCATACAATGTCATAGCCATCACTAATTACCTCTATTAAAAGCATAGTATTATACATTAATTACAGTTTATTTGAAGAACATGACAATCTTTTTCAGAGAAAGGGAGACATCTAGTGGACGATTTTGCCCAAAACATCTATTTTATAAAATGTTATATCAGAGAAGTAAAATATAATTATGTATAGTCACTGTAATGGTCCAGAACTCTGATGCATACAGTAGTCTTCAGAATAACAACAACAAATGTGAAATATACTTTTATTTTTTAAAAACACAATTTTTGTAGTGAAATCTTTTTTTGTAAAATAACCTTTCTTTGGCATTTTGTTTTTTAGTCCAGCCCCATTACTCTACTACTAAGCAATTCCCATTATTTTACAATCTGCAGGTATTTTATGCCCTCCCCCCCAGAATTATTCTGGCTCCTACACCCCTGCTGTGCATGCTGTAAACACGAAAGAGAGAGTGCTGATTTTTATGAGAGCAAGTGTACTGCTTTGAGAGTGAGCCTGTGCTGATATGAGACTGCTGCTGTACAACAGTGCATGTGAGAGTGCCCCTCTGAGAGAGTACTGTTGCTGGTCGAGTGAGAGATAGCTGCTGGGATACTGTAGCAGTGACAGTGAAATTGTGATGTGAGTATTGCTTTTGTGTACGTGTGTGAATGAGAGCGAGGGCTGTTACTGCTGCCCTGGGCCCTCATTTAATTGTAATTTGGCCAGTTGAATAGGGCTCTAAATAAGCACATAACTTATATTTTTTAAAGAAGTTTTTAGTTATTAAGCATCTATCCAAAAGCAAGGTTTCCACTAACTAAAATATGATATGTGCTTCTTTAGAGCCCTATTCAATTGGCCAAATCGCAATTGAATGAGGGCCCTTGTGTCTATGTCAGTGAGCATGTGGTTTTGAGTGCCTATCCTTTTTGAGAAAGTGCTGTTACATATGTATGTCTCCTTTTTAAAACTCTACCCTAAATGACGGTATAATTTTACATTTTTCTCTCCCTCCCCCCATCCCTCCCTTGTATCTCTCCCCCCTATTACTGTGTCTCTACCCCCTTCCCTGTGTCTTTCTCCCTCTCTGTGTCTCTTTCTCCATCTCCCCTCCATCTCTCCCCCCTTTCCTCCCCTGTGTCTCTTCCCCACCCTCCCCTGTGTCTCTTCCCTGTGTCTCTCCCCCTCCCTTGTGTCTCTTCCCCCTCCCCCTGTGTCTCTTCCCCCCTCGTATCTTCCCACCTCTCCCATGTGTCTCTTCCCCCCACCTCTCCCCTCCCCTGTTTCTCTTCACACCCTCCCTTCCCTCCCCTGTGTCTCTCCCCCTTCCCTGTGTCTTTTTAGCTCTCCGTGTCTTTTTCTCCCTCTACCCTCCGTCTCCCCCCTTCCCTCCCCTGTCTCTTCCCCACCCTCCCCTGTGTCTTCCCCCCGTCTCTCCTCCTCCCCTGTGTCTCTTCCCCTGCTATTCTCCCCCCCCCCCCCCCCCCCCATGTCTTCCTCTGCAGTTTGCGGCTGTTGCTGCAAGCTGCTCATGCACGCGCACCATGTGCGTACAGCTGCTGCGCATGCACGGCCCCTATGTGCGCGTGCTCGCTCCATCTGTAAAGAGGAGCGTTACACACTTACCAGAATTATTATAGTTGATATGGTATACTATGAGCTAAACCGTGCAGGGTCATCCAAGATGGTCAAGTCATAGCAGAGGTCATAAGGTTGCCATGAAAACCTTATGGATTAGCTCAACCAGACACGAAAAGCGCCTGGCATGCTGCAGTCCATAGGGTCACAAACAGTTGGACAAGACTGAAAGACTAAACACATCAATATTTTATAGTGGGGTTTTGCTCACTTCTTGCTTACCACCTGTTCACCCTTTATTGACTCTGGACTTATTTCTTTCTAGGAATATCCTGCTAATACAGTCAGCGTACAAGGAAATATTGGAACACATGTCACCAATAAAGATTTTTATGATTAAAAGCAACTCTTTCCAGACTGAAGATTTCTGAGGTGGTTAGCATTAACAAGTCTATGTGAAACAAGCTGTAAGTATTAAAGTCTAAGGGCCTCATTCAATTGCAATTTGGCCAATTGAATAGGGCTCTAAATAAGCACATAACATATATTTTTTAAATAACTTTTTAGTTAGTGATTGACTTGCATTTGGATAAATGTTTACTAACTAAAAACTTCTTTAAAAAATATATGTTATGTGCTTATTTAGAGCCCTATTCAATTGGCCAAACTACAATTGAATGAGGGCCTATGGATCTTTACATTGGGTACTTTTGGAAAAAAATAACTGATATCAAACTCAAGACCAGAAGTGATATCTATTGTAAAAAATGAAAAATGCATAAGAATATGGAACGATCTAACATTCTTGACATAGTGCTGTACTCAAATGGCTAGCCCAGTGAGAGAATGCGCCAAGCATTTAAGTAAGATCTGGTACATTGTTTTTCCTTCTTTTTGAAACACAAAGTACAATGCAAATGTATTGTTTATCTTTTTTAACTTCAATGTTCCTTAAACAGCAGGGATTTTCAAACGTTTGGCATGGTGATACCCCAAGGATATCCAAAAGGATGTCCAAAATGTAACACTTCATCACAGAAAAAAAAAACAGTAGTAAAATAATTTATAGTATTTACTCATCTTCTAAATCAGAATAACAAAAATGTAATGCATAGATTTTTTTAAATTTAGTGTTTCACATGGCTTGGGATTCTTACAAATTTCTTATATGTTACGACGAATGTGGGTCAATTTCATTCTTATTTAATATACTTAACATTTTTAAACTTCTATATTTCACTGTTTTTATATTGGTCATAACTGAAAAGCCATATTCACAAATAGATGGATAAAAACTGCAAGACTAATAAACTTTATTTAGCCAAAATAAGAAAGTTTTCTTGAAGAGAAATCCAGAAGCTGTCCAGATTTTCTTGGTATTTTAACTTCAAGCTCATGTAAATTTTTAGCTCTGTGAATTCCTCTTCTTCTACCACGGAGAACTTGATAACATCTGGCAACCAACAAATTTCGTATACAGTCATAAGCATTTATGCTCAAATCTGGAAAGTACTATTCAGGTTTATCGCTAAGTAATCTCAGGTATTTATTAATTAAGTATGTTTTGCTTCAAAAGAGACACAGGAGAAGGGGGCAAAGAGAGGGGAGGGAGAGGGGGGGGGAGAGATACAGGGGAGGGAGGGGGAAGAGACACAGGGGAGGGAGAGGGGGAAAGAGACATAAGGGTGGGAGGAGGGAAGAGACAGGGGCGCTGGAGGGGAAAAGAGACACATTGGAGGGAGAGGAAGGGTTTGTGGATTTGCGCATGCGCATATCGCATGCCAACATGGGTGTAGGAGCCAAAGAAAATCTGAGGGGGATACCGCATATAGTCTAAAAATACCACACAACTGCTTCTCTACACAAACACACACATTGAAAAATATGGGGGGATTTGTCCCCCCCGTCCCCCCAAGTTCCTACACCCATACCGAAGCCCACAATGAACGCCAAAGCCGCTCATTGCAAGGCCCTTGATGAGCGCCAAATGCACTCATTGCAAGGCCTGCAATAGGTCCACAAGGTGGGGGGGGGGGGAGAGGCCCGCAATTAGCGCCAAAGGTGCTCATTGCGAGGCCGGTAATGGACACAGAAGGTACACAGAAGGGAGAGGTGACACGCAATGCATAATCTGATGAGTTAGACCTCTCCATCAGATCCAAGCAGACCAGGTACAAATGGTAGAATTCAAAGGACAAAACATCATGTAGAAATTAGCAACAGCACATAGTGTATTTAGTAATTTTTGTTACGAAACCACATAAAGAAAAAATGTAAAGAATTCACGAGGGCCGCAATGGGCGCAGGGGAGAGAGGCCCAGGGGAGGGAGAGAGAGGGAGGGAAGAGACACAGGGGAGGGAGTGGAGTAAGAGACCTGCAATGGGCTCCAAAGGTACTCATTGCGAGGCTCGCAGAGAGGAGAGAGAATGAGAGAAGAGGGAGGGAGAGGACACAGAAGGAGGAAAGGAGAGAGAGAAGCCGTGCATAGCGAGGCTCGCATTGCTAGGCTTTGGCGTCCATGGCGAGGCTCGCAATGGGTGGCAGCATTGCAAGGCTTGCAAATATTATGCCGTCATTTTTGACGGGGAAGTGGCAAGTTTTTATATATATATTTATATATATATATATATATATATATATATATATATATATGTTGGAAGGGTTCCTATGCCCTTGCTCTAACCCTTCCCTTGCCTACTGGAATTGTTTAAGATTTCAAAAATTTCAGACAGGAAAGCAAATATTGTGCACCCTAGATCATTTGTACGTGGACTCATAAAGTCAGTTTTGTTTTCATGCTCCAAAAACTTCAACACTGCTTATAAACTCAATTTAACACTCATCCTCGTGATAACCAAAAAAGGAAGAGAAGATTATGGTTTTTCACCTGTATCTGAGCACATATGCGGGACTTAAGAGACTTGGGCCCCTATTAAATTGTGCAAATTGTAGTTACTGTAGCCCATAATGTAGCCCGCAAAAGTTACTACTATTAAATTGGCCTCTTTTAGCTCCCCGCAATCGATCTGTAGGTTACAGACTGAAAATCCCTACTTCTGTCAAAATCATAACTTTAACCCAGTTGTAGCGGAACCCATCACTGTTTTACCCTGTTTTATGATTATTATGGTTAAAATATGATCCTACTATATGTATGTTGGTTGATGCTCTGCAGAATATTGTCCCAGACATTTACAGCTACTTGGCTAATAGATAATCCTGTTACAGAGATTCAAGAGATAAGAAAGTTGTAAAGGATCCTTGCATTTTCCAAAGTGTTTTCATTCTCTGATAAGAACAAAGAAGTGTAATTGAATCAATGTCTGATTGTATCCAAGTTGCCAGGGAGGTGTGACTCACTTATTGTCCTATATGTGTATTGTACGGGGGATATGTGCAATGTCTGTGTGTTATGTGTAAAAACATACTTTTACTAACTTTTGAACCCCTGGTCTGATTCATGCCATTTTTGTATATGTTGTTCCCCTGGGTGAGAGATATTGAATGGTGCGGGACTTAAAGGTGTACCCCCTGTATTTGGGGTACATCCAGAATGTGGTTAAAATTGTGTCTGTTTTAATTGTGTTACCTGTTATCTGAGGGGAGGAGACGTGGGGGTTGAACCATGTAGATAATTGGCTGTTGTGATAATTATGTGGGTGTAGCCCTTCAGAGGGCACCATTGCATAAAAGGAGATTCCCTGTCATTAAAATATAGTTCCTCTTGACCCTTCAAAACGTAGCCTCATCTCGTTATTTGAGGGGATCGCTATCATACTGGGGATTGCTATGCTTCTGCATACTCCCTTGAGCTGTAACTACTGAACGCTTGTTCCTGATGTACTATCCTTGGAGTCTGTGGTGGTTTTGGTGTCCGGTGCGGTGCTTGTAGGCCTCGACGCAAGCTAGGACGCATCCATCAATGGAGGTACCAGGTCGGGGTGCCAGTAGATCCGTTACACCAGTTAAGCCTTTTATCTGTCAAGCCCGCAATCACTAAAATCGCAAAAAATTGCTACAATTCCTCATGCCTGCAATTGCTTTCACACCCGTAAATGGCAAATGTAGCCAAAAATCCTACGAGTACTAGAGAGAACTCGCAAGGGGGTTAAACACCTGATCGTAACACTATAAAAGCAAATAAAAAATCAATACTGCACTTTTAAATACAGGGAAAGCGATGTAAGACATAACAATGAATTGCACAACAGTCTCAAGCTCGCAAACCTGCAGAATTTGTTTTCTTTTTAAAATTGTATTTCTGTGTTATATTAATCCCGGCAGTCAATGGGTTAATACATATCATGCAACCCGCATGCACTAGACCCTTAGATTTATTGATTTTTATACATTCCAACATTTCTGGATTGTGAATCTGATTGCGATTTGCACTTCTAAACTCTAATTGATTGATGTTTACACGCCATGTTTTACTGACGTCATGATGACGGTCCCATTTACTTTTGGCTGTTTCTAAATTGGTAGTTACTGTCTTGATTAATTCAACTTGATTATGCCCTGAAATGTTACAAACGATTGCATGGTTTATGGTTTTGTATTTCGGCCATGTAGTTGCGGGCTTGTTCAATATAATCGCTCTGTAACTGCTGCAAAGTTCAAGTCTGCAGACTTATGGGCTGTATGTAGGCAACTGAGAGCTTGGAATTTAATAGGGGCCTAGGTTTTCATAAAATTTACCATCTGCAAAGTTTTGTTTAAAACTGTTATGTGGTATTCACCAATAGTATTTACAACCAAGACGTTGCGGTGTAGAAAGCAATGTGTAATTATGATTTTCTCATTTTGTTTTTTGGACAAGGAAAAAAAAAAGAGCATGATCTGTGCATATTCGAATACTATTCAACCAAAATAAATGCATTTTCTTTATGTACTCATTTAAAACCATGGGAATATTTTCTCTGCTTGTAAAAAAATACTGTAAAATAATTTTAACTGCATAAATACAGAGTATGAAATACAAGAGTTGAGCATGTGTACTAAAATCAGTAGATTCATCAACTTGAATTGCAACATTGTATTGATTTTTCAGCCTTAACTCTCGCCAGATTTTCAATATTTTCAGATATATAACAACGAAATCAGAGGCGCTCAATCTGAGAACGGACAATACCTGAAGTAGGTTTGCTCTATAGGGCCCTCATTCAATTGCGATTTGGCCAATTGAATAGGGCCCTAAATAAGCACATAACATATTTTTTTAAAGAAGTTTTTAGTTAGTGAAAACCTTGCTTTTGGATAGATGTTCACTAACTAAAAACTTCTTTAAAAAAATATGTTATGTGCTTATTTAGGGCCCTATTCAATTGGCCAAATTGCAAATGAATGAGGGCCCTGGTCTGGTTACCTACTCAGGGCCTCATTCAAATGATATTTGGCCAATTGAATAGGGCTCTATATAAGCACATAGCATATTTTTTTACAGAAGTTTTTAGTTAGTGAAGACCTTGCTTTTAGATAGAAGTTCATAGAAATATGCTATGTGCTTATATAGAGCCTTATTCTATTGGCCAAATTGCAATTGAATGAGTCCCTAAGAAAGCAACCTCTATTAGCTCACTTGTGCCATTCACAAGGAGAAAAATCCTGTAGTATATCAGTCTGGTCAAAAAGAGTGACCAAGCCCTGAAATACCAGGCAATTCTACCCTGAACAGGAGAAACAGCAACCCCCAGATTAGTTTCGGCCTCTGTTGGCCTCATCAGTGAGGTGCAGCTTTACTCCCTAAGGCACTGTGAGAAAGGAGTTCACGTCTGGTTCCCCCTATCACCCTTAGGGTGAGAAAAAAACCCTTTCAGATATATCCTGCATTTGTCACCCAGTAGTGTTGTCAGCCAAAGGAATCTTCTTCATTTAAATTTCCTGGATTATGAATGCATTTGATTAAGGAGAATCAGTAGTTAATGAAAAAAATAAATTGCATGAAAAAATACCAAAATAAACATTAACAAACTCCCCCTGATGTTTGCTAAATCAGCAGCTTTAGTGAGTCAACACCCCTAAAAATCCCTGCTAATATTAGCATAAAATTCATAATTCATTTTGGCTAATCACAGGCAGCTATACATTTTAATACAATGTAACAGTGATGGCAGTTTGTGCAGGAAGGAATCAAGGGATGTGTAGTCCCCCTTGCAGAAGGAAATGGGAAGAGTCAGACACTGATCTGTAGATCTCTGCATTAGGCTGCTGCTGGCTTGAAGGTCAGTAAAGGGTTACATTTATATTTGAATGCAGTGTTTCTATTGGTAGGTACACTGTGCCTATGTAAGCAGCTCTGGCATGTGAGAAACAAGTTTAATTTATTTATTTTAACGCATATATATAGAATGAGTCAATGTAATGGGTGTGTCTGATATAAGCAGCATGTGTTAGATTAGAGAAAAGTAAATACAGGGAAACTTAGATATACCTTTAAGCTTCATATTCAGCATTGTGTGTATTTTTTGTGATTATCTCAGCTACAAAGTTGCATGCTTCTTTAATTTTATAAGAAGTCCTTAAACGTCTTTATATATAAAACACTCTCTTCTATGTTTCAGGATATCTTTAAAATAGGTAATTTTTTTATCTGTCAAATGGTTGTGTTTAGTAGAAGAATATTGAAAAGTTTATTTGGCACCATCCCCTCAATAGCCAGTTTTTCTCCACAAACAAAACATTCTGGCATAGGATGGTATTTATTATCACACCCAGTTAATCCCATTTTCAAATATTCATCACTGTATAAACATAATTTGCATTTGTGAAATTTGGTACCAGTATTGCCTAACGAGAGCAAACAATCTGTCTTACTTGTTGAAGCGTGGACATCGATTTTAGAAAATGTAATAATTACTCTTTAATCTGAGTCATCTTTCCCAACAATGGTGATATTTTTTCTTTCACAATAAATGTATCCATACCTAGGGTCAGTGGCAGTGCTAGTAAAATATTGGCCATGGTGCAATATAATTACCCCTCCTTGCAACCCCCTTGTAAATAACAGATCACACTTATGTTGATCATATCACCTATAAAGTAATTAACTACCAGTGTCATCTAATAAATAAATATTCCTCATTTGCTGCCAGTAGCAGAGGGCCCCTACAATGTTATGGGCTAGGTGCTTTGCACCTGCTGCACAAGCAATATGTCCACCACTTGGGTAATGCAAACAAGTCCCTTTCAAAAATATGAAATTGAATATCCAGGTCAATCTCAATCTTAGCAGGTCAGTCACCTACTTAATTTCATTCAATTTATGTTTTTGTAAAACCTAATCTCCCAAAGGGTCTCTGGTTGTATGCACCTCCTCTTCAAGACAGATTCTTACTTTACAAAGAACAAAAACTCCACAGGAGACTTTATAATGCAACATTTCACAAAAAGTGTACTGGCTGCAGGAGGATATATTAGCCTGAAGGGTGGGTATGGTCATTTAAAAGCAGTAAAAATGACTTTTGAGTCAATAGTAATTGTAATTTGCCAGATAGTCCATTAGGTTGCAGCTAATTCTCAGTCGTTCATTGTGTATGTGCTGTATGTGGTTTCAAATAACAGGCTCCATCCCATGTCTCAGAGTTTCTGATTTACGAGTCAAGATATTCCAAAACACATAAAAAATAGCCCTACGATAAGTACCCGCTGAATTAAGTGGTACACGTAAAGCTATGAGTGTTTGTCCTCAGATTGTCCCAAATTCCTACATGTACTTTCACTCACCCATAGAGGCACAAAAATGCCTCTGAGAAACCCTTGGATGGAGGATCCTTATATTCTTAAGGGGTAGTACGTGGGAATCTTCAAGGTTCCCAAAGCTCATAGCGTGTGTGCGCAGGGAGAATTCCCGGTTTATAGTGGGTTATGTTGAAGCAATCCCAGGGATCACCAGGCTTGTGTGGAACGATAGATAGATAGATAGATAGATAGATAGATAGATAGATAGATAGATAGATAGATAGAATGTTAGGGCTAGGTTGTGTTGAAGTAGTGGGTTAAAGTAGTAGGTACTCTGTAGCATTACTATGGAAACTATTGAGTTTCAGACTCAGGAGTCTCCTGCAAACAGGCTGCATGCACACATTAGGGCTAGAGAGCAATGAAAAACAGTCCTTGGTAGGATTCACATTTGTTTAGGATAGGGTTTATGAGAGCAGTGATGGAATGGCTCCCTAGAAACCAAAAAAGCTCTTAGATTTACGAGGGAGCCATTTCTTCCTACTACATGTCAGATTGTTACTACGTGTGAGTAATATGCAACATTTCCAGGTGTTTTTTAAACAAGGCAAACAGATGATAGCTCGACAGTCTGTATGTGTCATTATGGATATATCAGAGGCAGCGGGTCCAATGTCGAGAATAAGCCTAACAAGAGTTCAGTAAGGCTAGTATGGGTCAACAACTTTTTCCAGCTGATGTGGCTGCTGTTGTACAAATCTTGTCAGTGGTTCTCCCATTTGTTCTTGCTTGTGGCATGGGTCTCTGGTAATGCAGTGTGGCACATGTTGAATACTTTGAGAGAGGAAGTATCTTAGGATTCTAAGAAATTTAATTTTGAGCAAATAGTGGTAGCAGCACACCCAAATGATTGAATCAAGCCCATTATTACTTAAGTATCTGTTCAGAGAGAGAGAGCATGGATAATGCCCCTCAGTTAAGGCAACACCTGTCTCCAAGGCCTGTGCAGCAATGCCCACTCACAGCAAATATACAGCATGGAACCGTCTCCAGTACCTGCAGCCCAAAAGGATCCCACCCTGGAAAGCTGTTGGGGTATAATGCACCAGATATCCCCAGAACTGGGAAGGGGGAATGCTGTTGCCATTGCCTGAAAATATTCTTCAGGGGCTTCTCTGATGTCCTGGCTTCTGATAGGTCTCGCTACAGTAGGAAAGTTCCCCAATGTCTACAGCTGTTGTGAGCGCCACAGGTTAATGGCCACAGACTGTGAAGTTGTCAGCTATATATTGAGCTTTAAAATGTAGGCTCAGCAGGAGCTCTCAGAATACACTTGCACATCTCCTGTATTGCATTTCTACTGATGTCCGCATGTCCTCCCGTCACACCCAGAAACACATTCTTAAGCGTCTCCAGGGTGTCTCGAAACCCAGTTTATAAAGCACTGCTCTAAACCACACTGAATACTTGCATTCAAATACATGGTGTTATTCTAGATGTTTACATTTTTTTTATGTTCTGGCATGCTTAGGGAAAACATAAGAAATCTAGAAACCTTAAACCTGAAGTTCTAAATCTTAAACCTGTATATATATTGTGGATTTCTGGCTCCCGGGTGTCTTTTATAAAGGTAACAAGATGAGATTAGGAGCTCTCTCTTAAAGGGAGTGCTCCTAATCTCAGCTTGTTACCTGTATAAAAGACACCTATCCACAAATGCAATCAATCAGATTCAAAACTCTCCCCCGTGGCCAAGACCAAAGAGCTTTCCTAGGATGTCAGGGACAAGATTATAGACCTACACAAGGCTTGAATAGGCTACAAGACCATCGCCAAGCAGCTTGGTGAGAAGGTGACAATAGTTGGTGCAATTATTCGCAAATGGAAGAAACACAAAATAACTGCCAGTCTCCCTCGGACTGAAGCTCCATGCAAGATCTCAACTCATGGAGTTTCAATGATCCTGAGAATGGTGAGGAATCAGCCCAGAACTACACGGGAGGATCTTGTTAATGAACTCAAGGCAGCTGGGACCATAGTTACCAAGAAAACAATTGGTAACACACTACGCTGTGAAGGACTGAAATCCTGCAGTGCCTGCAAGGTCCCCCTGTGCCAGAAAGCACATAGGTACAGGTCCATCTGAAGTTTGCCAATGAACATTTTAATGATTGAGAGGAGAACTTGGTGAAAGTGTTGAGGTCAGATGAGGCCAAAATCAAGCTCTTTGGCATCAACTCAACTCGCCATGTTTGGAGGGGAAATGCTGCCTATGACCCCAAGAACACCATCCCCAAACGTCAAACATGGACGCGGAAACACTACTCTTTGGGGGTGTTTTTCTGCTATCACCGCATCAAAGGGACCATGTACCATCAAATCTTGGGTGAGAACCTCCTTCTCTCAGCCAGGGCATTGAAAATGGGTCACGGATGGGTATTCCGGCATGACAATGGCCCAAAACACACAGCCATTAAAGTCCTGGAGTGGCCTAGCCAGTCTCCAGTCTTTAATCCCTTAGAAAATCTGTGGAGGGAGCTGAAGGTTTGAGTTGACAAACATCAGCCTCAAAGTCTTAATGACTTGGAAAGTATCTACAAAGAGGAGTGGGACAAAATCCCTCCTGAGATGTGTGCAAACCTGGTGGCCAACTACAAGAAACTTCTGACCTCTGTGATTGCCAACAGGGGTTTGCCACAAAGTACTAAGTCAAAGGGGTCAAATACTTATTTCCCTCATTGACCTGCAAATCAATTTATAACTTTTTTTACATGCATTTCTTGTTTTTTTTTTTTTTTTATTCTGCCTCTCACTGTTAAAATACACCTACCATTAAAATTATAGACTGATCATTTCTTTGTCAGTGGACAAACGTCTGGGTACAGATATAACAATGTCCGTTGCACTCTCTTCGAGCCCGTCATCATTTCCAATCTCTTCATTATCTTCAACTCCCAGGAGATCTTCTACAGTCTCAGTGTTTCCCTCGTCATCCTCATCTTCAAAGCCATGTTCATTGTCCAACTTAAACATGGCCTGGAGCTTCTGCCGCTCTTCAGTAAGACGCTGTTTCATTGCTTCCTGCAGCTTTGCTTTAAGAAGTTGCAGCTTTTCAGCTGGCTTTTTCTGAATTATTTCCTCAGTTGTTTCAGCAGACACAATGACAGATACCACATTTGCCTTTAGCTCCTCCTTTCCATCTGCCGTTGTCTTTTTACAGACGATCTTTAGATTAACTTTCCTCTCAGTCACAGGCTTGGCTTTATGCAGGGAGTGCTTCAGAAAACGCTCCTTCAAAGCTTCTAGTACTTTATTTTGCTTTGGTTCATCCAAGTTAACCAATGGGTCATCATCAGGGCACAAACAGGGCTTCAAGGAGAGATCCACCCCAAGAGCACAGAGCTTTTCCAGCTTGGAAAGCTTTGCTTTATGTTGTGTTGGTACAGGACATTTAGATGACTCCTCAACAGTCTGAGAATCCAGTAGAGGCACAGGGATTTCCTGCTGGATTTCATAAGTAGGATCTTCATCTTTACTTACAGGCTTCGGAATGGACTCTGGCTTATCCACATGGTCCTCTGAATCCACTGTGTACAAAGCCATTTGTGGCTCATCAGTACTCCTGGCTGGCTCACTTCTTCCATCTTTAGTTTCTTCTAATACCTCACCCGTACAAGCCTGTGATGCTTGGATAGAATTATTTGCATCCACTTTACATTCTTCTGCTGGAGCAGAGTCACTTGTTTTGATTTCTTTTGTATCACTAATGTCCATCTTACTTTCCAACTTGCATGGCTGATACTTTGTTGATTTAATAAGCTGCATGGCTTTCCCGTCGCAAGATGGCCTTGGCCGATGCTTGAAGAAATCATGAATTGATTTGGGTTCAGGTAGATGGTTCGGCAAAGACACAGATGACTCCCTGATAAGTCTATGAGTCTCACTGTGGAGCTGTTTCATAGTCTCTTTGCTCTGCTTGGCTGCTTTTCTCTCCTTTCTTTTCTCTCCCTTCTGTTCAAACTCATGATGTTCTCCTTCAGCAACTTCTGAATCATGAGAATGTTTACTTAGCTTCCTTTTCACTTTGTTTCGATTGGCATCCAAGGATTCCTCCTCTTCTGCATTATCACTTTCTTCCCCCAAACCCGTTTCAAAGAGATCTACATCAACTAGCAAGCAGCCACTGTCATTCAGAGGAGACCTCTCCTCCTCTACCTGCTCCTTTGTTTTTTTATCCTTTTTCAGTTTTTGGATGGCTCCCATTTTCTTTTCCTCTTTTCCCATTCTCCTCTTTGATGTACTATTCTCCATCTCCTCTTGGCTGCTGCTTATCTGTTTCTTAGAGGTCTTTTTGCGTTCCTCCTGTTTTGCTTCAGGAACAGTCTTTTCTAAGGTGTTCACATCGGACACTGGCATAGCAACACTTTCTAGCTGATCTCCCTTAGAAGCCTCTTTGTCACTATCCTCACTGTCTAATGTCAACAGTCGTATTCGCCGCGGCTCCTGTCGAAATTGAGAAATGTTCTCCTATTTATCAATGTGCGGCCGCTCCCACACCACTGATTCATTCAGCTTAGGCTTTGGGGGACATTTCCTCTGCTCCCAAATAGGCATCAATTTCTCATTCCGGTAGGACACTCGGTAGTCCTCAAATGCAGGCTTTCTCTGCCATTCAGGGATATACTCTGGCCTCATTTTAACTTGGGCTTGTCTTTGGAGCCTTAAAAAACTCTGTTTCTCCTCCTCTAAGGCCATTCTATCTGCACCAGCAGGCTCTTTTGTTCTCTCAGCAACCTCTTTGGGGCCCTCAGCGACCTCTTTGGGGCTCTCAGCGACCTCTTTGGGGCCCTCAGCGACCTCTTTGGGGCCCTCAGCGACCTCTTTGGGGCTCTCAGCAACCGTCTGTGTTCTCACGTGCTCGTTCTGCAGTCTCTTTGGCTGGATCGGCGCCTCTTTGGCTGGATCGGCCGCCTCTTTGGCTGGATCGGCCGCCTCTTTGGCTGGATCGACCGCTCTCTCCGTCTCTGCGGGCTCTCTCTCTGTCTCTGCGGGCTCTCTCTCCGTCTCTGCGGGCTCTCTCTCCATCTCTGCGGGCTCTCTCTCCGTCTCTGCGGGCTCTCTCTCCGTCTCTGCGGGCTCTCTCTCCATCTCTGCGGGCGCTCTCTCTATCTCTGCGGGCGCTCTCTCCGTCTCTGCGGGCACTCTCTCCGTCTCTGCGGTCACTCTCTCCGACTCTCCATCAAGGTCAGGTTTGGTTTGCCTTCCCTTAACAAGGACACTGTACTTTAAGCTTGGGCAGTGATAAGCCTGTCTGTTAAAAAAAAAATCCCAGGGGTGCGATCTCTGTACCTGGACACCCCGGTAAACTCTGACGCGGCCAAGGATTTCCGCTTTCAGGTCATCATAGTTCTTTGCCTTTTCTTCATCCATGCACAGGTAAGCTTTCTTAGCTTCTCCTGTCAAATACGGGGCCAGGAGACTGACCCAGTACCTCTTGTGCCACGCTTCCCTGATGGCCGTCCTCTCAAAAATGGTGAGATAGATGAACACATCATCATCATCGGTTAACATTAGGAGAAGTTAATCGGCTCTAACCCAGGCTGTGTCTTCCATACGTTTCTCCAGGTTAGCTTGTCTCTGAGCTACCTGGATAGCCCATAATCTGTTGCTCTCCTGCTGATCAGCTACAGCCTGCTTCAAGGCTTTTAACATGTCCTCCATGTTGCGCGGTGGGTTGTCTTCTTAGTTACAGACAATTTTCAATCCCACTTCTGACACCAGTGTGATCAGGATGTTCGTGTAAATCGGTGGTTACTTGAAGAAGAGACTGATACTTGCTTGAAATGCAGCAAATTGGTTTATTTGCAAAAGAAAGTAACAACTGAGCAGTAACTCTGCTTAAAATAAAGGAAATAAACATCTATGTAAACGTGCTGACTGTAACGCAGGAACACCCTGACTACTCCTGTGCAGCTTATCTGCAGCAGGGAAAAAACACTACAACCCTGTCTTCTGGAGGAAGTAGCTTTTGCACAATAGCGCCACCTAGTGGCCAGGATACAGTCAGTCTCTTATGTAGGTTGTATTGCCACAAATACAAATATTCTCTTCTTAGGTTGGCACCGTGGGGCCAGGATACACACGATCTCTTCTTACTTATACTGCCACCTTGTGGCCAGGATACACAATTTCTTCTTACTTATATTGCCACCTTGTGGCCAGGATCCACATAATCTCTTCTTTTTTATGCTGCCACCTTGTGGCCAGGATACACACCATCTCTTCTTACTTATACTGCCACCTTGTGGCCAGGATACACAATCTCTTCTTACTCATGCTGCCACCTTGTGGCCAGGATCCACATAATCTCTTCTTACTTATACTGCCACCTTGTGGCCAGGATACACATAATTTCTAGTACATCTGGAAGTCTCTTCCACGGTACTCTTTACACCGTCGCGGATGAAGCATAGGGCCCGCCCGTCTCTCCCGTATGCTTCACCCCAGGGACCCTTGAATATATAACAACACTAACTTGTATTCACTTTGCTCTTCAAAACTCAGCCTCTTCCCTGGGGCATAATAAGTCTTGGTATCTTCCTTCTGAGGCCTCTGTCAGTTTCCCACACGCTTAGGCCTTTAAGGCAACTCTGCCTGGGGATTCTCACTAATCCCTTCACACTTCTCTCCTCAAACTCAGCCTCTTCCCTGGGGCATAATAAGTCTGGGCTCCTTCACTCAGAGGCCTCTGTCAGCTTCACACACGCTTAGGCCTTTAAGGCAACTCTGTCTGGGGATCCTCACTAATCCCTTCACCTACTTGGCGTCCTGAGGCTGTATTCACTCTTCCAGCTCACAACGTCCTGCGACTGCAAACAGCACAAACTTCTTGCTGTGGTCCCAGTACTCCCAGCCACAGTAAATCAGGTGATCTCTTACAGGCTTGCTCTAAAGCTTCCACTGTAATCTCCACACCGGATCACCTTTCAGCTTCACTCTAAAGGCAGCACACAGCCTCCCCAGAGCCTAGCCAGCCACACCCCTTTCCATGTCTGCTTTCCAGGCTTTTAAAGGGAAGTTGCACTAATTAGGAGTTCTTCAGAAGTTTTAACTCCGTCACTCCTGTCCAGAACTCCATACTCCACTTGCTTGTCATATCATCTAAGGGCCAAACGGTCACAATATATATTGGAATACCCTGCTTAAAGCTGTAGATAGGTTCCAACCGATATGAGTATTAGGCGTAACAGAGATAAACGGGGCAGTTTAACATAGGGAAGATAGGGATAGGGAAACAACTTTGAAAAAAAAAACAACACCAATAGAATTTTAAAACTTTTTTACTTGCTGTGAACTGCACACAACATCATAAACAAAAAGCAAAATAAACCAAGGGTTTTGCACCCAATACATTAAAGAAACAGAAAAGTCCACTTTAACTGGTGGATGTGGAGACTCCAGGGTCATCCTCCTGCCTCGTTTTTTTGGCCACAAATTGGTCAAGGGTAATTTGTCTATGCTTCCTGAGGCTATTCAGCGGATGCTGGTAGCAAGACAATCCTCCCTGCACAATTCACCTTGCATTCCTGCTCCTAGTTGCATCGGGATCATTGGCCACCAGCTCATCCATTATGTCATTGACCTGATGCAATGCCCTGTTTAGGAGCTCAGAGGAAAGTTCTTTTGGAGGCTCAGTGTCCGAGTGGCTGGTGTCCTGAGGTTCCTTTGTACCCTGTTCGGCCAGTTGTTCAAGGTCCTCATTGGTGAGGCTCTCATCTGAAGCCTGGATTAAATGCTCAATGTCCTGAGCATCTGTGTCTCCCAGTCCAGGCGTGGTCACAAGGTCCACTATCTCTGCTATGAGGGGCTCTGGCAGTTGCACATCATCACACTGCTCTGGCCAGATCTTTTTCCACACAGCCTTGAGGCACTGCTCCTTCCAGGAAAGATCAATGTTGGGAACAGCCTTCATGATGTGGTACCGCTTCCATAAGTCCAACATTGATTGCTTGTCCCGGCGGTCCATGTGTTCAATCAGCTGGCGGAATGTGCGGTGGATATAGTAGGCCTTGAAGGTGGTCCAAAGACTGGATGAGCGACTTTGTGTTGGGTGGCAGGAACAGGATATCCACAGGAATTCAGGTGGGCAGCTCAGCCAATTTAGTCAGGTGGCTTGGCGCATTGTCCATGATGAGCAGCGCTTTCTCCTCCAGTCCCTTAACGCTCAATAACGTTGCACGGAAGGGCAGAAATGGTCAGAGAACCACTCTCTAAAAATGTCCTGGGTCATCCATGCGTGCGGCTTAGCATCTGCTTTCAGAAGAGCCCAATCTCATCCACAATGAAGCTCCTGTGGATAGCTCCCTCTTTCAACCATGTCCTTGAAAGGGGTTGGAAAGGCCACAGCAGCCTCGGTGTCCGCACTAGCCGCTTCACCGGTGATCTTAATATTGTAGAGGTTGTACCTTTTCTTAAAGCGATCAAACCAACCTCTATTTGCTGCAAAACTCTCCATCACATCTGGATCTTGACTCTGCATGTGGGCTTAAATGCTCTTTGCCTTCTCCATCACGATGGCCTGGCTGAGAGGCATGTTACGTTCCATCTTGTCATCTATACAGATGGACAGCCTCTTCTCCATCTCCTGGAGCGGGTGATCTTCTTGGCCGAA
The DNA here is from genome assembly GCA_027410445.1 of Discoglossus pictus. NCBI lineage: Eukaryota > Metazoa > Chordata > Amphibia > Anura > Alytidae > Discoglossus > Discoglossus pictus. The sequence goes on from CM050163.1 coordinate 85,482,641, forward strand.
GAAGCAGTGCTGGTTATCTCTGAAGTGCGGATCTTATCCTGGTTTTTGAGGATAGTACGGATGGTGGAGGTAGGCAAATGGAGATCTGCCCCGATATCCACCTGGCGCTCTCCTGGCGGCACAGCACTTGAAATTTAACATCCAGAGGAATACTCTGGCGCTTGCCCTTAGCCTGCTCCTCTTTGCGCTCAGGCATCTGTAAACCAGTACAAAAAATATGAGTGTAGATTTTATTAGACAATTAACAATCACATTATGCAAAACAATGGAACAATGACAATACAGTATCCTGCTCCATACCTTGCCACTGGATGTCGTCTCCAGGATATGGGGGTCCCTGCTGGCAATGGCTCTCTCCACCACCACTTTCTCTCCTTTACAAAAAAACACAATTAATGTAGATTTTATTAGAAAATTAACAATTAACACCTAACAATCACATTATGCAACAAGATGGAACAATGAAAATACAGTATTCTGTACTGGACCTTGCCAGTGGATGTTCTCTGCATGATATGGGGGTCCCTGATAGCAATCACTCTCTCCAGATTTGACTGCATTAACCTAAAAAAAGGAAATTGTATTAGACAATTAACAATTAATAATGAATTAACAATCACATTATAAAAAACAAGGGAACAAAGAAAGTATTCTGTACCTTGTCAATGGATCTTCCAGGTTGGATTTTGCTGTCTCTCTCTCTCTCTTTCTGGCTCTCTCTCCCCAACAAAATGGTGCCCCTGTTTGCCTCTGCTGGCTAAAGATGAAACAGCATTATTTTTAAAATTGGAGATGTTGGTTACTGACTAGCACAATGTTTAGTGTTATGGATCAGTGACCCCTGGTGGATGTTTTTTATACAGGTTTTATATATTTTTGTTGTTTTAATATATTTATAATTTTTTTCTGTTTACTTATAAAGTGCCAGCATTTTCCATGGTGCTTTTTACAAAGTGCAAGCTGCAAGTAAAAGCCATAGGGAAAGTCTCACATTTACAATTCTCTATAATGAAAAGTTGTTAAGGAGCAAAAATTTAAGAAACACACCTATTATTATTATTATTATTATTATTATTATTATTATTATTGTTTATTTGTAACGTGCCAACATATTCCGTAGTGCTATACATACGTTGTTATCAAGGCAAAACAATATTAACACATTACAAAAGATGAAGGGCCCTGTCTTTGAGCTTAGAATCCAGTGTCCATAGAGCTTTCCCCAAAGCACAGTGAAAGATTGAAAACCTGCATACTTACAATTATATATATATAATATATATATATATATAAATATATATATATATATATATATATATATATATATATATATATAGCCTTATTAAATTGCAATGCGGCCAGTTGAATAGGGCTCTATATAAGCACAGAGCATATATTTTTACAGAAGTTTTTAGTTAGTGAACTTCTATCCAAAAGCAAGGTCTTTACTAACTAAAAACTTCTGTAAAAAACATATGCTCTGTGCTTATATAGAGCCCTATTCAGTTGGATGAATCACAATTTAATAAGGCTGATAGCTTTTAATTTATCTGATATATGCAGCTTTTCCTCTTTATTGTAATCAAGGACACCATGTACTTATAAAATGAGGAAAACATAAAGGGAACCTACAGACTAATGGCATATAATAATTTATAGTTTTGGTTACTTTTAAAAACATTTTGCTCATTTTCAAGTCCAGTGAAGCCTAGTGAATTTTTGCTTTTGTCTTAGTGGAGCAGTCCCTTGAAGCCTAGTAAATATTTGCTTTTGTCTTAGTGGACCTGGGCCTTGATTCAATTGAGCTATTGTTGTTTACAGGAGCCCGTAATGTAGCCTGTAAACTAATTTGCTATTCAATTGGTGTCTTTTTTCTAGCCCCAAACGATCTGCGGTTACAGGCTGAAAATCCATGCTGTTGTCAAAATCGTAACTTACAACCCATCTAAGCCGTTGATCTGTCAAGCCCGTAAATGTTACAATTGCTAAAATTGCAAATCGTTATTCAATTGCTACAGTTCCTCAAGCCTGCAAATATTTTCACACCAGTAAATGTATGTATCACTGTAAATGAAAATAAAAAATCAATACTGCACTTTAAAAGACAGGAAAAACGAGGAAATACATTAGGATTAATTGCACAACAGTCTCAAGCTCACAAATCTGCAATCAAAAATGATTATTTTTATTTGTCATTTTGATGTTATATCAATCTTGGGAATCAATGAGTTAATACATATCAGGCCACCCACATGGACTATAACATTTCCTTCATTAATTTTTATTATTTTGTATATTGCCAGATTGCGAGTATATTGCCAGATGCTTGGCCTAAACGCTAATTGATTCACATGTAACCTCCATGTTTTACTGACTAATAATGACGGTCTCATTTTCTATTAGCTGTTTCTAAATCGGTAGTTACAGCCTTGCTTAATTGATCATGATCATGCTCTGAAATGCTACTTATGATTGCATGGTTTACGGTTTAGGCTTTCGGTCCGTATGTGGCGGGCTTGTTCGATTGAATCGCTCTGTAATTGTAGCAAATCTCAATTTGAATAAGGCCCCTGATCTTCAAAAATGTGGAATATTTTGCACATTTAATATTTATATGCCCAAGAGCATTTTCATACGTTTGATCACCTCTGCATTTTAGACTTATTGTCTAATTTTTAAACTCTTCTGTTAATGGTTAATGGGTTATTAGCACTAATTTAAGGTGACCAGACTTCACCCTTAAGAATGAACACTTCTTCTTTATCTGACTCCCATTCATTATGCAAATATGTTTTGGGTACATACTATAAAAATACAAAGGTTTCATAATACCTATGAGGAACAGCTAATCTGATTCCAAAAAACAGATTGGCTTTTGCACCAGTGTCATCAGATGATTATAGAAAATAATAATTTGGTACCTTTACCCACTAATGAACACATCCTAGTAGGGTAGATCCTAGATACGAAGTCAGCGACCCCTGGAGGAAAGAAATGTATGGAAGGGGGCATGACCACACCCGGGAGTGGAAGCAAAGAGGAAGGAGTGACTTTGAGATGAACACAGGTCATAGTCTAATCATTCCCTCAGAATATAATGTCACTAGCTACTTGCCCGTCAAAAATGCCGGAAATAAAATTGTATGCCTGGCAATGCTGTTTGATACACAATGCAAGGCTATGGCCCCTCTGAGCACCTTCAGCGCTCATTGCGAGGCCTGTATAGTTTAGGGGCCTCGAGATGAGTGTTACCGACTTGTGTTAAGTGTTAACTGCTTGGTTCAAGTGTTACTGCCTTCGGCCTCATTTTCATCCTTTTACGTTTTTTCAGCCGCCATTTTTTTCTTCGTTTGGACCATTTTCGATCGTGAAAAATCACCAAATATGCCTCAAATTAACTTGCAACCTCACTCACACTTTCCCTGGCTCTCCCCCTGTGCTGTGTGTGCAAGTTAATTTGAGGCATATTTGTTTTTTTTTGCTTGTGTTTCCAGTTCTGTGGTTCTGCCGTTAAATTCGTAATTTAGTCCAGCCCCGTAACTGCGGGCCTCGGGTGGCGAGGCCCGCAGTTGTATCTACAGGCTACTGCTCATTGCAGCCTATGTCCCATGGGCCTTTGGCGCTCTTTGCAGCCTAAGTCCCGTGAGCCTCGCGAAGAACGCCTGCGAGGACCCCAATTATTTAACATTGAGTGACCAACATTTGTAAGATCCACAACTATATATATGATTGCTATATCTTTCAAGCCACGCACAGGGGTTATTTTGGGACAGCCTGCCTCTGACTCTCATTCTCCTCTACCATGTGACTTCTCTAACAACACAAGTAATCATTTACAATGTAATAAGATGCAAACGACTAAGGACTAAATTAGCAATTAACTAGATGACTAATTTTATAGAAAAGTAAAAGTACCCCTGGGATTTATGCTAAAAAACACACTATTTAATACTTCCATTAGGGATCTTGGAAATAGCCTGGGAAAGCTGATATGCCTTTCTGCTACATGTGCAACAGAGTAATTATATCAAATGACACAGTATTAATATCAATGAGAGTAACTGATCAGACTGATAGCAATGTACTGAATCTAGGTTACAATAATCTTAAGGGAGTATATGAGATTAATGGCACAGCACTGTCATAAATATATTTCTAATCTCAGTGTTTTTGTAATGGATGGATTTGGGATTGTTAGGGCCTTTAATGGTCACATTAATGTGGAGCCATCACCTTTAAAAATATACCATAGCATTAAAAAAAAAAAAGAATATACCGTATATACTCAAGTATAAGCCGACCCGAGTATAAGCTGAGGCACCTATTTTACCACAAAATACTGGGAAAAATGAGTGACTCGAGTATAAGCCGAGGGTGGGAAATGTGCTGCCCCCTGTGTCCCTCTTGTGCCCTCTGTGTCCCCCTCTTGTGTGCCCTTTTCTTGTGTCCCCCCTCTCTCTCCCCTGTGTCTCTTCTCCCCTCTCCCTCCCCTGTGTCTCTTCACCCCTCTCCCTTCCCTGTGTTTCTTCACCCCTCTCCCTTCGCTGTGTCTCTTCCCCCCCTCTCCCTTTCCTGTGTCTCTCCCCCCCTCCCTTATCAACCTCCTCAACCCCCCTCCTCATTCTCAACCTCCCTCCTCAACCCCCTCCTCATCCTCCCTCCTTATCCTCAACCTCCCTCCTCATCCTCAACCTCCCTTCTCAACCTCCCTCCTCATCCTCAACCCCCTCCTCATCCTCCACCCCCTCCTCAACCTCAACCCCCTCCTCATCCTCAAACCCCTCCTCAACTTCCCTCCTCAACTTCCCTCCTCAACCCCCCCATCCTCAACCCCCCTCCTCATCCTCAACCCCCTCCTCAACCTCCCTCCTCAACCTCAACCACCCGATCCTCATCCTCAACCCCTCATCCTCAACCCCCTTCTCAACCTCAACCCCCCTCCTCATCCTCCCTCATCATCCTCAACCGGCACCGGGTATATGCTAATGACATGACGTCACATGCGCGCCACGTCATTATTATATACTGGGTGCCGTAGTTTGTCTATGTGCTACGCGAGTCGCAAGCATTTTCCGTGCTTCCTAAATGTGTATGTTTGTACCTCGTACGTCCCTGGAAAAAGTCGTACATGCGTGTTTTGCGCATTTCGGGGTTGTGTAGCCTTGTTTTCATTTTTTTCGGCCGCCATTTTTTTTCTCGCTTAGGCGATTTTCAAGTGTGGAAACCGCTTAAAATCTACTTGAATTTGCGTGCAACCTCACCCCCAGACATCCTGGCTGTCCAACCCCCCCCCCCCCCCCCTCCCCCTGTGCTGTGTGTCATGTTTTTTTTATTTTTTTTTTATTTTTGATGTATGCGTTTCGGCCATTAAGTTCGTATTATTGTGACCTCATATTGGTTGTAGGCGGCGTAGAGCCTTCAACCCCCGCAAATGCAGATCCTCGCGGGGTGAGCCCCTTCGGCTCCTTGCAGCCGACGTTGGAGCCTCCACCTCCGCTTCCTCCGCTTCGTGAGGGACGTAGTTCTTGCAAGCTTGTTTCTATTATATATTATATGTGATGTACATATATACGAGCGACTTGCCCGTCAAGAAAGTGGTACGCGTTTTGGCCGTTAACCTGGGTGACAGTCTCGCAGGTTGTATTTTTTTTTCTAAGTCACGATTTTCCTCATCCCGTGGCCAAGTGCTGTGAATTGTAGTGCCTTAACGGCTCGCCTTGATATGCAAGGCTCGAAGGCGATGAACCATCGGCCAAGTGCTGTGCGTGTTAGTGCTCAGAATTCTGAGCAGGAAGCAAGTTTTTAAAAATGTTTTAGACATTCAAATGTAAACACGACTGTACTATTTATATACTATAATATATATATATATATATATATATATATATATATATATATATACACGTATATTATATACCGGTATATATATATATATATATACGTATAATATATATATGATATATATTTTTTAATTCACAGGGGACCCTCCAATCACTAGCTCCGCCACTGCTTAAAATTATATATGTTTAAGAACCTTGAATCTAACTAAGAGCATAATGAAAGGCATACCTAAATTTCCTGGATTATGAATGCATTTGATAAGAGGAGAATCAGTATTGTATGCAAAAAAACTTTTTGCATGAAAAAATACCAAAATAAACATTTAAACACTTACCTTGAAGATAGCAAGATGTCTGGTAATTTCTGAAAGTTGAAAACCAGGGTGAACACGCTTCCAAACCCAGGTTAAATTAGAATTAATTTCAAAAAAGTTTTGGCCAATCAGGAGGAAGAAGAGGCTGAAACATTTGGGGTTGCTTTATGAGCTGCAAAGCAGCCTGGGATATGTAGTCAGACTCTTATATGAAAATAAATAGTACTTTCTAACATGTGCCAATCTGTGCAGCACACTAGATTACACCTGCAGCTTGTCTGTTCCCTGCATCACTGCTGCTGGTATTTACATTTCACACTGGCAGCACTGCCTCTGGAAGCCATATCCTGTACCCAGATGCTGTGCAAAATGTACCCACTGTAATGTAAGCGTCCTAGGGGTGTGCAATTCCAGATAGCAGTATCCAGCAAATAATTTGTAAGTACATTAAAATGTTCAATATAATACATATTTTTTTCTACTAATCAGTGGCTGTTTTTTAGGAAACATTTGAAACCCAGGAAACTTCTGTATATCTTTAAGCAGGAAAAAAATCATAACGCTCATTTTTAATAAAAAAATAAATAAATAAATACATTGCAATGCAATTGTTCAACTCTGGATGCATCTATGATAAATTATGGAAAGTTGGATGCCAGAGAGGGAGTTTCTTTAGAGCTGTAGTTGCCTTTCCTGAAGCAAGCAGTCTTTTTCCGGGTCAAGGGTGTGTGATGTCAATTTCATTATTTTCCAGTTATCAAACAAAGGCACTCGGGAAACACAAATCATAAACACAGTCTTCAAAATATTTATTAATAGTTATTATTTTGTTATTATTATCGATGATAATTGTTATTATTTCAAAATTCAGATTTTCACCATAAATGTTTTATGCCCAAGGCTTACACAGCTGTTAATATTGTTAGTTTGGTATATATTTGAAAGACAAGTGCCTTTTTCTTGAACTGCAGTGGTAAACAACTGTTAGCCCAAGGGCTGTATTCTGCCCTTGGAAGCTTTCTCTATGGCTCCCTGTATTCACACTGGCGTGGAAGAGCATGTCCATTTTCAACAGCACACAGTATCTTTTCTTCCTCACAATAAAACACTATAAAAAACGCTCTTCACTATATAATCATTTGCTTTCCTTTAATATACTTATCTGTCTTCCACAGTGCTATTTTGTATGAATACTGCAGAATAATTAAAGGTATATTGCTGACCCATTGAGGTCATGGAAGATGTGGGCCTTCAGGTTAATTAAATAGGTGGTCACTGGGTTAAGGGTTCTTGAGTTGGACATAATTAGAAAATGCTGTCTGATACAAAAAATTAATCTTTGGAGAATTTTCAGATAGTTGTTGGTGAATATATTTAAAGCACATGTACGACAAATAGTCATGTTAAAATTGTAATAAATCTGTGTTGCCTCTAATTCAAACGCTTGTAAAAAAATTATAAATTGTGTTAATAATTTAAAAACAGCACTGGCACCTTTTATTATTACTTCCACGTTAGATAATAATACACAAACACAAGTAATAGTCACTCACCAAATCGGTGGGTGGCTATGTCTACAGTGCTATATATGTAAAGGAGATAGATAAATAAATACAAAAAAAAGTGAGATATTAATACTCTCCAAAAATCAGTCATAACGTTAGTAGGAATAGCAAACATAAACAATATGTGCTTACACCTGATTGTAATAATGATTATAGTAATAGTAACAGTGGTAGTGACACTGAATCAACAGTGGTAGTGACACTGAATCGAGTCAATCCCCGGGGTGAACTACAGTGTACAATTCCCGAATAACACACAGGTATTTTTAGTGAATGGTAGTTCGCAATCACTCTTCTAAAAGGTACTATTGTGTTAAACCCATGTCATATATGCATTACAATCAATGAAGCAATATATTATCTCTAGAAGTATACTATATTCATTTCCAGTTCCATAAATCACCCTACTTTGAATATTAAGAGCAATGAATACTGTATCAAAATATATATTGAAGTGAAATTGAAATCCGTAATAAAATAAACAATCTCACTTATAGGGTCAAGAGTCTGTGGTTTATCCTCTGCCACCTGGATATAATGGTGTAGTTGCTGGTCTGCTTCAACTCTCAGTCCAATGTCTTTATTGTCCCCACCAAAAGTAGATGCTGTTTCCTCCAAATTAATACTGTCCACGGATGCACTCCAAACGAATAATAGAAAAAAAACGGGGGTGGAGAAGCGCAAAAAACTTGATAGTGTAGTATATACAATAAGTTTATTCAAGTAAAAACAGTAAAATCCAATGTACTCACATTTAAGTGAATTTATGTCAGCATATAATACAAGGTGACACGTTTATTGTCCCATCTTCTTTATGTCCATAACTCGCTCAAATCCACTTGATGGATGGCAGTATTGTCCAAGGAAAACTGGCATAATGTTCGTTAATGATGTTAGTCCAAAAACCTGCACTCAGAGTGCCCAAATAGAGTGCTATTGTCCCTTAAAGTCCAGCCCCAGCAACGACATGGTATTGTACTATATTCACGGGCATCAAATGCACAAGTACACACCAAGATCACGCTCTCTTAGAGATGCTATATACTAGTGAGGTTAGCAGACCTCACATAGAATAACTCACTTTTGGAAGTGGATCAGGGTATCAGCAGTGTCTTACGCAGTCATGTAACCTATTTTTTTCACCACAGCATGTCTCAGTGAACAGCTTTCCCACTGCTGCTATGGATTCTGGGTAGTGGCATGAACATGTGATTTTACTGTTTTTACTTGAATACATTTATTGTATATACCACACTATAAAAATGTTTGCGCTTCTCCACCCCTACCCTCTTTTTTTATGTTAGATAATAATAGATTGTAAAAAATTTAAAAATAGTCAAAAACAGTCCACCGAACTTCCTGCCATTGCAGTCCTCTGATGCCCAACCAGTTTACTTTGTATATTTGCGGGCTCAATCATAGTTGCAATCCATGTTGTCTTTCTCCCGCAAAACTCTTGGCCCAATAAATGTAAGAATATCCAAATACGCACACACACACTTACGGACACCTATACAGAAAGAAGATGAAGAGCAAAGAAAATTTATAATAGAGGAGGACATAAATAGGAACGGAAACGCTCCCACCTTCCAATACCGAGAATAGCACCTCATCGAGGTCCAAATGAGCAGCTTCAGTAGCAGCTCCAATTCAAAATGAGTGGGACCTATAGTCCGCCCCGTCCAAACCAAGGTGCTGAAGGCAAAGCCTCACAACTCTGACAAATTGAAACTTTGAAAGATGAGAACTGCGATCTTGAATAAAGAAGAGGCCACCGCAATAATAGAATTTCCCCCAATGGGATAAAGATAGGCGTGCTTTCCCCTGGCCTCCTAATCAGTCTTTGATCTTTTGAGGAAAATTGTGAAATGAGAGCCCTAATCCACTACATCACCATGATAAATACCACCAGGGATGGATGGACTGACTATTTCCCTAATATGAAAGGTTCCAATGAAGGCCAAGGAGAAAGGGGAAGATGAATATCAGCTGTTGCTAAAGAGAGCGCCTGGCAAATAAATCTGTTCACAGGAATTATCCTGCATGCAAACTGCAACTTTCTAAGCACTGATTGCATGGCTCTAAGGGTGGTCTTGGACTCGGATAACATTGACTGAAGTTCAGAACATAAGTTGCGCAGCGGAGAACTTCAGTCCCACAAAAAGGAAATTGTACAGATAATGAACCATATCTGAACTGCCTTTCACTTAGGACACTACCCATTCCCAAAAAGGTACTAAAAGTTTTGAAGTATGAGCATGAAATAGTACAGCCCATATGGCGGACAAATTGATGTAAAATTGCCCATCCAAACTGTAACCAAAAGCAGCTGGCTATCTCTATAAACGGGAAGCAATCAGAAAGGCAGATTGGATGTCCTTCTTAGCCAGAAGGGTACGCCTGCCTGGCCACCAAAACAATATTGATGACTTGATAAAAAGAAGCGTACAGAACAGCGTAAATTTTCTTGTCTATTGCATCGTTAAACAAGGAACCTTTTGGGTAAGATAAGTGGTGAATTAGGCAAGTTTTTTTGGGGTACTAGCCTTATTGTGGAAACAGCTAGATTAGACAACAGGAGAGAAGAAAATGTTTCAGGACTCAATTTGCCGGGGGAAATCACAAGGAAAAACATTGAGTTCTGGTATATAGAATCCTACTTCAAAAGCTTAAAGCAAAAAGCCAGCCGAACCAACGTAATTCACAACCTCTGCATATTTTTTTTAGCCACAGGCGTAGCTTATCCACTTGTACCAGCTTCTGAGGAAGAGGCCACTTCAGCAATGGAGATATTCTGCTTCTTTCAGAAGCATTGTGAGATGGGATGGGGGACAGAGTGAAAGAAACACACATTTGGATCTGCAATTCCCACCCCACTTGCACTGGCTTTCATCATAGGGGGAAAAACATGTTTTAGTGGCCGGTAAAGTGCCTTGTTAGGAGGCCCATTTCTTAAAGGACTTTGTAAAAGATCTCATGGGCATCATTATGCCTAGCCAGGCATCTACATCTTTATCTTCCCATAAGCCTGAAATCCTCATTGTATTGCCTCCAGATGAGGTCACCAAATATTTGACTTTTCAAAAATGTTATTGTCACAAGAGTCTGTTTCATTTAGATATAGCAATTTTGACACACATGGCAAAGAGTAAGTTTATGTATTATATATAGCAAATCTGATATGTAGGTCAAAGAGTAGATGTATGTATTATATACAGCAATCCTCAAAATTAAAGCAAAAAGGCTGGAGCATCGACCATAATGCAAAATGCCTGAAACCAATTCTCAAAGGTTTTTGGGATCTTACTGTACTGTTTTTTCCGCTCATCCTCTGGCTTTTTGATATCACCTACTAAAGAGATCCTCTTTGATATCAGAGTAATGTGATACCGGCATCAGGGAAAAAAGTTTGAAGAATTGCCTATCCCAAATCCTTTCCTTCACCTCCTTGGAAAGATGCTTACCTAACCCCCTAGTTGTACAGAGATAGCTAGTCTCAAGAGATTTGTCTGATACTTATATAGCTGTACTACAAGGTGGTTCAGCTGACTTAGGAACTGGGTATTAGTTGAAGCTGCTGTGCATATGTCAGCAGAAATATCTCAAACCGGGCCTGACTGAGCTATGACTGAGGCATTGAGGGTGGAATCAACAACTGGTGAGACCCCAGCCCTAGCACCATTAGGCCAAAAACTAAAATTAGGGGCTGAAACTGTCTCTTCTATGTGTGCCAGTATCTGATGTAACTGAAGTGCTATGGAAGTGTCGCCCATGGTATCTGAGCTCCTAACCCCACCTGCTAATAAGTAAGATGTCCCTGTCCCAATAACCCCAGCAGACAACCCTTGATGTGCATCTGTAAATAGGTGTGCTGAAGCTTTTTGGGATGCTAATTATGAAATGTTCATGGCATGACTGGCAGCGTAGATGGATGGCAATGGAACAGCTGCAATTTCTCCTGCTGCCGTAAGGTATCTTTCTTGTGCATGATACCTGCAAGTAGAGAACTGAGAGCAGCTAATTTGAGCAGAAAATTACATTCTATCATTACTCCTGTGTGTCTTATGGAATCTGGCAGAGGATCTGCGGATGAAACTAGCATCAAACGAACCTTAGCGACTAGAGAGACTAGACCTTACAGAGACTCTACTAGTGCCACTATACAGTTCTGATTGTCTCATGCTGAATATATTAGATAATGAAGGGAGGAGGGAGGCAGCAGACACAGAGGTGGAACCCCTATTAGGACTAGGATCAATGAACGAAAACTGATGGGTCGATGAGTTAACAGCTGGGTTAACATCAGGTCTTAAAGCAGCAAACAGATTGGGAGGGGGTATATGTAATAGCCCCCTATAACTAGGGACTTGACCGCCCACCCACATGAATAGGAAAAGCCATTTACATTGCCGGTTTGTGGTCTGTCTGTAGTGCTGTCCTGGGCAGTATTACTGAACTACTGAATGGGTATTGTAGTTCTATGGGGGTGGCCATCTTGCATTATCCCAAAAAATGAAGTAGTGCTGGAGAAGGGTGTGGCCCTCGTGGAGCTGCTGAGAGGACTTCAGGAGGCTCAGGAAGAGAGCTAAGTGAAGCTGGAATGATGGTGAGTACTGCAGGAGCACACCTGTGACGCCTAGAGAACCTAGCAGCTGGTCTAGACAAGTGTCTATGATTGCTGCAGCAGCATGGCCTAAATCTACAGTATGTGAAGGAGAGGACCCTTGGAAGGGCCGAGGCGTGCAGAGATTAGTTCAGATAGGGAACCATCAGGCCCGGATCTACCTTTTTGGAGCCCCTGGGCAGTAAAGTGGAGGAGCCTCTGCGAGTACGTGCCCAAAGTACGCACGCACCCATTTTTTCCTTTTCTGTGCGTATATATAGCTCTCTTGCTGTGTGAGCATATCCCATAATTTCCCCATAACAGCCATTTTAACAACATAACTACTCACACACGCCGAGTGTGCGCAGCTGCTTCCCCACGCTATGCGAGGCTTGCATGTGTGACGGCACCGCTGGATCGCTTCGCGAGGTCGCAACTGCGTGACCAACATTGCAAACGTTACATACACTGACAACTATATATGTGATGTTTGTATATTTCTGAAGGTGGTCAGTAAGACACATGTCATGATCACTTAGTCCATATACACACAGAAACACAGACAGACACACACAGGCACAACTTAATAGATGCACAAGCAAATGCACAAGCAAATTGAACAATAAAAGCATGACAAGATGGCTGGCAGACAATCTGCTTTAAATTGCAGGGAAGCTGTCAGTTATACAGAGAAGCTTTGTGCTGCGGAGGACATGATCTGGAGATGCAGGCCTGGGAGGTGGTGACATACAGACACCTCATGCCTGATGTCAGTGAGCACGAGGTACAGACCTGACACTGTTCTATACAGTTCCCTCAGATAATATAACCAGAGTGGAGTCATCTTGTATATCACCACCTCATAATACAGGCTACAGGCTCCAATAATCCAATTTGAAAAATAAAACAGTGATGTGTAAAACAAATAGTTGCCAAAGCTTGACAATAACTTACAGGGACAATTGGCCCATGGTAGCACCAGTTTTGCAGAAAACATTATGAGGAATATTATATAAATAAATATTATAACGGATCTAGTCTAATTCGGGACGGCACCTGTCTGAAAAGTGGGGTTGAGCTCTGTGCAAAAAATGTACTGCAAGCAAATAACTATTTCCACCTCCGACGTGGCACAACTCGAGTCGACAGCGAGGCCATTGCTATGTTCGGCGTGGGCACTCAGCCCCCCAGGGTCTCGGGCGCGCCACTAATAGTGGTGTTCTTTGTAACAAAATAGGTAAAAAGTCAAGGGGGGTGAGTACTTTTGAGAGGCACTGTATACACAGAAGAGACATACAGAGCGACAGATACTAATTCTCTGCAGACTATAGATAAAACCTCGCAGCCCCCACTAATATGTATACACTAGCGACTTGCCTGTCAAAAAATGACGACAATAAGATTGTAAGGCAGGTAATGGTGTTTGGTTGAGACAACAATTTTGTTGGTGTTCCGATAATCTTCGCCGCTCATTGCGAGCCTTGCGCTGAGCGCCTTCGCCATTGAATGCTGCAGCAACTTTAAAACAGATTTCTGGGTTGCCCCCCTTGGTGTGGGTAAGGTTTTTATGTATTAGTTGTGTGTATTTATTGTGTTTATATTGTTTTCATGTGCGCGCGGGTCGGGCGTTAAGGTCGTATTTTTGCGTCCTTGTTAATAGTGTATTTTGGACCTCGTACAGCTTTTTCGGAAAATCCGCATGTGTTTGGTGGTGTTTTGCGTGTTTAGGGTCCTGTAGCCTCATTTTCATTTTTTTCGGCAGCCATGTTTTTTCTTGCTTAGGGCATTTTCGTGTGTGTAAACTCTTTAATTTGTACTTAAATTGAGGTGTAACTTCACTTGCAGAGGTCCAGGGTGCCCCCCCCTTGCGGTGGGTAAATTTTTTATGTGTATTTATTGTGTTTTTAATGTTTTCATGTGCACGGGGTTCGGGCGCTAATGTCGTAAAGTCCCGCGGCTCGTATTTCTGGATGCTAAGTCCGTAAATTTTGCGGTCGACGTGAGAGCCTCCAACTCAGCAAATGCGGCCCCTCGCTTCGCGAGGGTCGCATTTGCGGGCCTAAAGTCCGCAGTTGCTGGCAAGGAGCCTGCAGCGTTAGCAAAGACCCACTTGCTCACAACTATATATGTGATTAAACCCTTTCCTTGCTGCAGATGGTCCCGATAGTCACTGATCGTGACCCTCGCACCATCTACGGGATTTCAAATTTCCCACCGCAAGCTTGAATTCAGAATTCAAGCCCGGGGAATTGCGGGATTTGAATTTCCCGCCGGGGGTCCTTAAAGGGCCCGCGGCACATTAATGGTTACCCCCAAGCTGTGGGGGTACTAAAAGTAACCCCCCCGGCACCTAAAATTAACCCCATCACTCATGGGGGTCAATGTAGACCCCATGAGACTAAAATGAACCCCCTCTGTCCAATAAGACACTATTACAAGTGCCATGAAGGTCATCCAGGACCCTCATGACAAAGTCTAAACACTACGCTACACTATTAATCCTAACTATACTACGTTAATCCCTTAACCCTAACTATTGAACCCTAACTGTACCTATCTAACCTAACTGGGCCTATCTAACCCTAACTGGGCCTATTTAACCCCTTCTAGCCCTATTTAACCCCATCACTTATGGGGGTCTATACAAACCCTCATAAGCCTCCATCTAAACCATCACTTATGGGGGTCTATACAGAACCCTATAAGCCTCCATCTAACCCCATCACTTATGGGGATCTATACAGACCCCCATAAGCCTCCATCTAACCCCATCACTTATGGGGGTCCATACAGACCCCGTAAGCCTCTATTTAACCCAATCAGTCCTACAAGGGTCTGATTGGGTTAAATAGAGGCTTACAATGAGAACCCTATAATTAACCAACCCCATAAGTGCCATGAGTGTCCTCCACTACACTGTACTATCCCTCCAATAAACCACTAAATCTAAACAAATCCCATCTACCCTAACCTACCTACCTATCCTCTATTAAACCCCCCATCCCACTAATTCCAAAAAATAAAAAAAACCTATGTCACCAAAAACAAAAAACCCATGCCACCAAAAATAAAAAAACCTATGTCACTAAAAATAAAAAAACCTATGTTAACAAAAATAAAAAATGTACATTACAACCCCCACTAAAAAAAAAAAAAAAAAAAAAGGACATTGCTAATGCCCGCTATCATGTCCACTACCGCCAAAGCTAAGGGCTTGCGATCGGCCGTAGGAAGAGGTGTGCTGCGTTCTCTTTCATTTGAATAGCAACTTAGACGTAGGGCTACAAGGGGCCGCAGCACCCTCGCAAGGAATCGCAGCTTTGCTGTCGATTTACGGCCATTAAAAAAATGAGGCCCACAGTAAAGAATGTTTTGAAAGGCTTTACAAATTGGTTTAAAAATTAAATAATTAAATACACCTTTTTCTTTTTGTGTCCTTTTATTGGCCATTAGGAAGAAAAAAAGATTTTAATAATAAAGACAGATTAAGAATAATAGAACCACAAGTGCAGAAATTTTTACCGTTTTCTTTATCTTTGAATGATGAACAGATCAACACCAACATCAACCTACCCCTATATCACTTGGTTCCAACCTTTAATTGTGAATATGTGCAACAGATTTATATTATAATTCACATTGATTAATTTATGACCAGACCACATATATACATTTTATACACATTTTGGTTCTTTCCTGTTATAGTCAGGCCACTGCGGCGCCCGTGACTATAACAGGAAAAGAACCATGAGGGTAAGTCATGGTTGTGCTGTCATATTGGACTGAGAGCCAGAGAGGAGACCATGTTCTCTGGACACAGGGTTTTAAGGCCCTAGCTATAATGGTCATAGTTGTGCTGTCATACTGGACTGAGAGGCCCTAGGCCAGAGCAAGACCATGTTTGCTGGACAATGATTATATGAGCAATAGCCATGGCTGTGCTGCAATACAACGATGAGAGCCCCTGATCTCAAGATACATTGAGACCCCATGTCCAGGCAGTCACATAGAAGTGAAAAATAGACGAGTTCCTGGATATAAGAGCCAAGACCATGGCTGTGCCTCCTTATCAGAGTCCGCAATCCATTGATCCTGATGAATGAGTGCAGGGTTAACATTGTACCCCGTGGAGTAGAGTAGCACCATGACTGAACTATCATACTAGGATGGGAACCAGCAGAGGATCCCTGAGCCAACACGTGTGTACAGGATTACATTTATATTCTCAGGACATAGAAGGGGAAGCTATAGCTGTGCTATCCTGAGGGTTCTTTCCTGTTATACGCTGCGCCGCACACGACTGCGCTCCCTCCTACGATGTGACTATAACAGGAAAGAACCAGCATATCTTTTACATAATATACACAACATATCACATGTACAACCCCCTCACCTAATTACAGCTCCTGCTTCCATCTTGTCTGAAGAGCTCCTGACACTTTTAGTCACAGCTACCCTGGCTGTACCCAGCCTTGCTGACAGTCATAGCTACGCAGGGGAAGGCTTCCTCTCATCTCTCCCTCCTCTGTGCTCCGGTGCAGGGGATGGGCTTGGGCACCCGCAAGTGTAATCTGAGCTTCCTGTCTGGAGCTCAGTGTTTAGTCTGGCAGCACTGTCTGCTTTTAGACGAAGCAGGCACTGTACAGAGCAGCACACATGAGGAGCTCACACCTTAATTGTGTCAATTTTGAGTCTCGGACAAAACTTAGGGAGCTACTACCCCACCCCTCATTATTCGCTACATCCTATGAACCTGGGTATCCTCTAGTTTCCTCAATCTAAACTATAAAATTGGTGGACTCTATGGACCCCTGTGGCACATAACATTAACCCTATTACTAATGGCACTCTAACTACTAATATAGGTCCTTATGAACCCAAATGGACCTTATCCCCACATGATGGTGTAAAAGGATTCTAATAAAAAATACATACAATAAAATAGAAAGAAATGACTGAAATAAAAGAAAAGTATCACTTATTAAAAAAATAAGGAAAAAATAAAATGCACATATTAAAATCTTTGATTGGTTAATATTTTCTTCTAATATTCTTTTTCTGTGATTGGCTGTTTGCTATAGGGACCCCTATCTGTATACTTTATATTTCATAGAGATCTATCGGGACCCCCATAGTAATGGGTTAAGTTTGGGAGCCATAGGGGTCCATAGGGATCCACACAGTTATAGTTTGAGTCCCTATAGGGGTCCATAAGGTCCTCCATGCGGTTAATGGACCTCCCACAGCACAAGGGGTGGAGAGAAGAGTGCCAGACTTCCCCATGTAAACCCAGGCTCAAAGGGGATTTTGGGTATTTAGGGGGGTTCCAAGAGATTCCCAGGCTCATAGGGGTAATAGGCAGATGGATCAGAAACCCCCTACATTCTTTTTTTATTATTTAACCCCTTCTTTGCATATAAGTTGAATAAATAAGGAGACGATACATAACCTTGTCACTCTCCTTTCCTGATCTTAAACTATTTGGGTGTTCCATGTTTGGTTTTGACCAGGCTTCTTGGTCCACATACAAATTCCTCAGAAGGCAGATGAGAAGGTCTAGCACCCCCTTCTCTTTAAGAAATTACCGTATTTTATTGTGATCCACACAGGCAAAGACTTTAGTATAGTCTATGAAGCAGAGATAAATGGGTTTTTTTCTGGAACTCTCTTACTTTCTCTATTATCCTGCAGACATTGGCAATTTGTTTTTTTGAGCCTCTGGGAAAACCAGCTTGCACATTTGGTAGTTCTCGGCCCATATATTGTTATGGCAGAACCTGCAGGATCTTAAGCATTACCTTGCTGACATTTGAAATGAGTGCAATTGTTCGATAATTGCAGCACTCTTTGGCATTGCCTTTTTTGGGATTGGGATGTAGACATACCTTTTCCAGTCTACTGGCCACTGTTTATTTTTTTTTTAATATGTTGGTATATTGCAGGAAAAATTTGTGCAGCATCATCTTGTAGGATTTTGAACAGTTCTATGAGAATCCATTAATTCCTGGATCTTTGTTATGAGCAAGGCTTCCTAGGGCCCATCTCACTTCACTCTCCAAGATACCTGGCTCCAGCTCATTGGGCAAACTATCGAGGTTATCAATGCTGTTAGGATCCTTTCTGTATAGATCTTCTGTGTACTCCTAAAACCTCTTCTTTATCTGATATGCTTCTGTTTCCTATAATGTTTGTCTTTTATCACACTCAATTGAAAGGTTCCCTTTGTGATCCCATATTTTCTTGAAACAATTTCTTGACTTTTCCATTCAGTTATCTTCTTCTATCTATTTCCATTGCTCTTATAGAATGTCTTCTTATCTCTTCTTGCTCTTCTCTGGAACTCTGCATTCATTTGGACAAATCTTTTGCTATCTCCATTACTTTTCACTTTGCTTCTTTCCTGCGCTATTTTCAAAGCCTGATCAGGTCAGTTTGTATTCTTAATTTTCTTTCTTTTAGGGATATTCTTTGTTGCTGTATTCTGGACAATGTCACAAACTTTTGTCCAACGTACTTCAGGCATTTTATCTACCATGTCTAGTCCCTTAAATCAATTCTTTACATCTATTGCATATTCACAGGGGACATTATTTATATTTGTATCTGCTTGGACTGATGATTTTCTTTTCCTCAGTTTCATTTGGAACTTTGCAATAAGAAGCTCAAGGTCTGAGCAACAGTCAGCTCCAGGTCTTGATTTTGCTGACCATATAGAGCTCCTCCATCTCTGGCTGCAATGTATATGGTCAAAATGATTTATATGTTGTCCATCTTGTGATGTCCATGTGTAGAGTCATCTATCAGGCTGTTGGAAGTGGGTGTTTAATATGACTACATATTTATATTGATAGAATTCTATTAATCTCTGACCTGCTACATTTTGTACTCGAAGGCCAAATTTGCCAGTTATTCCAGGTGTCTTTTGGTTCCGTACTTTAGCATTCCAATCTCCTGTGATGAGAGTTACATCTTTACTTGGTTTTATATCTAGGAGAAGTTGTATATCCTTGCAGAATTGGACGACATCAGCATCAATAGTTGGGGCATAGACTTGTTAAATGGCTTGCCTTGAATTCAAATTGAAATCATTCTGTCATTTCTGTTATAATCAAGCACTGCTTTAGCCATCCTTTAAAGTTATATGTAAGTGAGCTGGATTATGAATGCATCTGATAAAGGAGAATTAGTAGTGTATGAAAACATTTTTTTGCATGAAAACATCACAAAATAAACATTAATTAGCTTACCTTGAAGTTAGCAAAATTTCCTGTTTTTTGGGGCATTTGAATTTTATCGTTTACACTCCTAGAAAACTCCATCTCATTTGGAATAACATTCAAATTCAGAATCAGGATATTACATTGTATCGTTCTTCACCTCAGTGGCTTCTGACATGTGCTCAGTACAAGAACTGCAACAGTTCCTGTGCTCTGTACCAGAAAGGTCAAAATGTGTATCTTGCTGTATTTCCTGTGGGTACCCTGCTGTATTTCCTGTGTGTACCCGGCTTATGTATGGGTCCTGTGGGTGTGAACCACTGGATTTGACTTTTGTGCAAATAACTTTGTAAGTAAACTGAACTTTTCTATATAACATGTGTTTTCATGGACTACTGATTCTCCTCTATCCTATCAGATGCATTCATAACCCAGCTCACTTGCATATACCTTTAATTAATTATGTTCAACCTCGTTATCTCATGTTTGACTGTGTCAAATTTGTTTTGATTCATAGTTCTAACGTTCCAGGTTCTTATGCTGAATTGTTCTTTGCAGCAGTGGAGTGAGTGCTAAATATTAAAAACTTCCAATACCAAAAGACGAGTGGCACAAATAGCCATTATATGACACTCATTAAATTCTAATGAGTGTAAGCAGCTGTTAGATAGTGCTCATTAAGTGCTAAAATTAGCATGTAATCTACCTGCAAAACCTCAGGGGCCTATTCACAGCCCTCTCTGGTCCCTGTAGCTTTTCAAAGTTCTTCCCCACCATAACTTATCTGTATGTCTCCAAGTCTCCTCTTCTTATCCTCTTTCTTCACCCCTTTCCTCTCTCTCCCCATCTTCTATCTCCATGTTTTCTCTTCTCTCTCTTCTCTCCTCTCCACTTCTCCACTGTTGCTTCTTCCCTTCTCCTTCATCTCTTCCTTTTTCCTTCCCTACCCATTCCCTATCTCCTCTTCCCATTCCCCCTTCTTTCTCTCCCCTTCACTCTCCCCTGCTCTCCCATCTTCTTCTACCCCCTCAACTCCCTCTTGCCCCATTCTCTCTCCCCTTTTTTTCATTTTCTCTCCCCCATTCTCTCACTGCGATCTTCTCTTCTCTATTTTATCTATTCCCTTACTCATCCCTCTTCTGTCTCTTTCCTCCCCTTACCTCTATTTCTTCCACTCATGTCTAATTTCTCACTCATCTCTCACCCTACCCTCTCTCCCCTTTTCTCTCTTTCTCTTCCCCTAATCTATTTGACTCATCATTCTCCCTATTCTCTCCCTATTCTCCTCCTCCGTTCTCTCCCTTTTCTCTCCCTCCCTCTGTCTTATGTTTCTCTATCTTTCTTCCTTCTCTCTCTACCCTCCTCTCTATACCCTCTTTTCACTTCCCTCTTTTCCCCCTCTCATCCATCTCTCTCCCTCCTTTTTGTCTCTATTTCTCTTTAACTTTCTTGTCTCCTCATTCTAATTTCTCCCATCTATGTTTCATTTCTCGCCTTCCCTCTCTCCCCCTTGACTCACTCCTCCTTTTCTCCCCTCTCCTCTCTCCCCTTGTCTTCCCCTCCCCTCTATCTGCTTCCCTCGTCTCTCTCTTCTCTTTCTCTCTTCTTCTTACTCCCATTTCAATTTCTCTTTGCGTCCTTCTCTCATAGTTAAATAGTTGCATAGTAATTGAGGTTAAAAAATACTTTTAGTCCAGCCAAGCTGCAATATGCGCATTAGTTAATTGATCCAGAGGAAGGCAAACAGAAAAAAAGCCCAAGTGAAACTTCGCCAGATACTGGCGATCGGACTCCTCCCTGGATCAATACTCACTCTCTAATTAACCAGAATAACCCTGAATGCCCTTTTAAATTAAAAATGTATCCAGTCCCTTTTTCAAGTTATCTATCGAAACCGCTGTCACCACCTCCTTTGGTAGAGAATTCCACAGATTAACCACCCTTACTGTGAAGAACCATTTTCTTTTTTAAGGTGGAATCGTTTTACTTCTAACCTCAAAGGATGTCCTCTTGTCAGTTGAAAACCTCTTGGCACAAAAAGCTCCCTTGACAAATATTTATACTGACCCTGGATGTATTTATATAAAGTAATCATATCCCCTCTTAGACGCCTTTTTTCACTCTTCCTCCTTTTCTTCTTATACTCTCTCCCTATCTCAGGGGTGGATCTACCGCCGGTGCAACCGGTGCAATGCACTGGGGCCCTGGTCTGAAGAGGCCCAGTACTCCCAATCTTTTTATATTTCCTGTTTTATGCTAGCACACATTTACACGCATCTGTTATGTACACGCACGCATGCTGCACTGCCCTTTTGCCGATGAAGCTGTCTCCTTGTATCCGGTAAGTGCTTAGGGGTTTTCGGTTTAGGTTTACAGGGTTAGGGTCAGAAAGCGGTGTAGGGGTTTAGGGTTAGGGGATCAGAGACTTAGTTTTAGGGGGTTAGGGTTAGGCTAAGAGGGTTAGTAGGTTAGGGTTAAGGCTAGGGGTTAGGAGGTTAGGGTTATGGCAAGGGGTGTAGGGGGTTAGGGCCTGAGGGTTAGGAGTTTAGGGCTGGCAAGGGGTGTAGGGGGTTAGGATTAGGGGGTTAGGTTTAGGGTTAGGGCCGGGAAGTGGGGTAGGGGGTTAGGATTAGGGTAAGGGCCGGCAAGGGGTGTAGGGGGTTGGGGTAGGGCTGGCAAGGGGTGTAGGGGGTTAGGTTTAGGGCCAGGGAGTGGTGTAGGGGGTTAGGGTTAGGGCTGGCAAGAGGTGTAGGGGGTTAGGGGGTTAGGGTTAGGACGTATTGTATTTTCACTGTGGTGTATGTGCACTGGGAGCATGGTGTATGCCCACTGGGTGCATGGTGTATGTTGTATGTGCACTGGGGTGCATGGTTATGTGCACTGGGTGCATGGTGTATGTGCACTGGGTGCATGGTGTACGTTGCATGTGCACTGGGGTGCATGGTTATGTGCACTGGGTGCATGGTATATGTGCACTGGGGTGCATGGTTATGTGCACTGGGTGCATGGTGTATGTGCACTGGGTGCATGGTGTATGTTGCATGTGCACTGGGGTGCATGGTTATGTGCACTGGGTGCATGGTGTATGTGAACTGGGGTGCATGGTTATGTGCACTGGGTGCATGGTGTATGTGCACTGGATGCATGGTGTAAGTGCACCATGGCGTATGTGTCCTTGGTGCATGGTGTATGTTGTATGTGCACTGGGGTGCATGGTTATGTGCACTGGGTGCATGGTGTATGTGCACTGGGGTGCATGGTTATGTGCACTGGGTGCATGGTGTATGTGCACTGGGTGCATGGTGTAAGTGCACCATGGCATATGTGTCCTTGGTGCATGGTGTATGTGCACTGGGTGCATGGTTTATGTGCACCGTGGTGCGTGGTGTATGTGCATTTGCACTGGGTGCATTGTGTATGGTGTATGTGCACTGGGTGTATGGTGTATGTGCACTGTGGTGCATGATGTATGTGCATATTGTATGTGCACTGTGGTGCATGGTGTATGTGCACTCTGTACTGAAACACGTACATATTATTTTATATTAAAAAAATATATTATAATGTATAAATATATATATACATTTTCGCACCGAGGCCATCTCCATCCTTTTTCTATCTCTACCTCTCTTTTCTGCCTCTATCTCTCCCTTCCCCTCACTTGCTGAGAGGGTACCCACTTTTTTTTTTGTACTAAGGCCTCCATTCAGTAGCTCTGTCACTAATACTAGGCTGTTTGGCACAGGAGCCTATTACTGACTTGTTCCACTTAATGCAATATAAAATTGTACAATTGGAGCAAATATTTCTTTGTTAGTGTTTCATATTGTTACATATTTTTAGCCCAAGTACTTTGCACAAAGATAGTAGTATAAAATAAACATACATACAGTAGACTCTTAGTTATACAGTACCCATAGGGATTGGTAGATGCTGGATAAATGTAGTTTCTGGTTGCTTCAGAAAGGTACGTTTGGCTGGAGGGTGCGGTGCTGAACCCGGAAATGTAGATGCACAGTGGATTTTGTAAGCATTTTGTGGCATGACAACCTGGCTCCTGGCATTTTGTTGAGCCCTGTCCATTTTATTTAAAGTACAGTATTCATTTATTTTTTTTGGTTGCTTTAGTTCTGGTTAACAGAGAGTCTACTGTATATCCATACATACAGATTTTTGGAGCATTAATACTAAACACATACATAAAGAACAGTTTGCTTATAGAATAGTACAAGCCTAAAAACAATAGTACAATGTTTCAAACACTAGATGGCGCTCTAATGTCACATTTTCCTATAATGCACTGTCTACGAATACACTGCCTGAAAACATTTATAGCTGTCTATTGTCAGAATTCCAATTCTGGCTTTAAAAAAATAGATTGTAAACACTACTGTTAGAGGTTTCTCATTATCATACTTTCAAAATTACCCTAGTTTTTTTGAGGTACAGTTCATATTTTAAGGGAAAGTTGCACTTCCCCTCTATCACTCCAAAGGCCACTGTTTTGAACAGACAGTCACATGATTTATATCAATCATCTCTTTTAGTCTATTCCCCATTTTTTTCTCTCCCTTTCCTCTGCAGATGTATATATATGTTTCAGGGCGGTGTGCTTATATTAGTATAGAATTTTAGTCGCTTTATTCCAGCTGCTGTAAACAACAATAGCATCAGCAAATTCAAATAACATTTGTTTTGTGCATGTTGTCTGTCTTTGGCCACTTCACATCACGCGGTGTGTGCATTATTGAGGCGAGATCATACAAGTTTCTTGGTTGTTCTATGAAGTTTCATTTTTCACATCATTAATCGCTCTAAAATTCAGCTACCGCAAAGCCTATGCTCTTTCTATAGAGAATCTCATAGGAAATTATGAAAGTCAGCTTCACATAGTACCCAAAAATCATTAGAGTCTTCTTGCCCTATTATAAGACGTTTTCATTTATCCAGATCTCAAATACCAACTAGCCCATTAATCACTGTGAATAAATTACCAAACTGTAAGAGCTTCAATTAACTACTGGTTGCTGCTATGCAGATGAGGCGAAACATCTTTGCATTTATGTCGAAATCTTAAAATATTCAGTAAATAAAATTCACCAAGCTGATTTTTATTCTATAGTACATTGATAATTTTACTGTTTAATAAATTAAGACAAAAGTTAAGTTATAAATCCAGTCTTGTCTATATTTCTTGTATATCATATGTTTAAGCAATTTATTACAGCATGGGTTTTGGAACTGATAAAGATACTTATGTTCCCTATTTGAAGTATGGAACTGTCATGATCTCTGCTCTTTTACATCATTATTTAATATCAACTTCAAATGTCATGACAAATAAGAATCACTCAACCCATCTATTCTGCTCATTTTACTATACGTTTTAAAACCTCAGACCTTATCTTGTTCCCTATATTCAAGATTGCAAAACTCCTATACCAAATATTTCTATACTATGAACACCATAGCTACAGGACTTTTCTTGAGCTGTACCTATTCGGTGGGGTTCCTTGCCTTGTCTCATCAAATTATCTCACGTTTTTAATAATTTTAAAACTATTTTCAAATATTTTTAAAGACGCTTATGACCTCCCTTTAGAACATAAAATAAATGTATAACCTGCTGAGACCAAATACCATGTATCCACTTAATCTTACCAAAAAACCCTCCAAAGGTAAACTCTTATAAATATCAACTCAAACGTGTTCTCGAAAGCCCTTTCATATGCTATATACGAGCACATATGCCCAAGAAGATAACAAAGAACAAAGACTTGATGTAAGCATTCTGCACCACTTCACTCATTGTTATATCTGATCATAACTACCAGTTTGCTTACTTTATTAATGTATCATATATGTTTTTGATGACTTGTATTGTATTGAACCTTTGTTTAAGGTAACGAGGAAAATGTTGCTGTTGTTTGAATAAAAATGGGACAAAGGTCTACCATTAGTCACTAATAATTTCACATATTTATTCTAATGATTTATTATACATGTTCTTGCATTAGTACTGCTGTTTACTAAAACTCATTGGATTTTAACTTTATACCATACGTGAATTGAAGAATACAAATACAATTGTAGTTATTTAGTTTTGGACCTTTAGAAAAGTCCAGCTGCTTCTCATTTCCTCTTTCCTTCACACTGACAAGAAAACTCTTCTTCTTAACCTTGATCAGATGAGGTGACAGAAAGGTTAATCTTCCCTACCTTTCAACACAATATGAAAGATGAAGTGATTGAGGCAAATACAATATAATCTGTTAACAGAGACAGTGAGGTTTTAATTGCAATAATATTATATATTAGAATGATTTGCATATACGTATATTATATATGTTATTTCTGAAGAGGTTCTACATTTATTTTTCTCCAATTTCCTATGCCTGTTAAATCACCCACAGTGTTTTATTTCCTTTCTAAGAGATACGTTTATTAATTAAAAACAAATCACACAAAATTATTGCTCAAAATCCCCCAAAACTTAATTTTTTTCAATTCTTTTAGATGGCGAACTTACAGGTTTGCTGCAAATTGCTCAAATAATTCTTGCATCTTTATATATAAAATGTTGTCATTTCAGTATTCCCAAGACTTCTTTATCTGTTCCGATCTATACCAGTTACAATAAGAAGAGAGACATTGCAAGATATTCAGGCAGCTACTAATACATTTATCTGTGGAGGTAACCAGCGCCAGGTCAGGGCGAGGGCGCTTCATATATAAGATAATTTGAGGGTGTTGGATTGACAAACATTCAATACTATTATATGACAGTTTATATTCTGAGGCCTAGAAAAAAATCTTCACCATTAAGAATGCATATGGAGGAAGTATATTTGTATCCTTCATGGATCCTTGGATGGATAGGGATCAGAGGACCAAAGTTATTTAATCTAATCCTTGTTGAGCATTACCAATTCAAATTTGGGATTGATACAAGATAAAACTTAAGTTTACCTCCAGAACATCCTTAATTACTTTTTGTTCTAATATTAAGCATTTGATCCTTGGATAAAAGGAGGAGTGTTTTGTGGTGGTTTTCGAGAATCAGTCAGAATATATGATCTGATGTGTCCTCTGGGATAATAAACATTTCAGCGTTATAATTTCAATTATATCTGCCTGATTCTAAAATTATAGGTATCATAAACTAACACATTATATGAAATCACTCAAACGTTTGTCATTTTCATCTCAATTTCAATTATGCTGTAAACTACTTTTATAACTCCTTCTGAGACTAAACATCTCTTATGTAGAAGTGTGGGCTTTATATATTAATCTTGATGCAGGAAAGTTTAGGAGAGCATGCATACCTCTTTGCTAATCATTAAGTCAATGTAAAACTCTTATTTAGATTGTATTACTCTCATTCACT
Source organism: Discoglossus pictus (assembly GCA_027410445.1). Classification (NCBI taxonomy): domain Eukaryota; kingdom Metazoa; phylum Chordata; class Amphibia; order Anura; family Alytidae; genus Discoglossus; species Discoglossus pictus. The sequence goes on from CM050163.1 coordinate 85,509,570, forward strand.
ATTGCATTAATTCTAAACCACAGTGTCACTTCTATGCCCAAGTTGTGATCTAAGTTCAATGGGAGTGTTCCAAAGCCAAATATTTTTGGAACAAGATTCAGGATTTGATTTATGCCCTAGCTGGTCAGCAACTACAATTCCCCCCCAGAATGTATTGTTGCACTTACCAGTTGAAAATGTATCCAAATTATCCTGATATGTAGCCAAGTTGATTCTGGCAAAACATTGATATAGTGATGATCTTGCTATATAAGAAGTGATGAATAAGATAGGCCTGATAATGTTATTTGTGAAAAACATACCAGTTAAATTGCCGATTCTTTTGATTGACTACTTGATGTATGGGGTCCGTGGATTGTAGAGGAAGATAAAAGATTGCTACAGAATATGTTGGCGCATTATAAATAAATGATAATAATAATATACCTTAATAGATTCCATACACAATCCCAATGAAATTGTTTATTAGATATCAGACTGAGAACTTAGCATCCAAATAGTAGTTGATGTATATACACAAATAGAAAATGTAACTCCTCCAGGAGTAGCATCCCTATGTCTCGTTTCAGAGACCTCCTGACTGAAGGGCTGTAGTGTGCCCGACAAACTGGGTGTATCCCTGATGTATAATAGCCTTGAACAGCAACCATTCCAGGAGCAAACAACCAAATTTCAAGTAAAGGAGCTATTATATAATCAAGTCAAGCTCCTGTGTCTCTTTCTGAGACCTCCTTACTCAGGGGCTATGGTATGCCCCACAAACTAGCTGAATGCCCTATGTATAATGGTAATATTTATTAAATTTAGAAAGGCTCTGTTACAAAATGTTGGTCTCTTCTGAAAGGAAATTGATTAGTTTTAATTAGCCAAAATCCCCAAAACATACAATTGCACACGGGTGGATCTACTGCTTGTGCAAGTGCTGCTTTGCACCAGGGCCCTCCTCTGGGGGGCCCTGGTTAGTGGTATCTTCTTTCTTTTGTAGTGGCCCCTGGGGCCTGCCCACCTAAGGCTAACCCGTGACTGTCACCTTGCTTTCCCACCAATAGTAGAGTAGCCCCCCATTCCTGCACCCTTCAACCCCCATGGTAGCAGCCCCCCTCCCCCCGAGAGTGTAGAGCACGATTCTGATTATGCATGCATTTTGCTATAAAGGTTATAGCATTTGTACTTTACCTTTACAAACTATGCTCCCATCCCTGAAAACTACTTTCTGGCTCAAAAGGCACCATTCTATCCCATCTCTATTCCAATGCTATTACTACTCTTCCCCTCATCCTCCTTGGATCCAACATTATGAGATATTCTGCTGCACAATTCTCAGAGCAAGGGAAAGGGTCTAAATTTTATATATATACTAGCGACTTGCCCGTCAAAAAATGACGGCAATGTGATGTATATGTTTGTGAAGTTGTTTAGTTATTTAAATATATTTTTGACCCTTGTAAGTATTGTGATATGAAGATGTATTTTTGTAAAACGTTGATGTAATGGTTTTTTAAAATGAAATTTGTATGTGAAGAATTGTTCACTTTAATATACATAGAATCCATATAAAAGTAAAAAGTAAAAAGACTTTTTTAAACGTACCAAATTTTAACATGAAGTTTAAAATATATGTAAGCAATAACCTTGAAAGTATATATTTTTAAAATGGAACTTTATTTTTTATGTAAGTTTGTGATTTTTGCAAAACATTTGTCTAATTTTGAACATTATAAACAGGAACATAGTAAATACATTTTGTAACATAATTTTGAATTAAAAGTATTAACATTTAAATGTAAAAACAGTTTAACTTGAAATTAATCAGTATTAACATGCAATTTATATCAGAATAATTGTTAAGTTTAATATACATTGAATGTAGAGGAAGGCATAAAGTAAAAACTCTCCTTAAACCGTACGTAATTAAAGTAATTCATTACAGAGCACATAAACTGTCGATAAACATTAATGTAGGTAGTAATCTTAAGATAACATAGAATATTTACATTGTGACTTAAAAGGTGCTTGAGCTCTTAACATGAACTTTGTAATATGTTGAATGAAATAACTTGAAAATATTGTTTTTAAACTTGTAACATTAGAAACATTAACATAGTGACTTAACATTTTAACATAATTTTTCATAGAAATGCAAGGCAAGTATTTTGTGAGGCGAATTATCCATAAACATGACTTCCATTAATTATGACTGAATTAAACAACCAATTGTTTTGTATTTTTGAATGTTTTCTCAAAATGTTTGCATGGCTTTAGTTTGTATCCTGCAAAGTCATAGTACTTCATAGTAGACAATGTTTTTAGTAAAAATACGTCCATCTTCTAATAAATCACCTTGACTTTCATTGTTTTCAATGTAAACTTTAATAGCCTGTGGATTTTTGCAGCGTGACAACGCAACGTACAATTGACCATGTGCAAAAACTGGTTCTTCCAAGTAAATACCCACAGATTTGAAAGTTTGACCTTGTGATTTATTAATGGTCATGGCAAATGCCATAATAATGGGAAATTGTCTTCTTTGAAGTATAAAAGGGAGACTACTTTCACTTGGTGCTAAATCTATTCTTGGTATGAAAACTCTCTCTCCTTTATGTGTCCCAGTTAAAATTTCAGCATCTATAAAATGGTCCTTTAATTGTTGAACAATTAATCTTGTGCCATTGCATAGGCCTTTTTTGGGGTTCATATTTCGCAGTAACATGATAATTGCACCTTTCTTTAGCTGCAAAATATGTGGTGGCATTCCAGAAGGAGTTAAAGAGTTAATGAATTCAGTTGAAAAGTTTGCCTGACTTTCATTGTCATCAGCAAGTACAGAATCAGCACTGTGATAATTTCTTTGTGGTGCATTAATTTTTTTTAAGATTTCATTATTGAGTATTAATGCATCTTTATTTTTACACGTCAGTATAACTTGGTTGGCAAGCTCGGAATATTCTTCGTTATTTATGCTCCCTTCAAATATAGCAGATATAATATCTTGTTGACAAATCATATGAGGTGGGATCTCTACAGTGTCGTCAGGTAAATGTAGTATTTTTTCTGTTCTGCCTTCTCCAATTGTAATAAGCCAATTATTGAAATCAGTTTGGCCTTCTGATCTCATATTTTGTTGCAGTTGAAGATGGGTAAAATGTTTCCATACTGTACTTGACTTTATACATGTTTCAATAATGTCTGTTCGATTTCCATGTACAACGACAGGTAATGTTTGTCTAAAATCGCCATCCAACAACATTACCTTTCCACCAAATGGAAAAATATTATCCATGACTTCACGAAGCAAACGGTCAATACATTGGAGGGCATAGCATGACATCATTGTGGCCTCATCTATTATAATTAATTTACATTTCTTCAATTTCTTTGCTTGTAAGGATGTCATGCGAATATCTGACACAGAATTTTCCAAAATAGGCACTGGCAGTTTAAATCCACTATGAACAGTTCTTCCACCTTCTAATAAAAGTGCAGCAATTCCAGTAGTGGCAAACGCCATTGCTATTTTTCCTTGTGCTCGTACTGAACTCATTAATAAATTGTACAAATATGTTTTTCCTGATCCGCCAGGTCCATCAAGATAGAAATAACGCTCTATCACCATGTCATCATCTATAGCATTTTTAATGGCATGAAATGCTTGCAATTGTAGTGTATTTAAAGTTGCAAGTCTTTCTTCTGTTCTTTCTGCTTGTAGTTGAATGTCATAGTCTTCAAAGTTAATGTCATCTATTAGACCTGGATCAGGCAAATTAAAACTTGCACAACTTAATCCATGAGTTAAAAAGACTTCTTGGATTTCCATTAATGCTTTTAAGTGTGCAATGGGTTCATTGTATCGTCGCATAAAGTCTTCAGCCATATTACTTTTAAAAGTCTCCCACAAAGCTAATGCATTTGGAGCATTTGAGAAGATACAAATAAAAGCAAATTGTTCTCTCATCTGTCGTGGCATTTGACATTGTGCTGCTTCTTCTAAACATCTTTCCCACTCTGTATCATCAGCGAGTAAGTTTCTATGTCTTGCAGCTAAATGGAAGGATTCATATACAATGTCATTAACAGTTCTTAATTGTTCAAAACTTTGTGCTCCTGGAACATTTAAAAGTAATATCCGTAAGCAAAATCGTTCAACATCTCTTGGACTGACTGTGTAAATTCGTGGAATTATTTTATTGCCTCTGGTTTTTCTTGCTCTCCATAATCCATTCACAAAAACATAGTGATATGGAATTTCAATATATAAGTATTGTGTTGCTTGATCATCAGTGGAATTTAATGCAAACCATGCAGTTAGTGTAGTGTGACGATCTTCACTTTGGGCCAATGCATTCATTTCACTTCCAGCATGGAAATAGACTAAATGTCGTTGTGGCAAATGTACTGCTAACCTATATACTGCATGTGATCTATCATGCATTTCAAATTTTAAAAGCCGCCACATAGCTTCTGGCGCACTGACATAGCGAGCATCTACATGAGATGCAAGTTCATCATGTACTAACTCATTACTTTCAGGGTTGTCTGCACTTTTGACGACTACAGTAGCTGCATCGTAACCTTTGTAAATATATTTGTAGACATATTTAATGGATTTGATGGAAGTGCAGGCTTCTACGTTGATGTGGGCGTTGTACTTCATGTGTAAATGTGGATTGTAGGGTACTACATATCTATTGTCCACTTTTTTTCCACGAATAATGGCACTATCTCCTTCTCTTCTTTTATAAAGTGGATATCCATCACAATTTGCATATGTTTTGTCTCTATAATCTTTTGGAAAATCTTTTGAACATTGATTATTTTCCATACATGGTGATTGTGGATTAAGGTCTCCACAGGGTCCATGAATCATGCGATGAGTAACAATCTCATATAGTCTACCATATAGTTCTGGATCTGGTAGTTCAGCAACTATGACTGCATCCACTTTGTCCGAAGTATCTAATTTATCTTTCTCTTGAAGTATTATGAGAAGATGTGCATGTGGAAGGCCTCTTTTTTGAAATTCAATGGTATATACATAAGCAAGACATTTGCCAAATAACTGATTTATAGTGAAGTCACGTATTAATTCATTTAATTTGATCTTAAAAACTCTGGCTACTAAATCTGGTCGATCTGAAGCACTTTGTCCAAGAAGTAGATTTTGATTAATTTCTGGCCATTGTGGATTACATGTAATTGTCACAAATAAATCTGGTTTTCCAAATTTTGTCACAATAGCCATAGCATCATTGTATCTTTCTCTCATATTTCGAGGAGATCCTTGAAAGGAAGATGGTAAAATGATGGCTTTGCCAGCTGTCATGTCTCTGCTTGTAGCCACGTCAGCAACATAGTCCATGAGTCCACAATATTGTTCTACACGTAGTTTATCTTGTTGATATTTTATAAAGTTTAAATTATTTGCCTCAACTTGCAAATATGAATCAATAATCCATTGTTGTGTTAGTTTCCCACCACATAAAATTGGATTAAATTCATCTCTAATGGCAATTTGAGCAACTTTAAATTCAAGCATAGAAACATTATTTCGGATTCTAGCTTTAGCATTTGGGTAACTGGGAAGGCTTAATTTTGGTTGCCAACCTGCTTCTCCGTGTGGGAAAAAGATGGGATATGTCATTGGATCTAAATTTGGACTTAAGATATTAATATTAATAAATGGTTGGTCCTCATTTCTGGGATATACTCTAATGTCTCTTTGAAATGGTGGTTCTCCTTCATCATTCTGAAAGACCATTGCAACCTCATTTGATGTTGGCAAGTTATAACGACGTTTATCAGTATGTCTGTCTCTTTTAGGCACCATATTAACCTTTGGCATGGGTAATTGATGTCTTTGTGCATGAAGTAGTTGTTCATTTTCTACTTCTGCCAATTTTTTGTAAGCTTTACTGTAGGGATTGTTGTCCATAATGTTATTTAGCTCTATAAAAACACTGGGTAAGCATTTTTTATTTTCTTCCATCTGCATACGTTGGTCAACAGCTTCCATTGTATCTAGGACATATAGTTGAGCGAATTTTCTTTGCTCTCCTTCCTCTGGATGTAAATGTGAAGTCCGATGATAAATTTGTCCTTGGACTTTAAAACAGTAAGGACCATGTCCTGGTACATTAGCAGCCAATGTTGCCCCCATAGATGCAAATGATATGGCACTATTGTAGGATCTTATGTTTGTCTTAAAATTTTTGTAATTTGGAAAAGTAGGTTCAGTCATAATATTTTGTAAATAGGTTGGAAATTGTTTCCTTTCTGGAAGTTTGAACTTTCCTTTTTGACAACAACTAATAAATTGTCCATCTCGGGGTCTCTCCTGTTTAAAATAATAAGCCTCACAAAATTGACATTGAGTAGTCATGTCCCCACAACTATGAACCTCTACTGCTAAAGACTTCAGTAAAGGACAATTTGCAAAGCATATTGGATGTTGACTTTCATATTCATCAGATGAAAAGTCATGAAATGTTTCAACAACAGGTTCTAAATGTTTAGTTTTTTTCGTAGCTTTTCTTGGTATATGTTGGACTTGTTTGGTTGAAATGTCCTGTAAGTTTTTAGTAAGAGTTTGTAAATGCTTTGTTTTTGTAGTTTCTTTTTTTGGTCTGTCTTGACTGGTATCTTGTAAAATGTCATCTGATGTTTTAGGAACAGTTTGTAAATGCTTTATTATCTTTTTATTTTTTTTGGTTGCATCTTTCATTTTTGCAGCTGATATTCTTTTATTTGCAAGTCTTTTGCGTTCTTTTTCTCGTCGAATTTCTTTCTGCTGGGCGGCCCATCTTTCTTGTCTTTCTCTAGTTTGACGTCTTTTCTTCTCTTCTTTGGTCTCGTTATCAGCCATATTAATCTGTAAAGGAAAAAAAAGTAAATGTAATTGTGTATATTTAAAATTGTAATTCCTGTTAAAGATTCTTGTGCACAATTGGTGAACTAAAAGGCAAATCATTAAGGTATCATTTATATTTAGAATGTATCATTTATATTTAGTTAAATTTATAATTCGTGTCCTCACTGGCTAAGAATGTGGCCAATAGAATAGTGCTGTAAATAAGCATGTAACATATGTTTTTCAAATAATGGTTTTATTTATTAAAAACATTGTTTGTTGATAGATATTTTCCACTGCAAAACTTCTTTGCTAAAAAAAAAAGTGATGTGGTTATTGAGCTATGTATTGCATAGTAGCAATTTAAATAAAATAAGGGAGATATTAAAATAATTATTTTATTTTTCTGTTGACACAGATGCAACTGAAAGCAGTTTCTTTATTTTTATACTTTAGTACTTATTATACTTTACCTTGGTTGAAGTGTGATTTAAATCCGAATGTTTCTTGGTCCTCGGTTCAAAATCGGTGTTCAATGGTGTGGTCCTCTGTTGGAAGTCCTCGTCCGATGGTGTGGTCCTGTGGCGATAGCCCTCGTCCGATGTTGTGGTCCTGTGGCGATATCCCTCGTCCGATGTTGTGGTCCGTTGGTGAAAGTCCTCGTCCGACGGTCTGGTCCTGTGTTGAAATTCCTCGTCTGCTGGTCTGGTCCGGTGTTGAAATTCCTCGTCTGCTGGTCTGGTCCGAGTCCTCGTCCGATGGTCCGGTCCTGTGGAAAAAGTCCTCGTCCGATTGTCTTCACGCAGTATCTGTTGTAATATAAAATAGAAAATGTTGTTTGAGTGAAATGTCTTTTAAATAATTGAAAAATGTATTAATGTGACTGTATTGTATCAGTTATGGTTATTTTTTTCTCTCTTTTTTTTTTTTTACTTTCTGTACAATCCCACAACTTTTGTTATTGTTCTTGAAGGTTCTTAGTAAGGCTTGTGGGTTGTGATATATTAAATAAGAATATAAATTTATTTTGCTATGTGTTTATGTTATTTTTTGTACAATCCTGTTTTGTGCACAGCACTTGTGGTATACTTATTTAACCTTTATTGTGATGCTTATAGTTAGTGAACCATGAAATAATATAATTAATGTAGTTTGCTATGTGTTTGTGTTAGTTTTTGACAATCCTGTTTGGTGCGCACCACTTGTGCAAAAGTTATTTATTCTTGATTGTACTGGTTATAGGTTGTTAAACATTAAAGAAGAATGTTAATTTAGTTTCCTATGAGTTTGTGTGATTTTTTGTACAATGCTATTAGGTGCGCAACACTTTTGTTATTCTTATTTTTTCTTCTTTGTAAGGCTTATAGGTTGTTAAACATTGAATAAGAAATTCAGTTTTGTGTGTAGCAGTTTGTGTCTCATTCAATTGCGATTTGGCTAATTGAATCGTGCCCTAAATAAGCACATAACATATTTTTTTAAATAAGTTTTTAGTCATTTAAAAACTTTGGGCCCTATTAAATTCTCCCTCGTAGTTCTCTCGGTGCTCGCAAAAGGCAGTTTTCCTGCTGTTTGCGAGAACCGAATCTCTCGCAGCCTGCTTTACGATATGACTGCGAGAAAATGGCCGAGAATAGGCTCCGAGAGAGCTACGTAGCCTTAAATCTATGCACGAGTCTCGCATATCGTAAGAATCCCTACGTGGACAAAAAGTCCACGCAAGGGATCCGAAAGCCTCTACGTGCTGCCTCGGAACAGCCCGAGACAGCAGTGTGAGGCTCCCCCCTGCACCCTATACACATCCCCATGCTGCAGGGGTCTCTATCGGGACCCCTGCAGCACCCCCACATTAACCCCTTGCAGCGGGGGGCCCCGATCTGCATAGATCAGGCCCCCGCTGCATTTAAAACTTTTAAATTCCCCGCCGCGGCTCCTTAAAGGGACCGCGGCACACTATTACCCAATCCCGGCCGCGGCACTTAAAATTAACCCCCCTCTATGCTGGGGGTCCCCATCGGGACCCCCGAAGTGTCCCCACATAAACCCCCTGCAGCGGGGGGCCCCGATCGGCACCGATCGTGACCCTGCTGCAATTCAATTTTAAATTTCCCGCCTCGCGGGTCCTCAAAGGACCGTAAAGGTCCTGAAAGGACTCGCACTAAAAATATTAACCCCAGGCAACTATAATTACCCCATTAACTCATGGTGGTCAATCCAGACCACCATAAGGCTCTAATTAACCCATTAACTCATGGTGGTCAATCCAGACCACCATAAGGCTCTATTTAACCCATTAACTCATGGTGGTCAATCCAGACCACCATAAGGCTCTATTTAACCCATTAACTCATGGTGGTCAATCCAGACCACCATAAGGCTCTAATTAACCCATTAACTCATGGTGGTCTATACAGACCACCATAAGGCCTAAATTAACCCATTAACTCATGATGGTCAATCCAGACCACCATAAGGCTCTATTTAACCCATTAACTCATGGTGGTCAATCCAGACCACCATAAGGCTCTAATTAACCCATTAACTCATGGTGGTCTATACAGACCACCATAAGGCCTAAATTAACCCATTAACTCATGATGGTCAATCCAGACCACCATAAGGCTCTATTTAACCCATTAACTCATGGTGGTCAATCCAGACCACCATAAGGCTCTAATTAACCCATTAACTCATGGTGGTCTATACAGACCACCATAAGGCCTAAATTAACCCATTAACTCATGGTGGTCAATCCAGACCACCATAAGGCTCTATTTAACCCATTAACTCATGGTGGTCAATCCAGACCACCATAAGGCTCTATTTAACCCCATCAGTCCCATAAGGGTATATTATTACCATTATGGGCCTGTTACAACCCAACATTAACCACATAAGTGCCATGATGGTCCTCAAGGACCATTATGACACTAACTACAAACACTACACTATAACCCCCAATAAACCATTTAATCTAAACTAACCCCCCTCTACACTAATCTATTAACACTTACACTACCTACCTACACTACCTACCCCCTAATAAACCTTCCCACCACTCTAATTACAAAAAATAAAAAACCTACAGCACACAAAACAAAAAACCTACAGTACAAAAAACAAAAAAACCTACAGTACAGAAAACCAAAAACAATTACAACCCCACCCCCCACTACAGAAAACAAAAAAATACATTACAACCCCACCCCCCACTACAGAAAATAAAAAAATTACACACCTGAAAAGGAAAGACAGATAAACACAATACAATACATACATATAATACATTACATACATTACATACAATACATGACATTACATATAATATATTAAATATAATATATTACATATAATATATTACATATAATACATTACATACATTACATACAATACATGACATTACATACATTACATATAATATATTAAATATAATATATTACATATAATATATTACATATAATACATTACATACATTACATACAATACATGACATTACATACATTACATATAATATATTAAATATAATATATTACATATAATATATTACATATAATATATTACATATAGTCCTAATCAAATACCCCCTATCTATCTAACATACAATCTATTTAATTTAAAATAAATCCTAACTATATCAAATACATCCCCCTATCTATCTAATATACAAAAATTCCTAACTACATACACAGACCATTATTCTAAAGTAAAATAAAATAATTACAGTCCTAACTACATACACAGACCCTAATTCTAAGCTAAAATCAATAAATTAAGACCACTTACCTTTAAGATGTTGCTTCAGATCACTAACCTATGGGTCAAACAAAAAATAAAAATTAGTACAAAACATTAACATCAAATAAATAAACATTCTATACATTCTAAATATTCAACTCACCTTTACAGCATGTCCAGTCACTGTTTAGCTCTTCCGGCGCGGCCCTGTTAAAAAAAAAACACAATACATGAATACATGAATACAATATATAAACAATAAATAAAATACACAAATAAACATCTAAATATACATTTCACTTACCTACCCGCGATGTCCCCGGCCTTCTCTCCTTCAGCCCCGGCTGGGCCGCGGAACCATTCGCGCTCTAAAAAAAAAAAAGAAAAAAAACTAACGGAGGTCTGCACTGGCAGACCTCCCCGACGCTACTGAACCTCCCGGAGTCGTTTCCGGGAGGAAATTGGCATTGGCGGCTTGTGATTGGCTGAAAAAGCTGTCTATCAATTTCAGCCAATCAAAAGTCGTCAATGTGTAAGCCAATCAGGATGGGATACACCCCAATATCCCACCCTGATTGGCTTAAACACTTGTCTATCTTTCTGGGAACCAATCACAACGCTCAGATGCCTTCAGCCAATCACTATGGGATACACCCCCACGGAGTGATTGGTAGAAGACATCTGCGCATCCTGATTGGCTCCTACATTGACGACTTTTGATTGGCTGACAGCCTTTTCAGCCAATCACAAGCCGACAATGCCAATTTCCTCCCGGAAACGACTCCGGGAGGTTCAGTAGCGTCGGGGAGGTCTGCCAGTGCAGACCTCCGTTAGTTTTTTTTTTGTTTTTTTTTAGAGCGCGGATGGTTCCGCGGCCCAGCCGGGGCTGAAGGAGAGAAGGCCGGGGACATCGCGGGGAGGTAAGTTCAATGTATATTTAGATGTTTATTTGTGTATTTTATTTATTGTTTATATATTGTATTAATGTATTCATGTATTGTGTTTTTTTTTTTAACAGGGCCGCGCCGGAAGAGCTAAACAGTGACTGGACATGCTGTAAAGGTGAGTTGAATATTTAGAATGTATAGAATGTTTATTTATTTGATGTTAATGTTTTGTACTAATTTTTATTTTTTGTTTGACCCATAGGTTAGTGATCTGAAGCAACATCTTAAAGGTAAGTGGTCTTAATTTATTGATTTTAGCTTAGAATTAGGGTCTGTGTATGTAGTTAGGACTGTAATTATTTTATTTTACTTTAGAATAATGGTCTGTGTATGTAGTTAGGATTTTTTGTATATTAGATAGATAGGGGGATGTATTTGATATAGTTAGGATTTATTTTAAATTAAATAGATTGTATGTTAGATAGATAGGGGGTATTTGATTAGGACTATATGTAATATATTATATGTAATATATTATATGTAATATATTATATTTAATATATTATATGTAATGTATGTAATGTCATGTATTGTATGTAATGTATGTAATGTATTATATGTAATATATTATATGTAATATATTATATTTAATATATTATATGTAATGTCATGTATTGTATGTAATGTATGTAATGTATTATATGTAATATATTATATGTAATATATTATATGTAATGTCATGTATTGTATGTAATGTATGTAATGTATTATATGTAATATATTATATGTAATATATTATATTTAATATATTATATGTAATGTCATGTATTGTATGTAATGTATGTAATGTATTATATGTAATATATTATATGTAATATATTATATGTAATGTCATGTATTGTATGTAATGTATGTAATGTATTATATGTATGTATTGTATTGTGTTTATCTGTCTTTCCTTTTCAGGTGTGTAATTTTTTTATTTTCTGTAGTGGGGGGTGGGGTTGTAATGTATTTTTTTGTTTTCTGTAGTGGGGGGTGGGGTTGTAATTGTTTTTTGTTTTCTGTGCTGTAGGTTTTTTATTTTTTGTAATTAGAGTGGTGGGAAGGTTTATTAGGGGGTAGGTAGTGTAGGTAGGTAGTGTAAGTGTTAATAGATTAGTGTAGAGGGGGGTTAGTTTAGATTAAATGGTTTATTGGGGGTTATAGTGTAGTGTTTGTAGTTAGTGTCATGATGGTCCTTGAGGACCATCATGGCACTTATGTGGTTAATGTTGGGTTGTAACAGGCCCATAATGGTAATAATATACCCTTATGGGACTGATGGGGTTAATTAGAGCCTTATGGTGGTCTGTATTGACCACCATGAGTTAATGGGTTAATTAGAGCCTTATGGTGGTCTGTATTGACCACCATGAGTTAATGGGTTAATTTAGGCCTTATGGTGGTCTGGATTGACCACCATGAGTTAATGGGTTAATTAGAGCCTTATGGTGGTCTGTATTGACCACCATGAGTTAATGGGTTAATTAGAGCCTTATGGTGGTCTGTATTGACCACCATGAGTTAATGGGTTAATTAGAGCCTTATGGTGGTCTGTATTGACCACCATGAGTTAATGGGTTAATTAGAGCCTTATGGTGGTCTGTATTGACCACCATGAGTTAATGGGTTAATTAGAGCCTTATGGTGGTCTGTATTGACCACCATGAGTTAATGGGTTAATTTAGGCCTTATGGTGGTCTGGATTGACCACCATGAGTTAATGGGTTAATTAGAGCCTTATGGTGGTCTGTATTGACCACCATGAGTTAATGGGTTAATTTAGGCCTTATGGTGGTCTGGATTGACCACCATGAGTTAATGGGTTAATTAGAGCCTTATGGTGGTCTGTATTGACCACCATGAGTTAATGGGTTAATTTAGGCCTTATGGTGGTCTGGATTGACCACCATGAGTTAATGGGTTAATTAGAGCCTTATGGTGGTCTGGATTGACCACCATGAGTTAATGGGTTAATTAGAGCCTTATGGTGGTCTGGATTGACCATCATGAGTTAATGGGGTAATTATAGTTGCCTGGGGTTAATATTTTTAGTGCGAGTCCTTTCAGGACCTTTACGGTCCTTTGAGGACCCGCGAGGCGGGAAATTTAAAATTGAATTGCAGCAGGGTCACGATCGGTGCCGATCGGGGCCCCCCGCAGCAGGGGGTTTATATGGGGACACTTCGGGGGTCCCGATGGGGACCCCCAGCATAGAGGGGGGTTAATTTTAAGTGCCGCGGCCGGGATTGGGTAATAGTGTGCCGCGGTCCCTTTAAGGAGCCGCGGCGGGGAATTTAAAAGTTTTAAATGCAGCGGAGGGCCTGATCTATGCAGATCGGGGACCCCCCCTGCAATGGGTTTATGTGGGGAAACTTCGGGGGTCCCGATGGGGACCCCCAGCATAGAGGGGGGTTAATTTTAAGTGCCGCGGCCGGGATTGGGTAATAGTGTGCCGCGGTCCCTTTAAGGAGCCGCGGCGGGGAATTTAAAAGTTTTAAATGCAGCGGGGGCCTGATCGGTGCCGATCGGGGACCCCCGCTGCAAGGGGTTAATGTGTGGGGGCTGCGGGGGTTCCTATGGACCCCTGCAGCAAGGTGTTCATGTGAGGACACTTCGGGGGTCCCGACAGGGACCCCCGCATTGAGGGGGGGTTCATTTTAGGTGCCTAGGGGGGGGGTTTGGAGTACCCCCCACGGCAGGGCTTATGTGGGGGACTGCCGCGGAGGTCCCTTTTAGGACCCCCGCAGCACTTGATGAGGAGTGGGAGCCTGCGATATCATCTCGCAGGCTGTCACTCCTCATGTACATTTACGCAGTGTAGATACGTACGGGCCTGCTGCGTAGCTCATACGTTGCTCGCAGCAGGGCTAATTTAATAGCATTGTAAGTTAGAGAAACTTTGCAGTACGTAGGGCTTAAGTAGAAGCCTCTTATTTACGAGGCTGGAATTTAATGAGGCCCTTTATTTTGGATATATTTTTAGGTCCTCATTCAATTGCAATTTTGCCAATTGAATAGGGCTCTATATAAGCACATAACATATTTTTTGACGTAAGTTTTTAGTTAGTGAAGACCTTAATTTTGGATAGAAGTTCAGTAACTAAAAAGTTCTGTATAAAAAATATGTTATGTGCTTATATAGAGCCCTATTCAATTGGCCAACTCACAATTGAATGAGGCTCTTAGTAACTAAAAACTTATTTAAAAAAAATAGTTATGTTGTTATTTAGAGCCCTATGTGATTGGGCAAATTGCAATTGAATGAGGGCCTTTGTGTGTACCATATGTTGCATAGTTTGCCCCTCATTCAATTGCATTTTTTACAATGTAATAGTACTCTAAGGCCGTCATTAAATTGCAATGTTGAAAATTGAATAGGGTTGTAAATAAGCACATCATCACATATATTTGTTAAAATAGAATAAGGGCCTAAAAGTGCTTATTTATAGCCATATTGAATTGCCCAAAATAGCAATTGAATGAGGGCCTTTGGTTACTGCATTTGTTATATTGTGAGCACCTCATTCAATTGTGTTTTGGCCAATGGAATAGAGCTCAATATCACCACAGAGCATATTTTTTTATGTAATTTTGTATTTAGTGAACTTGTATCCAAAAGCAACGTGTTCACAAAAGAAAAAGTTCCTTTAAAAAATATGCTCTGTGCTTATATAGAGCCCTATTGAAATGGGCAAATCACATTTGAGTGAGGCCCTTGTCCATTAAAGATATATAGGTCCTCATTGAATTGCAATTTTGCCAATTGAAGAGGGCTCTATATAATCACATAACATATTTATTGAGCAAAGTTTTTAGTTCTTGAAAACCTTGATTGTGGTTAGAAGTTCAGTAACTAAAAAGTTCTGTATAAAAAATATGTTATGTGCTTATATAGAGCCCTATTGAATTGAGGAAGTCGCAATTGAATGAGGCTCATGGTTCTTTCTTGTTTATACTTAATACTTTACCTTGCTTGAAGTTTTGAATGACAGACGGTCCCCTCCTGCCAATCTTAATGCGCCGGTCTTCTTGTAGTGTCTTTTTGAAAAAGAAAGTGAAATAGTTATTTGTATATTTATAATTTTTCATGTAGCAAAGCATGGCCTTTTGAGCATGTAATGTCTTGTTGTATCTTACCTCTTCTTCTTTGTTGGTGTTCTTTAAAAGGGATTGTGCTTCACAGTGCACGGTGCAAATTGTTGAGATACGCTATTGATGCAGAGTCTGTTTGAATATTCAAAGAAATAAAAAGATTCAGCTTTATATGATCTATTGAATGTAAGTAAATGAATGTCATTGAAATATAGTGGTGTAATTTTTTTAAATTAACCTTATTTGTTGTTGGGGGCTACACACATATGTCACATACATGAAGCACATTCCATAGTTTAATGTAATTATTTTGTGTACGTATGACATATCAGTATACATGACTCATATTTAAATGGTTAAATTAACCTTATATTTGTTTTTTCCAACACACATAAATGTGTGTGTGTGAGATGTAACTATAGACGATACACATATATGTGCGTGTGACATATCAGTATACATGACATATAATGTCATTTAAATGTAGTTACAGATTTTGTTTTAAGCTAATTTTGTTGCAGTGCCAATACACATAAATGTGCGTATCACATGTCACTATACATTATACAGATATATGTCCGTGTGACATGTCACTATGAAGGGGCAGTACACATAAATGTGTGTGTCACATGTCAATATACATGATACACATATATGTCCGTGTCACATGTCACTATGCATGGGCAATACACATAAATGTGCGTGTCACATGTCACTATACATTCTATACATATACGTGCGTGTCAGATGTCACTATACATTATAGACATATATGTGCGTGTCACATGTCACTATACATAAACCTCTGTTTAATATAGAATTTAGATTTTTTGTTGTTTATTTTTTGAGCCTATACACATAAATGTGCCATATATGTCACTACATAAATCCTAGTTTATTTTTTTATTTGTTTGACCTGTCCTGATAATAAAATGTAATATATTATAGCTTACCTCTCAGTTGTAATTTGCACAATGCAAAGTAGTAAATTAGTAAAGAATTGTCTTCTCAAGTAAAATCAGCAGTTATCTCAGAAGTCACTCCGTTGATCACCTGAGGAGAAATGTATTTTTGTGTGTGAAATAGGCAGTATTTATAAACTTGTAGAAAGTTCTGGAAAGTGAGACCGTTAGAACGCAATACGCATGCGCTATTTGCGTTCCAGCTTACAATTTGCGTTCCATCCGCCATTTTGTGCGTATTACTGTTCAAAATGGTGTTTAATATGATTGTGATACGTTCCGCATAGTATGTGTTTCATTATTGCGAGTAAGTGTAGTGTAGTTACGTCTGAAGCCTCGTTTTCGTTTTGTTCGTCGGCCATTTTTTCTCTCGCTTAGCGATGGTATTAGTGTCTAAAGTGTTTTATTTTGATTTAAATATAGGTGTAACTTGTTTTTTTGAGGTGCTGGCTGGTTCCTCTTGCTGTAGGTAAGCTTTTTATGTGTTTGTTGTGTGTATTTCTTAAGTTTTAAATGTTTGTATGTCGGCGTGTTGCGTCCGATGTTTGCGAAGTCGTAATGTGTGGTAACGTGTCTCGTATGGTGTTTGCGTGTGTAGCCTCGTTTTCGTTTTATTCGTCGGCCATTTTTTGTGTCGCTTAACAAACTATTTAGTGTGTAAACTCTTTTATTTTGAGTGCAATTAAGTTGTAAGTTGCATTTTTGAGGTCCTGGGAGCTCCCTCTTGGTGTAGGTAAGGTTTTTATGTATGTGCTGTGTGTATGTATTGTGTTTTTAATTTTGTAATGTTCGCGAGTTGCGTCCGAGTGTTGCGAGGCCGTAATGTGTGTGAACGTGTGTCGTATGTTGTTTGCGAGTGTCGTAATGTGTGTGAACGTGTGTCGTATGTTGTTTGCGAGTGTCGTAATGTGTTGCGACGTAAACTTTTTTTGAAATTTTGCAAGGGTCGCAGTTGCTGCAACTGAAGACCTCGCTTTGCAAAGTCCTCAGGTGCTGGCATGGAGCGCCTGCGGCGCTCCAAGCCAGCAACTGACAACCTGGCACAGTGCCCTCGCTTCGCGAGGGCCGCGTCTCGCTACGCAAGCCCCGGCCCTCGCTTCGCGAGCCCGCAGCGTTAGCAACAACTCGTACGCTCACAACTATATATGTGATATATATATATATATATATATATATATATATATATATATATATATATATATATATATGTATATATATCCCCACTATTCAGTGGGAGGGGCTCTCAGACTTAATATGCACTTCTGGCCCTCTTCTTCCTTGTCCACCTCAGTTCATTGTTTGTGCCTGGAGGGTGTACCTCAGTGCTCCCTTGTTTTTCGACTTCATCAAGCCCTTAGTTGGAGTTTTTCCCCCTTTTTGTTGCAGCTTTTTGTCCCCCTTTTTGTGGGCTTCACCAAGCATTTCGCTTGGAGCATTTACCCCTTATTGCAGCTTTTTGGCCTTTTTTGCAGGCTTCACCATGCCTTTCGCATGAAGCGTGCTCACAATCCCTTGCTTTGAGATTTCCCCTTTTTATTCCAGCTTTTGTTCCCCTTTTTGCAGACTTCACCAAGCCCTTTGCTTGGAGATCTTTCCCGTCGGGTTTTAAAAATCACACTGTTGGTTTATACCAAATCCAAATCGAAATTCCATTGGCCTTTTTCATCCTCACGTGGCTTCAACAAGCTTTCCATAAGTCCTAAACCAGGCCTCGCTAGGCAGTACCTTGATAATTTTTTGACCCATCTTGTCCAAGGACACGCCTTTTCTCCCAGTCACATGGCTTTCACAAGCCCTCAGACTTTCCATAAGTCCTAAATCAGCCTTCACTTGGAGATTTTTGTACTTTTTTGCAGCTTTTTAGCTCACTGTTTTTGAATGTCGGTGCCAAGGACATGCCTTCTTTCATCGTCACATAGCTTTCAACAAGCCCTCGTAGATTCTGCCTATATCTACTAAACAGCATCCTTGCCCGTGTTTCAAGGTAACACTTTCAGCTTTTGCTAAGCACATTTTTGATGGTTTTGACCTCCAGCTGTCCTTGCCCATGCCCGAGGACTCATCCGGCACACATATCAGGCCATGATGTCCTCAGTATCAGCCACAATTCAGCTACCCCTTGCCATTCCTTTTAACAGCTTTTAATGCCTTTTGCGGCATATGTCCGTGAGGGCATCAACATTGCTGGAGAGCCATGGAGCCTTATTCAATTTGGAGGCCGTAACTCCCGGGATGTAGGCCGTATGTCTTTGGGCCTGCTGCGGACCCGCAGCATGCTTGACTTACAGTGCTATTCAATTGATCAAGCCCGCAAGTTATGGGCTGTGAGCCGAAACAGTAAACCATGCAATCGTAAGTAGCATTTCGGGGCGTGGTCATGATCAATTAAGCAAGGCCATTAACCCCCGATTTAGAAACAGCCAATAGAAATGGAGGCCGCCATCAATATATCAGTAAAACATGGATGTGACATATAACTCAACTAGAGATTCGAGGTCTGACATGCAATCCTCCCCCCAAACCCGCAATCTCCAAAATAATAAAAATGAATAAAGCCAATGTGATAGTCCATGTGGGTTGCCTGATATGTAGTTAACTAATTGATTCCCAAGATCGATTTAACCCCATAATGAAACAGAAAAAAAAAATATTTCCCCGTATTTTGAAGTACAGTATTGATGCTTTATTTGCATTTAAAGTGCTCCGGACATGTCTTTAAGCCCCTTTAGAGTCCTTGGGACCCATAACTTGTGCACTGACTTTTGCCATATGCAGCCTTGACGGAGTGGTTAGCGAGGGGGGAATCGGAGCAATTGAATAGCGATTTGCGATTTTAGCCATCGGAAACTCTTCCGGCCGTGAAAGATCAAAGGCTTGGAAGGCCTTTAACTTCCTATGTTAACCATTGCAAGGAATCGGAGGCCGGAGCCCATAACCCAGTCGGAGACCGCAAAAAGACGCCAATTGAATAGCAAGATAAGTTATGGCCTCCATTACGGAAGCCAGGATCTCTCCTCAATTGAATGAGGCTCATGGATTTGAAACTGCATCGTTTTTGCCGGTTTACAACTCACCGTAGGAGAGGGGCCTGACCTTGCAGGTCAAGATGCAGATTTTGGCTCTTTTCTACAGATTGCGAACCCATATCTATTAGGCAGTGACTTTGCCCATGGCTTTCAACAAGGCCTACATTTGCAGGTTTTGGACCTTTTCTATCATATTTTGGCCCATATCTACTAAGTAGTGACCTCGCCCACATCAATGGGTACAGCATTTTCACTGCCCTGCAGCTTCAACAAGCCCTACAGTGCAGATATTGGCCTATATCTATTAAGCAGTGACCTTGCTCACGTGAAAGGTAACACTGCTTTTATTGCCACGTGGCTTCAACAAGCTCTACAGTGAAGATTTAGCCATATCTAATGTCTATAAGGGCATTTTCATTGCTGGAGACTTATGTTACCAAGAGGCTTTCAATAAGTTCTAACCAGCTTTCTCTAAACAATACATCACCGATTTTGACCAGACCACACATATATATATATATATATATATATATATATATAAATATCACATATAATAGTTGTCAAACTACAAGACGTCTTCAAGCTTTGGGTGGTGCGTACGACTTTGCATGGTGCGTACGCGAGGCGAGCCGTTTTCTTGGAGCACTTAGGCGAGCCTCGTGTAGCCAGGTGAGCTGTTAAGGCACTAAAACTTATTAAGTAACTAATTAATTCATTATTAGTTAACATTATATAGATACATATATATTTGTCTTTGTGATGACTGCCGAAGATGCTCAGAGGAGGAAAAGTACACAAGAGAATAGGCTCGCAATGAGCAGAGAAGGCCCTCATTGCGAGCCACACGCTTCGGCCGAAGGTCCTCAGAGTACAAAAAGCTTTACATTGTGTGGCAAACAGCATTGCCATAGCTTTAAATTTTATTGCCCCATCTTTTTTGATGGGCAAGTCGCTAGTATATATATATATATATATATATATATATATATATATATATTGTGGGTTTATGGGGAGGCAGCGTACAAAAAGGTGGCACTGAGTGACTTGACCACCTACATGATTAAAGAACATAGCAAAAGTGTTAGCCTCTGTCATTATTCACATAATTATCCAGTTTTAAAACTGTATACTGTTATTACATTATACTATGAAACATTATACTATTATATTGTTCTAGGTCATTATTGAAAAAATGCACAATTAAATATTAAAAGACAGATTTCCCCTAATTACTTTTTTGTTGAAAAGTTAACTAATATTTTGGATATTAGTAAAATAAAGAAATATAAGTGGAAATCACAATTAATATCTATTTTAATGCACAGAATCAACAATCTCAAATCTGATTTGTTCACTTTATAGAAAATGATATCCTCTATCTTTATTGGCTTACAATTAGCAAAAAATAACATTACAGTATGGATTGTTGGTCTTTATTTATCACGACGAAGGAATGAGGGGTTCACGTGCATCCCAACACCTCCTGCTTTCAGCTTACAGGACAACCCCTGAGTTTTGAGGTTTTGTTTAATCTCTGTCCCCAGCATGCCTCAGGACCATTTCACAGGAACTCTGGAAATCACAGGTTACAGGCTCTTACTAGCTTATAAAAAAATAATAAAGCATTTTCCCTAATCCCCTGTACTTAGGATCAAGAGCAGGCGCACACCATTTGATTAGTGTATCAGACAGAGACTCTCTTTATTTTTCAAATACATCATTTTAAAAAGTATCAAGGATCAACCCCCGTTAGCTTCTCCCTCCCCCTCCTGGAACAGCAAAATCCTCAAGTCAGTTTATCACTTTATGACCCTCTGAGAGAACTGAACATTCCAGTTCATGCCCATGAAACAATCACATACTGTATATAGATGTGAGCATTCTGGGTTGTTGCTAACGCTTGTGAAGCGAGGGCCGCAGTCGAAGGCAATGTGCGCTGAAGGCGCGCATTGCGCTGGTGGAGATGAGCGCCATAGGCGCTCATCCCTACGACCCCATACGACTTAGGTGTTGAGCGCCAAAGGCGCTCATTGCGCTGGTGGAGATGAGTGCTGTAGGCTCATCCGTACAAACTGCGGGAATACAGATCAACAGAAAGTTCAATTATCCAATTCACAGTGCAAGACACATAGCAGTTTGAAAAAAATCGCATGGAAAAATTACGGTCCGTAACACTTTGAGCCGCTGCACTTATCAAAAAAATTACAAATGTGAAAAAATATGAAGTTAGCGGCCAAACCACGCACATTGAAAAACACACACACAAAAAATACAAACATAAAAAAATACACACACACAGCACGGGGGGACAGCCAGAATGTCTGGGAGTGAGTATGCATGTGAATTTAAGCGCAATTTGCAGAGTTTCAGCACTTAAAAATCAACTAAGTGAGAAAAAAAATGGCGGCCGTAAAAATGAAAACGATGCTACACCACCCCTAACCGAACAAACAATACCAGGCACGTATGACCTTTACCCAGGAACGTACAAGGTACAAAATACACTATTAGGAAGGACGGAAAATACTTGCGAGGCGCGTAACACATACACAATCACCGCCATTTTATAACACTAACTTGAAACTAATAACATTACGATTCTAAAATGGCGCTTTATCCGACTAAACAAACGGTTTGGCCTTGCACACGCAGCCTATTTATACTGCACACTTGGCACATTGACACTTTGTCCTCAGGTCAGCAACAGTCCAACTGTACATTTTATGCTGCACGAAAATGAAAAGAGATTGTTAGCTCTTTAGCATATTGATTGCTGGATATATTAATTAGAAATAGGTAAAGTATATTATTTATTAATTAATTAGTTATTAATAAATAAAATATATATAAAAAATAAAAATAAGCTAAATAGCATATTTTACACTGCCGTTACTTTATGAATACATTAATTCTTCTCACTTCCTAATACATTTATTCATTACTAATTAATTAATAATGTACATTAATTTAATAATTATTAATTAGTAATGGAAAATGAACATTTATATTTTCAACTGCACTAAAAAAAAAAAAATTACACTGCACTGATATATCTAGATTACTGCTCATTGCCTGACAGCGATAGGACTCTCAAAGCAGTTACATACAGTATCTACATCACACCAAGGTGCTCCGAGGAGCTAAAGTACACAAGGGGAGAGGCTCGCAATGAGAGCCCAAGGTGCTCAGAGGAGCAAAAGTACACCAGGGGAGAGGCTTGCAATGAGCGCTGAAGGTGCTCAGAGGAGTAAAAGTACATGACGGGAGAGACTCACAATGAGCGCCGAAGGTACTCAGAAGAGCAAACAACATTGACATGGCTTCAGATTTTATTGCCGACATTTGACGGGCAAGTCGCTAGTACTTTATAATGGAAAAAATTACACTGTACTCTCTAAAGAGACTAATAGTGTCAGATCTTACCATATTCTTACCACATTCTGAACACACATACATTCTTTAAACATGACACACAAATGAAAGACAAATTGTCACAGTCCTTAAAACACATTTCATGTTCATTTTTAATATTATCAATCACATGTGCTGGGGTCACAAATAACAATTCCATGACTTTAGGTACCAGGTTTCCCTACCAATGGTGACTGCCCATGTGGGGGGGAACATGTATAGCAAATTATGTCAAGTTCTTTCTGCAGTGGATCATGTAGATACCTAATCCAGGGCTCTTATCTAGTAATGAATTTAGGAAAAATGTCCCTTCATGTAGGGGGTCATCTGGCTCTGTTCCTGTGTGATCTAACTCAGATCCTGTGTTGTCACGGTTTACTTTGTAGTAGCCTAGACATGACTATGTGTACAAGTATCTTCTGAAGATTAAACGAGCTCTCAAGGACCCACCAGACAATAGCAGTTGATGGCACTTAAGTCCCCGTGATCTTTGTATTTGTTCAGGTGGGACTGGATGGGTCAGCACAAGCTAACAACAGTGTATGACCTCCCTGTGACCGTCCATGTAATTTATTATGGTACCCCATAGCTCTCTTGTCTCTGAGAAACCCATATTCACACAATCATAATACACGCAATACAGATGTCATTTTAAAACCATAAGCAGCAAATAATGCATAACCATTAGTGATGTCGCGAACATAAAATTTTCGGTTCGCGAACCGCGAACGTGAACCGCCGCAAATGTTCGCGAACCGGCGAACCCGGCAAACCGCCATAGACTTCAATGGGCAGGCGGATTTTAAATCCCACAGGGACTCTTTCTGGCCACAATAGTGATGGAAAAGTTGTTTTAAGGGGACTAACACCTGGACTGTGGCATGCCGGAGGAGGATCCATGTCAAAACTCCCATGGAAAATTACATAGTTGATGCAGAGTCTGGTTTTAATCCATAAAGGGCATAAATAACCTAACATCCCCCTCCATCATCATCCTCCCCTGTATCTCTTTACCCCCTCCCTCATCATCCTCCCCTGTGTCTCTTTTCCCCCTTCCTCATCACCCTCCCCGGTGTCTCATCCCCCCTCCCTTATCATCCTCCCACCTCCCTCATCATCCTCCCCTGTATCTCTTTACCCCCTCCCTCATCATCCTACCCTGTGTCTCTTTCCCCCCTCCCTCATCATCCTCCCCTGTGTCTCTTTCCCCCCTCCCTCGTCATCTTCCCCTGTGTCTCTTCCCCCCTCCCTCATCATCCTCCCCTGTGTCTCTTTCCCCCCTTCCTCATCACCCTCCCCTGTATCTCTTTACCCCCTCCCTCATCATCCTCCCCTGTGTCTGTTTCCCCCCTCCCTCATCATCCTCCCCTGTGTCTCTTCCCCCCTCCCTCATCATCCTCCCCCCTCCCTTGATGATAAGGGGGGGAAGAGACACAGGGCTAAGTGTGAGGGGTGTTAGGGTAAGGGGTGTTAGGGATAAGGGTGAGGGGGTTAGGTGTTAGGGTGAGGGGTGTTAGGGCTAAGTGTGAGGGGTGTTAGGGTGAGGGGTGTTAGGGCTAAGTGTGAGGGGTGTTAGGGTGAGGGGTGTTAGGGATAAGTGTAAGGGGTGTTAGGGTGAGGCATGTTAGGAATAAGTGTGAGGGGTGTTAGGTCTTAGGGATAAGTGTGAGAATGTTAGGGTTAGGTGTTAGGTTCATGGGTGTTATGGATAAGTGTGAGGGGTGTTAGGGTTAGGGTAAGGGGTGTTAGGGATAAGTGTGATGGGTGTTAGGGTAAGGGATGTTAGGGTTAAGTGTTAGGGTAAGGGCTGTTAGGGATAAGTGTAAGGGGGTATTAGGGTTAGGTATTAGGGTGAGGGGTGTTAGGGATAAGTGTGGGGGGTGTTAGGGTGAGGGATGTTAGGGTTAGGTGTTAGGGATAAGTGTGAGGGGTGTTAGGGTAAAGGATGTTAGGGTTAGGTGCTAGGGATAAGTGTGAGGGGTGTTAGGGTTAGGGTAAGGGGTGTTAGGGATAAGTGTGAGGAGTGTTAGGGTTAGGTGTTAGGGTGAGGGGTGTTAGGGATAAGTGCGATGGGTGTTAGGGTAAGAGATGTTAGGGTTAGGTGTTAGGGTAAGGGCTGTTAGTGATAAGTGTGAGGGGGTATTAGGGTTAGGTGTTAGGGTGAGGGGTGTTAGGGATAAGTGTGGGGGGTGTTAGGGTGAGGGAAGTTAGGGTTAGGAGTTAGGGATAAGTGTGAGGGGTGTAAGGGTTAGGGTAAGGGGTCTTAGGGATAAGTGTGAGGGGTGTTAGGGTTAGGGTGAGGGGTGTTAGGGATAAGTGTGAGGGGTGTTAGGGTTAGGTGTTAGGATGAGGGGTGTTAGGGATAAGTGTGATGGGTGTTAGGGTAAGGGATGTTAGGGTTGGTTGTTAGGGTAAGGGCTGTTAGTGATAAGTGTGAGGGGGTATTAGGATTAGGTGTTAGGGTGAGGGGTGTTAGGGATAAGTGTGGGGGTTGTTAGGGTGAGGGATGTTAGGGTTAGGAGTTAGGGATAAGTGTGAGGGGTTTTAGGGTAAGGGGTGTTAGGGATAAGTGTGAGGGGTGTTAGGGTAAGGGATGTTAGGGTTAGGTGTTAGGGTAAGGGCTGTTAGTGATAAGTGTGAGGGGGTATTAGGGTTAGGTGTTAGGGTGAGGGGTGTTAGGGATAAGTGTGGGGGGGTTTAGGGTGAGGGATGTTGGGGTTAGGAGTTAGGGATAAGTGTGAGGGGTGTTAGGGTTAGGGTAAGGGGTGTTAGGGATAAGTGTGAGGGGTGTTAGGGTTAGGGTGAGGGGTGTTAGGGATAAGTGTGAGGGGTGTTAGGGTTAGGTGTTAGGATGAGGGGTGTTAGGGATAAGTGTGATGGGTAAGGGCTGTTAGGGATAAGTGTAAGGGGGTATTAGGGTTAGGTAGTAGGGTGAGGGGTGTTAGGTATAAGTGTGGGGGGTGTTAGGGTGAGGGATGTTAGGGTTAGGTGTTAGGGATAAGTGTGAGGGGTGTTAGGGTGAGGGATGTTAGGGTTAGGTGCTAGGGATAAGTGTGAGGGGTGTTAGGGTTAGGGTAAGGGGTGTTAGGGATAAGTGTGAGGGGTGTTAGGGTTAGGTGTTAGGGTGAGGGGTGTTAGGGATAAGTGCGATGGGTGTTAGGCGTAAGGGATGTTAGGGTTAGGTGTTAGGGTAAGGGCTGTTAGTGATAAGTGTGAGGGGGTATTAGGGTTAGGTGTTAGGGTGAGGGGTGTTAGGGATAAGTGTGGGGGGTGTTAGGGTGAGGGATGTTAGGGTTAGGAGTTAGTGATAAGTGTGAGGGGTGTTAGGGTTAGGGTAAGGGGTGTTAGGGATAAGTGTGAGGGGTGTTAGGGTTAGGGTGAGGGGTGTTAGGGATAAGTGTGAGGGGTGTTAAGGTTAGGTGTTAGGATGAGGGGTGTTAGGGATAAGTGTGATGGGTGTTAGGGTAAGGGATGTTAGGGTTGGTTGTTAGGGTAAGGGCTGTTAGTGATAAGTGTGAGGGGGTATTAGGGTTAGGTGTTAGGGTGAGGGGTGTTAGGGTTAGGAGTTAGGGATAAGTGTGAGGGGTGTTATGGTAAGGGGTGTTAGGGATAAGTGTGAGGGGTGTTAGGGTAAGGGATGTTAGGGCTAGGTGTTAGGGTAAGGGCTGTTAGTGATAAGTGTGAGGGGGTATTAGGGTTAGGTGTTAGGGTGAGGGGTGTTAGGGATAAGTGTGGGGGGTTTTAGGGTGAGGGTTTTTAGGGTTAGGAGTTAGGGATAAGTGTGAGGGGTGTTAGGGTTAGGTGTTAGGATGAGGGGTGTTAGGGATAAGTGGGATGGGTGTTAGGGTAAGGGATGTTAGGGTTGGTTGTTAGGGTAAGGGCTGTTAGTGATAAGTGTGAGGGGGTATTAGGGTTAGGTGTTAGGGTGAGGGGTGTTAGGGATAAGTGTGGGGGTTGTTAGGGTGAGGGATGTTAGGGTTAGGAGTTAGGGATAAGTGTGAGGGGTGTTAGGGTTAGGGTAAGGGGTGTTAGGGATAAGTGTGAGGGGTGTTAGGGTAAGGGATGTTAGGATTAGGTGTTAGGGTAAGGGCTGTTAGTGATAAGTGTGAGGGGGTATTAGGGTTAGGTGTTAGGGTGAGGGGTGTTAGGGATAAGTGTGGGGGGTGTTAGGGTGAGGGATGTTAGGGTTAGGAGTTAGGGATAAGTGTGAGGGGTGTTAGGGTTAGGGTAAGGGGTGTTAGGGATAAGTTTGAGGGGTGTTAGGATTAGGGTGAGGGGTGTTAGGGATAAGTGTGAGGGGTGTTAGGGTTAGGTGTTAGGGTAAGGGGTGTTAGGGATAAGTGTGATGGGTGTTAGGGTAAGGGATGTTAGGGTTAGGTGTTAGGGTAAGGGGTGTTAGGGATAAGTGTGAGGGGGTATTAGGGTTAGGTGTTAGGGTGAGGGGTGTTAGGGATAAGTGTGGGGGGGTTTAGGGTGAGGGATGTTGGGGTTAGGAGTTAGGGATAAGTGTGAGGGGTGTTAGGGTTAGGGTAAGGGGTGTTAGGGATAAGTGTGAGGGGTGTTAGGGTTAGGGTGAGGGGTGTTAGGGATAAGTGTGAGGGGTGTTAGGGTTAGGTGTTAGGATGAGGGGTGTTAGGGATAAGTGTGATGGGTAAGGGCTGTTAGGGATAAGTGTAAGGGGGTATTAGGGTTAGGTAGTAGGGTGAGGGGTGTTAGGTATAAGTGTGGGGGGTGTTAGGGTGAGGGATGTTAGGGTTAGGTGTTAGGGATAAGTGTGAGGGGTGTTAGGGTGAGGGATGTTAGGGTTAGGTGCTAGGGATAAGTGTGAGGGGTGTTAGGGTTAGGGTAAGGGGTGTTAGGGATAAGTGTGAGGGGTGTTAGGGTTAGGTGTTAGGGTGAGGGGTGTTAGGGATAAGTGCGATGGGTGTTAGGCGTAAGGGATGTTAGGGTTAGGTGTTAGGGTAAGGGCTGTTAGTGATAAGTGTGAGGGGGTATTAGGGTTAGGTGTTAGGGTGAGGGGTGTTAGGGATAAGTGTGGGGGGTGTTAGGGTGAGGGATGTTAGGGTTAGGAGTTAGTGATAAGTGTGAGGGGTGTTAGGGTTAGGGTAAGGGGTGTTAGGGATAAGTGTGAGGGGTGTTAGGGTTAGGGTGAGGGGTGTTAGGGATAAGTGTGAGGGGTGTTAGGGTTAGGTGTTAGGATGAGGGGTGTTAGGGATAAGTGTGATGGGTGTTAGGGTAAGGGATGTTAGGGTTGGTTGTTAGGGTAAGGGCTGTTAGTGATAAGTGTGAGGGGGTATTAGGGTTAGGTGTTAGGGTGAGGGGTGTTAGGGATAAGTGTGGGGGTTGTTAGGGTGAGGGATGTTATGGTTAGGAGTTAGGGATAAGTGTGAGGGGTGTTAGGGTAAGGGGTGTTAGGGATAAGTGTGAGGGGTGTTAGGGTAAGGGATGTTAGGGCTAGGTGTTAGGGTAAGGGCTGTTAGTGATAAGTGTGAGGGGGTATTAGGGTTAGGTGTTAGGGTGAGGGGTGTTAGGGATAAGTGTGGGGGGTTTTAGGGTGAGGGTTGTTAGGGTTAGGAGTTAGGGATAAGTGTGAGGGGTGTTAGGGTTAGGTGTTAGGATGAGGGGTGTTAGGGATAAGTGGGATGGGTGTTAGGGTAAGGGATGTTAGGGTTGGTTGTTAGGGTAAGGGCTGTTAGTGATAAGTGTGAGGGGGTATTAGGGTTAGGTGTTAGGGTGAGGGGTGTTAGGGATAAGTGTGGGGGTTGTTAGGGTGAGGGATGTTAGGGTTAGGAGTTAGGGATAAGTGTGAGGGGTGTTAGGGTTAGGGTAAGGGGTGTTAGGGATAAGTGTGAGGGGTGTTAGGGTGAGGGATGTTAGGATTAGGTGTTAGGGTAAGGGCTGTTAGTGATAAGTGTGAGGGGGTATTAGGGTTAGGTGTTAGGGTGAGGGGTGTTAGGGATAAGTGTGGGGGGTGTTAGGGTGAGGGATGTTAGGGTTAGGAGTTAGGGATAAGTGTGAGGGGTGTTAGGGTTAGGGTAAGGGGTGTTAGGGATAAGTTTGAGGGGTGTTAGGATTAGGGTGAGGGGTGTTAGGGATAAGTGTGAGGGGTGTTAGGGTTAGGTGTTAGGGTAAGGGGTGTTAGGGATAAGTGTGATGGGTGTTAGGGTAAGGGATGTTAGGGTTAGGTGTTAGGGTAAGGGGTGTTAGGGATAAGTGTGAGGGGGTATTAGGGTTAGGTGTTAGGGTGAGGGGTGTTAAGGATAAGTGTAAGGGGTGTTAGGGTGAGGCATGTTAAGAATAAGTGTGAGGGGTGTTAGGTCTTAGAGATAAGTGTGAGGGGTGTTAGGGTTAGGATTTAGGTTGATGGGTGTTATGGATAAGTGTAAGGGGTGTTAGGGTTGGGTGCTAAGGTGAGGGGAGGATGATGATAAGGGGGGAAGAGACACCGGGGTGTCCTTGCAGCAGAGATCAAAAGAGTCCTTCAGGACTGTATTGCACACTGTGTACAGTAGCCTAGCTATGGTTTTCCCCTATTGATGCAGTATCACCTACACTCAGCCTCCTCTCAGTAAGACTGCAAGTTATTTATGATTCCAAAATGGCTGCTGTCCATGAGGTTAAAGGGTCTGGAAGGCAGGGTATGATGCTGATTGGCTGGAATGTGTCTGCTGACTGTGAGTTGCAGGGTCAAAGTTTGCTCAATGATAAAGTATAGGGGGCGGATCGAACTTCGCATATGTTCGCAGTTCGTTGCGAACGCGAAAATGCTATGTTCGCCGGGAACAGTCCGCCGGCGAACTATTTGCAACATCTCTAATAACCATAGTAATGAACAGGGTAACTATGCCAGCCCAGGCCCAGGCCACAGTCCCCAACAGTCCAGTCAGGCTCTGGGCATGACAATAACTACTAGTAATTTGCCCGTGATAAAATGATGGTATAATATTTGATGTGCTCTGTCTCTCTCTCTGGCTGCGTCCTCTCTTTCCCACTCCCTCAGTCTCTGTAGGCACTCTCCCTCTCTCTCTCTGTGTGCTCTCTCCCTCTCAGTCTGTGTGCCATCTCTCTATCTTTATGCCCCCTCTCTCTCTGTGCCCTATTTCTCTCTCTCCCTCTTTCTCTCTCCCTCATTCTGTCTCTTCATGCCTCCTTCTCAATCCCTCCTTCCTTCTTTCTCTCTCCCTCCTTCCTTCTCCCTCCTTCTGTCTCTCCATCCATCATTCTCTCTCCCCTTCCTTGTTCTCTCTTCCCCCTTCCCTCCTTCTTCTCTCTTTCCCAATTCCCTCCTTCTCTCTTCCCCCTCCTTCTTATCTCTCCACCCTCCCCTGCATCTCTCTCCCCCATGTTTCTCTTTCACCCTCTCCCCGTCTCTCCCTTCTCCCAACATGTCTCCCCCCCGTTTCTCTCCCACCCCTCCCCCATCTCTCTATCCCCCTGTGTCTTTCTCCCCCTGCGTCTCTCCCCCCTGTGTCTCGCTCCCACCCTTTCCTCCCCTGTCTCTCTCCCACTGTTCAACCCATGTCTCTCTCCCCCCTTGTCTCTCTCTCGCCCTTTCCCTCCCCTGTATCTCTCCCACTGTTCAACCTATGTCTCTCTCCCCCATTGTCTCTCTCTCGCCCTTTCCCTCCCCTGTCTCTCCCCCACTGCCCCCCCCCCCCCCATGGTCCCCTTGTTTCTCTCTCCCGCCCTTTCCCTCCCCTGTCCCACTCCCATACTGTCCCACTACTCTTCCTCACCGAGTGCGCCGCTCGGCTGGCGTTCACGCCAATGTGAGTGCACGGCTAGCACTGAGCACTACGCATTGCTGTTAATATAATTTCCATAGTGTGCATGCGCTGAAACAGTGTTACACACTACAGAAACTATATTATTGATACATAAAACTCTTTCCATTAATTTAAATGAAGGTTATTACATAATTGCAAA
Organism: Discoglossus pictus; assembly: GCA_027410445.1. Lineage (NCBI taxonomy): Eukaryota > Metazoa > Chordata > Amphibia > Anura > Alytidae > Discoglossus > Discoglossus pictus. The sequence goes on from CM050163.1 coordinate 85,540,498, forward strand.
CACAGGAACTGAAAGTTGACAGGAAAGTCATTTGCTAAATGTCAAATAGTTGAAAACAAATTTTAGTACGTGATTGCACACCGTATTTTCCTAATCTAAGTTTTCAGAACCTTGTCATTCACAGCAGGAAGGTTTTATAACAAACAAAATAGCAACAACTGATAGCTTCAACTACACGCTGTGCGTTTACCTCAGAATCAGTGAGGAGCCTCAACAGAAAATACAAGATTACGCACTAATCGCTTTTCCTGCTTGTGCAGGATGCCAAATTGAGTCTAGCAATAGATGAGAGTTTATATTAGACTCATTACATAGAAATATATTTGATATCAATTCACACTCTCTATGGAAAAAGATCAGTTAAAGGTATATGTAAGTGAGCTGGGTTATTAATGCATCTGATAATTTATACTGCATGAAAACAAATCCAAAGTAATCAGTTAAACCTTTAGCTTGAAGTTTGCTGAATTTCTTGCTTTTGCAAAGAGTTTTCTCTCAATGTTGACATGCCCTGAAATTCCCAGGGATAATTAGCATAACTTATACATTGTATCTTTTTGGCCTGGGGATTCTGCAGACATGGGGGAAGTCAAATGATGTCAGATACTTTCCTTTCCTTTAGATTTCGGTCCCTTCATTCACTGATTGTTTTATCTACATCCCAGATGATTCCCCCCCAGCCCCAGAAAATTGCCCCCCAGCCCCAGAGATTTCCCCTCAGCCCCAGAAAATTGCCCCCCAGCCCCAGAGAATTGCCCCCTGACCTCCCCCATCCCCAGAGAATTGCCCCCAGCACCAGTAAATTGCCCCCCAGCCCCAGAAAATTGCCCCCAACCCAAGATAATTGACCTGTGACCTCCCCCAACCCCAGTAAATTGCCCCGGGACCTCCCCCAAAACCAGTGAATTGACCCCCAACCCCAGAGATTTGCCTCATGACCTCCCCCAACCCCAGTGAATTACCCCCAACCCCAGAGATTTTTCCTGTGACCCCCCCAACCCCAGTAAATTGTGCCCCAGTCCCAGAAAATTGCCCTGTGCCCTCCCCAGCTCCAGAGAATTGCCCCATGACATCCCCCAACCCCAGAGAATTTCCCTCCAGCCCCAGAAAATTGACCTGTGAGTTCCCCCAACCCCAGAGAAATGCCCAGTGACCCCCCAGCCCCAGATACACACAGAAGCACACACAGCGGCACACACTGACACACACAGATGCACACAATGAAACAGAGGCACACACACACACCGAGGCACACACTGAGACATACTGACACAGAGGAACACACTGAAACAGAGGCACACACTGTGTGACATGGATGGCCGTCTACCACTGAGATTTTTTAACGAAAGGTTCGACAACACAAAGATTTTTGATGCAGGAGACTTGTTTATTATAGGGCAGCTTCTCTGCTCCGGAGAAACATAATTCACCTAAAATAATCCTGTCGTACTACTTCCAGCAGAGGTTAGCAGGGTTTTTCTTTTCCCTGAGTCTCATATATCTTTGGAGAGCAAGCACAACAGTCTCTCGAATTTGGTAGTGTTAGTATTGCCACCTTGTGGATAGTTTCCAAACTGTCTCAGGTATTTATTAGCCAATATAGGGCAGCCTTGTGGCCAGGATACAGACTGTTTCTGGTATATGGTATAGTGCCACCTTGTGGCCAGGGTACTGAACCACCTTTCTCTACGAGTACCCCCCCCCCCCCCCGGGAACACACATATAACGAGTACCAAGTGTACTCTAAAAGATAAAGTTTCATTAAGCACAACAGTCACTTCCCCGGGGTAATAAAGAAAACAAAAGGGGTTTCTGACCTTGCAGTAATGTAGTCGGCCTTGCAGGTGGCTTTAGCCTGCAGCGCAGGTCCTCAGCAGATTGGATTTGTTTCCAATAGCAGCTTCCTTGGTTTGTCTTGCTCTCTGATGCAAGCACCCATACTTCTAGTGTCTGTCCTCTTACTCCACAGATCAAACAGTCCACGATATCTAACAGGATGTGTCACTTGCAGCACCAGGAAACAGCAGTATAGCACTCCAAACACAGCTTCCCCAAAACAGTTCACCTTTGATATCTGTGTGAGCAAACTATCACCCAGTCCTCTCCTGACAGCTCTCTCTGCTAGCTGTACTTTCCAGGCTCCTTACAGCTTGTCTCCTTAGCTAGGCCTCAGAGCCTCTGGCTGCAGCTTCCTCACTCTACTGACACCACTCAGGCCAGAGCCTACTCAGCAGCACTTCCTATGTCTGCTTTCCAGGCTTTAAAGTGAAGCTCCAGCAGGACCAATTAGGAGTTCTCCAGGAGTTAAACTCTTTCACTCCTGTCAAGAACTCTTCTCACTCTGTACCTGGTACCATCCTCTAGGGGGCAAACGGTCACACACCCTCCCCCTCAGCTCAACAACATGGGGTTGAGCGACATCCCATGAGGCCGGAAACGGTGCAAACGGCAACCACATGGCATTGATTGCACTGTAGTTCCAGGTTGACACACTGCCATGTCTCGTGCAGTAACCCCTGCATTCTGTAGAGCCACTCATGTCTCAAGAACGCTTTGCCATGCAAAACATTCCTCCTCTGTGCCGTCTGCATTCTCTCTATCCTCATATTTAACGGACCATAGTACACAGCGGCTCACAAGGTCTGTCACTATCACCTGGAACACCATGGCACACATCTCATCCTGAACGATGAAGAAGTCCCCTGTTTTGTTTGTACTGTAGGCGTTCAAGAAGCAGGGCTTGAGATGCCCCTCAAACAGATTACCAGTGATTCCTTCCATGGTGTCGTCTATAGGTAGCACCTGGATTTGTTCGCCTTCCTTCACCTCAAGACATGGCTGGATACTGGTCAGATTTCCACGCTGCTCTCTCGGGGGGGGTCACCTGTAACTCTTTTCGGCTCGAACATCTCATCTGGGCAGGTATCATCAGAAAGAACACTACATACTGTTTTCCGTCCCTTCTTCCCTTTCAGAAGAACCGTGTCTGTTTGTAACAATTGAAGCTTAACCATCTTGACCTGAGACAGCAACACCACTCCAATATCCTCATTGATAGTGTTATCTACAATTAACCAGTTTGGAAGTTTCTTCCATTTTAACATCGCTGTGGAGAGGTCATCTGGTTCAGAATCAGAGCTTGAGGTCATGGTCCTGCCCGGGCGAGTCTCTTTCAGTGTCTGCTTATCACGTTTTGGTGTCTCCGCGCTCCCCAAGAACTTTCGCCTTTATTCACTAGTGAACTGTGAAGCTCCTGCGCCTCTTCCTGCCTACTGACATCTTGCGCTTTCAGCTTGGCTAGCTTATGAGGTTTGACTTATTTTCCCCTCTCCAACACTTACACATTACTCCATGGTTCTGTTAATGCCTCTAGGGGGTTGGTGTCTGGCTCAGGTAACAACTGACTCTCTGTTACCAGTCTGTGTAACCCTTGGTCAGGCTCTGTGACATTTTGAGCTGGTCCTCAGCATTTTAGGTAGAGTCTCCAACTCTCTCTTATTAGGTTCCCCATCTTCATTCTTATAGTTGTTATGAGATGGGAAATTTTCCGGCTGTTTCGCTTCCAGCTTTTCCTCCCAATTAACTTTGCAGTCCCGCAAGCTATCTGATGCCCAAGATTTAGTCGGAAAGATAATCTGGCTCTTCCTGTTTCAAGTGGTCCCATTGGCTGGCTGGAAATTCTCACAAGACTGGATCAGCGCTTCCTATTGCCATCTTATTACTGTTCTGGTAAGGTTTCCTTAATAGGCTCCACAAGCATATCCTCTCCAAGGGCTGCGTCTATCTCTTGGATCTGCACCTCAACCGTCTCATGTTTTGAACCTGGCATCCTCAATATCATGGTGCCTCCAACTGTATAAGGTCTGCTACTCTCTAACTCTGCCAGGACATATCTCTCAAATTTCTGATCTTGCTGGACCAGCTCTAGTGGTACAGCAACTTCAGGTCTACACTCCACCCATAAGCTAGTACACAGTTTAGAAGCCTTTATAATATTCGGTAAATTAGAAAAGCTGGTATTTTCAGCATCCTCAGCTTTCACCCATAATTCATCTTTTTTTAACTGTTTCTCTTCAGTTTTTCTCTGTTTTTCTGCTTGCTTTGCCTCATTCTTTACTCGTTTTAGCTGTATTTTCTCCTCATTAGCTTGTAAATCCAGTTCACTCTGCGGACACTGGGTCTCAGGCTGTATATTCAACTGAAGGATTTCCTCTTTCTTTTTATTCGGGTCCTCCCAAGATCTCTCTGGCAGTTCTGCCACCCTTTCTTCATCCTTCTGTCTTTTGGGTACAAGCTCCATCACTATGCCATGCATATAAGTTTTCTTTGGACCTAGCTCTGTGTTAGACACAGTGTCTGGTGTATACTGGTCCTAAATATTAGTCTTTTCTGGACATGCATCACCCTGTTCCAACCGTATCTCCATCTAACGGATCATTCATCCTCTGCTCTTGGAGTTGAGAGCAAAGATCTTCTACTTGGCTATGCCACATTCATTTTTTTCGCTCCCAATAGAGACACCCCTCCACCTTCTCTTATGCCTCCCTATTAGAGAGATCGCACATATATAGTTGTCGTACTTACGAATGTTGGTCAAGCAATGTTAAAAGTTACGGGCTTGCGCATACGCAATGTGCGCCAAAGACGCTCATCGCGAGGCCCGTACGTGACTGGCTTGACGAGGCTGCAATGAGAGCCGAAGGCCCAAAAGTTGCGGTATACATATATAATATATTTATTTATTTTTTTGTGATATTGGGCGGCCCAGGGTCATTGAGAACTTAATGAGCCTGGTGCACCGGCGGTAGATCCATCCCTGCTGCTGCCTGTCCTGGGAGTAGAGTTGAATTACACCTATTCAGGGCCACCGTTTTTTTTGTATCTTTAAAGCTTATACCCCCATCAGATTTTTTTGGGCTCCTACGCCCATGATTCCTCCTCAAACATACTGATGTGATGGTGAGATAAAAGGCATAGTTATCTCATTATTACCTCTGGGTGAGTATATTATAGTGAGACTTATTTAGTTCTAGAGTTAGATCATATGGGTGGTCCCACCTATTTATTTAAAACCTCATTCTATTGCTCCGATTTCTGAAAACATGGTCGCAGCGGTGAACGCAAGCTATGTTACTATTCAATTGCCTTCCGATCGCGGGCTCCGATTGTGTTATGTGCTGCAACCTGTGATCTCTTGTGACCCCTTGCAATTTCAGAAATCGCCAGTTACGTCCACCAAAGCCTTTGATCTTTTAAGGCCGGAGGTATAACCACTATTCAATTGCTAAGATCCTCCCTTTCGATCCCTCCAAGCCTGTAACTGGCATAAAGCTAACTCCTCTTTACTTGCAGCAAGGAGATGTGGTAAGGGCTTGTAAAGCCCTTACGTAGCCTCCCCACTACTCCCAAATCAACCCCCCTTGCTGCAGGTGTCCCAATCGAGACCCCTGTATATTCCGCACATTCACCCCATAATGCAGGGGTCCCAATCAGGACCCCTGCAGCATTTAAACATTTTAAATTCCCCACCGTGGGTCCTTAAAGGGCCCGCGGCACAAAAATAGTTACCCCCAAGCCACACAGGGTACAGTAAGTACGCCCACAGTAACTAACATTAACCCCCCATACTGTGGGGTCCCCATTAAGACCCCCGGAAAGTCCCCACATTAACCCTTGCTGTGGGGGTCCTGATCTAGATCCCCGCAGCATTGAAAATTCAAAATTGGTGCCAGCGAGGTCCTTAAAGCACCTGAAAGGTCCTTAAAAGAGCTGCGCTAAATAAAATAATTAACCCCAGCTGCGGGGCTACTATAAAATTAACCCCATCACTCATGGGGGTCAATATAGACCCTCATGAGATTAAAATTAGCCCCCTCAGTCCAATACGGGTCTATATAGACCCCTATAGGACACCATTAACCCCTAGGTTAACACTATAAATGCCATGAGAGTCCTCCAGGACCCTCATGACAAAAAGTCTAAACACTACACTACACTATTAACCCTAACCATACTCCATTAACCCTAACTAAACCCCATTAACCCCAACTGTCCCCCATAAGTCTCCATGTAACCCCATCTCTTATGGGGGTCTATGCAGACCCCCATAAGCCTCAGTTTAACTCCATCAGTCCCATAAGGGTCTATAAAGACCCTCATGTGACAATAAGAACCCTAACATTAACCCCATAAGTGCCACGAGGGTCCTCTAGGACCCTCATGACACTAAGTACAAACACTACACTACACTATCCCCCAATAAACCAATAAATCTCCCTATCCTATTAATCCCCCTCTACCGTAACCTATTAACCCATCCCCTACTACATCCCCTAACCTAATAACAGCCACACTACTTAACTTAACCCCCTAGTAAGCCCCCATACCCCACTAATTACAAAAAAATAAAAAACCTAGAATACATAAAAAATGCACCATTACTGAAAATAATAAAGCTAGATTACAGAAAATAACAAACAGCACCATTACTGAAAATAAAAAAGCTAGATTACAGAAATTAACAAACAGCAGCATTAGTGGAAAAAAAAAAGCTAGTTTAAAGAAAATAACAAACAGCACCATTGCAGAAAATAAAAAATGAACATTACCAAAAATAAAAGAAATAAGTTACAAAACAAAATAAAAGCATACATTATATACTATAAAACATACATTACATACAATAAAACCCCTCAATACATATAATGTAACCCCTAAATACATACATTAATACCACTATATACATACATACATTTATACCCCTAACTACATACATAAATACCCCTAACTATATACATTAATACCCTTATATACATACAGTAATACCCCTAACTACATACAATTAAACCCCTAAATACATACAATAAAAAAAACAAAATCTTACCTAAAACAACCCCCTCAATAAACCTAGAATAGGGTAAAGAAGCCAACTAACCATGCAATAATGGCTTGCCAGTGACAACAGTTTTCTGGTTTTCGTCTCTAGCATAAGGGCCCTTCCTTCATGGCCGCAGGTCCGGCACCCCTAGGATAAAAAGAAACATTACAATTAATAAAAAACAACATATAAAACAATACTCCTTCTAGTCTTCTCAGGCAGAGCCCCTTGAAAAAAAACTGACGCACTAAAAAAAGGAGGAGCTCCCCGCCACAAATGAGGCTTGTAGCGATTGCTCCGGTAATAATTTGGAAAAGGCGCCTTTTTAAAAAAAATATTTCGATGATTTATTGATAAATATAAAATGTACAAAACACCATATCCTAATCGGGGTACAAGTAACAAAACATTCACTAATAATTGAAGAAAGACAAGAAGAAAACAGAAGAAAAGAAAAAGTGAAGTGTGGAAAAATTACAATTTACATTTTGTGATATAGCACTTTTATTTATTTAATCTGTCCCAGAGTGTCCATTTAACTAAGTCCATAAGGAGGTAATGTGATTCTGAATATTCCCTTTCAAGATTTTTGATTGTTTTAACTTCTTCAAATAAAACATTCCAAGAAGGGACCATTGATTGCTTGTCTTTTAGCTGCCATACAAAATGTAATAAGATATGCTATTTCTTTCTGTTTCATAATGGGGTGAAAGATATGGATAAAAGCCTTTTCAATTGAAGGTTTGATACATCTATTCAAACTTTTGGACAAATGATCAAAACAATACCTCCAAAAATGCTGTTACAGTGCCTTGCAAAAGTATTCACCCCCCCCCTTGACTTTTTACCTATTTTGTTATATTAAAGCCTTAAGTTTAATGTTTTGTTAATCTGAATTTTTATGTGATGGATCAGAACACAATAGTCTAAGTTGGTGAAGTAAAATGAGAAAAATATATAAATAAAACAATTTTTTAGAAATAGAAAACAGAAAATTGGCATGTATGTATTCACCCCCTTTGTTATGAAGCCCATTAAAAGCTCTGGTGCAACCAATTACCTTCAGAAGTCACATAATTAGTGAAATGATGTCCACCTGTGTGCAATCTAAGTGTCAGATGATCTGTCATTACATATATACACCTTTTTTGAAAGGCCCCAGAGGCTGCAACACCTAAGCAAGAGGCACCACTAACCAAACACTGCCATGAACACCAAGGAACTCTCCAAACAAGTAAGGGACAATGTTGTTGAGAAGTACAATTCACGGTTAGTGTATAAAAAAATATCCACATCTTTTATGATCCCCAGGAGCACTATCAAATCCATCATAACCAAATGGAAAGAAAATGGCACAACAGCAAACCTGCCAAGAGACGACCGCCCACCAAAACTCACAGACTGGGCAAGGAGGGCATGAATCAGAGAGGCAGCACAGAGACCTAAGGTAACCCTGGAGGAGCTGCAGAGTTCCACAGCAGAGACTGGAGTATCTGTACATATTATTATTATTATTATTATTATTATAGTTTATTTGTAACGCGCCAACATATTCCATAGCGCTATTCATAAGTTAAGTTACGGGCAATGACAAGTTCAAGATTCACACTTTGCAATGAATGGAGAGCCCTGTCTTTGAGCTTGGAATCCGGAGCCCATAGCGCTTTCCTAAAAGCACCATGCAGGATTGAAACTCGCAGACTTACAATCTAAAGGACGACAATAAGCCATACGCTCCATAGATTTGGGCTTTATGGCAGAGTGGCCTGAAGAAAGCCATTACTTTCAGCAAAAAACAAAATGGCACATTTGGAGTTTGTGAAAAGGCATGTGGGAGACTCCCAAAATGTGTGGAGGAAGGTGCTCTGGTCTGATGAGACTAGAATTTAACTTTTTGCTTTTAAAGATTGCTGTTCACAAGCGCAAACCATCCAACTTGAAGTAGCTAGAGCAGTTTTCCAAAACGACCTGGAGCTGTGATTGCCACAAAAGGTGGCTCTACAAAGTATTGACTTTAGGGGGGTGAATAGTTATGCACATTGACTTTTTCTGTTATTTTGTCCTATTTGTTGTTTGCTTTACAATAATAAAAAAAAACACATCTTCAAAGTTGTGGACATGTTGTGCAAATTAATTTATGCAGATCCTCAAACAATCCATGTTGATTCCAGCTTGTGAGGCAACAAAACACGAAAAATGCCAAGGGGGGTGAATACTTTTGCAAGGCACTGTACATGACAATCCCAACATATATGTTTAAACAACGACTGAATCACATTTCTCTAACATTAATCCATTATACTATTCTTTTCTACCATAATAGGAACATAATGCCATCTTTGGAGCACTTTAAAGTATATTTCCCTATGCACTACACGTTTTACAAATCTTTCAGTCAGTCTAAAGGCTTGCAACCACTCAGCTTCCGACCATGAGGAGTTAATTTCCTTTTCTCATTCTTTTACCCTAAATGATTTGCCTTGCTCCTTCTTAGATTTAAGAACTTGGAAACATTTGGAGATTAAATGCACACTCTGTTGCCCATAACAAATTTGTTCAAACTGAGAAATACTTGAAAAAATTTGTGATCATTTAGACTTTGTGTAACTTTGTATTTTAACCACTTTTTAAAGGTAGGCCATATTTTAGATATACGTATGTATATGTATTGTATGTTTATTTTATGTAATGTATGCTTGTTTTTTTAATTTTGTGTAACTTAGGTTTTTTTATTTTTGGTAATGTTCATGTTTTATTTTCTGTAAGTGGTCGGGTTTTTTATTTTCTGTAGTGTTGCTTATTTTGTTTTGTGTAATGTTCTTTTTTTTATTTTCTGTAGTGGTGCTTTTATATTTTCTGTAAATTTAATTTTTTATTTTTTGTAAATTAAGTTTTATTATTTTGTGTAATTTTGGTTTTTAAATTGTTCGTAATTAAGGGGGTGTGGAGGTTTTTTAATATGGGGTTAGGTAGATAGTGTAAGTGTTAATAGGTATGGGTAGGTGTTAGGTACGTTAGGGAGGGGTTAATAGGTTAGGGTAGAGGGGGTTAATAGGATAGGTAGGAGGGGGGTTCATTAGTTAGAGGGGGGTGGTTTAGATTTATTGGTTTATTGGGGGGAATATTCTAGTGTAGTGATTGTACTTAGTATCATGAGGGTCCTGGAGGCCCCTCATGGCACTTATTGGTTAATGTTAGGGTTCTAATTGTCCCATAGGGGTCTTTGTAGACCAATATGGGACTGATGGGGTTAAATGGAGGCTTACGGGGGGGCTGTATAGACCCCCATAAGTAATGGGGTTAAATAGAACTAGATGGGGTTAAATAGCCTGAGATGGGATTAAACAAGTCTAGATGGGGTTAAATAGGCACAGTTAGGTTTAAAGGGGACAGTTGGGGTTAATGGTGTTTAGTTAGGGTTAATGGGTTAATGGGGTACGGTTAGGATTAATAGTGTAGTGTAGTGTTTGTACTTTGTGTCATGAAGGTTCTGTAGGACTTAACCTAGGGGTTAATAGTGTCCTACAGGGGGCGACAGGGGTTAATCTTTTATTTAGTGGGGATCCTTTAAGGACCATTAAGGCCCAGTCAGGAGGAGCTAGGCAGGAATTTTTCAATTTTAAATGCAGCAGGGATCTCGATCTGAACCCCCGCTGCAAGGGTTAATGTGGGGACCCTCCAGGGGTCCGGATGGGGACCCCACAGCATGAGTGTTTAATGTTAGTTGCCGCAGGGGTACATACTGTACCCCCGCGGCATCGGGCTAACCATTAGTGTGCCGCGGGCCCTTTAAGGACCCGTAGCGGGGAATTTAAACCCCCATGCCCGCACGAGTTACGGGCTTGGAGGTCTTTAAAGGCAAATATATATTCAATGCAGCACTGTACAGTGCTGTAATTGATAGGGAACATTATGGGTGACATTAGGATTAATAGCACAACATTCTCGAGCATGCACATCGCAAATTGCCAATACTCTAATTTCTGGCCAAAGTCCGACAGGCGGGAATAAAGAGTTACAGGCTTGGAGGTCATTCAAGCCAGAGTCCTAGCGTCTTGAATGACCTCCAAGCCCGTAACTTGTTATTCAAGCCTGTGAGACTTTGGCCAGAAATTAAAGTATTGGCTATTTGCGATGGTCAAGATTGAGAATGTAGTGCTTTTAATCCTCATGTCACCCATTGTGTTCTCCATCATTTACAGTGATTTACAGTGCTGTCTTGATTTTATATTTTCATTTACAGTGCTCCGTGTTAGCAGGCTTTAAGCACAATCCATGGGTTTGCGCCCGCGATCATTTAGTACCCTGCAAATGCTTATTGCCGATAGCAGGGTTTGCGATCAGTGGGAAGGGGGACTGATTTGCGAACCTGGCCAATTGAATAACAGCAGAAACGTAGTGCTACTAGAGCACATAACCCAAATGTAGGCAATCGGGAATTTAAGACCATTTTGCGAGCCCTAATAGAATGAAGCCCTAATTGGTTTGCAAAAAGTAAATCAGTAATTACTAGTATCTGCAATGCAGTTTTTTGTTATTTTGTCTTTTGTCAGATGGACCTAACTTGAGCTTTACTGTTTGGCAAGTTTGGCACAAATTAACAGCATAATAACAACCAATACCACAATCATTTGACAATTAAACTATTTAGATCATCCCCTGGCAAGATAGAGAAGGGATTTTTGAAAGGGTTCATGATTTATTAATGCTGCATACAAATAAGGAGAAAACACAGAAACCAAAAATGTACATGCAGATCCTATATTTAAACAATCACACAATTTGAGACAAAGTGTTTCCTTCCTTTTTTGTATAGTTGAAAAAATAATAAACAACAGGAAATAGCATGAAATATTGTGAAGTGTTTCCTGGATTTATTCAAATCTAATAAGGCATCTTCTTGATTTAATATTCAGTGTCAAGATGTATTAAACACTTCTTTTTGGACCATATTACATGTTTCAAAATGATATGGGAGAATATAAAAGAAATACTGTAGTTCACAGACTTCCTGGAACTAGAGAGTTACAAGAGGGAGGAAGCTGCTGTGAGAGCTTTCACGGCATGCAGAGAAATATATATATTGTAGGTATGTGTGCATGCATCTTTGTGTATTACTGAGTATGTATATTTGTGTTGGAAGATCTAACTATCTTTTCTGGTGGCTACAGTAGCTACAGTATGTATACATATACACGTAGTGTATGGTGGGCAATTTCTGTATATATCTGCAGTTTTAGGGGACTGTGTGTAGTTTGGAACTATATATTTTATTTATATGTTTAGTATGAAGCAAGCTGTTTAGAAACAGCCAATAGTCATTGAGACCGTCATCATGACATCAGTAAAACATGGAGGTTAAGGGGAGGGGAAGAGACACAGGGGAGGGAGAGGGGGAGACATATGAGAGGGAGAGGGGTGAACAGACACAGGAGAGGGAGAGAGGGAGACACAGGGGAGGGAGAGAGGGGAAGAGACACAGGGGAGTGAGAGGGGGAAGAGACACATGGGAGGGAGAGGGGGTAGAGACACAGGGGAGGGAGGGGGGAACAGACACTGGGGAGGGAGAGGGGTGGGAACAGACACAGGGGAGGGGGGGAAGAGACATAGGGGAGCAAGAGGGGGAAAGAGAAACACAGGAGTTAGATGGGGGAAAATGAGAGGGAGAGGGGCAAAGAGAAACAGGGGAGAGAGAGGGGGAAGGATACACAGGGGAGGGAGAGGGGGAAGAGACACAGGGGAGGGAGAAAAGACACAGGGGAGAGAGAGGGGGAACAGATACAGGGGAGGGAGAGAGGGGAGAGACACAGGGGAGGGAGAAGAGACACAGGGGAGGGAGAGGTGGGAACAGACACAGGGGAGGGAGAGGGGGGAAAGAGACACAGGGGTGAGACAAGGGGGAAGGGGACACAGGGGAGGGAGAGTGGGAAGAGACAAAGGGGAAGGAGTGGTGGGAGAGACACGGGAGGGAGAAGAGACAAAGGGGAGGGAGAGGGGGGAAGACACATAGTGGAAGAGAGGGACGAAAAAAACAGGGGAGGGAGGGGGAGGAAGAGACACAGCGGTGGAAAGAGATGCAGGAGAAGGTGGAGAAACACAGGGGAGGGAGAGGGGGGAAGAGAGACATGCAGGGTACACAGAGAGATAGTACATAGAGACAGAAAACACAATGAAACTATATTATGCTGTCATTTTTGATAGGCAAGTCACTAGTATATATATTTTAATCATACTTTAAATCTAAAACATATCAGACTACAAACATATTAGACTATTTTGTACATGTTAGCCCATCAAATGATACCGCAACAATAATTCATGACTTTGTAATTTTATGCTGGAACTTCCATATACAAAATACTAAATTCTAACTATTATCATTATTTACAGTGACAACTAATTCATCAGTGCTGAAGAAATAAAATTAGGTAATTATAAAATTCAGGATAACAGACTGTATAGCCAATGCCCCATATACATGAAAGACCTACTCATTATATCTGTTTCAACTAGTTCTCTGGTCCAGTGTCCTTAAAACTCAAAAAGGCAGGAGGTACCTCCCCCAAACACTTATTCCTTTCTGTTCTATCACTAATCCTACAATTCTGTATAGCCTATTCCCACCCCACGTGTCCACCTTTGACATTTATGGTCTTTTCCCCTTTGGCATAAATTATTTTACCTTTGTCATTATCCTTTTTACTCTTCTTCTTCCCCCTTTGTCCTTTGCATGTCATCTGGAATTTCTAATGGCTAAATGAATTGGTACAGTACTTTTTAAATACCGGTTATAAAGGGATGAACATATGTTTGCAATTTTACTGTAAATATAGTGACTTATTTTAGTCAGGTATAGAGAAAAAAAATGACTGTTGCCATAACATGACATTTATTCTAGAGTTGTAGCTTGAACATTTGAAGATGCTTTGCTATTTGTTTATTTGGGGTTGCACACACAATTTTATACTAAACTAGACAGTAGAAATAGAAGGGAGTATGCATGGAGAACATCAAGCTTTCATTACTCCACCACTTGCTAGCCTAATGCGTCTACTCATATGTGTTTATGTAACTGAGATAGATGTAAACTCAAAGGGCCTCATTCTATTATCGGCCGTAAATCGGCCGTAAGGCTGCGATTCCTTGCGGGGGTTCAGTTAACTCGCGATTCTATTATACGGCCCCGCAAGGATCTCCTCTTACGGCCATATCTTGAAAGCTCTGAAATCTAAAAACGCAAAAATAAATTCAAGCCTGCACTGTACAGCTCTGTAAATGCTAGGGATCATATTGGGGGACATGAGGATTACAAGTAACCCCCTCTCAAGCTTGCACATCAGCCCAAACCCGAGTTCAAATTAACTGTTTATTTTCCGGCTGCGGCGTGGGCGGGTCTGAGGTGCTCCAAGCCCTCGGGACTTTTTACATGTATATTTTACGCATATAAATTTGAGTATAGGGTAATTATGTGCTATTTTTGCTAACACCGAATATCACTTTATAGACTCTGCAAAGTGCAGGATGGCTTTATTTGAGCTATTTTAGGTGCTTAATTGGAGCTAGCGGGACCTGTTTGCTGCAAGTAAGCTGCGGCTCGTTTTTAGCCTTGCAGAGAGGGTTCCCGGAGCAATAGAATAGCAACCAGGCTTTTCTTACGGCAGATTTCCTTGCGGCCGTTTTAGATCAAAGGCTGGCCTCCGGCACTTGCGGCCGCAAGGGATAGCAAGGCTCCGTCCGCAAGCCTGCCGGAGTCCCCGGCCGGAGGGGAATAGAATAGCCGGAAAGCTTGCGGCCGGTCCTTGCGGCCCTGCAGCGGCTGCGGACGATAATAGAATGAGGCCCATAATATTTGATAGACTTAGATGAAGTAAGCCTCTGGGCCCTGGAAATTAAGATTTACATTATACTAGAAATATCTCTTTTGATAAACCTTTCTGATTATAAATGTATTTACACAGATTTATTTTATAAAACATACCTTCAACCTAAACTCTACTCTTTCCATAAAAACATCACCACTGACATCACCATTGACTTCAGATAAGAAATATATGACTTCATTGAACAACTGACATTTAGGGGAATTTACAAACCATTTATTCTACTGAGATGAGGTGAGTAGGGCTGTTTACCCATAAAAAATAGAGCATAGTAAGAGATAATGGGATATACACTTGAGATGCATTGCAAACCCCCCTATTGTAAATAAAATATGTTTTATCACCTAGTGAGAAAACATGTTTGCTAATTAAAATGAACCAAAAATAAATAAATATCTAAATATTCCTGTATCTTTTATTTGCATCAGTTGCAATTCTCATAATGAAATCTATAATTTAAATTAATATTTATACATACTATGTATTATTTAAAGTGAACTTAAAATGAAATCAACTTTTACATTTTAAATGTTATATATTTTTAAATCTTCAAATAAAATAAAAACATTTACAAAATATTTATTTTTAAAGTTATGTACATTTAAAATCTAAAAAGATAATAAATACTTATGAATAACCTATTAATTATCTAATATATGGTAATTAATCATTATAAAAAAACCTTTAAATGATTTTTCTTGTTTTTCAAACATACTGCTTTATATAGTTCCAAATGTTAAACATGACTTATTTTAAATAACGATTTGAGGAGGTGTTATAAACAAAAAAATTGCATATAATGGAATAAATTATGTTTATGATTGCTATTACGTATAGAAAAAAGTAGCTGCTATGAATGTAAAATAACTTGCAAATAAGTAAAAAAAAATTAAAAATGTTATAAACAAACTTTTATTTTTATTAGGAAAGCCAGACACCTTTTAAAAAACTAATTTGGATTTGAATGTTGTTATCATGTTAAGAATATATTTTAAAGATATTATAAATGATAGACTGCAAATTTAACAAATGTTCATAAAAAGTTTTGGATCTTGTGTGTTTCACCAGCCCAAGGCTGGTCGGAGTTACACTGCTCCCAGTGCTCTGTCACAGGCTCCGTCCACTTAAGGTGGTTTACTACAGTTACAGTTACTAAAATGATATACAAGCAGACAGATATGTTCAATGGGGGGCGGTGAAAGGCACTTAGGTAGCACTAAGATTGAGTGCATTAATGGAGTTGAATCAGAATAAACATACAAACTGACCTATTACAGTATCTGGTGTGATATAAAGAGATTTATGGTGATAAGATAATGTGATTTATTTACTTTAAAGTTGGTAGTATTCAGCGCTTTTAGAGTAGGGAATAAATAGGGAATTGCATATATTGGGTGCAAGCTAGAAAAACTGCTATAAGTAGGAGTGGTAGAATGTATTTGTCTTGTAGTTTATATATTTTATTAATGTGGTATTTATGTAGAACCAAAAACTAATTATTTATTTACAAAATCCATTGTTTGGTAAATATGTTTTTTTTTCATTCCAGGCTATTTACTTCTTGTTGATATCATGCTCGTAATATTATCTGTCTTGATTCAGTTCCCTTTATTTTCTTTTGAGCTCTTAGCAATGCAAAATAAAGATGTTAGAAGGTTGCTTAATCTTTTAACCTTTCTCATCAATGTTTGATTGTCAGCTTGTCCAGTTCTGTGAATTCCGTAACTACGAGTTAACATCCATGAAATTGGGACTTTATGGCAACTAAGACATGGTCCTCACACTTTGCTAGATAAACACCACAATAAGTGTTTTTTCTACCAGTCTTGTTTTCCTGTAGAAAGATAATCCTTAAAGTAACACCAGTAAACACAAATATCACCTTTGGAGACAAACAGAAATACTTGTTCTTTAAAGCGGTCTTTGAACAAATTAGATAATGCCCATTACTTTAAGACACTCAGCTTCTTCAGTGTTTTTCCAAGGTATTTTCTCGTTATTCAACTGTTTCTTGTGTCAGGAAAGAATGTATTTTTTATAAGCAGGTTCTCCTCCTTAGTTACATTTATTACATTGTAGTATGTCCTAATCAGAATACAGAATTAGGGGAATGTTAACAAGTAAAGATTTATTTACTTTAGCAATCATGATAGTGAGAAAACAGATTAGAATAATTTAGATCAAAATAAATATAAATTAAAAATACAGGGAGACAGACTTGTAATAAAGTGATAAATCAAAGTTGATGTAGTACATAAGGGTATATCAGCAAAATATTCTAATCTTAGTGGTATATCACATTATTCTATCCATGTGATAATTATATGATCCCCAATTTGTGATTTCTTTGTTTAATCTCCTATAAGAGATCTATGTGAGCACAAACTCTTGAATTGGATTCATGTAGGTAATAGACAGTGTCATATAATTGTCTCTGATGTACTAACATCCATAGAGATAGAAATATTTCCAGTCTTCTCCCCTCAGGTCTATCAATAATGTTACCATAATGACAATAGTAGTTATGACCACAATTTTTGCAGCTCCAGTCCACAGGTAGTAAAACCAAATTTATGTGAAAAAGTTGGCCATACAAGAAGAATTTAAAATAATCGATCATGACGGCAGGTTTATTTTATGGATAGGCAAAATAAATTATCATACATTAGTAGATATATATGCCCCAAATAAAGATCAAGTTAGATTTTTTAATAAATTCTTAAAACAAGTCTAAAAAAGTAAAAAAGTGCTGTAATAATACGTGGAGATTACAACTTGATGCAAATTCCTGTTATGGATAGATCATTTCCATAAAACCTGTAGAGGATACACATTCCAGAGTTAGGCAAGAAGTTTGTAAAAATGTTAATTAACTATGATATGTTTGATGCTTGGTGAGCTTTATACACAGAGGAAAGGGATTTTACCTATTTTTTTCCAAAAGTCACCTTACATTTAAAGATAATTAAAAGCCATTTATGCGTAAGAATTGGAAGATGGATTCTTTGTTTACATCCTAAGAGCAAGTTAAGTTTTTTTTTTTTTTTAATCAATGAGAGCTGAATCCCACAGAGATCTTTAGTGTGGTGTTCTCATAAGGCATATATTCAGGGGTATTATGATATCCAGAGCAGCAGCAATAAAAAAAGGAAGAGGTAAGTCCCCTATGGAGCTCTACATCGATTTAAATAGGCTTCAGAATAGCAATAACATTACCCCTAGCAAAGATAAACTTAGATCAATTAAATAAATTCACGGATTAAAGCAATTAGCTTCAAACAGAGTTAATATGGCATTTTCAACAAATTATTATTTAATGGGAAATAAAGCAGGGAAAATAGCTAATACATTTACCAAAAAACTCTCAGAAAAGAATAGCTGCTGTAAGAAGAATTGATAATGTTTTATATTGTCAACCCAAAGATGCAGGCAATATTTTCTTTCAATATTATCATTCATTATACAATTTGGAGGGGGGGGGATTTTGTTAAACCTTCTAAAGATGATAAAGTTACAGTTGGTACAGTTTTTCAGAAAAATCAATCTCCCATAGGCTTCAGATGAGGATTTAACTATGTTAAATAAGGATATAACCTTGAATACAATACATTTGGAAAGTAAATAAAGCACCAAGAAAAGATCAATTTGTAAATTCCTATTATACTATTTTTCAAATGGAATTGATAAGTCTTTTAAAATACATGTTTAATGAGATTAAGAATACGGGGACTATACCTCAAGAGATGACAGAAGCACACATTTTTTTAACATTCTAAAACCTGATAAAAATCCTGAATATTATAAGAATTATTGACCTATTTCATTAATGAATGTGGATGTAAAACTCTACTCTAAAATATTAGCTAATAGACTAAAGAAAATAATTCCTCATTTAGTGAATGGGGATTAGTCGGGATGTAGTTGAAAAAGGCAAGGTTTAGATCAGGGGTCACCAAACTTGGTCCTGGAGGGCCGACCCAGGCCTGGATTTGTGGATATCCTTGCTGCAAACAGGTGAGTCAATCAGGATGGCTGAAGAAACAAGATTCTCACCTGTTTGCAGCAAGGATATCCACAAATCCAGGCCTGGGTCGGCCCTCCAGGACCGAGTTTGGTGACCCCTGGTTTAGATAATATAAAAAACTCATTAGTTTATTATCCTTTTCTAATAATAATGATATCCCAATGCTCACACGATCATTAGATGCTGAGAAGGCTTTTTATAGGGTGAGTTGGGATTTTATAGATGTGATTTTCCACAAGTTTGGATTGGTTCAATTTGGATCGGTTGCTATAAAGGCACTTTATAGAAATCCTGCTGCCTCAATATGTGGCCAGGGTGTGAGACGGATAAATCCTCTATTTAAAATAGTACAAGACAGGGATGTCCCTTATGCCCTCTGATCTTTATTTTAACCTATGACCCTCTTGCTAAGCTCATTTGACCATCTGTAGACATACAAGGGAATTGTAAATATATTATGTTTAATTTAAGAAATCTGTTGAAAAATATTGTTTATTGGTACATACAGTAATCATATAAGATCCATCCTGTTAGACTGGAGATCTTCTAATTTATCTTTGATATGTAAGATTGCACCTGTTATTTACAAATGTTACTGTTGCACAGAAACTATTAATTGCATTGATAAGAATTAACTAGCATTCCCAAATTCATCTGAATGCTGGTGCTAAGACACTGTGATTTATTTTCTAAGTAACAAAAAATTTGCAGACTAGAATCACATTTTTTTGTCTTGCACTCGTCATTCTTAAAACTTAACTTTAATTTACTTTTCTTAAAAATATTTTTTTTTGGTGATAATCATCATAATGTGTAAGGCAGGCACAAAAAAAGTGTTTTGTATATTTTATGTTTTTTTTATAAAAACTGGTTTGTCTAAAATGGAAGGCATTCCTTTTCCTATTTACAGTTTTAACCATTGGTTTCAAAAAAATAATGTACAAAAATACCTGCCAATCTTAATGTACAAATACTTTAAGATTGGCTGGTATTTTTGTACTTTATTTTTTTAAGAAAAGTAAATAAAAGTTAAGTTTTAAGAATCACAAGTGCCAGACAAAACAATTGTGATTCTTGTCTGCATATTTTTTGTTACTAAGATTGCAGTTGAAAACTGATGATTATTCCCCAAAAAACTTGTATAATGAGGTGTATCCCTCAGATTGTCCCCAAATACTATTCAAAGTTTTAAAAAACTGATTGATAAATATTTACATAATAATAAATACCAAGGATTAGATTGGAAATCACAAAAAAAGATGTTTGACAAAGGAGGGTTAGCATCACCATCCATTAGGGATACTCATTAATCAATAGTTCTTTCACACTTGTTAGGGTGGAATAGTTTTCATAATAAAGTTAAATGGTTAGATATAGATGATCAAATGGTCAGTGATATGCATAGACAACTTTTTATGTGGATACTGGAACTAGAAATTAAGAATTTTTTTTAATTGGACTGGTGCTTTAAGATCAGTCAAAAAGACTTCTCAATATACGGCATATAGTGAACTATTTTTCAAATTGTTTCAAAGATGGTACTTGGTTCCAGTTACAATTAGTAAAGTTAAGAGAAGTAAATCAGACCTATGCTGGAGAGGATCCTCTGAAAAAGATACATATTCACATATGTGGGGGAATTGTAGCAAACTCCAGGTTTTCTGGAAACAGTGTGCAATACAGATTTCAAAATTAACAAAAATAATTATACCACTTACTCCAAGTTGTACCGTATTGGTCCGAATATAAGCCGCACCTTTTTTCCGATTTTTGAGCTTGCGTATTACGGATGCGGCTTATATTCTTGACCGGAAAAAAAAATCATTACCGATTTGCGAACTTTGCTTGTTAGGTGTGCGGCTTCTATTCGTAAACGCAAAATGATTGCCGATTTGCGCGATTGTGAGTTAAGGGTGCTGATTTTCGTGCTTGAGACTGCTGTATTGAATAGCGGTTTACGGTTTTAGTGATTCTAACATCCTGTAAAGACTGTAACCTGCAAAAAAAGCTACAGTGCCTGTTTCTTGCAATGGCTGATTACTTTGAGAGTCTTTTTCTCTCCAATTTTACAGGTGCGGCTTATATTTGAGTACTATCTTTTTTCTATTTTTTCCCCTTGAACTTTGCGGGTGCGGCTTATATGTGGGTGCGGCTTATATTCGGACCAATACGGTATATTGTTTCATATGTATGATGAAAATGTCCCTTTGATAAAAAAAATATATTGATTTCCCATTGTCTTTTGGCAGCAAAATGGGTTATGATTAAACAATAGAATCAGAAATATATACCAACTTGGAAAGAATTGGAAGCTATGAGACATTGTTTCAATCCCCCTGTACTGAATCCATCTTTAAAATGGCAAATTTGTGATAAATATATAAAAGATAGATAATCTATTACTTATCTATACATATTTATCATTTTATCATTTATTATTATTTCGGATCAAATAAAAAAATAAAATAAAAAAAAGATGGGGAAAGTAGGGCAACAAGGCTGTATTGTCACCTTATTTATTCAACCCATATGCAGAATTCATCATGAGTAGGGCTGGACTAGAAAAATCCAATCCTGGAATTACTATTGCTTGGAGAAATATCAACAACCTCACATAAGTTGATGATACTACTCTGATGGCTGAAAACAAGGAAAGACATATTGATGAGGGTGCAAAAGCTGGCCTGCTGCTCAACATTAAAAATATGAATATAATGGCAAACAGCAATCTTAGATGGAGAAGAAGTGGAGGCAGTGACAGATTTTGTTTTCCTAGGCACCAAGATCTCTTCAGATGGTGACTGCAGCCATTAAATTAAAAGACGTTTGCTACTGGGGATGAATACTATGGCATGTATGGAGTCCTCAGAGTTAGAATTATTCAAAGTAGTAACATAATGATGTGAGAGTTGGACCATAAAGGATGCACCGTAGAATTGATTTAGAGTTCCTTAGACTGCAAGAAGATACAATCAATCCATACTGCAGGAAACAAGGCCAAATTGTTCACTGAAAGTTTTGAACATGAGGCTAAAGCTCAAAGATTTTGGCCATATTGTAAGAAGGCAGGATTCCCTAGAGAAGACTCTCATGCTGGCAAAAATTGAAGGCCCATAAAGAAGGGGACGGATGAGGCAATGAACATGCGCTTGATGGAACTCAGAGGAGCAGTGGTTCACAGATGTGCCTGGCATGCTGAGGTCCATAGTCGGACAAGGTAAAGACTTTTCAATATTCTATGCCAGACCCTTAGGTATCTCTCCAGAAATACTATATATATATAATATATCCTTATATTATATTAAAATACACTAAGGTAAAGACTTTTCAAAGCTAGGTAGGCTGATATCAGTGCAATTTTAAGCATTTTGAAGCTCTAGTACATTCTTATCAGACTAGGCATACATAACTGGCTACAATAGAAAATGAGAAGTCAGTTGCAAAGGAAAGTAAGACTAACCCTAAAATATTTTTTTAATATTAATGGGAAGAAGGTGAGAAAGGAAGCTATAGGAACATTACAATGTGACACAGGCCATCTGATAATTAGTGACCAGGAAAAGGCAGAT
This sequence comes from Discoglossus pictus, assembly GCA_027410445.1. Lineage (NCBI taxonomy): Eukaryota > Metazoa > Chordata > Amphibia > Anura > Alytidae > Discoglossus > Discoglossus pictus. The sequence goes on from CM050163.1 coordinate 85,562,848, forward strand.
GAGCTAAAAAGGTTCTTTTCTTCGGTATACACAAGGGAGGTACCAGTGGTTGGGACACCACAACATAATGAGGCTACACTACCATCACTAAATAATTGGTTAACGCAGGAAGTAATCCAAAAGAGATTGGAGAAAATAAATGTTAATAAAGCCCCAGGTCCTGATGGAATACATCCAAGGGAACTGAGGGAGCTGGTTTCTGTAATAGCCAAACCATTATATCTAATCTTTCAAGACTCACTCATTATAGGGTCTCTACCAGATGACTGGAGAAAAGCAGAGGTGATACCTATATTTAAGAAGGGAGCAAGAGCAAATGCGGGGAAATATAGACCAGTGAGCCTCACATCTGTAGTTGGGAAGCTTTTAGAAGTATTAATAAGGGACAGAATACAGGAATATGTCTAATTGAACAAGTTCATAGGTAGCAGCCAACACGGATTTATGAAGGATAGGTCATGTCAGACCAATCTAATTAGTTTCTATGAGGAGGTTAGTAGGAACTTGGATCAGGGCAACTCAGTGGATGTAGTCTTTTGGGATTTTGCAAAGGCTTTTGATACAGTGCCTCATGGGAGACTTTTGAGCAAACTAAGGGATACAGGAATTGCAGTTAATATCTGCTCATGGATTGAGAGCTGGCTAAAAGACAGGAAGTAAAAGGTTTGTTGTAAATGGAACATACTCCGATTGGACTAAGTAGGGGTTCCTCAAGGTTCAGTATTAGGTCCTCTCCTTTTTAACATATTTATTTATAACGTAGAAGTAGGACTCAAAAGCAGTGTCTCCATTTTTGCTGATGACACTAAGTTGTGCAAGGTAATTAAATCAGATAATGATGTACTTTCCCTACAAAGGGATTTGCATAAATTAGAGAAATGGGCGGCTAAATGGCAGATGAGATTTAATACAAATAAATGTAAGGTTATGCATTTGGGAAGGAAAAATAGCCATGCAATTTATAATCTTAATGGAGCAAATCTAGGGGTATCAGATATTGAAAGGGATTTGGGAGTACTAGTGGACAACCACCTAGGTAGCAGTGCTGAAAGCCAAGCAGCAGCTGCAAAGGCAAGTAAAATATTAGCATGTATTAAGATGGGTATAGCAGCAAAGGAAGCAAGTATAATTCTACTACTATACAAATCCCTAGTACGCCCTCATTTGGAATATGGAGTACAATTTTGGGCACCACTTCATAAAAAGGACATTTTACAGCTGGAAAAAGTACAGAGAAGGGCAACAAAACTAATAAGGGGAATGGAGGGGCTAAGTTATGAAGAAAGACTTACCCCAAAAAACTTATTTTCGCTAGAAAAAAGGCGTCTACGAGGGGATATGATTACGTTATTTAAATACATAAGGCTTTGTCAAGTGAACTTTTTGTAGCAAGAGATTTTCAACTGACAAAAGGACATCCTTTGAGGTTAGAGGAAAAAAGATTTCACCTTAAACAAAGAAAAGGGTTCTTCACAGTTAGGGTGGTTAAACTGTGGAATTTTCCACCAAAGGAGGTGGTGACAGTGAATTCGATAGATAACTTCAAAAAGGGGTTAGATATATTTTTGAATAAAGAGGGCATTCCAGGTTATCCTAGATAACTAGCGAATGAATATTGATCCAGGGAGAAATTTGATCGCCAGTTTCTGGGGTCAGGAAGGAATTTTGCTTTTTTTCCACTTATGAGACAATCGGCAAAGTTTCAAGTTTTTTTTTTTTATGTTTGCCTTCCTCTGGATCAATTAGCAATTAATAACAAATAGTCCACATATTAAAAAGATCAAGACAGATCTAAAAAAGTTGAACTTGATGGATTAACTCTTTATTCATCCTCAAATACTATACTATTAATAATTAATTAACAACTAATTAATTAATAACTAACCCGCATATTGCAGATCAGAGGAGATCTTAAAAGGTTGAACTTGATAGACTGAAATGTGACTATATAACTATGTAACTCTTAGACTTCCATTATTCGAAAATCAGATTTAACAGCGGAAATAGTTTTACTTTACTCTATAAAAGCTAGGGGTAGTGTAGTCTGAGGCATACTTTTCTTTTCTGTATATCACATATACCCTCCAGTAAATTGAGCAAGTGTTCCTAACTGTCTGTCTTGTCTGTTCCCCGGTGTGTGACGTCACTTCATTGCCAAATCTACATGCTACAGTCTGACGCGCACATTTCAAATCTATTGCTTCTACGGAAGCTGGGAAGAAATCCGGCACGTGGCCGGTGCGGAGGCAGCCCCAGGCACGCCGGGTCTGATGCAGCGCTGCGTGACCCGGCGGAGCCTGGGCGCTTCTGATTGGCTGGGGGGAGGAGGAGGGACTTCCACCCGTTTTGCAGGCTTTGCCGGCCTCACTCCGCGCCAGCCATTGATCTGATCTGAGGTCTGCACGCTGCGCTCCTCTGCAAAACCATAAGGGCAAGTAAAACGTGGCTCACAAAGCAACTGCCCCTGATATAAAAGGTTATGAGTTTAAACCCAACCTGCTCTTGTTTTGGTGTCTCTGGGTGTGAACCCTGATCCTTTCTCCACAGTTGTGTAGGCTAATTTCCCCATCCATTTAATAGCCCAGTAACAGAGCCCCATCCGTCCTGGGTCAGGTCTGAGTGCCCCAATCACCCTATATTCTATCATCCCCTCCAGTGTGGGTTCCTGGGTGTCTGTGTCCAGCTTGGCCAAGGTGGGGGTAACTATAAATGGACCCTGGGGAGTTAGAGGGGGAGTTAGAGTTGCTGTCCATGGTCAGAACTCGGGCATTAAGCCATGGGGTTAGATGGGTTCAGGACAGGATGGATTCAGGCCATATGGGGGGGGGGGGGGTTGATATCACTGCGGCCCAGGCCGGGCCTGCAGTGACCGTAAGCCTAGGCCAGGTGGACAGGCCTCATAGCCTAGATAGGCCAGCAGAGCAGCGTGCTAACTCTGATCTGAGCAATAGGGCTAGGAGCAGCGTGGAGGGCACGGATAGGGTCCTTGAGAGCCAGGAGCTTATCCCCCCACCGCAGAGAGAGTGGTGCCAGCGGGAAGTGCGGGCGAGGGCCTAGCCATCCGGCCACCACCCAGCGTCTTGTCCCATGGCCCACAGCAGAACCTAGGTTCTGGTGACACCCCTAATAAGCCTCGAGGCTCCTGGGGTAACAGCAAAAGTGCAAGAAGCTCTAAAAAAGCTCCTACAGGTTCTCACCGGTTGGCACCTGCAGTCCCCACTGCCGCACCCACTGCCACCGCTGTAGGTGTTTCGCGGGGACGACGCAATGCCAAAGGAGAGGCCGAGAAGAGAAAGGAGACCACCAGAGGAAGAAAAGATCAGGTGATCGGAGAGATGGCCGCAGAATACAGTCTGGTGGTCATTGACGAGGTTCCAGTAGCGGCCAAGGTGGCACTGAAGACAAACCCCACCAGGGTCCAGAAGCCAACAAACAGGTACAGTCCCTTGATTTTCACCTCGACACCAGCCAGGAGACAGAAATCCCCTGACAGGAGAGCTAGGCCACAGCGCAATTCACCCATCCCTGACATCATTACGGATACAGGGACGGCCATAGTGACTCAGGGGCAGGGCCATAGGCCGGCGAGCCGGAGGGAATCCTTACGCCCTAGCATAGGCGCTGAGTCGGAGTACTCCTCTGGGAGGGAGCGGACCGTGCGTTCCCTAACGAGGGATAGACGCAGGAGATGTAGTGATTGTTCTTCATGTTTTCCCAGAGCCAGAGGGAGATCCAGGTCTCGGAGCAGACGGTGTTGCGGCTGCAGCTGTGCTTGCGCAAGAGGGTGTGAAAGGAGCCCACGGCGGTCGAGATGTGCAGGGACACCCGCTCGTCCAGACTGGCAGGTTGCCCCCAGGATGGCGTCAGCCCCGGGGCAAGGAGAATCAGGTGAGAAGCTTGCAAATTTCAGGGAGACGGGGGTGGCAGTACATGAAGACTCTCCCAGGGCATCTCAATTCTTGACGTCCCTGAAATCCCTTATAGAAGCCCATAACATTGCCGTCTCCGACGCGGAAGTCAGGGCATGGGTGGGGGGTTTGGCTGGGAAGGCGTGGGCGGAGCCATCTCTTTCCGCGAGGTCGCCCCGAGCGGGTCGCGTCTCCGAAACCTGAAGTCGGTAAAGGAGTTTCTCGGGGTAGCAGTGGATAAAATACGGACTGAGGTAGATTCCTTTCCAGGGTTTAGTAATTTCTCCTCCGGGCATTGTGCCGAAGAAGGAAACAGGAAAATTCCACCTCATCCAGCATTTATCCTATCTTCCGGGTGGCTCGGTCAACGACGGGATTGACAAGCAGTACTCGGCAGTGTCGTACGCCCCTTTCGATCAGGCCACGGACCTGATCCGGGCAAGCGTCGGGACAAAGATGGCGAAGGTGGATATCGAATCTGCGTTTCGCTTACTACCGGTGCATCCTCGGTTGGTTTGTTGACGGGCAGTATTTGTGGATCTTTGTCTCCCCATGGGGTGTTCTATTTCCTGTTCCTATTTCGAAGCCTTCAGTACGTTCTTGCAATGGGTAGCACACACCGAGTTGGGTTGCCAGGGGATTACCCATTACCTCGACGATTTCCTTTTGTGGGTCTGGCGGGTCTCGCCACATGCGACTTCATACTGAGGACCTTCTCAAGGATATGTCAGTATTTCGGGGTTCCTCTGGCAGACAAGAAGACGGAAGGACCGACCACGGAACTGACGTTCCTGGGGATTCAGATCAATTCGGACAAGATGGAATGCAGCTTGCCGATGGAGAAGGTGGTGGACCTATCTGCAGAACTAGCAGCCCTGGAAGGTGCAAGGCGGTTACTGACTGGGCTGGGCTCCTCCTCCGGGATGTTTATTTAAGCTGTGATGTAACAGTGTTAATTATGTTAATTGGTTATTGGTTTATGGTTGCCTTAATAAAGCTGTGGCCTGTAATTTTCCCAAGAAACGCTGGGTCAGTGTGTTTATTTAATCTAACGCCCAATGGATCTTGCCAGGGTCATGGCCGGCGCAGAGGCAGCCCCAGGCACGCTGGGTCTGATGCAGCGCTGCGTGACCCGGCGGAGCCTGGGCGCTTCTGATTGGCTGGGAGAGGAGGAGAGACTTCCGCCTGTTTCGTGGGCTTCCTCCTCACTCCGCGCCGGCCACTGAGCTGATTCCCTCCCTCCCTCTCCTTGAGTTTGTGGTCAGTTAGGAAAGTAGCAGATACACTAATAAGGTATGTCTAGGGGGTGAGGTTGGTTGAGCGAAGTTCAGGGATCTTAAGTTAGGTTTAAAAAAAATAAAAAAGGGTGGTAAAGTGTTGAAGGGTGAGGATTTGTGATTTCTAGGTTAGGATGCAAGTAGGAATGTCTTTGGTTGGCGGGAGGTGAGGCACCCGGCCCACGGGCTTAAGTGGGCGTTGCCCTGCCTCATGGGTGTGCTTAGTAAAGCACTGGGAGGCTCTGGGCGCGGGCCCAGGGCGTGAGGTTACTGACCGGGCCGGGCTCCTCCTTCGGGATGTTTATTTGAGCTGTGATGTAACAGTGTTAATTATGTTAATTGGTTATTGGTTTATGGTTGCTTTAATAAAGCTGTGGCCTGTAATTTTCCCAAGAAACGCTGGGTCAGTGTGTTTATTTATTCTAACGTCCAATGGATCTTGCCAGGGTCATGTGTTCCTTTATAGGTAAGGCTATGCCCGGTGAGCCTCGAGCAGCGAGGTGAGCCATTAAACCGCTGTGTTGCGTAGTGCGTACAACTTAGCAATGAGCGCCGCAGGTGCTCATCGCCCGGCGAGCCTCGAGCAGCAAGGCGAGCCGCTAAATCGCAGCACTTTGGCAATGAGCGCCGCAGACGCTCATTGCAGGCGAGCCTCGCACAGCGAGGCGAGCCGTTAAATCGTAGCACTTTGGCAATGAGCGCCGCAGGTGCTCATTGCAGGCGAGCCTCGCATAGCGAGGCGAGCCGTTATGTTAAACTGTAGCACTTTGGCAATGAGCGCCGCCGTTAAACCGTACCACTTAGAAAAAAAATAAGAGATGAAAAAAATTATGTGATAAGCGGCAGAACCAAAACACTAAAAAAAACACTAAATACACACTAAAAAATAAAATAAAGGTCACTTACAGCATGGGTAACCAGGCAGGACGTCTGGAAGTAAGTTGGAACTCCAATTTACATCGATTTAGCCGAGTTACAAAGATCGAAAATCGGCTAAGCGAGAAAAAAATGGCTGCAGAAAAAAATGAAAACAAGGCTATACTACTACGAACTGCGTAAAACACAGCCACAGACGTATGTGTTTGAAAAACAACGAGATAAAGGATGCGGATTAACCGCGCAATGAGTAAAAAGACAGTAGCGAGTACATTTTACGAAACGCAATTACAGATTTACGCATTAACACAGATTTAACGACTTTGTCTCACGCAACATCGGATTTCCCGCCTAAACCAACGCATTTGATGAAATATAAGTTGAAAGTTAAAAAAAAAATATATATATTTTTTTACAAATTTGTATTTATTTGAAGAAAAAAAAAAGGGACAAATGTAGCGTCATGTTGTGTGGCAAACAAATTTCACAACATTTAATTCTTATTGACCGTCATTTGACCGTTTGACCATATTTACTTTTAAACCGTAGTACTTTAGCAGGCTTAGCGATGAGCGCCGCAGGCGATCATGCGAACCGTAGTACTTTGGCAATGAGCGCAGCAGAAAAAATGCCTGAAGAACAAAACGAAAACGAGGCTACAGCACTATAACCACGGAAAACACGTACCGATAATCCGCTAAGACGCATACCACACATTATCCGCCATTTTAGGATAATGCGGAAGTACACAGCTACGTTAACGGTTTCGGATCGCGCACTAACACTATTACACTGCACACGTTCATCACGCTTACACAGCACCTACACACCACTAATGCTGCAGCAACATCAACACAGATTGCCAGCTCTTCAACACAATGCATAAAAATACGTAAATTCATTTATTAATTTGAATTCTATATTTCAGTAGTACACAGAAAACAACATTAGCTACCTTACAATTCCATATGTATATTAATAACTAAACAACTTTTAAAACATACACATCTCATTGCCGTCATTTTTTGACAGGCAATACGCTAGTTACTTATAATAGTATTTGTTAGTTGCATGATTTTTTAACCATATGACTTCTAGTTCAGCTGTGTTGAATTATGTGCTAATAAAGAATCTGTAATTTTTGTATGTTACATTTTAGTAAAACTTATAGAATAATTACCCTATATGGTTCAAACATAGAAAATTAGATTTAAATACATTTATTTTGAGCAAAAGGATATAGTGTACCTCACGGGAGAGAACCATCTAGTAAGTATTTATTAGTTTCCAGAAATACTGTTTTAAGAAATGTATAGGGGTTCATTAGATGGTAAATAGTACCTATATAGTGTAAAAATTACACAAAAAAGGAAGGCTAGAGAAAAAGACATTATTTAAATATAGGCACTAACATCCCTTGCATCAATAATATATGGAAGTTGACAAACATTGGAAATCATGACCCGGTCACTAATGAGGCAAATAATTAATACAGGTCAATTAAAAAAGTGATCAAAACAAAATGTCCCTGGATACACAATTGCTGTAAATTAACTTGCTAAGAGGATTTTAAGACATAACAGTCCTTAATATAGCTTATCAGTCATATATTATTGATGCAATTTTCAAAGGGATGTTAGTGCCTATCACATATATAGTTGTGAGCATGCGAGTTGTTGCTAACGCTTGCAGGCTCGCGTAGCGAGCCCGCGGCCCTCGCAAAGCAAGGGGAACTGGGCGAGAGCCACAGTTGCTGGCATGGAGCGCCGAAGGTGCTCCATGCCAGCAACTGCGACCCTCGCAAACTTCACGTCGCAACGCAAATAACACGACACACACATTATGACACTCACAAACAACATACCACACACGTTCACAAAATTAAAAACACAATACATACACACAGCACATACATAAAAACCTTACCTACACCAAGAGGGAGCACCCAGGACCTCAAAAATGCAACTTAGACCTTCATTTCACTCAAAATAAAAGAGTTGGGACAATAAAAAATTTGCTAAGCGAGAGAAAAGATGTCAGCCGAACAAAACGAAAACGAGGCTACACACGCAAACACCACACGAGACACGTTACCAGACATTACGACCTCGCAAACATCGGACCCAGCACGCCGACATACAAACATTTCAAACACAATAAATACACACACCACACACATAAAAAACTTACCTACAGCAAGAGGAACCATCCAGCACCTCAAAAAACCAAGTTATACCTTCATTTAAATAAAAATAAAACACTTTACACACTAATGAAATCGCTAAGCGACAGAAAAAATGGCCGACGAACAAAACGAAACGAGGCTACAGCACTCTCAACACGTAAAACACCACAACACACTCGCAAAACAACACACGAAACTCGAAAAACCCCACGATAATCCGCAAAGACGCATAACACAGATAAGCCGCCATTTTACGCCAATGCGGAAGTACACCACTACGCTAACGGTTTCGTCTCGCGCACGCACACTCTTACACTGCACACATTCATCACGCTTACACAGCAGCTCCACACCACTAATGCTGCTGCAACATCAACACAGATTGCAGCTCTTCAACACAATGCTTCAAAATAGGTAAAGTATATTCATTTATTAATGTATTATATATTTTAGTATTACACACCAAACAGCATTAGCTACCTTACGATTTGATTGCCGTCATTTTTTGACCGGCAATTCGCTAGTCACATAATATAGTTGTGAGCATGCAGGTTGTTGCTAACGCTGCGGGCGCTCCTTGACAGCAACTGCGGACCTCGCAACATTAACAGACTTACGATAAACAAATACGAGACACGGGACTTAGAAAAAAAACACCACGACCTTGCAAGGATAAGACTTTAACGACCGACACGCGCGAACCTAAACACATTAGAAACACAATAAATACACACAACAAACACATAAAAAGCTTACCCACAGCAAGAGAGGCACCCAGGACCTCTGCAAGTGAAGTTACACCTCCATTTAAGTCCAAATTACAAAGTTTAAAAGCGAGAGAAAAAATGGTCGCCAAAAAAAATGAAAACGAGCCTACAGGACCCTTAAGACGCAAAACACCACCAAACACCTACGGATTTTCTGAAAAAGCCGGATGAGGTCCAAGAACAAGGACGCAAAATCAGCCACAGCCGCATACCACACCTTAGCCGCCATTTTACAACACTAACTTATACAATCCGGAACTACACAGCTACCCGAATGGATTTTCCTCGCACACGCAGCCTATTTACACTACACACTGCACACATTCATGACGCTTACACAGCAGCTCCACAGCACTGAAAACATACATTGTATGCAGCAGCAACATGAAAACAGATTGTCAACTCTTTAACACAATGCTTCCTGCATATATTACTTCAAAATACGTAAAGTATATTCATTTATTAATGTATTATTTATTTGATTACCTTACACCAAACAGCATTAGCTCACTTACAATTTAATTTCCGTCATTTTTTGACGGGCAATATTCTAGTATTTAAATAGTGTCTTTTTCTCTAGCCTTCCTTTTTTTATAGAAATGTATTCAATGATTATTCATAAAGCTTTCTTCAAAAATAAAAACATTCAAATCATATTATATTTTCATACATTGGACTGATATCAAAAGCATATATATATTTGATTGCTCTAACCACATAGAATTGGGTGATAGATCACTGCTAATACCTATAGCACACGCAAGAATTAACCTTTAGACCGTAAGTCTGCGAGTTGCAATCTTGTAAGGTGCTTTGGGGAAAGCGCTATGGACACCGGATTCCAAACTCAAAGACAGGGCCCTTCATTGTTTGCAATCTGTTAATTTTGAATTTGTCGTTGCCTGGAACTTAACTTATGTATAGCGCTACAGAATAATACTAATAATAATAATACTTCAACCAGTGCTAATTATATAACTTATCAGAAATCTATTTACATTAGACCAAGATGACCAGTCCTAGATGAGCAAATCTCTGAGATGCAACTGGCTGCCTGAAATTGCGATTGTGGTAAAACAGAATAGAGTGAAAGTATGAGCAAAATGTCTGTATATCGTGAAATCGATCTGCATGAAGATACATTCAGATATATCATGTGATGCTTGAAGACAAATGAAGTCCTAGAGTGATTTATAGTATGAATGTCTAGTCCTTATGGGTGGCCTGATATGTATTAACTCATTGATACCCGAGATCGATTTAACCCTGAAATGAAACATAAAAAATAAATATTATTTCCTGCTGATTTGCGAGCTTGAGAATGCTGTGCAATTTATTCTAATGTCTTTCATCACTTTCCCTGTTATTTAAAGTGCAGTATTGATTTAGTATTTGCATTTACAGTGCTACAAATGGGTGTTTAACCCCTTTGCGGGTCCTCTCTAGCACTCCTTCATTTGCCGTTTACGGGTGTGAATACATTAGCGAGCTTGGGGAAATTGAGCAATTGAATAGCGATTTGCGATTTTAGACTTGCGAAAGTGACTTATCAAAGGCTTCTGGAGGCTGTAAGTTACAAGTTTACATTTTTTCAAGGCCGTAACTCGGAAGCTGTTCTGAGCCCGCAAAAAGACACCAATTGAATAGTAAATTAGCTTGCGACCTCACTTACGGGCTCCCGGATCTCAAATTCGCTCAATTGAATGGAGCTCATAGTTTCCAATAACGGATATCCAAAATTCATTTAACATGTGGCCACGAAGCTTTTTTCACTATCTATTTTTTTTTTTTTAAGAAATATAATAAATTATGTGTACATGTCTCTATTTAACAAGAAAAAACTTAATACTTTCATTTTAATTGTTTTTTTTTATTAATATTTTATCCTTTATATTCATCATTACAAAAATATATTTTATAATCTAAAAACATTACTTTTTTTAATTTATCTTGATCTTATATAAAGTAGTGTGAAGTGGGCAGACATAAAGGCTCTCCAGTGAAGTTCCATATTGCTTTTTCTAAAGCCGGCAAAAGTGCAAATGACTTCCTATCCTGTGCCACATGAATGTGTGGACCAATAGGAAGTTGTTGGTCATACTCTGTTTGTATTAGAAGATGTAACATGGAGATCCACAACAGACTAATTATAAAATTACATTAAAAAATGTGTGTTCATGAATATTAAAGTTAAATTTTGAAGCATTACCCCCATGAATTAAAAATGTGTGATACATTATTTTAAGTATAAACAAACTTAAGGATGTGGAAATTTCATTCATACTTCAAATGTATTCATGCATTAGACTGCAAGAAACAGATGGCAGTTGTGTAAAATGGTTGGTGGATGGAATATTTCATTACAATAGTTTGGTAATAGGTTGATGAACATATCTTATGCATTTCCCTAGAGTGCTATAGAAGAGTTTCCCTTCCTCACTGCATTCTAGCTTCCATTTCACTTAGAATGGTAGCAAGGAAGGCTGGTTAATGGACCAAAGAGGTTACTGAATGCTGGTCTGTAATATAAATGGCTGCAGTGGTAAAAAACATGTTTGAAGATGACCCCAATTAACACTGACATACAACTTCAGCTCAGATGCTGTATTGAGTGTCTTCTAAAATACCCTTTAGTGCACCAAATTCTATTTTCCAAGGGCTTCTGTAAGTGCTTTGTTTTTAAAGGAAACAAAGAAATGCCTTTAAACTATATAAATATGGGGTCTCTTGAGGTTGGTTAGGGGTTTATTGAAGCAAACTTGAAAGAGGAAATGGGTGCTTCACACCAGGTCATCTAAATACCTATAATACTGTTTGATGATTATTTCTCTTCCTACACACCCTATTTCTTGAAAATACAAGTCAGTTTATAAATGATAATATTATTGACATCTAACATCATATTTCCAACGGAAATTACTATTACTGGTTCAATAATAGAACGATCATGGATGCTTTAGCATGAACCTTTAACCTACTAAAAGAAAAAAAAGTTTTTCTAAAAGTTGTATGTATGATTTTTTTTTAATGACTTCTCTGCCTTTTCTTTTGGAACAGAAGCATTTGATGAACATTAACATGTGTACTTGAGGTTATTTGAACCATTTATTATCCACAATATTGGATTCATGGTTTTCAAATTTTCAAAGTCGATCAGGTGTGAAAATGAGGATAAATCTACATGTCTTCTTCTATTTACACTGGAAAGTAAAGTTGAACCAAAAGGAAATAGTGACATCTTAACCTTTATAGCCCTGGACATGATGATCTTTTTGGCCAGATCCAGATGTTTTTTGTTTATATTTTGGGTTGCAATCCCTTTTACTTGAATCAAAATAACAAATTCTCAAATCACCTGTGTTTTTAATATTTTCTTGTAAATTCCATTTTTTAATAAACTATTATTACTAATTGGTACTAATTAATTATTGCAGTACAAAAAAACACAGTGTGCCATTTTGATTGTGGATAAAAGATTGATTGTCATAGTTAGTGATACTGTTTAGAGGGCAAACTAAGCATATTATACATGTGAGTGCAGAACTTTCTAAACTCCAGTGATTCTATAGCTAATTTATGAATATTTTTCAGTACAAGACTTAAAATATAAAAAAAAATCCAACCCCCACTGCCCTCTCTTATTGTCACTTTCCCTCTTCTTACTACTCTTGCCTTCCCTTTCTCCAACTCATTCTTTCCTTTATATCATGTATTGATACTCTTGCTGGGGGATAATTAAAACTTTGACCTGGGATAGAAACTAAAAAATATATAAACATTTCCCTTGTTAAAATATACCGCATTTTTCCATGTATAAGATGATATTTTTTACCAAATGTTTTAAGTTTAAAATAGGGGAATCATCTTATACACAGAATGTTGCCCTGGTCTGGTACTGTAATGCTGCATCTGGCTGTTTTAAGGCAGGAGAAAAGATCACCCGTTTTGGAAATGCATTGGTAATTATTACAGTGTTTGTTTCCATAGAAATGTGTATTTTATAACTTCTTATTGTGCTACACATATATATAAGGTAATTTTCTGTTATGATTTTCACTGATTTCCATTCCAGCTCAATATCCCTGTGATCACATTTCTTATTACTGTGTTAAACCGGAAAAATACAATGCACAGCACGACTACGTAATAAGTGATGTGGTCACAGGGATATTGAGCTGGAATGGAAATCAGTGAAAATCATGACAGAAAGTGCATTTGTAGCACAATAAGAAGAGGTTTAAAATACACATTTCTATGGACACAAGCACCACACACAAGCTGTTCAGGTCCCTCGTGCTGTGCATTGCATTTGTACTGTTTAACACAGGGATCACAGGGATATTGAGCTGGATTGAAAATCATGAGAGAAAGTGCACTTAAATATATGTGTAGCACAATAAGAAGTTACAAAATACACATTTGTATATATATTTATTTATTTATTAATTTTGGGCTCCAAAAATAGGGGTCGTCTTATACATGGGGGCGTCTTATACAACGAAAAATACGGGTATAAAAAATAAAATGATTGCTAAAAGAACGGCCCGCTAACCTATAATATTTCACGTCAGTTTAGTGTGATATAAAGTAAGAGGCTGTAATAGGATTTAAATCTAGTTATTGAGAAACAAACAACTTTAGAATAATGATTGATTGTCTACATATTAAATTAAAATGCATACAAAATGAATGATAAGTATACAGTATTATGATTATATTAATTATATGCTTTAATCAAATGTATAATTGAAAGGAAGATTTGCTGCTAGATTACCTTATGAATCTACACATGCCCACTTCTCTAAAAAAAATGCTATATTCAGCGAATAATTGTTATTAGTAATATATTCATTAATGACTCACTTCCATACTTACAGTTGAATCAATATCTACAAATTCTCTCCATGCAGGAAATAGTCTGGATTAGTTATTTATTCTTTCTCCATGAGTATTGTGGTAATGTGGCCCTTTGTTTTCACTTTTAAAGTATCTGGAGACTGCTGGACCAAATACATTTTATACTTTAAATTAAAATCAAAGAAATGAGCTTCATTCAGCAACAAACAACTGCAATACTGCTCGTACTCAACTCCAGGGCTTTTTAGGTCTACTGCTGGAACAATGATATACAGGACATACAGACTACAGACATACCGACTAGCTCAATCTTAGTCTGAAATAGATGTCCTGCGCCACTTAACTATATTTTCTGTTGAAAAGGCTTCTTTACTTTTTCCTAACATTATTATCTGTATGAAGTGTTGATATTATTTGTAAAAAAAAATGGATTATTTTATTAAGTTTTTATAACATACTAACATTTTAGTATGCTATAATACTAAAAAATACACTACTGTTTTTTTTTTTAAAGTAATTTATAACCTGTTGCAAGCAGCATACAAAACTTGTAAATATTATTTTCAACATAAATCTTAGGTAGATTGTATTTAAAACAAAAGAAAAACTTAACACAATAGACAAGAAGGTAGCTGCTGTCCCAAAATAGATTGGGAGGATCAGTGTTTTAATTAGACTTCCGTGTGAACCAAATACCACAAATCCCTAGCATTCTGGTCCAATCTGTAGCTTCCCAAGTGACCAGCTCCTTCCTTTCTTTGAATGTGTAATTCATCAAAAAATACTGCACAGAAAAGGAAGCCAGAGGAATAACTGGATTAAAATTATTGTTTAGTTTTATATAAGGAGAAGCAGCATGGAGTTTGGGGTATACATAGGAACTATATTATACTAGGAACTTGCCCATCAAAAAATAACGGGATTAAAATAGTAAGGCTGGCAATGTTTTTTGCTACACAATGTGAGGCTTTTGGTCCTCTAAGCACTTTTGGCACTCATTGCAAGGATCTCCACTCAGGTACTTCAAGTTCCCTGCTTTGCACTGATCACCTTTGATCATCATTGCAAGCCTCTCCTGCTCACGGTGCTCATCGAGTAATGGAAAACACCAAATATGGGTGAAATTCGCTTGCAACCTCATTCCCAGGCTTCCCTGTGCTGTGTCCGAGTGTGTTATATTTTTTTGTACATGATTTATTTTTTTGGTGGGTTTTTAGAGTTACGCGCTTGAACAATGCTGCGTCGCTGCGGCCCTTCGCATTGGGAGGCTCTAATGAGCGCGGCTGCTTCGCAAGGCGTGCATGTGTTACGACGCTGGGTGCAATGAGCCTAAGTGCTGCACGGTTGCTTAACCTCGCAACGCTCACTCGTGGTTGCGCCCTCGCTTTGCGAGAGACGGAACTGCATTACCAACATCGCAAACATTACGAGCAGGGCAAAGATCCACAACTATATATGTGATTATACCAGGTGCTATAATTTAGTGTAGCTGAGTGTAGGAAAGAGACATGCATCACTGCACACTGATATTCATGGAAATATTGACTTAATTATGTATTTTTTAGAAGCAATATTGGAATAAGTATATCTATAATAAAATATTGCCTTATAATTAGTACTTTCTGGCACAACTATATAAAATATTTTTTATGCAGGTGCAAGCTGTAAGTAAACAGTATTAATGGAACTGAAATAGTAAAAGGACCCTGCAAGTCAGGCTTAAAGTTATACATACTCCAAAAAGTTTATGCAAAAACCTGTCATCTGAGCAAATACAAAAGGTCATTGACATTGTAAAAATATTGTACACCACCACTTGATACTTTAAACTTATACCTTATTACTAATCTCTAATCATGGAATAACATATAAATCTAGTTTTGTAAGAAGAATAAAAAAAAATCTCTACCACTATTACAATTTCAGAGCTGTAGGTAAAATATATCTGGCAATTTAGACTGCTTTGGTCAAAAATATAACATACTAGCGAATTGCCCGTCAAAAAACGACGGCAATGAAATTGTAAGGTAGCTAATGCTGTTTGGTGTATAATAATTAAATAAATAATACATTAATAAATTAATATACTTTATCTATTTTGAAGTAATATATGCAGGAAGCATTGTGTTGAAGAGCTGACAATCTGTTTCGTGGTGTTTTGCGTGTTTAGAGCGCTGTAGCCTCGTTTTCGTTTTGTTCGGCGGCCATTTTTTCTCTCGCTTAGAGAATTTTTTAGTGTCTAAACTCTTTTATTTTGAGTTAAATGAAGGTGCAAATTAATTGTTTGAGGTCCTGGATGCTCCCTCTTGCTGTGTTGTGTGTATTTATTGTGTTTTTGATTTTTTCATGTTCGCGGGTTGCGGACGATTTTTGCGAGGTCGTAATGTGTGGTAACGTGTCTCGTATGTTTTTTGCATTACGACGTGAAGTTTGCGAGGGTCACAGTTGCTGGCAAGGAGCGCCTGTGGCGCTCCTTGCCAGCAACTGAGGCCCTCGCTTGGCGGCGCTCCTTGCCAGCAAATGTGGCGCTTTGCGAGGGCCGCATTTGCTGGCAAGGAGCGCCTGGGGTGCTCCATGCCAGCAACTGAGGCTTCGCTTCGCCTAAAGTTTGCGAGGGTCGCAGTTGCTGGCAAGGAGTGCCTGTGGCGCTCCTTGCCAGCAATTGAGGCCCTCGCTTCGCGACGCTCCTTGCCAGCAAATGCGGCGCTTCGCGAGGGCCGCATTTGCTGGCAAGGAGCGCCTGTGGCGCTCCATGCCAGCAACTGAGACCCTCGCTTTGCGAGGGCTACGCTAGCCCTCAAGCGTGAGCAACGACTCGAGCAGGCTCGCCTGCTCACAACTATATACAGTTGCAAGCAAAAGTATGTGAACCCTTTGGAATGATATGGATTTCTGCATAAATTGGTCAAAAAATGTGATCTGATCTTCATTTAAGTCACAACAATAGACAATCACACTCTGCTTAAACAAATAACACACAAAGTATTAAATGTTGCCATGTTTTTATTCAACACACCATGTAAACATTCACAGTGCAGGTGGAAAAAGTATGTGAACCGTTGGATTTAATAACTAGTTGAACCTCCTTTGGCAGCAATAACTACAACCAAACGTTTCCTGTAGTTGCAGATCAGATGTGCACAACGGTCAGGAGAAATTCTTGACCATTTCTCTTTACAGAACTGTTTCAGTTCAGCAATATTCTTGGGATGTCTGGTGTGAATCGCTTTCTTGAGGTCATGCCACAACATCTCAATCGGGTTGAGGTCAGGACTCTGACTGGGCCACTTCAGAAGGCGTATTTTCTTCTGTTTAACCCATTCTGTTGTTGATTTACTTCTATGCTTTGGGTCGTTGTCCTGTTGTAACACCCATCTTCTGTTGAGCTTCAGCTGGTGGACAGATGGCCTTAAGTTCTCCTGCAAAATGTCTTCATAAACTTGGGAATTAATTTTTCCTTCGATGATAGCAATCCGTCCAGGCCCTGATGCAGCAAAGCAGCCCCAAACCATGATGCCCCACACCACCGTACTTCACAGTTGGGATGAGGTTTTGATGTTGGTGTGCTGTGCCTCTTTTTCTCCACACATAGTGTTGTGTGTTTCTTCCAAACAACTCAACTTTAGTTTCATCTGTCCACAGAATATTTTGCCAGTACTGCTGTGGAACATCCAGGTGCTCTTGTGCAAACTGTAAATGTGCAGCAATGTTTTGCTTGGATAGCAGTGGCTTCCTCTGTGGTATCCTCCCATGAAATCCATTCTTGTTTAGTGTTTTACATATCGTAGATTCGCTAACAGGGATGTTAGCATATGCCAGAGTCTTTTGTAAGTCTTTAGCTGACACTCTAGGATTCTTCTTCACCTCATTGAGCAGTCTGCGCTGTGTTCTTGCAGTCATCTTTACAGGACGGCCACTCCTAGGGAGAATAGCAGCAGTGCTGAACTTTCTCCATTTATAGACAATTTGTCTTACCGTGGACTGATGAACAGCAAGGCTTTTGGAGATACTTTTATAACCCTTTCCAGCTTTATGCAAGTCAACAATTCTTTGTAGGTCTTCTGAGAGCTCTTTTGTGTGAGGCATCATTTACATCAGGCAATGCTTCTTGTGAAAAGCAAACCCAGAACTGGTGTGTGTTTTTTATAGGACAGGGCAGCTGTAACCAACACCTCCAATCTCATCTCATTGATTGGACTCCAGTTGGCAGACACTTCACTCCAATTAGCTTTTGGAGATGTCATTAGTCTAGGGGTTCACATACTTTTTCCACCTGCACTGTGAATGTTTACATGGTGTGTTCAATAACAACATGGTAACATTGAATTCTTTGTGTGTTATTAGTTTAAGCAGAGTGTGATTGTCTATTGTTGTGACTTAGATGAAGATCAGATCACATTTTATGACCAATTTGTGCAGAAATCCATATCATTCCAAAGGGTTCACATACTTTTGCTTGCAACTGTATGTGATATACATATTGGCAACATAATAATGTATCTATATTTATATATAATATATATAATATAATATATATGTATAAATAAATATATATTTATATATATATATATATATATATATATATATGTCTCTTCCCCCCTCCCTCTGTGTCTCTTCCCCCCCTCACCCTCTGTGTCTCCCCCCCCTGTGTCTCTTCCCCCCTCTCCCTCTGTCTCTTCCACCCTCTCCCTCTGTGACTCTTCCCCCCTCCCTCTGTGCCTCTTTCCCACTCTCCCTCTGTGCCTCTTCCCCACTCTCCCTCTGTGCCTCTTCCCCGCTCACGCCGCACTGTGCGCTCCATGCCAGCAACTGCGGCCCTACGCGAGCCCGCAAGCGTTAGCAACGGCTTGAGCAGGCTCGCCTGCTCACAACTATATATGTGATAAATATAGTCCAATGTTTTAATATATGCATACAATAAATAAATGCAACAGCCACAATTAAAAATAATTTAAATGTAAGCATGCAAGCTATGAACCTTGCAAAGCATGTTGTATAAAAGCACTATATATACATGACTGTTAGCTAAGCGAGAGCTCTTAACTCCTTTTGTATCAGTAAATGTCTTATTACACCCATGGATTTACTGCAGTCCAGCATTACTTTATTTGTTGTCGCAATACAAATAAATAAATAATAAGAGATTAAAATGTGTTCTCTGTTCATCAAATTAATACTTTTGGATTGTTGACACTTCAGAATTCACCTTTATGTATTATAAGTGTGTCAAAATACAGAGGCTTAACAAAGTGGATATTGCTATCATTAGTAATTACTATTCAAAATCCAAATTGAAATTCATACAGTTGATGACTGGTGGGGTTGTTGCCTTGCCAGAAGGTCAGGTGCTTTAGTAAGTCTTTAGTAGGTCTGGTCTCAGGAGAGACTGGCTATCCCATTTGGAGTATATGGTTTAAATGGGCAAGGTTAGTGGACCAAGAGAGGCATTGACCTTCTTGGTAAGATGTTTAACCCTCTTAATATTAATGACGAGCTGAGCTCTTTTTAATTTGCTGAAAACATTGCATTTTAAAACTTGAATGTTAAAATATCTTTAGCAATGATCTTATTTATGAATTGTTCACTGTTTTTTACTTTCAGCAAATTAAAAACTATTGAAATGTAGTTTCACACTGCAAAGCAACTTTTTGAAATGTAATCTTACAATTAAAATATTTATGCGATAATTGAGCCTAAATAATTTAACAATTTGAATAGAAGTTGCACTGAGGAGTCCAAATCCCTTATCTTAGTGACATCGCTCACTGATTTTAACTTATAATATACACCAGACAATTCTTGTTGCATATAGATCATTTCTAAGTCATCTGTATCCAGATATATAGGGAGCACATTATAATGATATTTAAAAATTGTAATATTCATAGTATGGATATTAAATAACCAAATTCCCTTCCTACCCACGTTAACCATTGTAATATATGATCCGTCCCTCAAGGGTCACACATAGTAACGAAAACAATGTATTGAATTACTTTCTCTATGTCTCAAATACAACACACAGTACTAGCGTCATGAGGTAACGAATATTATACAGACATGTATATTGTATTAAGCAGACTTTTAGTTTCTGTTTTTTTCCTTCAGACATTGTACTTTAACCCTCCAACCAATGCTTTTATATATGATGTCTCCTTATCCTGTACCATATGTCCCACATGGGACTGTTTATACACATAATTTATGTGTTTTATCTTCATTACTTGTGTTAAGCCATAATTTGCAAAGCATGCTAAATCTCTTGAGCAGTTTTTCAGAGTTAACACCCCTAGAAACCCTACAAAAATGAGCATAGCATTCATAATTCATTTTGGCCAATTACAGGCAGCTAATACATTGTATCAATCAGTGGAGGCAGTTTGTGCAAGAAGGAATCCTGGGATGTGTAGTCCCCTGCACAAGGAAACATGAAGAGCCAGGCACTGTTCTGCATAAATCTCTGTGTTGTGCTGCTGCTGATTTGAAGGTTAGTTAAGGGTTAAAATGCATACCCAAATGCAGTGTTTCTATTGGGTGCCTATGTAAGCAGCTCCAGGGGGGTGGAAAACAAGTGTTTTTTTTTTTTTTAAATAAAATAAATCTGTATGTGTATAGAATGACTCCATGTAATGTGTGTTACTGATATAAGCAGCATGTGCGAGATTGGAAAAAAAGGTGAAAACAGGGAAACTTAGATACAGCTTTAAATCTCTGCTTTTACTCACTAAAAATGTCCAAAGTTCTGCCACCCAGACATCTGTGATAGGTTAGTATGCAGTGACGTAGCAAGGTGGCACTTCTTTGGGGGCGGCAAAAATACCCCCACCTGACGTCCACCACCCATGGCACCCCTTCCCCAAGGCCCCCTCTGCCTTCCTGGCCCTCCTGCTCTCTCCTCTAAGTTCTGTGGTTTATTTTAGTATGACAATTAAAGATAACATTCTATGATACCATCATTTATTACAGGCAAGTTTCTAGTAAACACATAAGAATAAACACAGGAAAAAACATTACATTAGATTAGAAGTGTCAAAACATAGATTACTTCTTCTAAAACAAATTGCACATTAAGCATTATTTAAAACTAGTTAAATAGAAAACAATTTAACTTTTTAAATAATAAGTTTTAAACTAATTAATACATATACTGTAACTCGCATCATATTTACGGCTTTATTAATATTGCATTATAACTGGAATGTGGTCCGATCGTAAATCGTAATTGAACCCCGTAAGTCTTTGAAATTCAACCTCCATTTTTCTGTGACGCAATTATGATGATCTCTGTTTCCATTGGCACCATCTAAACCCATAACTGCGGGTTTGACTAACTGATTACGTTCAAGCCTGCAAATCCGACGTCCGATAAATGGTTTACAAGTTTGCGTCTCCAGCTTGAAGCTCACAGCCCTTTCTAATTTAATAGCACAGTAACTTGGCCAAATTTCAAGCCTGCGGCCGCTGCAAACTTCACATTGGAGTTACTGGCTTCAATAGGGCTGCTAGTGGAGTGTATTCACACTGTCGCCAGAATATAGTAAAGATGTTCTTTTATATATAGTGTATATATATATATATATATATATATATATATATATATATATATATATATATATATATAAATATATATATATTAGTAGCACAGTGCATGAACTATGGTAACATTAGTCTGAACTGTCAAAAATTATGTAATCTCAAACACGTTATATTTAAGAGAAAAGAAACAGGTAAAGAAAGAACAATATAAATTGACAAGGAAAACTTTGAATGTCAGTAGTTTTGAAAAAATAGTACAGTATCATAAATTATTTACACAATATACATTTGAACTCTAAAGTAGCTTTGAAAACCCTGTATATAATATATGAATAATTGTTGATCCATTAAGGTATCTAATGTAACACAATCAGTTTGAAGTCACAATAAAGAAGTCTGCAGTATTACAATTAATGTACTTGGTAGAAGTAACTAATTTTTGAGGAATAAGAGTGTGCATCAGAAATATAATACACGTGCCATCTAAATGTATCTGTGTAGGGATTATATTTTACATTGTATATTTTATGGTAACAATACCCAATCTTACTCAAATTCCACTAAACACTTTCTTATCTAAAATGTACAGATGCTTATCAGTACCATATGCTCAGAATCCTGATATGGTTCAAAATGACCTCACAGATATCCTC